>JAQFVV010000120.1:0-1245000 GCA_028023455.1 Epiperipatus broadwayi
CTGATTTCCTATAATAGGTGAAGAACTTGAATTTTTAATATTTTTATTCTTATTTTTACGATAAAATACAGTTTTAAAACCATCATTTTCTTTATCTGCACAATCTTTCAAATAAAAGGCATATGAGTTTTTAGAGGTGCTATCTTGATTAGAAATCCCAGAGCGATTCATCTGACGTTACATTTGTTTTCATATCTGACTGACCAACCTTCACTTTAATTGCTTTATTCTGCTGTTCATTAAATTTAGAACTTGATCTATCAGTGACACTAAAAACTGCCTCCTTTTTTAATTGATCAACTCCTTCACTTCTATTTATAGTAGAAAGTGGAGGGAAATTTAAATCAGAAACAATAAGTTCAGGCGTTTTGCTTTTCTTTATGCTTTAAAATAAGTTGACTTTCTTTTTTATTAAAAACAACAGAATTTCTGTCTATGCTTCTATAATCATTATTTTTATTTATATCCAAATTATTAACAGATGCATTTAATAACATATTTTTTATCGTAATATTTTCTTCTTTCAATAATTTAATTTCACTTGATAAATCTGTAACAATATTTAAAATTCTATTCAATAAAAACGTAGATTTTTCACAAGATAAACAATTATTATCCATTTTAGATAGATTTTAGATCTTCTTTATCAAAATCACGATTAGATATAGCATTAATTTCTATTAATTTAGAAATGTCATTACCTTCATTTCCTAATAAATTTTGACCAAAAATATCCAAGTCTTGCGAATCATTTATATCTGATACAATAATCTCCATTTTGTTTTCATTGACTTCCATTACGTTATTACTATTTGAATGATTACATTTATCACAAATATAGGACTCCATTTCTATTTCATTTTTATGCAATATTATTCCATTAGATTTCAAACATGTTTTATGAAACTTATTATTGCATTCAGTACATTTAATTCTTGGCTGTTTTCCAAATATAAGATCACTGCAAAGAGCACATGGTGTACCTCCCATAGCAATAATAATAATAATAATAATAATAATAATTCAATTCAATTCAATTTTTTCAATTTCAATTCAATTTATTCTATGAAATAAAACTAAGTACATCACAAATATTTAAAAACTCCAAACAAGAAAAATCTTGTGTGTGGAATTTACATGTAAAAATAAATTAAATAAAAATACAATCAAAAACTCAAAAGAACAGTTTAGGAAATAAATAAAATTAATTAAATAAATAAAATAAATGCCAAAATTAATACATACTACACAACCATTGACACAAATATTTTTTGAATGATATATAAGAAATATTATTCAGATCAATTGAACATTCATATACAAATTTATTAAACAACTTTGACCCAGAATAAACATATTGTCTTCTACTAGATTCCTTAAAAAATTTTGGTAATGGTAATTGAAATTTATTAGAAAGACGAGTATTTAGAACATAAACTCTAGAATTCAGAAAAGGTTTAGCACAAAAAATATCAAAAATAACTCTATATTGATATAAGTGATTTACATCAAATAAACCAAATGCAATATAAATATCTTGAACAGAAGAGGATCGTGTAGAGCTACCACGTGTGAATGTGCAAAGTATAATTTTGCAAAACACGCAAAGAAGATAAAATATGTGGAGAAGCATTACCCCAAATAATGATATTGTAAGATAAAATACTCTGATAACAGGCAATGTAAATAAAAATGAGAGCAGACCTAGGAAGAAATTTAACTAAATAATAAAACATATAGTTTAAATTACGTAACCGTTGACAAAGATAGGTAATGTGATTTGTCCAGGACAATCTGGAGTCAATATATATTCCCAAATAACAATAATTATCTACCAAAGGAATATTCTCACAAGTACATATACTATTATAATGCAAAATATACTTACAGCAAATTTTAATCTTAAGAGAAAAAAAAGTACGCTTGTAAGAAAAAAGAATAGCTTTTGTTTTATCTAAATTGACCAACAATGAATTATATGCCAACCATTTACCAATTGAGTCCAAATCCTCATTCACTAATTTTTCAAGATTATAAGAAACAGCATTGCAAGATAAAGCAATCTCATCAGCAAAATCAAAAATCTTAGAGTGTAACTTCAATGAAAATAAATCATTAATATAAATTAAAAACAATAGAGGACCAAGTACTGAACCTTGTGGAACTCCAGAATTAATCAAGACAACATCACTGATAGTACCATAAATATTAATAAACTGTTTCCTATCATTTAAATAACTCTCCAACCAACTACCAATAGATCCACGAAAACCATACAAGTAGCAACGCTTAATCAAAATATTATGATTAACAGAATCAAATGCTTTAGATAAATCAAGATAAATAGCCAATGTTTTAAGTTCCTGATCCAATGAAGATGTTAAATACTGAACATGATGTTTTAAAGCATCTAATGTACTTCTACCAGGAAGAAAACCATATTGATAGTCAGATAAAATTTTATTTTTAAACAGAAATGACAACATTTGATCCCTAACAATCATTTCCAATAATTTAGAAAAAACAGAAATAGCAATTGGCCTATAATTGACCATAAGAGTAGAATCACCCTTTTTATAAACAGGAGTAATAACATTAACTTTCAGACATTCTGGAAATGATCCAGACTGCAAAGATAAATTAAATAAATGAACTAAAACAGGCAAAAATGCAACCTTATTTTCTTTAAGCATCTTAGGTGTTATACCATCTAGTCCAAAAGAAGTGACATTTTTTAAACTATCAATTGCTACAGACAACTGAGATTCAGAAACATCAGAATATAAAAAAGAATTCAAACTTGAATAAGAAGACAAAATCTGCTCAGGCACATCACGCATCGATAAATTTACAAAATACTCATTAAACCGATCAGCTAAATATTTTTCATTATTCTGTAACTCAATTAAACTTTCATTATATTTAATACATTTAATATGATCAGGAGATTTTTTAATCAAAGAATTTATTATTCTCCATTTCAAAGAAGAAATAATAATAATAATAATAATAATAATAATAATAATAATAATAATAATAATAATAATAATAATAATAATAATAATAATAATAATAATAATAATAATAATAATAATAATAATAATAATAATAATAATAATAATAATAATAATAATAATAATAATAATAATAATAATAATAATAATAATAATAATAATAATAATAATAATAATAATAATAATAATAATAATAATAATAATAATAATAATAATAATAATAATAATAATAATAATAATAATAATAATAATAATAATAATAATAATAATAATAATAATAATAATAATAATAATAATAATAATAATAATAATAATAATAATAATAATAATAATAATAATAATAATAATAATAATAATAATAATAATAATAATAATAATAATAATAATAATAATAATAATAATAATAATAATAATAATAATAATAATAATAGATTCCTTGTTACTAATTCAGAATATTCATATTATTATTATGTGCTTATGCATCCACAAGAAGTAAAGGTGCGCTGGATTTTAATTATCATATTTTTATTAAATTAACATTGTATCATTAATTATAATTAAAGAGATAATATTTAAAATAAAATGTATTTGGAAAACATGTCATAGTGACTAAAATTTAATATAATTATTAATAAACTAAACCAATAAATAATTAGTATATGTCTTATTTTAAAAGCTTCACATAGATTTTGATTTACTATTAAAATAAAATATTTATACATTTCATGAAATGTATAAATCAACTTATCAATTAGTAGTAATTTATAATTTCTTGGTAACACCAAAGGTTAAAGGTTATTTTTATTTATATGGCTATTATTTCTATTCTTTATTATAGAACAATCCATGAAAATATTTAATTCAACATATATATATAAGTGAAATAAAAAAATAAAAATTAATTGGTCGTCATTGAGAAATATCACTTTTTGGTTTGGTGAAAGTGATTTACAAAGATTAATCCACAGTATCAATTATGCCAGACTGATGATGAAATGATCGAGCATCTCTTTTATTCCTGCTCTTTTCTAGCTCCACATCGCGTTTTCATTGTTAATAGTGTGTCACCTGGAATAACAGATGTTTTTTCTATTAGAAAATCCATAGAAAATTGCACTTTCTCCATTATCAGAGTCCATTTTTTCCCACTTTGCAGTTTGGCTTATCAGATGCAAGCTAATATTTGCCCAAACCAATCACAACATTTGTCATGTTTTCTGGCTCCAGATCTTCTGTTCCAGGAAACCTGGTCAAGAATTAACCTCAAATACAAGACACTCATTGCAATGTTATTGTATTTTTATTTTCAAGAATAATTTTTTCCTTTTAATAAAAGAAAAATGGTGAATATTATTTTAATTTGAATAGTTTTTCCTTAATGCAGTTAAAATGCAAATGTTCAATGATGATTAGTATAATATCAATTCATGTATAAAAATAATTTTATTTTTATCATTGTTTTTTTTTTTTGTTAATAAATATTTGTAAAATTATAAATTTGTATAGTTCTTCTGGAATTTGATTCCTCCATCGAAAGTTAAATTTAATGTGCCATTAATTGTTTCAATCTGATTCTTCACTTAATGTCTTTTGCTATTAAATCATCAAATCATTTATTTTGTCTTAAGGAAAGGATTGAAATTTTTTTCTTATTCTATCTTTTTGAGTTTTTTTATAAAGATAGTGATGATAATAATAATATATTTTTAGTTTACTTTTGATAAAAGGAAAGTATTCATTTTTAAGCTTGCTTGTTCTTGTGAATATCTTAATAATTACTACCTGTTAATTTTAAGGTGATAATCTAATTTAATATTATAATAATATAAGTAAAACAAACAAATAAATTTGCTTTTAAAAAATAATTTCAATAAGTTTGAATTATTTCTATGAGCCAGATTTAGATTATTTTATGATTCCTTAAAATAATAGCTATAAGATAACAGATTTCAATTGAATACATTTCAAATAAATGATTAAACATTACTTATATATAGTCACCCAAAAATAGTCCAAAATAAATTTAGAATGTTCACATTTCACAAATGTTGAAACATTGATTCAAAGCTATCTTTAAAATACTATAGTTTTCTGAAAAAAATGATCTTTTTTTATTTATTTACATTATTTTCAAGTTGTTAATTAATAAAGACATCACATGAAAGAATGAAAGCAAGCTTTCAATTCAATTACATATATTTTTTAAGTGAGTATTCCTTTTTAAATATTTATTTACTAAAACAATTTATTAAAATGTTATTTTTAAATTACATTAGTGAAAATGTTTGGAATTGCATAGCTTCTCTTTCATACATGCACACCATACATCCGTTTATAGATATTTTAACGGTCACTGAAAATGAGTCTTTAACGTATCTGCCGTACGAGGGCGCCATCTAGGCATTTGAACCTAGAAAAATTTATATAGTAGGCAGATACGTAAGTTAAGATTCAAAAAAATTTTTTTATATATATTATTCTGACCGTTTGCCCAATGTCACTAGCTCATAGAATAGCAGAGATTTAAACATTTTTATAAGTTTTAATAGATTTATATTCTCAAAATATATATTAAATATGTAGAACAATAAAATAAAAGAAGCCACTGCCAGTAATTAACACACAAATAGATTTTTATTAACGCACATTTAAAATTGAGGAATAAATTTATTTTTAGATTTTAACATTAATAATTTTTTTAAATTTAAATTCAAATTACTATTTAAATACTTTAGCATGTCGAGCATAGATAGTCTATATAGATTTTTTCCACTTAAAAACTTATCAAAACATTCATTCAATCTCAGACTAAAAGTTCGTAGCCAACCCAATGTCAGCTTCCAGATATATATTTGCAACCAATGTAATATGAAGATGCTAGTATAAAACCACGCCGACAGGAATGTGCATCTGACAGCGTGATATTATTTTAAGGAAATGATCCATGTCCAGAGCAGGAAAGCGCATCTTCCTGACTAAGGAATCATGTATATAATTTTTTTTTTAAAGAATGCTACGTATGGGGGAGAGCGGTCTTTCTGCCATCTTATAAATCCCTGTCCATAGAGCTAGAAGGGGTCAATGGCACAGGAAATACATCTGTGACCATTTCAAGATATGACTGCCTCTTTGGGGTCATGCATTCTGTTGGGCACGTTGCCCTGTATGCTAAACACGCTTCACATTACATTAATATAAACATCTATATATCTCTCCACCAGCACTGACACAGCTACGAAACAAATAGCCTGAAATTAAAATCCCTTAAATTAAACATAAACGAATTTAAACATAGTTATTAATCTTTATCCATGTAGCTATCTACACCCAACTTTAAATTTAATACATTTTAGTTAAAACATAATACACACAAAAAAAAAAATGAAATGGAAATGATTGCTTAAACATCTGCATAAAAAATATTAATAATTGAATTTGCATTCTTTAAGTCAAATAAGAGTTCTTATTTTCAGCTATTAATTGCAATTTTAGAAAAGTTCTTATTAGATAGTCACAAGAGTTCATACTTTACGGATTGAGTAGATTTAGAAGTCCATCTTCATGATCACTTTCGTAGATTTTGTCCTTCTTTGAAACAAAACCACTACTTTCCATTCATTTGGTCAGGAACTGTCATCCAGAGGCCTCAGCTGGTTGTCCTGAAAATGAAATTTATTGCAGACTTCCACATTGTGAAAATCTGCAATATAGCTAGTTATAGTGACATATTCATAGTCAGCTCTCAGATAACAATCATAATAATTTGGCTTTTATATTTTTATTAGTCTCTTATCATCCAATCTTTAGATTCAACTGGCAAGACGTCACTAATCCTCTGGTGTTTCAATTATAGTCCGTGCTGACATTTCTGGTGTTTGCATTGGTCATTTAATTTCTTTGTACTCTCTTATCTGACCCTTAATTTATTTTAAATGCCTCAAGGGCCAGTTTGCTTTTGAACAATCATTTAATTAATAAGACAATCATTTCCATTTTCTAAGATTATAGAAATCAACATTATTTCTATTTTTAAAATATCAATCTTTATATTTTTACCTTTTTTACAAAAAAAAAAAATACTTTCAAATACTTTTTCTTAAAATAGTTTAAGTTTTCCATCTGCGCGACAATATATATATTAAACAACTTTTAATTTTCAGTTTTTAAGTTTTTTTTTCTTTTTAATAAATCAATTTTTATTTATGATCTTTTTATTTTCATTTTAAAATAATTAACGGCATATATTCCGTTACAATATTAATGTAATTTCAATCTGTGTTGAATTAAAGCATATATATTTATTATATGATTTAATAATTTGCATAAATTATTTAACATATTTATTACCCTGTTGGATGTGTTTTTCTTTCCTAAATTAATTGACAATATATTTGTTAACCTAAATATAGACGTTTTTATTATTATTTTATCTTGTTATCGTCTCCTACATTTTTTATATTTATTATGTTTTGTCTTTAAAAAGAATATTTAAAATAATGTTCGTCAAGCATTGGTGGCCTAGTGGTTAGTATAGCTGCCTTCCAAGTAGCTGGCTCGGGTTCGCTTCCCAGTCAACGCTTTGACATATAAAAAAGAAATAAATAATGTTGTGAGAGTATTTAAATGACCATGATCATTTCAGTATATATAAAGGAGATACAGATATTTATTATTTTTAATGTTGTAATGTATTAATTTTATAGTATGTATGTTTTTCTTCCTTTAGATCTTGATCCTTGCTGTTCTGGTTATACTTATCACAGCACCTTTAGGCGCAGCAGCAATAAGTCTTTCCGCACCAAGGCTACTCACTAAAGCAGAAACATCAAAAATGGAAGAAGTTGGAGAAACTGAACTAAGTTTGATACATTCCTAACTTCAAAATATTGATTAGTTATTACTGTATATAAGGAAATATTGAATACACAGCCCTTAAAATTTTGAATACACAGCCCTTAAAATTTTGAATTGTTCAAGTCTTTTCAGAAGTTATACCACAATTGCCTATTACATATTTAAAGAAGAAAAAAAACGTAATTTAATAGGACAACAAAGGGTACAATTCATAAAAGTAAATAGATCACAATATTTGTAATATTCTTTAAGAAGATATTTTTAAAAACATAGTAGCAATATTATGTCCATAGGGTACAAGTATCATATTTAACTGTTTTTGAGTAGCAACAGCGTCGTCAAGCGACTTGTACGGGAATTGATACTTGTACCATCCATAGTTTCAGTTAATAAAACATTAAAACTTAAATACAAGGATAAGAGATTAATAATAATTGAAAGAAAGAAAGACATGACAAATGTGATGTGTTGTACTAGTTTTATAAGCAATCCATTATTAATTTATATTAGAATGCAATATTTTTTCTCAAATCAAATATGTATGTGTGTGTTAAAGAGAAATTACTGATACTAGCTGAAGTAATAATATAAAGACATAAATCACCTGCAATGTTAGAACATTCGAGCAGTACTTCCTGTAGAAACAAAATCCAAATTTTGTATTTTTGTTTCTCACAGGAAGTATTTCTGGAATGTTTTAATGTTGCAGGTGATTTGTGTATTTATATGTATATAGTAACAAAACCCACAATACAGATCCTGTGAAACAATAGATTGTTTATTTGATTTATTTATTTATTTTTTCCATTCACATAAAACAAAACAAACCATCTATATAGTATTTAAATAAAAATTAAATTGTGAATTCAATTTAATTTTAAGTTTGAATCGTAAGGAGATATTTTTAAAAACACCAAACATACGAAAAAATTTTATTTGAATGTTATTGAAAATTTTCTCGGATCTTGTTCAGATTTCAAATAAATATTGTGTTCACCCGAAAGATGTTATTGCATTTTTTATTAACTAGGAGTTCATCAGAAAATGAAGTCTGGTTTCTAAATGGAGACAATAGACTTCGTATACTGATCATGTTATTTGTAGAATGGGTCACATGTCATTATCACTTAACCAACTTCATCTAATGATATTTAGTGAAATACTTAAATTACATTTCATAATTCATGAGGGGTCAGAATGACTAACGTCAACATGGATAGGATGACAACCTTGGCACTAACGAGGACTTTGAACATTCCATCATCAGATTTTCAATGAAATGGAAGGCTGAAAAGTTGTAAATTGGAGTAGTTTGAAGCCTGTCCATTAAAGTATGAAGATTGGCTATCTTAATATAAAGCTGAGCACTTATTGTATATATGTGTGGAGATGGTAATCTGGACCAACTGATGAGAGCTGGTTTAGCACGAAATACGGATATTGGCGATTATTTATCTTTTCGACATGTGTGTGATCAGGTGGGTCAGCAATATGAGAAGGCTTGCAGAGTTGAGGGTTGTGTGAAAGTCTGAGTTTGAATCCCTTGTATATTACATATATATATATATATCTGTATGTGCAGATGTAAGCCTGTACAGTGTATTAATTTATAATTCGTTGATGTTTTCACAAGAGTTACCTATTGTTGCACAAACTAATCTTTCTCAAATATTTTTGTATATCAAGTTTCGAATGTCTAATTTAATTCTGATACCATATAATAATGATGCACAGAAAGACAGAATCCATGCAAAAATTATTTAATGAGGCAAATTTTTTTCTCAAGGTGATTCTGGTATACGGGTACTTTGCTATAAAAAATTTTCAACTGTTCATTGCAGACTTTTTACTGTAATCTTTTTGAAGCAGAAGAATATCGAAATATTCCGAATATGAAATATTTTAGAAGTGATAGATGTTAAGGGACTAAAATTATAATTTTCAGTTTTATATTTTTTTATTATTTAAAATCATGTATTTAATATAGTGATAAATGAAAGAAAAAAAAATTAGTCATTACGTCATTCTTTTTTTAAAAAAAAATTACTTGTACTAGAAGAAACTACTTATTAATTATTAAGCAGAAGCACTTGTCTATATTATGAAAAATGTAAACAATGTTATTTTTTTATTGTCGAATGTCAAATGTATTAAATATTTATATTTCAATATTTTTTTGTAACTGTAAAATAATTTATTTATTTTTTCACAAAAATGATTTATTAAACATTTACTAAATTTATACGCTATGTATCTATAGTTATGTATGGGTATGCATATTTAAAAGTTAATGATGTCATGTTAAAGTTTTAGAGACATATAAAAACTTCATACTGAGATCCAAATTACTTGTATGTTAAAAGAAGCTAATAATTTCTATCTGGATAATCATTTGATTTCTATAGATTTATTGAATTATGCAGTTTTAATTATTAAATCATTTGTGTTAATAATAAAATTAACGTGTAATGGTGTTTCTCTTGAGCCTATAGAAACGTTTGAACTGAGGATAGTTCATTAGCACAATGTTATTTTATAATTTATCTTTCTTCACTTTTAATAGACTATAAATAAAGAGCGATGAAAGCAATTAATGCTTTCTTTGAAAGCATACATACTATACAAAATACAAACACACACACCCAATAATTGAGGATATCTGGTATAACTTCTCTGTAAGTTACTAGATATGCAGAAATTTAATACACATATATTGTAACATAAATAAAAGGAATTCATTATCAAAATTAATCATTATAACTATAAATAAATAATTGTAATGTCAGAATGATCAAAATCATTGTAACTTAATAAAATATGAACCTGAGAATGGCCAGAATTTTAATTATCAATCAAAATATTGGGGCTTAAATTCATCAACTACTACTTAAGATTTAAAAATGTAATATCAATAATCAGAAACAATAATGCTTGGAGACTAGTCATTTCAGCTATCTGGTATCTGGCCTATTTCAAGCCCTAGTTAGGCAGCCATTGTATTCTCCATTAACAAGTAGAAACTATAAATAAATTATTAAGAACAAACTATTATAACTCAGGAAATAACATCAAATGGGTGAGTACACTGGTAACTCAATAAAAATCTTCTCAATAAATCCAACAGTAGATTTTACTCACTATTATCTATTGGTTTGATATCAAGTGCATATTTAAGTGAACAAGTGAGTATGGTCTAGCAGGGTGCCACTAGGTTATCTGAACCTAGACAAAGTTATATCTTATAACCTTTTCACATGTACCAGGTTTGAATCTTTTTTGGTACTTTATTTCTAACAAAAATAGAGGATTTTGCTTTTAGACGCATATCACTGTATGCACTAACATTTGGGTAAACACAAAACATCCTTAAACTAAAGTGGTGTATATAAAATTCATTAGACAGAAATCATCTCCTAGATCCTAACATAATAAATGCGTTTCAATATCTTTATAAATTTTACTAGCTCATATTAACTATTAATTTAGGATGGCAATTCACTCATCCTTGCATGATGTAGATGATGGAATGGTGGTTATAATAATGATTCACAATTGTCAACTAAATACCATGAAATCACTTATTTATTTATGGCCTTTAAACATTTATCTAGCTTATTAATTAAAACATGATGATGACAATGATGATAATGGTTTTAACCACAGCTTTAGAACCAAGTCTAACATAAAATTTAGTTCTAAAGAAATTCATAAATATTGGTTAATCTTAGTATATCTAATTGGAAATTAAATAATTAATGTTCACCAGTGATGATGAATGATCACAACTAATAAAGAATACTTTAATGAAAATATATACCTCATTTAATAAAACAAATCAACATTTATTACTGCATTTCTAACATATACATACAATTTCTAGATAGACATGAAATTTTATATGAATAATAATAATAATTGACTATTTTGAAATCATAATATTAATTTCACATTCTTCCCCCTTTCCCGTAAAGATATAATGCATATTAAAAATTGGATACCAAATTTGCTAAGATTTTCAATCCACAAGAAAATATTTCATAATTAAAAAAAATAAACACTTTTTTGGCACACATACTTTTATAATTAACATGTAAAGTAGAATGATTAAGGAGAAAAATATTAGTAGAATTGAAAGAAGATTTTCAGAAACAAGTTTTTAAATTGCTTCTCCCCCTTCCCCCCTAAGCTACTCCTAAGATCACTGTTCCTTAAATCAAAACAAAAATAACCTAATATTTTTAATGCAATATGTCTTACTTTCACACTCACACCCCATTATATAAATGTAACAAGTTAATATATTACTTTGTATGTGGGTGTTTATTCCCCTTATAACTAAACATTTAAAAACAAAATAATACAACAAAAAAAAATCTTTTACATATTAACAAACATTTCATAATTTTAGATTAATATACAATAATACCCTTTAGAAAATAAACTTCATTAATAAGTTGGGTATAATAGTTTTAGCATACACAAAATTATTACTCAAGGTTATAGCTATTATTATTGAAGAAAATTTTGTTTTCAATTGATTTTGGTTGTGTTAAAGTTCTGAGGAAAAAAACAAAACTTCATTTCTAAAATTTTACGAATAGCCTTTGATATCATAAAAAGAAAATAGATAATGAAAATTCATATTACCAGTCTAAGAGTTCAAACTTAGCTTGTTAAATGTTCATACTTTTGCAGCAATCAATTTCCGCAGTTCACTGGAACAGTTTCTTTTCCTGAGGCTTATAATTATTTAATGGTGATGATGATGATGAGGTTATTTGATTCAATGGGAATCATTTGGGCACTGGAACTGTTTCTTCCCCTCCAGTAAAGCATAACTTCTAATAAATGGAGTATACCAGTTGTTCTCCCATTTATAATTTTTCTGGGGTTTAAATTCAGTCACTGGACTAGCTGATTCAATACTTAGTAGATTAATGATTTTCCTTCAGCCTTCAAATGCAGGTGAATGTTTTCTTTCAAAATACAGCAAAACTCTCCATATAGTAGTGCCATCTTGTGCTAACAAGAGCAATCAATGGATGCCAGAAGGCTTGTGCATAAAATCCCTATCTAGTGCCTACTCATCCAATATCCCCAGACTAGTTTCTGGCTTGTGGCCTTCATCAGTGAGGAGCCTTGGATCTGAGGCACTGCACCTAGTCTTAGGATCTAATGCAACCCTCCAGCACCCACCTTTACTCTTTTAACTCAAACTTGGTGATTGACTTTTTTTTCAATCCAAGCTCAATAGCTTTATAGTCATATGGGTCTGAATTCATTCAGTACCCATACATTTTGGTGTCTTTGGCTCTTTACAACCATAGCCATCCTATCCTATTAGGCAGGTTGGTGTTAAACCACTAAACATCACATGATCACTATCTCATACTAGCACAATAATTGTTATAAACAATTCAAAATACAGCAAAACTCTCCATATAGTAGTGCCATCTTGTGCTAACAAGAGCAATCAATGGATGCCAGAAGGCTTGTGCTAAAATCCCTATCTAGTGCCTACTCATCCAATATCCCCAGACTAGTTTCTGGCTTGTGGCCTTCATCAGTGAGGAGCCTTGGATCTGAGAGCACTGCACCTAGATCTTAGGATCTAATGCAACCCTCCAGCACCCACCTTTTAACTCTATTTAACTACAAAACTATGAGAATGAATTGAAAACACTATTAATATTTTCAATCCAAGCTCAATAGCTTATATAGTCATATGGGTCTGAACTCAATTCAGTACCCATACATTTTGGTGTCTTTGGCTCTTTAACAACCATAGCCACCACTATCCTATTAGGCAGGATTGGTGTTAAACCACTAAACATCACATGATCACTATCTCATACTAGCACAATAATTGTTATTAAACAATTCAAAACAACAGCAAAACTCTCCATATAGTAGTGCCATCTTGTGCTAACAAGAGCATCAATGGATGCTCTTGTTAGCACAAGATGGCACTACTATATGGAGAGTTTTGCTGTATTTTGAATTGTTTATAACAATTATTGTGCTAGTATGAGATAGTGATCATGTGATGAATGTTTTCTTCTGTTTAAAACATCTTATTTCTCTCAATCAGTCATAAGGTGTAGAATATTTTTAATTTCAGAAAAGACTTTATTTTTTTCCTATATGATATGTGGCTTCCAGGTGAATTATGGGATTTCCCAGATGAGATACGATAGATTTCTAGCCCATCATCCTTAGATTTTTCAATCTTCAAAAAACTTTATATAAAAAAAATGATTTTAAATGGATATCTGGCAGAATTAAAAACGCTTGTCTTTCCTAGTTTCAATATTTTAAAATCTCTTTTTTAACTGATTTTTCAGACTGGTTTTATACCTTATTTTTTTCTCTATTTTCAGCAAATCCTTTTTTTTATTTCCGCAGTTCACTGGAACATATGAAAAACCACACTATCCTGATTATTCAAATTAATCCTGTTTCAAAGGAAAAATTGTCTTAATCTTTTTTCTTCGCATATCTGTCACAAAATGTTACAACTAAAATTTGAGCTTCTTTCCTTGATGAAGCTGATAAAATAATTTTAAAATTAGAGTTCTCACCAAGCTTTAACAGAAAAACAACAATCTTTATAACACAAAATTGTTAAGAAAAAAAAAAAATTTAACAGATTTTCTTTTTTTTCTTTTTCAATATGTAATAACTGTAGATTTATTTATGCAATGTACACACACACTTTATCATCCAAATAATTTATAAAAACTGGCCTATTAAATAATCTGAATGCTTTTTTTTTAAAAAAAATTATAATTTTAATAACCAAATTTAAATCCTTAACCTTCAAATCCCAAATTATAATTATAGAAAAGAAAACAGAAACATAGAATAAAGTAATAGAATCTAGCTTAAGGTGTAGACTAATTTTAAAGAAAGTTATTATTTGAAAGATGAGAATGATAAACTAAATAGCTTACACACACACTGCCTATATATGTGTGTTATAACTTTACTTTTTAACAAAAAAAATTAACTATTGAATAATTAAATGTGTGTACTACTCTTTTTGTTTTTTATCAACACACAAACAACTAAAGAACATAACTGTTGCCCCCACTCTCTTTCTGTCTTAGGTTTTTCTGGACTTGATCCTGTAGTGTTCAAACTTGGGTGCCCTATGGCTTCCTTTCCTATATAAAAAATGTGATGATGATTTTTGTTCCACATTTTCTTTCATGCACATTACTACAAATTTAGCTACTGACTAAATTGTAATGGCACAATATTAATATTCAAATGATTCCAGAGTATTAAAAAGAATTTTTTGTTGAATGAGCATTTAGTTTCTATAGACTTGGTGAATGTGTTAAATGCCTACTTAAATAGTTGATTGAATTTTAACTTTCAAACCATTTTTGTTAATAATAAAATTATCTTTAAATCACTATGGAGAGGATTTTATTTTTGTCATGCAGTTTGCTCTAGATAATGTATTTGATGCAGAGCTACTTTGAATTTTTGAGCATTATTGAAATGGCTAACAGAAAATCTTCCATATTTTTATCATATATAGCATGTACCAATGAATATGGGACTGTTTTTTCTCTTTAAGCTGACTGCAATGCCATCTCTACATCACACCATGTGTTACATAGCACTATAGTTATCTATTCATAAAAATGTTAAGGATCTAGTATGTCTGGATCATGAGTTACAAAATAGAATCTGACAATATGTTTCATACCTTCATCGATCATTTTTAGAACACTCCCTGCCATCATGAAGCTACAAACAACTTGAAAACATTTTTGCATCTTATGGTTTCAATGCAGCACATAGTCTGAATCATTTCAAACTTTCCAATAATTTTCCCAATTTAAAACAAAAATTTTAATGCATATAGCTTTTATTTCTCCACAAATTCTTCATTTTTTTAATCATCTGTTATTTATGTTGCCATATCCAAATTACTTAGTAGACCTTCACATTTCACATATTTTCCAATGCCTTTGTTTAAATCTTCTATGACGATTTAACATGTATAGTTCATTCAGAGCACTGTATACTTCTACGGTAAAATCCTCTATGTCAGAAAGTAAATTTAGCATTCCTTGATTGATCTTACTACACTATCTAATATAGCACCAGTTTCTAATGTCATATTTCCATATCTGATTCATAAAGAATCCTATTTCTTGTCCAGGAAAGGATCCATTTTAAAACTTCAACAAGTTTTAATTCTAATTTATTTTATTTATATAATGTCAGATTTGATCACTTCCTATTTTTTTCTTTTAGGATTATCTTTAAAAAAATAGTTTTACAAATAAGCCCCAAATATTCCAAGAATTGAAGAATAAAAAATTAGAACCAGAAATGTTATTGTCATTGAACAATGCCTAAAAGATACAAATGTAGATAGCAGAATGTTTTATTCCATAATTAGTTCAAAGTAATTTTCAAAATATAAAATAAATATATCTAAAGAGATTTTTTTTTATTCTTTTATTTAAGATTATCCAAATTGTAAAATAGAAATTGATTTGTTTCACCTGTATTTAATAATATTTAAACATCTCAACTTATCAAATAATTTCTTCATCTTGGCTTTTAACTTCCTGTAGTCTAACAGTATATCATTCATTTTTTTTTTTTTTCTTTCAATTGATGCTATCTAATTTCATTAAAAAGTGACCCTACAGTTTTAGTTAGTCAAATGTAAAATCACTATCAAATGGCTACTTAGGTCCTAAACTCTGAAATTCATAACATCCTACCTTCAATCACTAAGTACTATCTTGGCTAATAAATTTACAGCCTCTAAAAAATCTTATCTATGATTTGTTTATTTCCTGGCATAAGTATTGATTTACAAATTATTTCATCAAATTAAAAAAAAAAAGAATGATTTATTATTTGAGAGTTTATAAGAACTTTGAGCACTGGAAAGGACTGAGTTTTGGAATCCGAATCCAAGGACCTGCTGCATGATACCTTGACAGAACACAAAGTTATTGAAAATCAAATACCTATCCATATTTATATACATGAATTCATTCTGCCTTCTTAAAAAACCAAACAATATTTTTTTCAGAAACTTAATTTATGAGACAAAAATTGAATACGAGAAGTAGTAAATTCGCTATGCTAGCTCATGTTATTGAGCAGCTGGTCAAAATTCTGATACTATGAATGTTTATATATGATGATAAAGTCACAATGGATGTACATTAGAAATTATTTTTTCTTGGATCCTTTGAGACCTTGTTAAATAATTCAACAGACTCAGTCAATATTAAACATCTTTTTAAAGTTAATATCTATCTACAAATATACATATATAATGGTGAAAATATGGAGTGCGTGTATTTTTTTTTTGTTTACTTAAAATGGCAGAACCTGTAAATACTTAAATTATATATTTAATGAAATTTTAGTGTAATTTCATTTAAGATAAAATTCAATAAACCATTTAGAAAGAAGGATTGACTCAAAAATCATATATAAAATCAAATAATTTACTAACATTTATTAGTTGGAGTTTAGATGTAATTATAGGGGATTTGAACACAGGCTTTCAACCTCTTTTCATCTATCCACTCTATCTCTACAACCAATACACATGACCACACACACGTGAAAAAGATAAGGTGTTCCATTATCAGATTTTCAATGGTATGAATCACTGAAGAGTTGGAGGGTAGAATAGAATGAAACCTGTCCATTAAAGTTTGACGATTTGCTATCTAAATCAAGGAGAAATGATGATCTAGACCAATTGATAAATGCTAATTCAGCACGAAATATCTATATTGGAAATCATTTATCTTTTTCATATGTGTAGGGTCATGTATATTGGTTGTATGAGATAGAGTGGGTGACTAAAGAGAGCTTGAAAGTCTGTGTTCAAATTCTCTTATAATTAAAATTAACTAAGTATATAAAAAATATTAACATATTTTGTAAAATTACTATGCAATGAATCTCATCAATCACATCAGCATTAATACATTTCATTTCTATGATTTGGATAATTGTAAGTTATAATAATGGTATTGCTGGTTCATGAAAAATCTAGCCTTGAAATTCACAAAATAAAGCCATTTGACAATATGCACACTTAAAAAACGTATATAACTGATTTTCAAATACAATATGAATTTTCATTATCATCATATTGAATTTAATATAGTTATATATAATTACCCCATTTAAATTTGAAATTATGAGATATCTAAAGCAGATATTTAAATCAGTAGCATATAGTTTATAGAAACAAGTGAAATGCCCATAACAATTTAATCTTTTTTTCTAAGATTTTTAGCTTTTGTTTTATAAAGATGTTAAAATCCAGCATTGTAATTGGTCATTGGCAAAAAATGTAACTAATTTTGCCAGAATGATCATATGCATAAATGCTAATGGAAACAATTTTTGAATTAAAACCATAAAATATTAAGAAATTATCACCATTGTAGTTCTAGTTTGGCATAACACTAGTTCAGATATGTTTGTAATAAAGTATTTTGTTTCAATGCAAATAATTTTTGAATTAAATTCCCAAAGTAATCCATTATAAAGTAACACTGGCCACAATATGGCGGTAGTTCAAAAATATATGTAGTAACTTATATCGTAATTTACTCCATGCTCTAATACAGTAAATTTGTTAATCATTTAAGTATTATTAAATATATTTCTGCAGTCATTTTTTTAGTCATAATTTTAAAACGAATAAATCTATGAATAAATGCATAATTAATTTTTTTATCAACAAAATTTCTTAAATCCCTTAGTATTATTGATAAAGACTGAAAGACCAAAATCAAAATTTACATTCAAAAAATTTAAATCTGTATTTCAGTATTTCAATACTAACTATTATGATGCAATACTTTGATTAATGAGATATAAAGAAACAAATTATTTTGTCGGCCATGTTTTTTTTCCCCTAATGAAAAAAAAGTGTATGGAATTTGGCTAGATTTAATGATGTAAATAATTTATTTAAAGCTGCAAAAAAATATGAAACATAGAATCATGTAAAAGCAATGATTTAAAATATATGTTTAGTTTATATTATTTGTGCTATAAATATACTAAGTTTCAAATATTTTGATTCCCAATAAAAACAATACATTTATTTATAGCAACATGTCATTTGAGAATGCATGAATCATCAAACTATAGTCATGAAGGTTATCATGGCAACAGAGATAATTATATTAATGTTGTGCATTGTTAAGTAATAATAATGAGCTATCTTCAGTTATATTTCCCAGATTTTTGAATTAAACATGGAATATCTTAGCAGTTTCTATAGAAAATATTTCTTAATTATTCATACTGAAGTAAAAATGGTTTATTAGTTATGATATCATTTGATGGAATTACTGATTACAAGAATATTTCGCTTATCACCTGTAAAAACATTCATTAATGATTTAAAGAATATATAAATGTTAGTTATGATAGAATATTATCTACACTGATTGAATATATATTCTTATTTTTAAAAAAAATATGATTAAAGGAAGCTGGACAAACCTACAATCAACTGTGATATCTGAACATTTATCAAAGTTTCAAATACAGACAAAGAAACAATATTCAAACGCTATTTTTTTATTCACTACTAAGATCTTAAATCAACTCCTGTTTTGTCTCAAGCTCTTAAAAAATCATGAAATAATATAAAAATTTTAAAACAGTATATTAGCATCCTTTTTCAATAGTTCTACAAAATGCACAAATGAACTAAATAAAGTTGAAAATTTTCATTATATGTCCATTGACGTAGCTGTTTAATGGAAGAGTTACTGAAATGGTTTAAATACCAAGATTTAATAATGTTTGAAATGATTTTAGAAAATCTTGATAAATGAGACACAGATATTTAACATCACAGTTATCTAACATATTTAAATAATATTTATGTTATAAAGCGCAGATAGTTAGTTGAAATAAATTGAAAGGTTGCAAACCTTTCGCGCTTATTATAATTTAATTTCAACTAACATATTTAAATGATTTCTATTGTTTTCTTTTATCTATTTTTTTTCTGTTTTTTCTTTGATGTTCTACACAATATTTTACAAAGTAAAAACCAATGGTACTAAATATTAAGGCTCCTTATTTGAGGGGTCAAAATGACTTAAAAGTCAACATGAGCATGACAACAATATTGGCATCAACAAGGACTTTGAGTATTCCATCATCAGATTTTCAATAATATGAATGGCTGAAAAATTGGAGGGTGGAGAAGATGGAAGTCTGTCCATTAATGTTTGAAGATTTGCTATCTTAATATAAACTGATCACTGATTATGGGTGTGGGAGATGATGATCTGGACCAACTGATGAGCACTGGTTCCGCACAAAATACATATATTGGAAATGATTTTTCTTTTTCACTTGTATGTGTTCATGTGTATCGTTTATATAGAATGGAGTGGATAGCTAAAAGGAACGTAAAAGCCTATGTTCAAATCCCCTCTAATTACATCTAAAATTCAGTATATACAATATACTTATATTTAAATATTACAGATGCTAAATATTGATTATTAAAAATAGATGAATTTAAAAATCATTTAAGATTGTTATCGATTTGAAAATTATTGAGATGTCAAATTAAATGTTTTTATATTTCATCAAAAAAATCCTTAGAACTGATCGTTTAGTAACCAAAAAAGCATCAATTTTATTTTTTTCTCAAATTGATTAATCAAAAATATCTCAACTTATTATATAAAATTCCCTGAAGATGCTTTTGGAAATTTTTGACATTAAGAAACAAATTAATACACATTTATAATTCAAATGATTTAAAAAGCAAATACATTAATAAATTTATTGAATGAATAATCACTATTGATTTAAATTTTATTTTTCCACAAATACTGTTATTTGGCACTTTAATCTTGACTATATTTTCTACTATTGGATTTATAGAGACATTTTTATCAATACTGAACAGAATTAAAAATCATGTCCTAAATCAGGGGTCCCCAACCTTTTTGCACTTAAGAGCACATTCTATAATACCAGCCAGGTGGCGGGCACCATTTATTTTTTCAACCTTGTGGCGGGCACCATTTACTTTTTCAATGTAAATTTATATTGTTAATAATACACATAATATACAAAAAAATATTTATTTCAAAAATAAAATTTTAACATATAATTAACATTTATATTTTTACGCTGTAAAAGCATAGTATGCCCTACAATTTGATTACAATATAATACAATAATTTATGAGAAATTTTAAAAATTGAATTTATTTGTATCAGATAAATAATTTTTTATCATGTTCGGATAGCGACGGGAACACATAAAATGATCTACAGGCGCCATGGTGCCCACGGGCATAGGGTTGGGGACCCCTGTCCTAAATGCTACTGGAGAAGATCATCTATCAAAATTAATATTGATAAGAAATCTTTATTAACTCATTTCCTTAATAATCACGAAGAAATATTTATAAAAATAAAGGTTTTGTAAACCAAAAAGGATTGATTTAATTTTTGAGTAAATTATTTTATAAATATTATTAATTACAAAAAAATAAATTGCTTCCCCTTATTTTAATCTCACTGCGCACCGTTGATGTAGATATTACTTGCCATTTGAAAATATCATACTTGATCGCCATTAGGATTTGCAATAAAAAATAAAGTGCCCAATTGAAAGCAAAGACTATATTTGAAATTGTATAAATTCAAATAAAAAGCATAATGTATATAAAATTTCATGAAAATTTAACCAGATGCTTAGGGTTTTACATTTCAAAAGAAAATTTGATCACAATATGAAATTTTTTAAACATCATTTCCAGTATTAAAGCTCAAGATCTTTATTAAAAAAAACAGCTATTTTTAATTTACCAAAATAAAAATCCTGAAGTTATTGTAAAATTTTTATTATATTATTTGAAAATGTAGCACTAATAAATAAATAAAAAAAACATTTTACCAAATAAAGTAACTCACTTGGCATAAAAAATTGATTATAAAATTTCCAACAGTAATAAAAGCAAGATAACATATAGCTTTTTTTTTTTGTACACACAAGTGGGCGAATAAACGATAACTATGTTTTAAATTTTACAATTTGCTTTACTATTTTTTCATCTAAGATTTTTACTTTTGTGTTTAATTAATCTATATCTTTATAATTTTGATTGTATACATTCATACATTTTGTGTATATATTATTTGTCTATGTGCAAAAGGAAATCCCACACTTCTACTATGGTATGGTTACCAACCCAGCATTATTAATATTTCTATGGAAATTTGTCCTGCATTAATCATGAATTTGATCACATTATTTTTATAGATGTAACAAATCATGAAGAATGAAAACCTCCTATAAAAGAAAACTCAAAAAGAAATTGTAATCACAAATGATACATGTCATATCTGACCTTGCCTTCAGAAGTGGACTAGCACTCATTGCTGCTAACCAATGTGTAAACATGTGGATAATCAATATACAAACATAGCCTAAGGATAAAACATAAGTGTGGCCAATGTGTAAACATGTATAAAATCCTACCATTGGTTAGTACAGGCCATTAGGCAATCATGTCCTCCGAATCTGATTGCTGTCAGTAAGGCAGGGGATCTGGTAATAAATAGTCAACCTTTTTGGAGGCAATACATAGTACGAGATAATCTGTCTAACCTGAATGTGCTCTCAATTGAAACCACTTTCAACTGTGTAGATGCTTTTACTATAGTCATTACTGATATGTCTGCACAGTGAGGCAAGTCCACCATAGAACTGAAGGCTGCTATGACTACGGCCGACTCGAGGCAAGCTGTTCAGTACAGCTGGAAGAGTCTTGACTAGAACTCGTGAAGCAAATTAATATGTACAGCTGGAAGTGAGTTCAGTCATTCAGGCATGATCAGCTCATTATTGACTAAGTTATATGTAAAATTGTATTTATTAATAGTATAACATGTATGTATATTTGTTCTAATAAATTATACATATAAATTTTGTGAGTGTTCATATTTTTTTGATATTACTGTTGGTTTGGATCTGAAACCTGCAATTCAGCCAAACACAACAATATGTACAATTAAAAAAACTATTTATAAATGACAATTTATATTATAATTTATTATATTGCTTTTCTGAGATACTGCAAGATCTCAAGCGCTCATTATAAAACTTATCTGACAGCCAATCAGATGACATGATAGCCATCCAAATGAAATTAAAAATAAATTAAAAATAAATATTTTTATGTAAATCTCTTTTTTATTTATATAATTACCATCTGATGGTTCTTGGTTTCCTGAAGTTTCAGATAAATTAATTTATTATTATATTGTAAATGAATATCTAAGAAATATTAAGGTTTGGTAGCTATTATTATTTAAAATTCCTAAAGCTTATTCCTGAAGCTTCAGATTAGCTGATTGATGAGGCAGCACAGATCTTGCAAACATATAAATAAAACAGAGGGTGTGGGTTTCCTACATAAATATATCAAATAGAAGTTGGTAATTTCAATTTACAGAACTGCATTTCTTCATGTTAAATTTCACTTTAATGAATTTTACAATTAATTATTTCTCTTTTGCTACAATTTCTCTCTATGAAATAATAAAACTTGGCTCTGAAGATACATACAGGTAAAATAAATGATTCATTAGAAATATACTTTTTTATAAAGCCAAAATGTAAATCATAATTTGGTTATCTTGAATCAGTTTTCACAGATTTAACAAAACATAAAATATACTTTTTTCTTCAGTGATACCAAAGAATTTTTAAACTTGAAAAATCAACATGAATATTTCTGTAATTTTCATTACACCATTCTCATGCAAGGTAGGGAATGTTTTCTATCCACTTTTAGCACGTTGTGGAAGGATATAATCATAAACATATGACCAAAGACATTCTATCCACTTTTAACACCTTGTGGAAGGATATAATCATAAACATATGACCAAAGACATTCTATCCACTTTTAACACCTTGTGGAAGGATATAATCATAAACATATGACCAAAGACATTCTATCCACTTTTAACACCTTGTGGAAGGATATAATCATAAACATATGACCAAAGACATTCTATCCACTTTTAACATCTTGTGGAAGGATATAATCATAAACATATGACCAAAGACATTCTATCCACTTTTAACACTTTGTGGAAGGATATAATCATAAACATATGACAAAAGACATTCTATCCACTTTTAACACCTTGTGGAAGGATATAACCATAAACATATGACCAAAGACATTCTATCCACTTTTAACACCTTGTGGAAGGATATAATCATAAACATATGACCAAAGACATTCTATCCACTTTTAATACCTTGTGGAAGGATATAATCATAAACATATGACCAAAGACATCCTATCCACTTTTAACACCTTGTGGAAGGATATAATCATAAACATATGACCAAAGACATTCTATCCACTTTTAACACCTTGTGGAAGGATATAATCATAAACATATGACCAAAGACATTCTATCCACTTTTAACACCTTGTGGAAGGATATAATCATAAACATATGACCAAAGACATTCTATCCACTTTTAACACCTTGTGGAAGGATATAATCATAAACATATGACCAAAGACATTCTATCCACTTTTAACACCTTGTGGAAGGATATAATCATAAACATATGACCAAAGACATTCTATCCACTTTTAACACCTTGTGGAAGGATATAATCATAAACATATGACCAAAGACATTCTATCCACTTTTAACACCTTGTGGAAGGATATAATCATAAACATATGACCAAAGACATTCTATCCACTTTTAACACCTTGTGGAGGGATATAATCATAAACATATTATGAAAGATGTGTAAAATGTCTTTGATCATATATTTATGATTATATCCTTCCACAAGATATTAAAAGTGGATAGAAAATATTCCCTACCTTGTATGAGAGTGGTGTAATGAAAATTACACTACAGAAATAGTATTCATTATTGGACAATCTCTAGTCTAATGAGTGACTAATAAAATTCATTGAAAAATCAACATATTTGAATAATTAAATATTCTATTCAGATAACAAAAAGGTATTGCAGCCTGATTTAGCATTAGTTGGTTTTGTATCAAGTTATAGCGTGTCAGCCTTATCAAAAAAAAATTCAAGAAATAAAAAAAGGTAGAAATTGTACAATGGCTCTTTTTCCTAAAGAAAAGATAAGAATAATTCTTAGAAAAGAGATTCAGATTCCTAAAAGATAAAGCACAAAAACTGGCCATTAGTCAATGTGAGTGTGATTCAACACAATAAAATCTAATGGTCGAGAGGTCAGCGCAACTACCTTGCACTTGCAGGCAGTTGCCCGGGTTGTGGGTTCGCATCACGGCCGATGCTATGACACTTAAAAAAAAAAAAAAAAAATCTAATAGAAAAAAAATATCTTTGGATTTCAAACTTACAAATTAAAAAAAGACCAAAAACAAAATAGATATCATTCAGTTTTAAAAAAAATGTAAGTATTACAATTTTTTTTTTTATAGGCACAGATACCCAAGAAAAAATATTTTTAATAGATTCGATAAGTCTAAATCCAGTCATTAATTGTGTGGGATTTTCAAATGAAATAAAAATACACATTTGTGAGTTAAAATAATTATACGTTTAACTACCTTGATTTGATGAAACAGAATTTTATATATATATAAAGTTTATTACTTAGGAATGCAAGAAAGTGCAAAGTTCTATGTAGTATTTATTAAACAATAAATTATACAAAATATAAAGCTAATGATATATAATGTTTTAGAACTTTTCTGCTATCTCATGTATACATTTATGAATCCAAATATTTAACAGTTGATGACATTCTCTAGATTGTATCCCATAAACGAAGTCTTACACTGGAAGAGAAAAACAATATATATATATATTAATAATTTTTAATAAATATTATTGTTGAAATATTTTAAATACATGAAAATAGCTTGTAGACAATGACCAATAAAAGTAGTAAAATTCTAAATGCTTTTTGCGTTCAATAGGTAAACTCTTTTAAATACCACCGCTTGTTCTTATAACGATTAAAGCATGGCAGTAAATATATATGATTTAAGGAGACAAAACTCCTAACTTTTCCTACTTTCCTAATTTTATAATACTCTTCCACCAAAAGATGAATGTTATAAATTAATTTTTAACAGATATTGTTGAAATATTTTAAATATATGGAAATATGTTATATTTTGTATTTGAAAAAACACGGTGAAATATAGTAATAGACAGTGGCCATTGTAAATAGTAAATTAAATGCTTTTTGCATTCAAAAGTGAATCTCTTCTAAATGCAATCTATTGTTCTTATATAGAGATTAAAGTGCTACAGTAAATATATACTACTTTGGGTGGAAAAAATCTATTATAAAATAAGGAAAGTAGAAAAAATTATGAGCTTTGTATCATTAAAACATGTATATATTACTGTAATACTTTAATCTATATAAGAACGAGATTATATTTAGAAGAGGGTTCTCCTTTGAATGCAAAAACTATTTAGTTTACTTTTCTCATCTGTGATTTTTTTAAAAATAAAAATAAATATTTCCATATTTAATATATATATATCGTAATGCTAGCGAGATATATGTTCTAAAGCACATATATATATATATGTGTGTGTGTTACACGTGTTAAAATAAATAAATAAATTATCAAAAGAAAAGAAAAATGGAATAGTTTTTAAAACAATTTTATAAAAATAAAAGATTGCATCATATTTTTCTTTAAAATAAAATAAAACTATTTATTAAAGTGAGGTAGAGAAAAGAATTAGGAGAAACAACAATTTAAAACTCGCTCTCTCTTCTTTTTATAAATTAAAAGAATGAATATCTAAAAATAAGTAAATGTGAAAAATCAGAATAAAAATCAATAAAAGAAAACTTTTGGAATGCAATTAAGTTTGAAAGATTCCTGGCTGATAAAAAAATTAAAACTGATAATTGAATTAATTAAAAAATCATGTAAACTATCTCATCAGCATAAAAGTGATAGTAGATTAATTTAGAAAAAAATTAAATAATGTAAAATTAATTAAACTAGATTTAAGTTAAAAATTAAAACAATAAGGAAATAAACAATGGGAGAATTGAAGTATAAAAATGCAGCTCAGCCATTGTTATCCAGTTAATTAGTAAGTTTTTTAGTTTTATACTCAGATTTACTTAAATTCATAAGCAGATTCACAACAGATTCATTCTGAGTCATTCAGACATCCAGAGATTGAGAGATCTAAATGCAGTAGAGAGCCAATTCCTACTTCCACAGAAGAGATCAATGCAGAAGCTACAGAAATAGCAATATGTTGCTAGAAAGCCATAGGAGTGTTCGAGTGGGCTTCAGGCCTAGAGTTCTGTTACTTCAACCATCCTCACCTGAAACCAATGGATGCTTCTGTATGCCCTCTCTACTATTGTTGATCCAAATGGAAGGATAAGCATGATGCCATTAATGCAGACCAAGAGGCCAACCAGTTGGAAACCCAAACCAAAGGAATTGTATCATCTTAATATCACAAAAACCTAGGTAAATATATTTTCAATAAACTGTCTATACATGTTATTTATTTTGAATTGACAAGAACTTTAATGAAGGACTATCATAAAATTTAGTCTTAACATAATCATTTATATCTTCTTTATGTAAAGTTTTATTGTTATATGTATGCATGAATAAATAATAATGTGTGCTTAATTGTTATTTGGTTTATTCTCTCTTTCTCTTGTCACTGCATCACCATTAATTTAAGGGTATAAATATTTACATGTGTTAAGTAAAATGTGCTGGACCCCCTGATAAAGAGTAGGAATTAGTTTGGGATATTTCAAGCACTGGATTTGTATCCCTGTTGTCCGAGCATACTGGCTATATATAACAGTCGGCTTGCGTCTGAGTTTTATCCTCAAAACAAATAAATACTTTGGATAGGTATTTGTTCCAGCAATATGGAGGTGGGATGTGGTCAGGAAATGTGGTCGTGGTTATGCTTTGTATAACCCCGATCTGGCTGTAGGTATTGTTGATGGTTAAGCTATTATTGGTATTCTCCTCCCTGCTTGAAGTGTCGGTCCATTCCACGATCATATAGAAGACAAGATACTCACAAAATAAAAGTAAAGTGAAAATGTAAGCTATTAAAAATAAACATAGAGATAAAGTTAAAAATAAAAAAAATTTAAATAAAGGATTTAATATATACACTATGATGTTATTAAACTATAGTACAGATGAAGACTTTTGGAAATTCCTTGGACAATAAAGAACTAAACCTGAATTTTGAGAATACAAATGATCAGGTTGAAACTACTCTATTTTGTTCATATTATGAGATCATTAAAAAAGTGCATAATGTTTATGAAATTTGGTGATGAAAAAATGGATAATTAACGGCAAGGTCAATTGGTTTCTATCATCACAATAATGTATGTGCCGGTGAGTTTGAAAAATCAAACAGATGATAAATCATTCTGGGAAAATGCTATTCATAAAATTTTCAGGAATGTGCACAGACATCATAGTGACTAGTAATATATTAAATGATAATTTCCAAATGTAATTCACAGCAAAATGATTAAAGCTTAATAAACCAATAGAAAATCTGCAATCTGGAATTTCTATCTATAAAGGTCATCTTCACAAAATTATTATGATATTTTTTTAGGTTATTAAGCTTTGGTTGATGTGCTGGGTACGAATGATATATATATATATATAGTGGAGCCACAATATTTGTAATACTTTTGTTGCAAGCTCCCCTTGCATATGTCCCACTTGCTCATTTTGTTGAAATGCTTCAACTATATTAGAATACAAATTGTTTATTGAACTATAGGTATACAGTATATTTTAACCCATTTATGTATATATATAACAAAGATTGTAAAAGACCCAGAAAGAGACCACATGTGAGATGGAGGGATGAAATAAGAACATGTGCAGGGGTGATGTGGAGAAGCGAAGCAAAGATCGGAGAAGATGGATTGAACTTGGAGAGACCTTCATCCTGCAGTGGATTGATAATGGTTGATGATGATATAACATGCTTTTTTTAGTACGTATATAATATGCATATATAAATACGATTATAGTATAAACAGTGTAAATAAAAAATAATAATGTAGTTATTAACAGTATATATTGAAGTAGTACATTTACACATATATTTGCTCACTCACAATCATTCAAAAAATAAAAATAAAAAACATGTACCATAACTATTTTTTAAATAAAATAAATAGCAAAATAGACTTACATACAATTAAATATGCTATGGACAATATCTTTTTTTTATCAGTAACTTTTTTTCTTAAACAAACATTAATAACAGGTTTGTTATCAGTAGATACTAAGCCTTTCTGGTTGTTTGATGTTTTTAAGTTTTTATTGGTTTTAGAATTTATAGTTACCCCCTACTTACTATTAGTCATTTCAGATTTTTGATTAAACTCTTCAAACTTTAAGCTTTTTGATGCAAAAATGTTTTGCAGTTATTTTTTGCCATTACTTAATCAATAACTTTAATTATCATTTAAAAAAGAAATAAAACTTTTAGGTTTACACTTAAAAAACATTTTATTACACAAATACTGTATCACACCAAAGTGAATAAAATATATATGCTTTCAACTTAACCCCAAAGAACATCATTAATAAACTGATCACAAACAGGATTCTAGACAGAAAAATGGCTGCTACATTTTGTGAAATTTATTAAATTTACGAATTTTAATGTTCTTATTTTTTATTTATTTACATTTTATAAATATATAAATTTTTTTGGACAGCATATAATTTAAATAATGTATATAGATATAGCACATATTACACCTTCTACATAATGAATAAAATAAATTGGTCCATGAATAACCTTATTCTATAAAGCCTAACTGTTGGTAATAATAAAATCGATCCAAATACACTAAAATACGTTCAAATGTAATAATTAGTTTTTGAAAATATACTTCATAATTTCATTACCAACATTATTTATAGCAGTAATAATGTGTTCACATAATCTTTGACTAATCATCAGATGTAGTTTTTAATCCAAATGTATTTTGACCTGCAAGTAATATTATAAAAATATAAACATTAAATCTCTATGAAGTTATGACACTATTTACCATATACTGCACTATGGTATTAGATTTATCAATGAATAAATCATAAATCTTAGTTTTTGTTAATATTTGAAATAATCTTCACTGGTGTATTGCCACAGTAGTACTCTAAACAGTCACTAATAAGTGCTAATAATATTCTGTACTATTTAGTTCAGTTGCGGCATAGTGGATTAAAGATTCCTGGATTTAATTTTTAATGGACTATCATACACAGCCTGAAGCTTGTGCCCTTGAATGACACATGATTTCATAAGCAACTATTTTTAAAAAATAAAAAAGGTGAACAGCTTCAACTTTAAAGTTTTTCCTTTTAGAAATCAAGTTACTACGGAAATCATAAAATGATACCTTACATGAATAATCTTCCGACACACATGTTGTTATTGATTAACATACATTGTTATTTGATTAATACATCTGAGTTTCTAGTTTGGTTCTTGAAAATTATGAGAGGGCTTCTTTGATTTTCCAATCCATTGTTTGTTTTTGATAATTAGCTGGAACTTCTAGCATGAAAGAATCAACTACTTTTCACTTAGGTATCACACAATTGTATTTTTTCATTAAAATTTTCTTCAAATAAAGATAGATTTTATTTTCATCACTAAAATCAAATTTTGGGTTGCTCATTATAAAAATAAAACATGCAACGGAAGCTTAATATAAATTCTAAAAAAATTGAAATGGTTCTTTTAAATCTATAATTATTATTTTGTTGTTCCATTTTGTACAATCAAAATACTGTACATCATTCAATTTTTTTGTCTCTATGTTTTGTTTAATTTGCAATACAAGTAATGATAATGATGATTATGTCTGTCTGAATTTATATATATAATATATCAGAAATTTTTATTGCATTATATCATTTAAATAATAATGTTGCAGAAAATTAAAAATACTTATTTTAAAAAAAAATATTTTTTTTAAAATTTATTTTGTTGTTTTCCAGGTTTTACGATTTATTCTAAGTAGAAGTGTTTAAAAATAACCAAGAGTCCCCAAATAGAAAATTGGACATAGATAGTCAAATTTAATGGATCTTATATTACATTAGAAATTTACTACATATAAAATACTAGTGTTGATGTTTGATTTAACATTGAATATTTGGGGATTTATAATTTCCTTTAATGCATATTTTTTAGAAGCAAGAATTAATTCTGTTTATGCCAAAATGTGAGTAATTGATGGACATGATGGTTGTGCTATATTCATGTTTCCATATTGATTTCCGGCAATTGACTAGGTTTGATGACCTCCACAATAGCATTTACAATCTAGTCATTTAATAGCCTAAAATGTTAAGGTTTAGAACCCAAATCAACATACTTGCATAGTTCTGACATTAGGCTAATAATTATTTATTTTAATGTCCATGTTTTTATGTTAACTGAAATGCTTTAATTAGGATGGTTTTTTGCCAGCATATCACATGACTTTCATCACTTATATTGAATGATCATTAGATGCTATATCCACATCCTCATACTAGCTTGTGGAAATTGGTTATCGTCAAGTGTCCATTGATTACTCAAGTTTATGATAGATAGAATTGAAATAATGTAAATAGAGAAAATTATTGCTCCTAAAAATATAAGCAAGCAGAAAAATAAATGTGATGTTTTGTTCATATATACATATTAGTCAGAGAATGAAAGATACCCACAGTTAACATAAAACTAAAGTCACTAAAATATAGTTACTGCCAGACTTGTGTATCAACAAAAGCAAACTTGGTTTGGATTCAAAATCTCTGGGTATTTTTGAATTTCAGAATATTAGCTTAAAAATATAAAATAATTAAAAACAGTGTGTAAATTATAAATGCAATTCTTCTCTGCTCTGAAAACAGATAACAAAAATTAGTCTGAAGATGTTAATATAATGCTATACTATCATCTTATGTCCATTAATTGCTTCAATCTTCAATATATACCTCTAGAAGAGAGTATATAGAGGAAATTACTGCTAAAAGCATATATTGAATGTAAGCAAGGAAAATCATGCAATATTTTGTTGGTCTATTTTTTTTACATATTTGTCCTGAACAGTAAGTAACCGAATCTTCCAATGAATTATATAACTTAAATAAACTCTTCAAAAGACAAATGATCTCTCTTTTGAAGAGTTTATTTATGTTATATAACTCATTGGAAGCTTGACTTATTTCCTGTTCAGTTACATATAATCTGAGTTAAATATTATTTACTATATATACATAGTGAAAGAGAAATAATAAAATCTGCTTTATAAACATGATTTAAAATATTTTTATTAAAATTTTAATAAATATTTTTTTTAAAATAATAATTATCAAAATTTCTCGTCTTACAAAATTTTTTAAACGCTGCTAGCTAATTCCACCTTTTTCCATCAATGATTCTGATTCCAGTTTGTCTAATGCAATCTGTTTCTTTTCAATGGATTCTTGGTACTTTGTATACGTATACAGTATTCCACCAGAAATATTCATTAATATACCTAAAACGGTATAAAAATTTAGAGATATTCCTCCAAATGTAAAAAGTCCAGTTATTGTTTGAAAAACACTTTTTGCTGATCCGACTAAACTAGTTGTCAACGCAGAATTTAAACTAGTGCATAAAAACACTGAATAATTTAAAGCACAACTCATGGAGGTAACTAAAAATAGGGTTGCAATAAATCCGGCATCAAGATAATTTTGATAGCTAATAATCATCTGCCATTCATTTGTAAAAAATGTCAATGCAAACATGATAGGAAGGCAGTTGATGCTGTTGAGCTGAAGTATCTCTACTGTTGACAATTGACTTTCAGAACACTTTTGGACTAAAGACAAGTATAAAGCTTGTGCTAAGACGCTGATGATTCCACTCATATAGGCCCAAAGACTAAACGATATATCTCCAACTCCTATCATAAAGACAAAAAGAAATTCATTTACTGAATAATAAAAAAAGAAAATGTACACATATGTAGTTATATAAATATACATAATGCAGAGTTTAAAATGTATTAAATATATTATTACACAAATTTACATTATAAGTACAGTATTTTAAGTAAGCATTATTCCTAATAATTGCCTCTTGATAAATATATAAATGATTAGCAATAGTTTATGATTAGTTTACAAATTATATTTCTATTAACTTTATTCCCTGACCTCAGCATTGCTACTTTTATGATGATTATCAGTCGAAAGCATGCTAAGTATTACAGTATTGTTGTTAAGCATTGGTAGCCTAGTGGTTAGCATAGCTGCCTTCCAAGCAGTGGGCCCAAGTTCGCTTCCTGGTCAACGTTTTGACATATATAAAAAAAAAGGTATTACAGTATTGTTAATGTTAATAAAGCTTTGCTCTTTTTGTATTTAATAAAATTTAAATATATTTATATAATACTCATCACAAATAAAGCAAACTTCACATTTCAACATGTAAATGTTTATTAAAAATATGACACTTATTGGAATAAAGTAGAATAATATCCATCAACTCCGGATGAATTGAAATACATCTTCGGAACTGTTGTATATTTTTCTCAATATTTACAACATTTTTGAAATAGAAGAAAGGTGTATTAGTTATGACTATTGGATTTCACCACACATTTTTGAGATATATAAATAAAGACATCTGAAAAAGATAAATGACCCCCAAGATACATTTCATGCTGAACCAGCATTCTTCAGATGATCCAATTTATAATCTTTTACACATGTTTTCATTTGTTTCATATTTATCAATATCAAATTAAAATTTAAAGTACATTTAGAAAAGATAATTCCTCTATCTATACGTATTATCTTCTCTAAATAAAGTTGAATTAATGATAAATGTCATGATCATTTACAACCATTACTGATCCAGATCTCTTCAAGTTTAATCCAGGTTCTCTGTTCTCTAATTTCTCTTATTCACATCATCCAGCACACATCCTTATTTTATCCATCCATCTCATGTGTGGTCTCCTTCTAGATCTTTTACAATCTCTTGGAATCCAGTTTAAGGTTTTAACTGTCCATCTCTAGAAATATGTCAAACCCAAAATCTACTTCAATCTCTTAATTTTTTCAAGATGTCAGTAACACTTGTTTCTTCTCTCAATCATGTACTTTATGATTTCTTCTTATTAATCCTAATATACATCTCTACTTACTTCATTAAGTAGTCCAAAGTTTCTATATTGCTCTTCTGTTAAGTGTTCAAGTCTCAAATCCATAAGTAAAACAGGTAAAACACATTTACTAAAAACCTTTTTCAAACATATAAGCATATTTCATTTTAATATTATTTCCACCAAAGCACTTCAAATTTAATTCTATGCTTAATTTCATCCATTATATTTCCATCTATATTAATAATCTGACCAAGATGTTTGTTGTTAACTTCTAATTCATCTTTAACAATCTTTATTTTCTTCTTTTAATAAAATCCATTGAACATTATCTTAGTTTTTTTAATATTTATCTTTAGACATACTTTCAGCTGACGACTCTTGCATCATCAAGTTCTGAAGCATTATTTGCAAAAAACAATCGCATCATCCACAAAGCTAGAAAATTATTTATTTTTACTCCTTCATCCTGTATCTACATTTCTATGATCTAAATAATGCTTTAATCATGAAGAAATATTTATAGAATCAAATGCCTTTTCATAATCTACAAATTGAAAGCATAATGATAACTCATATTTGTTGTTCTTACTATAACTTGTTTCAATACTTGGATGTGATCCACTGTGCTTTTTAAAACCACTTTCATTGTAGACAAGTTGTAATTATTTTGATAAAAAGTTTGTATAAAATTGATAAAAGATTAATAGCTTTATAATTTCTAATATCTTATCACTATTTTGAAATATTAATATTACTTCTGTATTCTTCCAATAATCAGGTACATCTTTATCATTTAGACATTTGATATATAACTTTGCCAACAATTTTTCTCTTTTTTCATCTGCTTCTTTAAGTTATCTATTATGATTACCTGGAGCTTTTCTCTTCTTCATAGATTTAATTGCATGTCTCATTTTTTCATTTAGAATGCTGGTCAGCTCAGAAAATGTAATAAATGTAGGGAATACTTTGTTTTCTTTTTCTTTATTGCTCCATAATTCTTTATAGAACTCTTCCACATATTTCATTATCATCTCTCTTTTTACTAGTAATTTTATCCTTTCTCCTTATGTTTCCTATCAATACTAAGATGTTGTTCTAAACTTTTGAGACTTTTATTCTCTTCTATAGCTTTCCTTGCTAGATGACAATTGGATTTCTTATACTATTATCAATTCTTTTACATATCATTTTACAAAACTCTAGATATTCAATTTTTCTTAATGGATCACTCATATATATATATTCATATTCCCTCTTTTCTTCATAAATTGTCTTGTCTCAATAGAAATTTTACTGGTCAATTTCTATTTTTTTTTTGTACCAATAATCTTTATTGCTGTTCCTAGCAGTGTATCAGTCATCTTCATATTGATTTTCATCAAATCTAAACCATCTTCAAAATTTTAATATTTTTAAATAACTTGTAAGTTCTAATTTGAATTCAGTGGAGTATTTCTGAAGATTAGGAATATTAATTATGAATAGTGTCTTATATAATACATTTGTTCTTCTAGATTTGCATTAACAAGTATTTTACATCTCACTAATCAATGATCATTTCCTAAGTTGAATTTAATAAGAACATTACAATCTTGAAATATACATTTTCTATTGGTCAAAATATAATCCAATTTTGCTGTACCTTCATTTGAATGCTTCAATGTCCATTTAGCATTTTTTTTAAAAAAAGAATTAATAATTATCATAGCAGTTTCACCTTTCAATCATTTATCAATTCTAGAATAAAGTTTTCCATGGACAATTTTAAAATGTGGTTAGGTTTGATCAATGTCTTTTGTACATCTATATAAAAATTCTCTAATTCTTCATCACAATGAGAACTTGTTGGTGCAAATCTATATTTGGTATCTTCTATTCAATAACTTAGCCCAAACCACTGTCTGACACATCATCAATCCTCACAAAGTTGTTCTTCCATTAAAGTCCAACAATGTCCCAATTAATATTAGACTTCTTTTAATCTTCCTTCCTTTGAAAGTGATCTGCAGATGTAAATACCTAAATAAAAGAACATTATTAAATGGCAGCTTAGGTCCACAATCAGGGGATTCTTAGAACCTTTTGCCTTTAGCCATCAACCACTGCTTTGGCTGGAAACTTTACAGCCTCCTGGAAATAAAGGCCATAATTTAGTTTTGTCTGCCATGACTGTAAATATCAACTTAAAAAAAAGTTCATTCACACACACATTCATTCTTCCTTCAAAAAAATTCAATTGATATTTCAGTTAAAAAATATTAGGCAATTGGGAAGAAAGACCATGGTCTTTTTTCATCTTAAAATTCAGAAATAAAAAGCCAATAAACTCACCACCCTGGCTGATCCAAGTTGGAAAGCAGCCTATCCATGGTCATATACTACATGGATAATCATATAGTAATAACAGCTACAATGATAAGAACATATAGAGTGGACATTAGAAATTTGCTGTGCTCGGTTCCTTTAAGACCTCAAAGAGGAATCAGAGGATTTCTTTTCAGTTAATAGCAAACTCCTTTCTGCAGCCAGATATTATGTATTTGTGCTTAATTAAAAAAAAATACATTAATCTTTATTTAAGACTTGTATTTGTACTAAGAATGACATGAGAATCTCTAACTGAATAAATGATTAGTAATAATCAGTAATGTTTTTATTTAAAATAAATGATATCAAAGATACATATGCAGAAAGTCTCATTCCTGTAGATCAAATTGTTAATAATATGTGTGCAAGTATCAACATGCAGGAAAGATTGAGCATCACAGTATGGACAGTAGCTAAGATCATATCCTAAATCAGGGATGGGTAAGTTCTTTGGTAATAAGAGTCATGTAATCTTCTATACATTTTTGAATGTAGAACATATTATTTTAATTAAAATTGTATTTATAGATAAATAAAAAGAAGTGTAATGATATAGTAATTCTACTTAGCAAAGAAGAATATGTTTAATCTCTATTCATTGAATGCTTTGATTGAGTTTTCATTTATATAATTAAAAGTTTAAAATCCAGATAGTAGAATGTCAAAGCTGTTCTAAGAAGCTCAATGAGGTGGATGTTGTGAAACTAGCACAATGTTTTGTCTTAACAAATTTTATGACAGAGAAGAGAGATTCACAACAGTAAATTGTCCCAAAAATAAAGATTAGTCAGAAATGAGTCTTCTGAAGAATGAGATAGTTTACTTCTGGGATTTGTTTTTTAAAGTCAGTTACTAATAAACTTTTATATACTAGCTTCAAATCACTTATACTCCATCTTTCATAGCAAAAGGTGCAACAACAGGACAGCCATCATAGATGACATCAACTATAAAAGAATTCATAAGAAATTCAAAACATGCATTAACTTGTTAGTTCCTTAAATCTATACTCAAAATCATTATAAAATGTTTCTAAATTTCTTTCATACTTTTTCAGTTTACTGTCTTTAATTTCAATATCAGAAAAAGCAGTTATTATTAATTTAGGGCTGGGAAAGTGCATTTTTTTTTTTGTCCAGATCTCATTGCCAAAACCTTCATTTTATTCTGAAAACTGACTGAGCAAGTTCTATAATAACTTTGTTCCTTCCTTTAAGTACTGCAGTATTCAAGGTCAAGGTATAAACACATAATGTATAATGAATATGTAAATAATAATAATTGTATAAATATAATGAATATGTAAAACAATATTAATAATTGTATAAATGTAAAATAAAAGTAATAACTGTAATGTATAATAAATATGTAAAATAACTGTATAGTAATTAAGAATAATGATTGTGTAAAATTGCAATGTTATTAAATCATAGAAAGTTGTATAATAATAGAAAGCCCAGCTGACCTTATAGGGTCAGAAACTATGTAAAATACCATATATGGTGAGAAACGTAAAAATACTGTGTGTATGTGAAAACGTAAGTGAAAACACCACATATGGTTAGGAATGTAAAAGACTCCAGAAGTGTTGAGGGGTATATAAACCCCCATAACCTGATCTAATTGTGCTGAGTATGTTCTGAGTTTTAATTATGAGTCAGAGACTCCTGCCTTTGTAAGTCCAAAGCAGGACTAGGGTATTTTATGCAGGTCACCACGACCTTTTATTATTTTATTACGCCTTAAAATAGGCAATGTATATAGTTAAAATTATTCGTATTAAAGTATAATCTTACCATCTCAATTCTGCCTTTGTCCATTTATTTACTTGCTGGTCATAAGACACAGCAATTTCCCAATTCTTCAATTCCATGTATCTCTTTCAATCTCTTATATCATCTGGCAAGTCAATCTTTTCCATTCTTTCTAGTCGCCAGTCATTATTCCCTCCAAAACATCTTTTATTAAACTCTTCTTAATATATGTCCAATCTAGTTTCTCTTTTTATCTTTAATTTCATTAATCAATCTTCTTTTTTTCATTTATTTTTTTCCCAAATTTCTTCATTTGTTATTTTATTCATCTGACTAAATTTTCCATCTCAAAGGTTTCTAATCTGTTCTTAACTTTTTCACACAAATTCCATTTCACAAACATGCAATAGTACACTCCACACATAGCATTTAATTAATCTTTTCCATAATTCTCTCTTCAAAGATCCACAAAATATTTTCTTTGTCTTAACAAATACCTTCTTTGCCAATGCTTTGTTGTTTTAACTTCATCTTTACTTCCATCCTTACTCAACTACCTACCCAAATATTTAAATTCCATTACCTGTAGAACTTATATAAACATGAGTTTCAATTTGCAGTATTTTTGTATTCCTCCCTATCCATAAAAGCTTGGTTTTTTCAACATTAATCTTCATTCCACACTCCATATATCCTTCCTCCAATTTATTTAACATATTCTAAAGACCTTTTTTTTTATCCTCAGTTATAAGAGCCATATCATTTGTAAATCTTAAATATTTTATTATTCTATCTCCAACATTTGCTCCTCCACAGTCTAAATAATTATTTAACAAGTTTTCTAAATAAATATTAAAGAGAACAGGTAACCTACTGCGTCCTAACCTAACTCCACTTTCTATATTCACTTCATCAATCTCATTATTCCCCAATTTAATTCTTATCCTTTGTCCAGTATACATATTCCAAATCAATCTTCAGATTAATCTGGAATAAACTTATGACCATTTTAAGAAATAAATCTGTCAAATTTTCCAGATCCACTAGCATATACCAATTTCTTTATTTTTTCAATATATCTCTTTGCAATTGTTCTAACAACACCAATAGCATCTTTTGTACTTTTCTCTCTCTGAAAACCAAACTGTTCTTCAATACAATATTCTACCTTCCCATAAATTCCTAGAATTAAAATCCTCAATAATATTTTTGAAGCACAAGATAACAAAATTATTGTCCAGCACTCCTCACATTTAACAGCTTTCATCTTTTCAGCAATTGAAATCACTATAGTCCTCAAAAAAAATCTTCAAGTCAAACTCCACTATTATATATCAAATTGCGAAGTCCAACTATTTCCTTCATAGTAATTTCTCCTACTTCTTTCAAAAATTCTATAGGCATTGAATCAAATCTAACAGCTTTACCATTTTTAATTTTTTCAATTAACTTTATTACTTCATTTGTCAATATGTCCATAATTTTATCATCTACATCAACATTTTCTTCATTATCAAGTTCATAATTAATTAAATTATTTTCTTTTCTAGATAAATATTGAAGATATTCTTCTCACCTTTTCAATATATTATTACTGTCAGTTAATCTCTTTACATTCTTATCAGCTATTTAATAACTATTTCTTTTTTGCAATTTATCCAAACCACTTCGAACACCTTTTAGCAAAACTCTTTGTTTGTACATATATACATACACCTATGTTTTGACTGTCCTGCAGTCTTCTTCAGAGCCAGTTCAGAGATTAAAGTGAACTGGCTCTGAAGACGACTGCAGGACAGTTGAAACGTAGCTGTATTTATATATGGACAAATAAATAGTTTTGCTAAAAAGTGTTCAAAGTGGTTTGGATAAATTATATTTATAGGATATTACAGCAAAATAAAGAAAATTGTGATTTTGGTCATATTTATTTCTTTTTTGTCAAGTGACATTTTTTAATTCTATCAAACATCAAATCATATCTTTTCACCTGTTGAAGTACTTCTATCTCTCTACATTCTTGTTCCAATCACCTTTGTTTTGCTAAATTTGTTTCTATACTTAGTTCATAATTAACTTTTTCTATATGGTCTTTGCCCTTCCTCAGTAATGACATTCTTCCATCATCTCCCTATTTCCATTTTTTCCAGCAGTTTTTCAAAGTCGTTTAGCTTTCTTTAACCAAATAGTTCCTATTTCATTTTTTGCTATTTTTAATAATCCTTCTTTAATTCTACACCAGTGCTGATAAGAATTATTCACATATTCCTCATTTTTATTAATTCTTTTTATTATATTTTCACATAATAAACCAAATTTTCCTTTCTTCATTTCTCTCAATTTATCTCAATCCCACCTTACACATCTTTTCCTTCTTATTCTTTTTAAACTCAACTTTAATTTCATCATAACCAAATTATGATCAGTTTATATCAGCATCAGGCAAATCATGTGAACCCTTGATAACATTCTTATATTTATCCTGAATCAATATTTAGTCTATATGATATTGTTCTCTATCACCTGGATATTTCCACATATACAATCTTTTTGGATGATTTTTAAACCAAGTGATTACACTCACAAATCTTCTTACAAAATTTCACAAGCCTGCTTACCTTTCCTTTTTTTTTCCAATATCATAATTTCCAACAATTATTACTTTTTCACCTTTCATCACAACAGCATTCTAATCACTAATATTAATATGCATGCATTTTTACCCTCACATTATATAATTGCTTCTATCTTTTTATTGTTCATCAATTTCAATAATATCATGATTAGTAGTTGGCATATGCATTTGTATGAATATCTTCATTATCATAAGTCTATCGTCAACACAATCTACCTTTGCCATATATTCCAAATTTTCTTTCCAACAGCAATGCTAACTTTTACAGCTCTATCATTACCAGAATAAAAAAACGTAATATTCCCACTATTTACTTCTTTCCATCTCTCCTATCTCACTTCACTTAACTCTATAACATCAACATTATTTATTTTCATTTTTCCTTTCAAATTGACCAATTTCCCAGCTCTTTTCAATGATCTTATATTCCACACACCAACTCGCAATGTTCAATGGATGATCTTTATAAGAATTTCATAGGCTTTCAACCTGAGTAACCTCATGTCTATTTCTCAAGACATCAAAACCATTGTTATATAAGGTGTCAACACCAATCTGAATGAATTTTGTGGACATACTTGTAATAAAAAAAAGATCAAGGGAACTATAAGGTAAAGTGGTTTTCCGTTTCCTTCTTTTTTCAGCAATAATCATTACAGGCTTAATCCACTAGACATATCTTTTATGATGTCCTTTTGTAATGAACATTCAAAAATTCCAACAATGATGTCTCTTCGCATGTTGGTGGTGGAGTGGTCAGCACAGCTGCCTTACAAGCAGTTGTCCCGGGTTTGCTTCCCAGCCGATTCTTTGACATATGGAAAAAAAAAAAAAATCAAATGGTACATTGTTCAAAATTGTTAAAATGAGAATATGATAAGACATCATCAGCAACTCATTATTAGCCATTATGTAACTCTTGTAGCTCATATAAAGACTATTCTCAAATCATTTCGCACTGCTTGCTTGAAATAAGTGTCAAATATTATGATGATTTCCCAAGATGCAATTTATTCATTCTTATACCTGTTTAAATTGATTCAGCTTTAACAATAAACAACTTTCAACTACATTTCCAAAATTGCCGAAATTCTTCTTGAAGAAGGACTAAACATTTGAAGAAAAAAAAGATATGACAATATTTGATTAACTATCCAAAAAGTCATGAAGAGATAATAAAGTTTACACCACTTAAGATGATCATTTATCAGGTCTAATCCTCTTATAAGGATCAGGAATTAAAACAACAAATTCCATGTGTTAGAATGATTAATAGTTTCTACCAAATCTGCTCTTAAAAAATAGTAACTAATAGAAAACCAAAATAATTATAACAGTGATAGTACAATATGTCCAAAGAAATGCTTTATAATAAAATGAGAAGAAATTCTTAATCAAATATTTTTGATGAAGTGCCTAAAAGAAAAAATTAAGAGATATACAAAAATTACATAATTTCAAGACCTATTTGAAAGAGTAATCCTACTAATAATTAAAACTAAACTGAAAACCTCATGTCTGGAGAGTATAATTCATGCCAAGACATTACAATCTTGTCTGATAAAACACCAGAAGATAAACTACAAACAAAAAATGCAAAACTTAAAGAGATAAAGCCCTGAAATAGAAACATGATAAAATGCTATTCTTAATGCAGCGTTACATTGATCATATAACATCCAAATTTTCCACGGAGAAACTACTCATCAAAACATTTGACAATTCTTAATATGTAAATACCTTTCTTAATATCATTAAAAACCAGTCACCACCTAAACATACCAATATAGATAGTAATCAATATTTCTTACTGTTGCCAAGGCAACCTCTCTCCTTTTAATAATAAGAGTGGAAATCCACTCTTACTAATGGTCCAATGAATATATATGGACACTTAAAGATTGCAACTTGACTACAGAGATTGAAATTTTGATACAATGAAGTTTAAATAAACCTCTTTAAACATGAAATAAACATGTCCATGTAATGAAGATTAATAAATAGTCAATTATAACATTACAAACTGCAATACTTAATATGTAAATACTTTTCTTAAAGTGTCTGTAAAAATATAGTGATAATGTATATTTTAGAACAATTTAAGTATAAATTATAAAATTATTAAAGTTCATTACCTGCGATAATACATCCCATAGTGATTAAGACCACAGAAATACTTATAAGATTTGGAGGTACATCTTTTTTTAGTAAAATTACAGATAAAATTAAATTAACAATCGGGACACATCGTTTAACAACTCCATACATTGGTATATTCATTCCACTGAGAGCTATCAGCGATAATGAAGAATTAACTGCGTAACATAATGATGGAAATAAAAATGACATGCTTCTTTCTTTAGCAAATGAAGGCATTGATAAAATACGACAATAATGTAAAACTTTAAGAACAATTATAGTTAGAATCATCTGAAGAGTCATAATGAAAAAGGGAACATTAAAAGCATATGAAGTAAGGATGATCTTATTAAGAAACACCATACTACCTGAACAGATGCCATAAAAAATAGCTGATAACACGCCCCATTTGTTGGAATGAGTTAATAATCTACAAAAAAAAGTCATTTGTATATAAATAAATAAAATGGGAAGAAGATATATATAAATATATATATAAAGAGAAATAAACAATAAAAAATTAAAGACTATCTGCAATTTTTAAATAATTAGCATAATTAATGTTTATTATTGTTTGTCAGTACAAACTCAGATTATATAACTACATAGAACTTTGATTTAGTATATACGTTCAAACATAACAAATGTAATTTAAAGTGATTGCTTAACATCTTCATGCTCTCATTTCCATATGCTTAAGATTTGCTCATACATAAATGTTTGGGTCGAAAGAATAGGTGGATTCATTCCATTCTTTCTAAAATACTATATCTCATGTCTGGAAAAAGTGAGAGTATTCATTTATAATTTATCTTTAAAGCGCATGTGCATTGGCTTAATCGCTAATATCACTATTACAGTATTAAAACATAGCGCTATATAAAAATAATATCTCATTATATATACGTTTCTCTAAAATAAGACAATTATTTGATTATTATGGAAATTATTTTAAAACAATTAGTCGTAAATAAAATTATTGTTTAAGAATTTATTTAAGTAAATTACCTAAATTTCAATACAAAATACCAAAATCATGAATAATATTTCTGTAGTGTAATTTTTATTACATCACTCTCATACAAGGTAGGGACTGGTTTTTATCAACTTTTAACACTTTGTGGAAGACATGGAAAAATGTATGATCCCCAAAACGTCTTTGGTCATAAGTTTATGATTACATCCCTCCCCAAAGTATTAAAAAATGGATAGAAAGCAGTCCCTACCTTGTATGAGAGTGGTTTAGTGAAAATTACACTACAGAAATATTATTCATTACGTGGATAATCTCTAGTCTAATGAATGACAAATAAAACTTATTTTAAGCCAATAAACATCACATGATCACCATTTCTTATGCTTGCTTATACATATGGAGAATTTTGCCTGCTTTAGAACATTTTATTAATATACTTCTTTCAAGTGGTTTGGGTCAAAATTGTGAGGTCAGTAAGTTAGACACTTATCAATGAAACTGTAGTAATTAGCTATCTATATATATATATACTGAACAATAATAAAGATATGTGTAAGAGATTGTGCTCAGGGCAAATTGATGAGTGCTAATTAAGTATGAAATATGCATCTTGGGAATCATACATCTTTTTCACGTCTTTGGTCATATGTTTATGTTACACCCCTCCACAAGATGTTAAAAGTGGATAGAAACCAGTCCCTACCTTGCTTGAGAATAGTGTAATGAAAATTACACTACTGAAATATTATTCCTTAAATGAATAATCTCTAGTCTAATAAATGATAATAAAACTTACTAATACCAAAATCATGTTCTGTCAAATATATTGAAAACAAATTTAATGACTCTCCATAAAGCAGGATATTAATTAGAAAGTTCTTTTTACAATCTGGAACTGACATTATTTTCTGTATTTATAAATAGTTTTGAAATGAATATAATTATTATCATCCTATAATACATTTAACATAGCTTTTCAAATAAGCATATTAAGTACATATTTGACTTTGATGAGTGTAAATCATTTCTATGTATTGTAAATTCATCTCATTAAATTTTTTTAATAAATAGGCAATGATATATTTTAATTTTTTGAGATCATTACTCAAAGTCATCAAATTTTAGCATGAAGTAGCAATTACTTGAAACTTTCTTTATTTCAAAATATGCCATTGTTAAAAAAAGTGATTTCAATTTGTTACAGCAATAATGTTGATTTTAAAGATTTAAACCATATACACAATAGGCCCCAATAAAAAAGTCACTGATTTTCTCTCCAAACTGCCTGCATGTCATCTCTGAATCAATGCATGTTTTATATAATGTGTTTGGATCATGAGTTATGACATAAAATGTGAGTACACTTTGTACCTTTGTGGATTAACTTTAATGCTGATCTTGTTATCATAAAATCTTGCAAACTATTTGCAAATATTCCTGTGAGTCACGATTTCAGTCATATATAGTTTGAATTATTTCAAATGTTTCGGTAAAATTTTGACCAATTTAAAATAAAATTTCATGTTAACACCATTGTGGGTTAAGGTACAAAACCCACTGCCATACGTCATGTTGTAACTTCTGATCCAAACATGTTTAGTCCTTAAAATTTTTGTGCTGAATACCTAAACTTTCGCTACGTATAAATTGATTCAGAAATGGCATTGTAGAAAACTAAGAAAGGAAACCAGTTATCTTTTCAATGAGACATATTGTCTATCAATCACCAATTCAATGTTCAATATTTCAGAGTAAAGTTTGTTATTCTTATACTTCCCTTTCTTAATTTCATTATAATACTTGAAGATTATGTGACAGAATATAGTTTTTGATATACAAATTAATTTTCACAAATAACAATTTCATTATATTTCGATAAAATCATGATAAATTCCTATATCATAGTAAGTTTCTTTCTTCATGGTGAGTCTATCTATTCTTTTTTTCTGTTATATTTTAACAATAAAACCAGAAATGGAAAAGAAATTACTTCATTTAAAGAAAACAAAATTGGCCGCAAAAGTGATTCATACAATAATGCCATCTAGTGTAAGCTCTAGTTATCAACAGACAATAAAAGAGTGTGTATTTTAATCTATATCCAGAGCTTTCCCATTCAATATCTTCAGACCAGATTCTAGGTTATGGCTCCTCACTGATGAAGTCATAAGCTAGAAACTAATCTGAGGATATTGGATAGGAAGGCACTGGATAAGGATGTTTATGTATATATAAAAATTTATTATATACTTATTTAGGTACATATTCAATCAATATGCTCTACTCATAATATAAAATTTTAATCAAATATCAACTGTTTTTAATATTCAGTTATTACTAATTACACATATGCATGGGTTTGAATCAAAAGAACAACTTCTAATGAATAAGTAAATAACAATGCAAAAATTCCTTTTGAGAAATTAGGTTCAAATCTAAATTTGTGAATTTTAGTATTGTAGATAAGAAACAACAAGATTTTAATAACTTTCTGTAGATCAAAGGCTTCTTCAACAGCTTTTCATACTAAAACAATCATTACTAACCAAACTAGTGAAGGTTTGTGTGATTTTTAGACTTTATTTTATTTTGTAGCTCTAATAGCTAGATATCCAGTTACTGACTTATATTGAGTGGTTAACTATTAGCCAGCTATCTGGATAAATTTTATGCCTGATTGAAATTGAATTTTCCAAGTTTTCCTTATCAAGTTTTGAACTCAGATCAGGTCATAGATATTTCAAACAGATATGTGATTATTGCACCACAAGGTCCTTCAAAACATCATAACTGCTTAATAATAAACACATATATCTTTCAAAAATAATTCCCTTGAAGATGATTACAAATAAGTTAATAATTCATGAAAGGTATATATATAGGATATAAAGTGAAAAATCATAATTTTGATAGAACTTCTCTTAACAGAAAATATAAATTATCTGACATTTCATTTACATACTCTCACATGAAAAAAGGACACATCAAAAATAAATATTTATATTAGTGAATATTAAGCAGGGATTACTCCACTACACATGTGCTAGGTAGATTTTAAAATCTATCTACCACATGTGTAGTGGAATGATCCCTGCTTATTATTACAGTTTAAAAATATAGCGCTATATAAATAAATAACTTGTTATATTAGTGAATATTGTAAAAACCTACATATAATTTTTAAAATGTCTATATATGTGAAACTGAACTTGACATTCTCAAAACTTTGCATACTGGATGTCCCAGATATCTGGAAGCATAGGGGGAAATACCAATAAAAACTTATGTTCCTGAAACATGCTCAGTCATTCCCATTTTTATTATTGTCACAAATCTAGATTAGGTATTTAGTCATTAAATGCCAGATAAATGAGATATGTCAAGATTTATTATGCGATCTTTCTGGACTCATGCTTTTACTAAAAGATAGAGTAATAAATGAATATGTTTATATCTTCAAGCTTTCAAGCCAAGATGCTTAAGACTGGCTTATATATATAAAAAGTTAAGTAAAGAGAAGGGTGGTATCATCCTTTTCTTATCAAAATCTCTGTCATGGGTCAAGGCCTGATCGCTCTTCAGACTGCTGTTTAACATCTGATTGGCTGTCTGAGAAACAACAGTAGGCGTATGTGAAAGACTAGCAACCTTTCAATTTATTACTAATTTAATAATAACATGCGATTTAGACAAATATTATACAAAGATAAAAATACATGTAGCATTCTTTCCCTATGGTTCTAAACTTACGAGATTTCTTGCGAGTTATACAATACATTTTTATTAACATACAAAGAATTAATAACATAAAATACTACGTTAGAAAAAAAAAATAGCATTATATTTACGTTGTGAATGAAAGAATTGAGTTCATGATGATAATTTTCTACTCATAAAATCAATTCAAATAAGGCAGCAAAGATGTAAATGGCAGTGCAGGGTTTGGGATTAAGCAAATTATAGACATAAAGCCCAAGGAAGTAAGGAATCTCAATTTATAAGGCAGTGCAAGGGATCTTGATTCAAATACAAACTTTTGCACCAGGTTCTCCTAAATCACAAAAAAAAAAAAACATTGTTTTAGTAAAAATATTGTCATTCTTTAAAAAATATACACAATTTGTCCCAACGAAAAGATTATTTGACCTCTCTTTGCCTGCAGCATCTTTTTTCAATTAACATATATTAAGTAATTCATAGTTTCGCAATTCACTAAAACTTCAAGGTGCTAGCATGTCTGTATCATGAATTATGATATGAAATGTGTTCTGTATCTTCGTAGATTACCTTCTAATGCTCTCCCTGCCATCATGAAATCTTTCAAACCACTTGAAACCATTCTTATGACTCATGGATTTACTGCCACATACAATTTCAGCAACAATTTTGTCCAATTTAAAACAAATTTTAATATTAATGCATGTTCCATCATAAGTTAAGATGTGCTTAAGATTCAGATATATTAGCATCTTAAACTTTTTATGGTGGATAGCTAAACTATGTCACTATGCAACACAATTACTTAGAGATGATACTGCAGGAAGTTAGGAGAGAAAATGGGTCATCATTTCATTGGGACACATCACATATGATTATATATATATGTGTGTGCATGAAAGAAAATTTACTATTATGTTAAAAAATCTTTAACTAATGTATTTTCCATTTATTACTAATAGAAATGAAAAGTAGGATCTTATGACAAAGTCAATTTAATAACTACACGCTATTCCAAAAAGTAGGAATATTGATGAGAAACACAATTATGAAGGCTATAAATACATAGATAAGCATATAGACTAAAGATAACTCACAATCATGGAAAGGTTTTAGAAAAAGAAATAATCATAAAAGATTAAATAAAACTTTAACTGAATTTTGAAAAGTATTTCTAAAAAACATCAGTGGATAAAACAGAAATGCATGGTTTTTGAAAAGAAAAAACAAGATCAGTCATTGAAAACAAACTCTTGTAACAATCTAACAAACAGATAAGATACTAAAAGCTGATTAAGTTACATTGAAGGCAATGAAAAAAATTGCAATGAGAATTGCAAATGACAAAACAGCTCTTACAATAAGGTGGTAAGATTCTTTGGTGAATCAATGAAGTGGGACTTACGAAGTTCATTATGTTTTGTTGAACACAGAGGTTTGAAAAAAAATAAACTTTTGGAAAGTTAGTTTGAAGAGGTAATAACAAAGTTAGCATGGACAAATAGAATTGAGTAAAAAGGATTTTTTCAAGGAAAGTAAATAAAAAAATATACACCGAGAAAATTAGGAAATGGAAGAGAAAATAAATTGCCAAATTCTATAACAAAAATAAGAATTGAATATTTTGGTTATATGATGATAGGTAATAATGATTGTGATTATCAATAATTGTAATTATTCAGTGTATATATAGCATGTATTAGTGAAATGATGACTGGTTCTCTCTCCGAGTTGTCTACAGTACCATCTCCGAATAATGCATGTTACACAGTGATGTCATTTAACCATTAACCAAAATTTTTTTAAAGCATTAGTGTATCTGTTTCATGAATTATGACATGAAATGTGATGTAATTTGTACCTTCATAGATCATCATCAATGTTCTTCCTGCTATCGTAAAATTTTGCAAACCATTGAAAATGTTCTTGCTACTCATGACTCCATTGATACACACAGTACAAATCATTTCAAACATTTTGGTTGCAGTTTTGGCAAATTTAAAACAAAATTTAATGATGCTATGTTATTCCATAATAGATCTAGATGCAAATTACACGTTCAGATTTCTTAACTCATTAACCAGATATACTAGTCCCTTAAAATTTTGTGAATAGTTAAACTGTGTCATTACATAATACAAGCATTGCTTCAGAAATGGCGCTGCAGAAAGCTTCGAGAGAGAACTAGTCATCTTTTCATTTTCATTGAGACACATATACAGAATTAGAATAATGTCACAATATTTGCATTACTTTTCTTTTAAACTCATTTTTTAAATTTACTGTTGATAGCATGATTTTGATTTTATTATACAGCTAACAAGCTAGATTTAAAAGCGGTTTTAGTACAGTATATCATATTCAGGTATTGAGAGAAGTTATAGAAAAGACAAATGAATATGAGTTGCCATTATGCTTTGGATTTATAGATTATGAAAAGACAATTGATTATATAAACATTTCTTCAGTGATTAAAGCATTGGATCATCAAGGTATAGATCCACGACATTATCATATTTTAAAGAATATTTATAAAAATGCAACAGCAACAACTAGATTACATAATGATACTAGGAAAGTCAACATTGAGAAGAGTGTAAGACAGGGTGACTCCATATCTCCAAAACTTTTTACAGCAGTGCTGCAAGAAGTATTTTGGGGTTTAAAATGGGAATCTAAAGGAGTGAAAGTAAATGGAGATTATTTAAGTCATTTAGATTTTGGAGATGATGTAGTTGTTTTTGCAAATAATGCTTTAGAGCTGCAGGAAATGTTGCAGGAGTTATCAGATGAAAGTAGGACTCAAGATAAATGTTAAAATGACTAAAGTAATGTTCAATGGATTTTCTCAAAATATGAAAATAAAGATTGAGTATGATGAGTTAGAAGAACTTAACAGCTCCAAATATCTTGGTCAGATTATTAATACAGATGGAAACATAATAGATGAAATTAATCATAAAATTAAACTCGGTTGGTTTGGTAGAAATAACTTGATACTAAAAGGAAATATGCCTATGTGTTTGAAAAGAAAGGTTTTTAATAAATGTGTTTTACCAGTTCTTACTTATGGATCTAAGACTTGAACACTTAATAGAAGAGCAATACAGAGACTTCAGACCGTGCAATAAAGTATGGAGAAGTGTGTGTTAGAAGTAACAAAAAGAAATTGAAAATGCAATATATGGGTAAGAGAACAAACAGGTATTATTGACCTCATAGAAAAAATTAAAAGACTGAAGTGAAGTTGGGCTGGAGGTATTGCTAGAAGATAATAGATGGACTATTGAAATCTTAAACTGGATTCTAAGAGATTGTAAAAGACTCAGAAAGAGACCACATGTGAGATGGATGGATGAAATAATAAGTGTGCAGGGATGATGTGGAGAAGCTAAAGATCAGAGAAAATATTTGAACTTGGAGAGACCTTCATCCTACAGTGGACTGATAATGGTTGATGATGATAATACAGCTAACCTTTTGAACAGTCGTTCTTTTTATATTTTATACTAAAAAAAAGTTATTAACTGTTTTTTAGAACAAACCCTCTGAAAAGGATAGCCTAAAATCGCCTAATTCACTAATTATATGATTTTCTGTTTGGTTTTCTCTCAATTTCATTCATCGCTTTCAGTTACGTAATGATTAATGAAAATAAGTGCAATTCAAATGCATATACTGTATTATAAAAAAAATATTATAAAACTAATTTAAATTTTGAATTCTTGTTATTTTTTCATCAAAGATTTTTTAAAAAAATAAAAACATTCCATTCAAGAAAATAATATATGTATATAGCAGATTTAGGAACGTCCAAGTTTCCTTACAGATCTAAACTTATGACTTGTTTATTATTAAACTGTATGAAAGCTGTTATCTTCAGAATTGAAAAGTTTATATCTGATAGAATCAAAATTATTTAAGGAATAAACTCTCAATTTTCTTAGAATATTAGGCTAAATGGCAGAGTTCATAGACTATAAATCATGGAATCACCATCAGATAATGAAATACTGTAATTAATAAAGAATATTTTATTAGAATTCTATTCTACTGCCTTGTAGAATACTTTTAGTTTATCAAAGGTTGGATACTTTCTAGTATAGACTATTCCATTCCTTCTCTGTTCTATCCTCTCAACCTTCTACTTTATTTTACCTTAATGTCTTTAGCTATTCAAGTTATGGTAGAGTTTAATAATCATGAGATTTCCATTCTATCTAATCAGTCTCTTCCCTGCACTGGCTGTAATGATAGAATTGTGGGTTTGCGTAATCACATTACCATCCTTCAACTACATTCATAGCAATATCAACTCCAAAAATAAGACCTTGGCGATAAGAAAGCAAGAACTATGGCAAGTTTTGCAGATCGAAAGACCTTACTTGTAATCTTGTACAAGATTATACATTCACAAATGAATAAATTTGGAATCGAATTTAGAACAAAAATATCACTCTGCAAACAGCAATTTGAACATTCCAATCTAAGGGTCCACCACTCCATCCTCTAAGAAAGTGAAAGAATTTCAAAAAAGTAGGCTAAAAACAATCATACAATGGTGAGAAAGACTGCTCATTAAAATAGTAGAGATAGTTGCAATATCAGTAATGGTAATGATGATAAAGCAAATGGTAGTAGCAGTAATTGCAAGCACTTCCATTTCTAAATATAGGTATCATATATGGAATGTGTGTTTAACTAGTTGTGAACTTTCAAAACCTGAACAGAGTACAGCCTTTAAGACAAATATTGAGATCTGATAGCTTCTATTTCGAAATTCTGATATACATCAAAGTTTGGCCAATATTAAAAAATTTTGTACAATAATACCTGGGTCCATTTTATCAGGGATAGCTCCAGATTTGAGGGCAAAAAGTTTTTAGTTTTTGTTATAAAGTTTTACTATGTTTCCTGTTCTTTTACTCTCAGATATCAGACGTTGCTTCATAGAAAATATATAAAGAGTTATTAGGTGGATCACAATTGAACAAAAACTCAAGATATGGTTAAACCCCCTAGGACTTATGTCAGATTGGAATCCTCTTTCTGGATCTTCAACCAAAAATCCGAAAAATTATGGCACAAAAAATGGACTTTTTATGAAGTTCCAAAATTTTTCTCATTCGATAATAAAGCCAGCTAGATCTGATCATGTTATTGGAATATCAATAGATTCAGTATAGCCTATATTCATTTTACTCATTTAATTCACAGATATAATTTGACAGTCACCAACTTATGTAGTTGTGGACAACCCAAGCTATTAACCATATAGTGTCAGAAAAATCTATGGGTACAGTGACAGAAATTAAATGAAGCTATTGCTGATTCTAACCTGTTTGGAATCTCTATAAATTCTGTTATAATATTTGTTTAATAGTTAAGATATCTTTAAAAAAAAAAGTCCATATGCCAAATAAATAAATATATTACATCAATATCATTAAAAAACCAAACTTTTTCTTGAAGATTATTACACACATATTGCAGTAGTAATAAACGTTGGCTCAACGATATTAAAAACAATGATATTGTTTCTATAAACTCAAACGGTATGTTGTTATTGAATTTTTGTACAACATATGGACTGATAATATCATAACTATTTATTTAGGCTGTAAAATAATCATAAAGAAATTTGGATGAATGTGAATTAAAATAGTAGCTTATCATAATCAGAATTTAAAATTAATATTACATGACTATTTACAGATACAAATTGTTAGATCTAGAAAAGTGGTTTCCTAAGTTCAAAAGATAGTTGCAATAAAATATAACTTCTCTCAAATTATTATACTCTAAGATTTAAAATTATGAATTTCCCAACTTATCCTGTTATTGAGGCAAAAATTATCCAAAGGAGTGTATTCTTGAATTCATTTCTCTGACAAAATATTGTATTTGGAAAAATAATAAATTACATGTGGAGCTTCAAACAATATTGAATCTTAAAAGCAGAATTTCAATAACTGATGAAAAAAAGATTTAAAAGAATTGGTTAAGTAGTCGAGCATTGGTGGTCGAGAGGTCAGTGATGGCTGCTTTACAAGCAGTTGTCCCGGGTTAGCAGATTAGCTTCCTGGCTGATGCTATGACACATGGGAAAAAAAGAATTGGTTAAGTTAAACTGGAAATGAAATAGTTGCTTTAAATCTTTTTTTTTTTTGTATATTGAAAATTAATACACAGTGTGCCCCAGTGATAAGGTGACCGGTGCAAGATGCTGCAGCGCCACCTCTGAAGCAACATGCTAAGTAGAGACATAGTTTAGGAATTAACTACAAAAATTTTAAGGGGTTATTGCGTATAGATTATGTTACAATATAAATCGTACCTTTGTAAAAAAAACACTTTGGAAAAATGCGTTAACACCATTTTTTTTATAATTGGTCATTAGTTAAATATTTGAAATGATTTAACTACAGATGGCAGTGAAGTCATGAGTTACAAAAATGTTTTCAAATGGTTTTCAAGATTTCATAATTGCAAGAAGACAATTGAAGACAATCTGTAGATTTTCTACAAAAGTACAAAACATGCAGTGATATTTCATGTTGTACCACATGATTCAGACATATTAGCACCTTAAAATTTTTATAATGGATATCCAAATTATAGTGATTTAGAGACAGAACTGTAGGCAGTTTAAAGAAATAACCAGTCACTTTTTCACTGAGACACAATTTAAAGATCTAAAAAATAATATCGTAATCAAATTAAATCAACGGATGACATTCTTTTATTTAACAATTTTTATACTTTACACAAGTGGAGAGAATATTTTTAGCACTTTTTGAATGATATAATTCAAATGTCAGCTTTTAATGATATATTTACTAACTTACTCATTTAGATTTGGACATAAATATATCACTTAATAAAGTTAAAGCACTTCTTAGCCATCTTAAAAATGTAAAGGCTTCAAGTCTTGAATGAGATGCATTGAAAAATTTTAAAATCCAATAGAAATATGTTTGCTTCAAAGCTATTGGAATTTTTTATGAATATATGGACCCATAAAATTTGAACACCCAATCTTAAAGAAGCTTCTATTGTTATAATTTATAAAAATACAAAAGATAGAAAAGATTGCAATAATTATCATAGAATATTATTATTATATAAGATAGCATAAATACTTTCCAAGATTTTGTTGAATGTATTGTATCCAATCATAAATAAGTGGCTATCAGAAATTCAGTGTGATTTTAGAGAATAAAAAGCATAATAAATGTGGGTTTTTATTGCTAGGTAAATGCATCAAACATATCATGAGCAAAGATGTGATTTATTGGTTTTATAGATTTGTTTCAAGGCATTCAATTCAGTTAATTTAAAAGATTTGCAGTAATGTTTGTAATTACTTAGTTGTCCACTAAAGTTCATTTGTATTATATAGCTTCTACATATCATATTAATATCATCTATGTTCTTTATTACCTTTTACAATGCTTTTTTACAACCCACTATAGACAGTTTCGATTGCTCCAGCAATCTTCTTCAGAACTTCTATTTATATTTCCAAATCTTAACTGGAAATATAAGTAGAATTTCTGAAGAAGATTGCTCGGGAAATCGAAACTGTCAATAATGGGTTGTAAAAAAGCACTGTAAAAAATAATAAATAACATAGATGATATTAATATTATGACTTCCACATAATAGAATAAGAGAAATTATTCTTACTGTTGATGGTAAATCTGCAACAGGTGAATTGAAAATGTGTTAGACAGAGATATGTATTAGATCAATGATCTTTACAATTACTTATAGGCCGTTTCATAAAGTAATCATCAAGATTTCATTCAAGCATGATTCTTTTGCTATACATCTTTTTTTTTTTTAATTTAATGCAAGAGGCTGCTTACCTCATGAATTAAATATAGAAATTAAATCTGATATGAATTCACAACATATTTCATGTTAACTGTTCTAGAAAAGTAGGAAAGAGCAGATTTATTTGGTCAGACATAGGTGAAATTAATCTGACTCAAAAGTAAAAATAGATGTATGCTGATGATTGCATTACTCTAGAGAGTTGAAAAGGTGATCTACAATTTGTTTTGAATGTAATCTATAAAGATTTTGGTAAGAAAAGTAATTTTTAAAAAGTCTCAAGTCTTTTATCACAGTTAGTGACAGAAGAGAAATCAAAATACAGTGAAATTGGGATATGTGTTGTATCAATATTTTCTACTTCAATTATATGCTACCTGAAAAAAATATATAAATAAACATTAAAAAAATATAAATATAATTACAATTTTAAATTTAATACATTTTATGATATAGCGGCAGTCATTTTTCTATCTTAGAGCACTATATGTGATCACATTAAAAAAAATAAATTAAAATTCGTAAATTTAATAAATTTTTATAGCAATAATCATTGCCATATCAAGTGTTGTTAGCCAAGAGATCAGCGCAGTCGCCTTGCAAGGAAGCAGTTGGTTGCAGACTGTTGTTGCGGTTCACCTCCCGGCCGATGCTATGACATGAAAAAATAATAATAATCATTGCCATATGCAATCATGTTTATTAATAATGTTTTTTCAACTTAGATTGAAAGCAGACATTTTTTTCCAAATTGAATTAGAGATTTTCATGTAATAAAATATTATCTAAGCATAGCACTAAAAGTTTTATAAAATGTAAGACCATTCATAAAGTTGATACAGATTTAAAAACATCAAAGCAACTAAAAAGGATATAGTCTCTTTATCAACAAACTGTAATTACTTTTTCCATAAGAAAAAAAAGAATACCACCCACAATGTATTTAATTCTGATAAAAGTCAGAATTTGGGTATTTATTTTATTGAACAAAATAAAGATAAGATTCATTCAGTCTTTTTTTTACTATTTTTAATTTTTTGAATGAATGTGAATGAGTAGACATACACTTAGTAAATATATATAAAAATATACCCCCTCAATTTATTATTAATAGCTACATTATTTTTTAATTTTGTTTATAATGTAATCTTAATTTATATATGCACACTATATATATAAAAAAGCACATTGAAAAATACTGAATATTTCCAGTTCTATAAATTAATATGCATTCTATTGTAATAAAAGCTTATCGGTGATTTACTATGTACAGAAAGAGGATTTAATTATAGCAGATATTAGGTCACCATTGTATATTAACTCAGATAGTTATAATGCATTTTAGATACAATAGACTTGGATAGTGATATACAACACCCTCTATTGTGCTATGGCTGCATTTAACAAATAGCAAATGGTTCATTACTTTATAGTGACACAATTATTTCTATTAAATCAATTATAAATAGCGTAAAAATATAATTTATCGTAAGAGAGTGGAACTAACTGCTGATATGTCACTAGAAAACTTATTTAAGGATGCGCTGTGATATTCTAAAAATATGATAGCAAGATCAAAATGAAAGACTGATAAGTATGTTCTACAATTTACTGGATGTGATATTATTAAATCTAGTACTATAAAGGATCTTCAATGGAGTGTATAGGTGAAATAAATGAATGGTGACAAAACTTCCTAAAAAAATTATTTTAAAATAAACTTGAATATGGTTTTCATGGAAACGGTAGATTTCACTTACATTATAAAGATTATCTTAAAGGCATTCTAATAAAGCATAATAAAGATTGCTTTCATTGGAAAGATATAGCTAAGATTAATGAAGTCAATCAAAAAGTATAAGTTCATTGCAGAAGTTTATTTGATTTTGGAAGATGTCAAATAAATTGACTAAAAAATTAAACATATATGATATATAAATACATTTGTGTTTTATGGTTTGGTTTGTATAAACATTGCAAAATTTATTAACTTTTTAATCTTTCCTTCTATCTTTTTTCCTTCTAGAATTAGAAGGGCCAAGTTCATTTACAACTCACTGCTAATGATTATGAATATATATAATTTCAGAATCCATCAAAAAAATATGGCTTTCCAGTCCCCAATCTTGTTCCATTAAATTATTGAAGATTCAAATTCCATATCAACATTATGTAATCATGATTCCATCGCTATACACAAGTTGGAATAATTTCAAATCTTCCAATCACAGTTTTGTCCACTTTAAAACAAAATTCAATGTTAGGACGTGGGTTAAAATGCAGAACACATCATATTTCATGTTATTTGTGATTTAGATATATTAATGCTTATAAATTTTTATGATAAATAGCTAAATTATATGGCTATGTAATACATGCATTGATTCAGAGATAGCATTTCAATTTGGAAAGAAAACCAGTCACATTTTCACTGAGACATACTGCGTAAATTTTCTATCAAATCACAGAAAAACACGCAAAACTCACTATATGTATTGGTGATCATGTGATGTTTATTCACAGAAAAACACCAAGAAATAATGGAATTCTTAAAAATATTGGAGAAAATGTGAGGAAAAAATACTCTAGAAAACTGGAAAAACATTAAGAAATGGAATTGTTATAAATAATGGAGAAAAAGCATGTGAATAAAGAAAGTAATCATTGATAAATATATATATACTAAACGTCTAAATAGTATAGTAATGCAGGAAGAATATCCTTATGGAAGTTACAAATATAATTGATGAGAATATAGATTGCTGGATTTTCTTCATCTACAGATACTGATTTCTTATATTATTTTGTTTTCTCAAAATTATGCTAAAATTATCAAAGCTTCATTCATTACAATAAGCTTTGGTTTTCTAATAAGCATAGCTTCAGTAGAATTTGTGTTTAGTTTGGATAGTAAAGTCATTAATTGATACTGAAATTATGAAAAAAAAAAGGATATACTATGTCTTTAGAGATTTAAATATAATGGCAATAGATTGTGCCCTACAACTATGAAATCTTTTCAAATACGAAGTATTTCAAATGAAGAGATAAAGCAAAATTGAAAAGCTCCACGAAAAGACAAAATCATTATAGATATTTGAGAAAATTACATGAAATTTTGATATTTACAAAAGTAAGATATTAGAAACCCATCAATTCTGTGTAAGATCTTTATGAAGATCATGCCCTGTATGGTTTGATGCAGTGATAGAGTATCAGATTCTGGAGTATAAGGTCCTCAGATCGATTCCAGTTCAGGCACAACCGGAACTCAAACTTCTTATGAAGCATGAGCGATAAAACCATTCAATTATTTATTTTACTAAGATCATTACATATTGTTTACAGAAAACATTAGATTCAAACCAAACAAATAACAAAATGGATTTAAAGTTAATTACAACCCAGACCACATTTACATATTACAAGAAGATATAGAAAGAAGTAAAGAAATATGAATTGCCATTTTGCATTGGGATTGTATATTATAAAAAGGTTTTGACTCTGTAAGCATTTCTATAATGACAAAGATTCCGATTACTGTCAAATTCAGAATATTTATCAAACAAGGCAAAACTCTCCATACAGTAATGCCACTCTGTGCCAACCAGAGTAATTAATAGATGCCAGAAGGCTTGTGCATAAAATCCCTATCTAGTGCCTACTCATACAATATCCCCAGACTAGTGTCTGGCTTGTGGCCTTCGTCAGTGATGAGCCTTGGATCTGAGAGCACTGCACTTAGATCTTAGGATCTAATGCAACCCTCCAGCAGCCACCTTTTATCTCTACTTAACTACAAAACTATGAGAATGAAATTCAAAACACAATATTTTCAATTTAAGCTCAATAGCTTATATATTCATAAGGGTCTGAATTCAATTCAGCACTCATACATTTTGGTGTCTTTGGCTCTTTAACAACCATAGCCACCACTATCCTATTAGGTAGGATTGGTGTTAAACCACTAAACATCACATAATCACCATCTCTTATACTAGCGCATAATTGTTATTAAACAAGGCAAAACTCTCCATACAGTAGTGTCACCCTGTGCCAACAAGCTTTCTTGCATCCATTAATTACTCTGGTTGGCATAGGGTGGCACTACTGTATGGAGAGTTTTGCCTTGTTTAATAACAATTATGTGCTAGTATAAGAGATGGTGATCATGTGAAAAATATTTATCAAAATGCAACAATGATGAATGCACTGGATGGTAATACTAAAATATTTATGACAGTAATGATGATGAGGTTACAATCAAACTTTTTACTATACTTGTCCAGAAGATCTAAAAAAAATACAAACTAATAGGGATTATTAAAGTCATACAATTTGTAATCTAGATGCTTTCACAAGTAATGTTTTAGAGCTTCAGAAAGTATAATAAATACTATCATATAAAAAAAAATAAGTGTGACAAAAATGTTGAAAACACTAAAATTATGTTCAGTGACTTTATGAAATAAAAGAAAAATTGATAATAATGAATTAGATTGAATTATAAATATCTTAATCAAACTATTAATATAAATAAAAACATCGAAAAGATTTGCAAAAATAACATAATATTAAAAGGAAAAATGCCTACGTGCTTGTAATGGAAAATTTTTTAATAAATGTTTTTTTATTGTTTGTTTGTAGGTCTAAGAGTGACATACTTAACCAAATGAGCAATACAAAGATTGCAGATTACACCAGTAAAGTATATAGACATGTGATGGAGTTAACAAAAAAAGGAATCAAAAGTTAAATACATAGTGAGAGAAGGAGGCTGAAATGAAGCTGGGTTGGACAAGCTAATATAAAAGATGAACAAATAAATTCTTAAGTTGGATTCTATGAGATTGTAAGAGACCTAGAAATCATATCTGAAATGAATGAATAAAATAAGGACGTTAGCTGGAGAGATATACAAAAGAACTATAAATAATAAAAATTGAATAAATTTTTTATAATGTTGAAGAAATGATGACGTTAAAACCTATTACTCAAGTCCAGTGGAATATCATCAAGCACTATTCAAACCTGGTTACTTGGTTGTCCAATTAACGTGCAATCAATTCTTACATTATAAGTGAAAGGCAATTTGCTATCAGCAAAAATGACAACCATCTTGACAATGTTAAAAGTATTTAACAAAATATTAATATACTTCCTATATAGCAGCAAGATAATTGATGAAGTCATTAGATTCCAATGAACTCTACATTCATTATTACACATATGCATATTTAAATGACATTAAATCAACAGAATAACATTGTGAAAAGTATCATCGACTTTCTAATGAATATTAAATCATGACTGATATCTGTATCGGCACTTTACTAAACAAACAATACATTAGTTCTAGAATATTTTATACTAAGTGAATCCACTCTAAGCTATCACAGTACTCATAAACATGTCTTCAAGTCATAGCAAGTAAACATCCTAGATTCATCATTATGACCTCAATTAACTCTTTAAAATCAAATATTTACATTTTTTAATTTTCTTTTAAAAAATAATGTTATTCCAGCATACAATCTTGTTTTTCACTGGATGTACAAAAGCTATCTTTTACCTTTTTGTCTTATTTATCTTTTAGAGATTTTCTCATTGTTGAATTCACTGGGTTTTCTTTGCTACTTCACTCTGCATCTTTGAAATGATTCTTTTTGCTATCATTTCATGGGTAAACTTTTCCCCACTATAACATTATATCCTATTCTTCCGAATATTTTTCTTAATTGGTGAAAATTTGTTTTTATGATCTTATCATTATCCCATTATTTTATTAAAGCATGTTGTATTATATACCCATATTTAAATCTTTTGTTCTCATTTTTTTTAAATTACTTTTCTATTTGACAAATTGACATTGAAGTTTTGTGTGTGTGAATGTTTAATTTCAGCTCATAAGACAAAATGAAATTTTTTTTGTATGTAATGCAGATTACAATGTAATGTAAAAATGCTTTCTCAATTACTGTTTATTCTAAATTATTATATTCCTCTTTATTTAAATGTATATATACACATTTTTAATTTTGAACAATTTTCTCAGCCAGGTCATTTGATTGTGAATAATGGTATTACACATATTTAATACCTCTATGAATCTGGCAAGAAGCCTCAAATGCTTTGATTGTAAAACCAATCCATTGCCAGTAATGGTATAAAAAATATGATCAATGGTTTAATATTTATATATATTGCTTACAATAACTCCCCTCATATAACACTTTAATGCAAAAAATTTTTTTAATATAATTCTTTCATTTTCCTGACAGTTTCGACTGTCCTGCAGTCTTCATCAGAGCATTCTTGGTAGAGGAGGTTAAGAACGCTCTGATGAAGACTGCAGGACAGTCGAAATTGTCAGGAAAATAAAGGAATTATATTTTTAAAAATTTTTGCATTAAAGTGTATATGAGGGGAGTTATTGTAAACAGTATATATGAATATATGAAGAAATGCGAAGAAAGTAAAGGAGAAGAATAAGAATATACTTCTAATGGTTTAATATTTACTACTAAAGTCTATTCCATCTACTTAAATCAGGAATAATTTGATAGGCAAGATCCAGCATAATCTTTTAGATTTTACCCACAAGCTATGAATTTTTCTCCTTCCAGATAATAGTAGCCACAGACCATAGTGTTTAGTAGTAATCTGGCACTGCAATTCCTGAATGGCTTTTGGCTTGTACTTCCATTATACCTGAAATTCTTTTAAGAATTTCCTTATTATATAATAATCTATGGTTGAATTTTCACAATGTATCCAGAAGCTTAAGCTACATTGCTAGATAATTTATTTGGCTACACTTTTTTAATACTCTTCTTGAAGTGAATAACTGCAGTTTATTCACTTTAATACTACTCTACTAGTAATTGATAGAGGAAGCTATTTTACTGATTATCCTGAACATCCCTAATTAGTCATTTGGATAAAGCATCAATATTATGTATCTCTTTTCATTTATTGTAAATTGCAGTTGTATTCAGCTACTTTAAATGTTAAGACAAGTTTGTATATATATGCTTACTATTTCCAAACATTTTCAACAAACACTGATTATCATCAATTATTAATTTAAATTTTCTGCTTCAAAGATCGTTGGTGAAATATTTATTTTCCAAGCATTCCTTATCTAGCTATGTGCAGCATAAGCAATGAATATTCACCCTTCAAAAGGTAGTTTGGTGAAAACTGCTTCTATATCATTAACTAATATATATTCCTTAAAGTTCCTTATTTCATATTCACTTTGTTCTTTAGAGAATATATTATTTGACATATGCTATCCTTGCTTTTAAGGAATGATTCTAGATCCCCTTTTTGGATGTTGAATGAAAATCTACAATCAAAGAATTATGGTGTAAAAATGAACCTTATAATATTCCAAATAAATTTATTTTTCCAGATTCACAATAAATTCAATTGGACTTGCTCTTTCTGGATGCAACTAGAGTTTCATCAATCAATAAGTTCAGAACAATCCATGATCATTGACCTCATCGGCCTCATAAGTGGAATTTATCAGCTATTGATCAACATAAACGTGGGCAAACACAAACTATGAACTACATAGATTAGTGACTGCTGAATCTGTGGTTACAATGGAAAAATTAAAAAACATAATAAAGTCATTGGTAAATCCATCTCCTAGTTGGAATCGCTGCAGATTCCTTTATGATATTTTGTTAATAATTAAATGGTTAAAAAAAAAATCTTCCTAAATAAATATATAAATAGAACGAATTTAAAAAAATTTAACAAATATTTATTTTCATTTTTAATACTGGTACTTTATGTATTGTTTGTTTTATCAGCCTTAAATTGAAACTTTTTAAAAATATGTACACCAGATCATCTCATTTCCATATGAAATATTTATATGAAAATAAAAACTTTATGTAAAACAAAGATAAACAAGGCTAGTTATACATATTGTCATTTTACTTGTTCAACTTTTGTATTAAATATGTAATAAGAAATTATTAGCTTGGATTTCTGTGTGACTCAAAATCCACGGATTGCAATTGATGTCATTTATGGTATTCAAATTTCTTATTAAATCCCAAACAATCCAATTATTTTTAATGATTTGGCCATGGGAAAATGTGGTAATAATATTAGATGAAAAAAACATGCAAAAGAAGAAAAAAAATGGAATTACAACTATACATGAAGACAAAGATTATGACAATAAGATTAGCAACTAATTTTAAAACTAACGCCAAAGATAAAAGCAAGCATTCTACTATGGCCAAATCAACAACAAAGATCTATTAAACAAGTGGATGATTACAAACTGACACTGTGCAGAGTTGCAGTAAAAGTCTAAAAATCTAAATATAGGGATGTCTTTTTAAAATAAAAACCAGCATTGTTCAAGCTATCTTATTGAAGTTACTAAATTAAAACAGGCAAAACTCTCCATACAGTATTGCCACTCAGTGCAAGCCAGAGTAATCAATAGATGCCAGAATGCTTGTGCATAAAATCCCCATCTAGTGCCTACTCATCCAATATCCCCAGACAAGTTTCTGGCTTGTAGCCTTCATCAGTGAGGAGCCTTGGATCTAAGAGAGGTGCTCTCAGATCCAAGGCTCCTCATTGACGAAGACCACAAGCCAGAAACTAGTCTGGGGATATTGGATGAGTAGGCACTAGATGGGGATTTTATGCACAAGCCTTCTGGCATCCATTGATTACTCTGGCTTGCACTGAGTGGCAATACTGTATGGAGAGTTTTACATCACATTTAATGAAGTTATGGAAGAATAAATATAAACAAAGTGATTGTACATAAAGTGGGTTATTAGTTTTTATGCTGGGTGTGAGAAAAGATAAGGGGAATTTAGATATAAAGGCCATGGAGTTGACAAAGATTATGTTGTAGAAATGGGATGGAGCAGGATATGGGAAAACTTAGGGTGGGGAATGGAAAGGGAAAGTAAAGTGGCTAACAGGTTTTTCTGGGCATAGTTGCTGAGAGATTCCTGACTCCGTATAAGAAGTCACAGTACATCACATCACCTGTTTTAATAACAGTTATAAGCAAGCATAAGAAATGGCATTCATGTGATATTTATTGGCTATTTAAACTGGACATTGAAGTTAAAAAAATTATTGATGCTCCTACAATGTGGTATTAGTGAAGACTTTTAAGAATTATAGATAATCGGAAAATGCAAACAAATATGGATACTCAGATTAGTCCTGAAACTACTGGAAATATATAATTTGATTGAAGTTTTCTTAGAACACTACAATACGGTTGGTAATTTTATTATAATGTAATGATGATCATGTTATCGAAAAGTACGAAAAACTAAACATATCATAAACCAATCTCGACAAAAGCCATGGCAATCTCCAGAAGTTAACTTGACAACTATAAATTATTAATAAATATTGTCAAAGCTATTATTATTTAATATGTTGACACTTGATTATAGTATTTATAATTACAATATGTAATACATCCTTAATCAGGGAAAATTATAGTGATCAATTTTTATAATTAAAATAATTTCTTTTAAGATTAAAAAAAAAAAAATTATACTTTTAATCAAAAATATTTTATAAAGTACACACATATAATTAGGAGTTACTAGTACCGGTATAATCAGATTTTTAACCTAGCTTGAAAGCAGTGAAATAAATTATCACCGTTTCTAACTAGAAACAGTAAATAATTTTATTATAATTGAATTTTTATTAACAATCACAATTTTTAACAAATGCCATATTATAATAGATTTCAGATGAAACCAAACAACGGCAGTTTCCAGGTTTTAACAGATATGAGAGAAACAATAATTGCATAGCAACATAACCAGATACAAAAGCTATTACGTAAATGTTAATGCTATATAGAAAAAATAGATTTACATATTTGTTAAAGAATCGTACCTGTGCGATGAAATGAACATTCCGATATCATTTATTTTAAATAACTTTACAATAAAATAGGCCAATCACAAAAACAGAAACCTTTTACAAATAATTAATCCATTTTATTAATTAACGTATCCGTAAATTTCACACCACACAGGTTGGTTAGTTCATTAATATCAATTAATATCTAAGGATGTAATATAATAAAAACGAGGAGAACTCAAATTTAAAACAGCCATCAAATCAAAAAGTGTGCAACCAATTGAATCTAATTAATAAAACTTTAATGAAGGTGGCAGCACTAAAAATCCCAGAATGCCATCCCTTTTTTTTAAAGAAAAAAAATTAATTCTAAGTTGAATAATTTTTTTTTTTTAGCAGATATATAATTTATACTAAAGTTTATCTGGAGCAAAATTGTATTTATAGGAATCTAAAAAAAATGTATTTTTATGTAAAGAGATTATTTTTTGTTAATTTATATGTGAATAAAATAGAAATTCATAGAACATTACAATACTAGCCAAAAATTTTTTTACTAAAATTTCACTTGAAAAGATCCATTTGTTAATAGATTAAACCATAGTTGTGGAAGAATTAAATTTAGTTTTTTTTTTTTTATAACTAATATTTTAATATATGAATTTTTATTTATTTATAATTACTAATAGGCAGTATTTAATGAATATCTATATATAATAAACTTAAGTTCTTCTTTTGATTCTTTTATAAACTTTTTATTAAGTGAACTAAATCGTGTAAATAATATAATCAAAGTAAATTGGTTTCTCATACAATATTTTTTCAAAGTTAACAATATTTCAAAATTATTTATCTGGAAAATAAAATATTTGCTACAAAGTATATTTTTAAATAGAAAATTATTTTCTCCAGTTCTGCCATCTAGTGAAAGCTTGAATATTCAGTAGATGCTCAGATGATAGTGCATAATATATCCCTATCCTAGCCATATTCTCAGACCATTTTCCAGCTTTTGGTTTTCATTAATGAATAGTTTTAGATCTGGATTTGATTGTGGCAGATCTTTGTGATTTAATATCTTTCCTCCAGTATTAATCTTTTAATCTATTTTTTTACAATCAAGCAAGCATTCAAAAATGATTAATGCATTTAATCTAAACCAACTGATTTGCATACATATATAGCTCTGATATAAGTATTATATGTTTGTATGTTAAATTTTTAATAACTGTAGCCACCTATATTCCTTGGTCAAAAGTGTCATAACTCACCACATGATCCTGTATGCATATTACTTTTAAATATCACATGATCATCATTTTCTATGCTTATGGAAGCTATTAATAACAGTAGCAAGCTCTTCTTATAGTAGGGTGTCCTAGTGCAAGCCTTAGTAATCAGTGGATGTTTTGGATAAGTAGGCACTAGATAGGAATTTTCACTAATTACTGAGGCTTATGCTGAGTCACACTACTCTAAGGATAGTTTGCTTCTGTTACTTTTAAATAATTATCACATGATCACATTTCCTTTACTAGCACATTAATTGTTGATAAACAGAGCAAAACTCTCCATACAGTATTGCCACCTGTGCTAAACAGAGTAATCAATGGATGCCAGAAGGCTTGTGCATAAAATCCCTATCTAATGCCTACTCATCCAATATCCCCAGACTAGTTTCTGGCTTGTGGCCTTCGTCAGTGAGGAGCTTTGGATCTGAGAGCACTGCATCTAGATCTTAGGATCTAATGCAACCCTCTAGCAACCACCTTTTATCTCTACTTAACTACTAAACTATGAGAATGAAATTGAAAACACAAAAAATATTTTCAATCTAAGCTCAATAGCCTATATAGTCATATGGGTCTGAACTCAGTTCAGCACCCATACATTTTAGTGTCTTTGGCTCTTTTACAACCATAGCCACCACTATCCTATTAGGCAGGATTGGTATTAAACCATTAAGCATCACATGATCACATTTCCTATACTAGCACATTAATTGTTGATAAACAGAGCAAAACTCTCCATACAGTATTGCCACCTGTGCTAAACAGAGTAATCAATGGATGCCAGAAGGCTTGTGCATAAAATCCCTATCTAATGCCTACTCATCCAATATCCCCAGACTAGTTTCTGGCTTGTGGCCTTCGTCAGTGAGGAGCTTTGGATCTGAGAGCACTGCATCTAGATCTTAGGATCTAATGCAACCCTCTAGCAACCACCTTTTATCTCTACTTAACTACTAAACCATGAGAATGAAATTGAAAACACAAAAATATTTTCAATCTAAGCTCAATAGCTTATATAGTCATATGGGTCTGAACTCAGTTCAGCACCCATACATTTTGGTGTCTTTGGCTCTTTAACAACCATAGCCACCACTATCCTATTAGGCAGGATTGGTATTAAACCATTAAGCATCACATGATCACATTTCCTTTACTAGCACATTAATTGTTGATAAACAGAGCAAAACTCTCCATACAGTATTGCCACCTGTGCTAAACAGAGTAATCAATGGATGCCAGAAGGCTTGTGCATAAAATCCCTATCTAATGCCTACTCATCCAATATCCCCAGACTAGTTTCTGGCTTGTGGCCTTCGTCAGTGAGAGCTTTGGATCTGAGAGCACTGCATCTAGATCTTAGGATCTAATGCAACCCTCTAGCAACCAAAGCCCTCACTGACGAAGGCCACAACCAGAAACTAGTCTGGGGATATTGGATGAGTAGGCATTAGATAGGTTTTATCCCTACAAGCCTTCTGGCATCCATTGATTACTCTGTTTAGCACAGGTGGCAATACTGTATGGAGAGTTTTGCTCTGTTTATCAACAATTAATGTGCTAGTAAAGGAAATGTGATCATGTGATGCTTAATGGTTTAATACCAATCCTGCCTAATAGGATAGTGGTGGCTATGGTTGTAAAAGAGCCAAAGACACCAAAATGTATGGGTGCTGAACTGAGTTCAGACCCATATGACTATTTAAGCTATTGAGCTTAGATTGAAAATATTTTTTGTGTTTTCAATTTCATTCTCATGGTTTAGTAGTTAAGTAGAGATAAAAGGTGGTTGCTAGAGGGTTGCATCTAGATCTTAGGATCTAATGCAACCCTCTAGCATCCAAAGCTCCTCACTGACGAAGGCCACAAGCCAGAAACTAGTCTGGGGATATTGGATGAGTAGGCATTAGATAGGGATTTTATGCACAAGCCTTCTGGCATCCATTGATTACTCTGTTTAGCACAGGTGGCAATACTGTATGGAGAGTTTTGCTCTGTTTATCAACAATTAATGTGCTAGTTAGTAAAGGAAATGTGATCATGTGATGCTTAATGGTTTAATACCAATCCTGTCTAATAGGATAGTGGTGGCTATGGTTGTAAAAGAGCCAAAGACACCAAAATGTATGGGTGCTGAACTGAGTTCAGACCCATATGACTATTTAGGCTATTGAGCTTAGATTGAAAATATTTTTTGTGTTTTCAATTTCATTCTCATGGTTTAGTAGTTAAGTAGAGATAAAAGGTGGTTGCTAGAGGGTTGCATTAGATCCTAAGATCTAGATGCAGTGCTCTCAGATCCAAAGCTCCTCACTGACGAAGGCCACAAGCCAGAAACTAGTCTGGGGATATTGGATGAGTAGGCATTAGATAGGGATTTTATGCACAAGCCTTCTGGCATCCATTGATTACTCTGTTTAGCACAGGTGGCAATACTGTATGGAGAGTTTTGCTCTGTTTATCAACAATTAATGTGCTAGTAAAGGAAATGTGATCATGTGATGCTTAATGGTTTAATACCAATCCTGTCTAATAGGATAGTGGTGGCTATGGTTGTAAAAGAGCCAAAGACACCAAAATGTATGGGTGCTGAACTGAGTTCAGACCCATATGACTATTTAGGCTATTGAGCTTAGATTGAAAATATTTTTTGTGTTTTCAATTTCATTCTCATGGTTTAGTAGTTAAGTAGAGATAAAAGGTGGTTGCTAGAGGGTTGCATTAGATCTTAGGATCTAGATGCAGTGCTCTCAGATCCAAAGCTCCTCACTGACGAAGGCCACAAGCCAGAAACTAGTCTGGGGATATTGGATGAGTAGGCATTAGATAGGGATTTTATGCACAAGCATTCTGGCATCCATTGATTACTCTGTTTAGCACAGGTGGCAATACTGTATGGAGAGTTTTGCTCTGTTTACTTTTAAATAACATTTTTATTTCTCCATCTAGATCCAAACTTGCTTCACTAATGAAAATCATAAGCTACATACTATTCTGGGAATATGAATAGGTGAACACTGGATAGGGGTTTATTAAATACTATTTGGCATCTATTTATTACTCAAATTTGCACTAGATGACATCTGAGATGGGTAAAATAGATTCACATTTTAAAAGAATTTTGTTGTTATAAACATATTTTTTCAATCTGGAAAATTTTAAAGATATTTCATAAGCTTAGATGTTTTTATTTTTCAGACACATTTTTGAAATACTATTGACCTTGGAAAATGTATTAAATAATGGAAATATCCTGTCGTTGATTATGGAAAACAAGTTCCTGAAAGAATCAAACGGATTGCTTTTTTATATATAAAAAAAAACAACTCTTGAAACTGGATAAATTTTTAAAAGAAAATGGGGAAGAAACAATATTTGGAATTATAAAAAATATATATATTAATTTAATAAAATAAATGCATTTTAATGATGATTCATGGATAGATTTATGCTGAACATATAATTTTCTTCAGTTTAAGAATAATGCCATCTGCATATATTAGTCAGCTTTTGTTAGCATGTCTAAGAGTGTTTTTTTTATTTCTGTAGATTATATTACATTCATAAGATATATTTTATTATTGTTTATATAGATGACTGAACATTTCTTGGATTATTTTGTGTGCCTGAAACCAAGGCAATGATTATCATTATGGATACATTTTTGTTTCTGGAAGATCACCGAATACATTAAATAAGGAAGATGAGAGAGCAACTTTATTTGTTTGTTGGAATTATTATTTAAATCTACTTCAATTTACTATTAGAGAATATCGCTTCCAGTAAACTAATAGCTTCTTGCTGCATTTAAGAATTTTAGACCATTTAGAAAAAAGTCATTTTTTCAAAGTTATAATCTGAAATCAGATTCAATAAAAACGAATTCATTTTTATTAAAGATAAAAATGAACCTTATTCAAAGCAGCTTCATTTTGGCCTGAATTTAATGTTTAGATTCAGGTTTAAATCAGATTAGATTCAGGTCAGATTGGATCATTCTTTACTGGAGTCAGGCCAGCTAGAGCATTGTTGTAACTCATTATTTTTTACTAGAGCTTGTAGGAAATGTATAATAGTAATAATAAATATTATTTTTAGAACCTGTGTTAAATTTATTCAAGTTTTTAGGATTGCAATAATTTTTCTCTTATGCCAAATTTTTGTGGTCTTTTATCAAACATGCTTTGGGTTCTAAGTTTTTTTGAACCTCTCAAAGTATTTATTTGTTAATGATTTATTTGTTAATGAATACTTCGCTGGAATAGGAAAATCAAGAGCAAATTTAAATTCATCAATATGTACATTTTATTAAGATTTGATTAATAATTTTTATGAGAGTCTGTAATATTATTTTAAAGATTTTTTCTAATTCTATCAATGTTATAGCTCATTTAGAGATATTTTATATTCAAGTATGCATAAAGAAACCAACAAGAAAAATGAATGAGGGAATTCTTGATTGATTTACACCTGAATGTTTCATTTTAAGAACAGACAAAACTCACTATACGTGTTGCCACTCATTGCAAGCTAGAGTAGTCAATGGATGCCAGAGGGCTTGTGCATAAAATCCCCATCTAGTGCCTACTCATCCAATATCCCCAGACTTGTTTCTGGCTTGTGGACTTCATCAGTAAGGGGCCTTGGATCTGAGAGTACTGCAAGTCTAGGTGCAGTACTCTCAGATCCAAGGCTCCTCACTGACAAAGGCCAGAAACTAGTCTGGGGATATTGGATGTGTAGGCACTAGATGGGGATTTTATGCACAAGCCTTCTGGCATCCATTTACTACTCTAGCTTGCAATGAGTGGCAATACGTATAGTGAGTTTTGCCTGTTTTAATAAGTTATAAGCAAGCACAAGAAATGGCGCTCATGTGATGTTTATTGGCTTCATTTTAAGAACAAATGACTAGATGGAATTTACTTTATTTTGATCATATATAAAGTATTTAAAAATATATATATTTGAAAAGATTGATGCAAAACAAAGAGGATAATCAGAATCAAGATATAATAGAATTCATCATTACAGTAATAAATATATCATTGAAGACCTGAAAACCAAACAGAAGATGGGGTATTCTAAAGAAATATTATTCATATGTTACCAGAAATCAACAATTTTTTGGTATCTAATCTAATAATAAATAAAAATAAGAACATAGGAGTTTTAGCCATTTTTTATATCACTGTTTATTACACAACTTTGGCATGATACTCTTCAGATAAATAAGTAATGATTATTACTAATCATTTCTTAAACTAGAGATAATCCCTAGACCAGATATAAACTTAAACCTCAATTAAAATTAATATGCTTTTTTCTAATTACACATGAAATAACTGCTTCATTCTCTTTTCATACGTAATATCTTTTTAAGATGTAATTAAAATTTTAACCCACCACGTATTCTTAAAATATACAAGTGAAGACATCTAAAAAACATGTATTTGTGGATTGATTTGTTGCTGAGGAAGCTGCAAGTATTTGAGTACCAAAGTAATAACTGAACACAACAGTTCCATTATTAGTTATAATATTGATTTTTCCCTTCATCTGTATTTATAATTCAAATTTGCATACATTTGTTCATCTCCTTAATATGAACTTCACCAAAAGTGCACTCAGCTTTAGATTATAAAGAAAAAAGATACCACTTTGTTACATAGGTGAACAAACATATGCAAATATGAATTATTAATTATAGAGTCATCCTCCCCCCCCAGCTGGAAATCATTCAAGAAACTTCTGCTTTTGAATTAGGACATTCTCATTCTAATGGGTTAAATCAAAATGAAAGTAAACTATGGATAAATGACACATCAGGAAACAATAAACAATAGTGAATTCACTTATCATTTCATCTTTTGATCTTTAAGTATGTACTAGCTAACATTGTTGGAAATATCCATAGCTTTGTTGGGAGATAATTTACATTTGCTTGGATTTTATATAAAATTATGCATTATTTGATATTCTCATTTATAAACTGATGTATAGAGGTTAAAAATGAGATCCATTCTCTAGCTTCAGTTTGAGCAATTCAAAATAATGTCATATATAAATCTGATATTTCTTCTCTAAATTTCTTTCAGTGCTAGCAAATGAAAACTTATATTGAAACCTGAAAGGATAGCTAAATTCAATTTATTCTTTATCATTTCCTCCTATGAACGTGCAATAAGGAATGATAATATATTGAAATATTTTATAATTAAAACTCTAAATTTAAGAGGATTTACTCATGCTAATTTTGAAATCATTATTTTAAAATCTATACCTCACTATTAATATTTTTAAATACTTTTTAAGACAGGCTATAAACTGTATCAAATGCGCCTTGAAATTTATAATAGTCAAGCAATATCTTTATTTTGTCAATAAAAGGACCTCTCAAACCACAACATAAGATAGTGACTTATAAAGATAACAGTAGTCTTCTTATCTTTAACCTAACTTTCCACTTATATAGGCCAATCTGAAGCATCTTGATTTGGGAGCATGAAGCTATGTGTTCTCTCCACTGTTTAAGTCCACTATTTCCTATACAAGTTAACATATACTTCCTGTGCACTTAATAAATAATTATAACTCTATTAATATTTTTTTAAATATTTAATGGTCAACATTTTTGCAAATGTTCAAAAAATATGACTAAGCCAAAGATGTACAAAAACTGATGGCCTGCTACTTATTCCAATATCTATGAATGTTATGTTAGGACCAGGTAGTGTATTTATATTTAATTCAAATGTTATTTTTTAAACAAAGTGATTTAATAAAGAATTCATACTAAAGATTTAAAGAGTCTAATAATAGATTCTATATGTATATAAATAAAAAACATTCTAATCACTTCACAACATTAAAAATATTTCAACAACACCCTCTATAAATAAATGGAAAGTCAACCTCAAACAGCTAAACAGAGGGCATTGTTGAAATATCTTAATGATGTGAAGTGGTGATTTGAATGTTTTTTTAATTTATTTAACAGTTTAGCTTTATGCATTATATTTTTTTATATATATATAACAACAGTATTTTGAATTCTATTAAATAGATCAGCAGTACTAATTATTAACATTGTTATTATATGACAATAGGTTAATTCATCAAATGATCTGAAAATAATATATTTCTTTATGATTAATTATTAGGGCTTGAATTTTGTACTGACTGTAGCAAGCAATTTTAGTGTGTTTATATAATAATGTTTATTTACTAGCATGAATGTGTTTGGTGGAGGACACTGTATCCTCTTCATTATATTATATATTCATCCTAATTGCTTAATCTAATGTTCTTCAAGGACATTCTCATCCATTAATTTCTTTAGTCGAGTTACATTTCCACGAGTTATAGATCAAAAACAGACTAAGTCATTTCTTTTAGTACTGTATATTGCTATAAGGTTGGATATAAAAAAACGGACAGATTTGAGACTGAAGTTAACTAAATTGGAACCTGACATAAAATCTCTTTGCAGCAAGCATCAAGCGCAAGGATCTCACTAAATTTAAATAATTAAAATAATATAGAAAATTATTAAAATTATTTTGTATTTGAATTTCAGTTCTCCATTATATGTTTTGAAATTTTACTTAGTGTTTGCTCAATAATTTCCTAGTTATTTCATCCTAAAACCTATTATTCAAGTTTTTTTAGTGAACATTTCAATTTTTGAATATTAAAAATTATGTATATGTCAGAGGGGCATAAGAATTTTAGAAAGACTTTGGTGGGGCACAGCACAAAAAAGGTTGGGAAACGCTGATCTAAAGCAAATATGATCACCAAATGATTCTCTTTTACTTTGCATAAAATAATTGCATTATATAAATTATTATATAAAATATGAAACTATTTTAATTATAGATAATATAGAATAGATTGTAAATAATTTATTTATTTAAAATATTTATTTCTTTGAATACAAGTGTCTACTGATTTTAATTTCCCCAGTATTTATTTGATGCTTTTGATATCATATTCCTAGGATAAATTCATATAGGATTAAAAGGAACAGATTTTGTCTTATTTACATATCTTTTCTTTTTCTACTTGCATTGTGTAACCAATCAGTAAAACCCAATACTAAATTCAAAATCGTCATAAATTTGACAACTCTATAGACAAAATGATAATATATATATTAACGAAACTTGATATTTTGAAACTAAATGGCATTTTCTTTTTCAAAAATATTTTTAGAGAACTAAGCTTTGACAAATAATAATGTTCTTAAAACAATATTCTTCCAATTAGAATGCTAAACATGAGAAAAAAGTTAATATTTATCATTCTGAATATTATATTTTTAAACATTATTTAACAAAATTTAAATAAATAAATGCATTCATTTATTTTTTTGGTTTTTTTTTTTTTTTCTCATGTGTCATAGCATCAGCCAGGAAGCGAACCCGCTAACCCGGGACAACTGCTTATAAAGCAGCCGTCACTGACCTCTCGACCACCAATGCTTGACTGGTATTTTTTTATTTTTAAAAAAGTTATGATGTACTAATTAACTAAGGATTCATCATGAATGTATTTATATACATAAATACAATAATGAAAGATTTGGGTATATACACACAGGTTCTGCTAAAGCTACATAAAACGTTTGTTTCTGTAAATTTATATTTATTAAATATGTGATTGCATTTTTTAATAAATTATTTTAATAATCGTATTAAGTATAATAAATTTTCAAGTAATAAATATTCTAAAACAAGTGTGCTTTTTTCCTTTATTTTTTTAAAAAAGTACTTCATTTGAATTTGATCTTTGATATAATATATATTCCAGTTCATATTACTTTCATAATCATTTTAGGACCTTTATTGTGAAATCTGATTAAGAGCTTATAAAAAAACCAGGTTTTCAATTACATTTATATTCTTTCAATAATTCATTAAAGGTATCATGCTGATAATAAAATAATACTCTCCTATCAAGAACTAATTCCTTCTTAAAATATCAATTTGTAAATTAAAATGCTAGTACTTGTGTATTATTCTGTCAATCAAGCTCGGCAGCCATTATTTTAATTGTACCATTTTAGGGGCCCTACAACTACTTGTTTATGGGGATTTTTTTCCAATTTTATTTTACCGAATATGTGTTCGTTGTTAAGCTTAAAAAATTAAATCAATTATAAATTCCATTCAGGGGTTTATTTCAATTTTTTTATTTATATTATAACATGTAAATGCCAACACACTCAAAACATTTTCGTATTTTGTTTAAAATCAGAGTCTTTCTGTTTGTCACTACCATTTTGACAAAATGCTGAAAATTTGGGATCTTCCTCAAAAAGAACAGCATGCAGTGGAATATTTCTAAAGATATGGGATCCTGCCCTCCTAAAAATTCTGCGTTAATGGGCACAATATGATACTTTACTTTTCTTAGATTTTTTTTTTTTTTTATAAGTTGACTTAATACAAAATAATAATAAAATGGAAATATTATAATTAATTTTTGCAGAAATTTTTCTTCTTTAAACATAATAAATAAAACTGAATATTAAATACGATCACTTTTTGTCAGCCATTTTGTTTGAAAGAATTATTGTATGCCCCTGAACCTGTATAATTATATTTTTAAAAAAGCTGCCAAGCTAGGTTGACAGGAAAATAAACAAGTACCAAAATATTTAACATATTCATAAGTCTTTGCCATTTATATATATATTTTGTAAGAAAAATTATATTTATTTTTATTAAAAATCTGAATACATATAGAAAATAAATTTAAGACAAAAATAAAAAGCATAATCTTTTAAATATTTCTAAAATATTGACACAAAATTTGATACAACTTGTAATTTGTATTATGCATATTTGTTTTAGTTTTCAAAATTAAACACATATTCATTAGCTATGGTTTATGATTTTATTTCATACAAAAGATAATAGTCAGATTTAAAATATGACAAATTCCAGCATTAGTACATTAAACTTTTATTCAAATAAATATTAGTAGTACCCAAATAATAATAATAAAGAAAAATGTAAATTTGTATATATAGATATACATAAATTATTATATACATATAATTTAGCACTTACATAAACAGCCAAAAATTCTTTGATAGGATTGACAAGCAATACTTATTTTAAAAATAAAAAAAAAACAAAAATAAACATATGTATATTTATTTAAATTTATGACATACTTCAATAAGAATGACACATGTCAGCTTTTGTTATGCTGATTCTATTTTTAACTAAACAACTAAAGCTGTTTTTTTTTTTTTTCGTTCTAGTTAAAACATATCAATAAATCAAAAATATACATATAAATATGTTTACGTGATTTATAGAAAGTGATAATTTCAAGCCATACCAAAGAATACTCTTAAGGTTTTATATAAATACTCACATATATACATATATAAAAAAAGACTTATATACACTATATAAATCTGACATATAAATAAGTAGAGATTCTATTTTCTTTTTTTTTTAAATTGCAAGATTTATATATCAACAACTGCTCTAAGACTTTCAATTAATTCCTGGAGTTCGGTTTTTATTCCCATAATTGCCCCTAAAATAATAAAAAAAACACAATTAGCCAAATTAATATACTAACAGAGACAAGTAACATACATATTTAAAAGTAAAGTCAGTGTTATTCCCTAGGCTCATTTATAGAAGTTATAGCTAAATCAAAAGTGGAAAAGATTGGAAAAACTTTGATAAAATGAATCCTTCAAATTAAACGTAAATGTTGTAGGAAATTTTTTTTTCTATTTTTAAAATATTATTTGTTTATACATTGTAAATGCAAATGTATAATCAACTGTACAATGGGAGACCCCAAAATAACCATAATTTTATAATAAAAAATTGTGCAGCCCTTTCAAATTATAGCCCATTTAATACAATGTATGAGTCTAAACATGTTTTCCACTTTTCGAAGTAGTGCAGAAATTCTTAAAAAGTGATGCCTTTTAATGCCTGTATTGTTTTTTTTTTCCTTCATCATTTCTGAATCTGCAAAAAAAATTGAGGTATTTTTTCATTGGAGAAATAAAGTCACATGGTGTGAAATTGAGCAAATATGGCTAATGGTTAAGCTATGCTGATTTTAATTAAATTTCACACTCAAGGCTTTGTTGTTGCTATAAAGCTTGTATTCCCATTAAATGCCTGATCATTACAAACAAATTATGAGTGAACAATATCACACGCATCCAAAAAAAATCAGCATTGATTCAACTTTGGACTTTACTCATCATGCTTTCTTGGGACATGATGAATTAGATATTTCTATTAAACAATCAGTATCTCATGTTTTCCCTGGAACAGCTTGCTTGTAAGCTGTTTCAAGCATTACAACTGTTTTACCTGCCATTTTCCCTAAAAGCCAACAGAATTTCATATTATTCCAATTTCTAAACCATTACAAAAATCGATAAAAATGCAAGATGCAGTTAACAAAAAATATTTACCACACTCCAATAAGACTTCTCTTGTTGATGACAATTGGCAAACTGATGTAAAGGGATCTCATCAAGAGATATTTAGCGGCAGAAACATGTAATACAATATGCTTCCCCTCCAGAGAACGATTCTGGTTATTTTGAGGTTCCCTCTCATATACTCTTTATTTCTATCTGGTTTTTATTGCAAACAATCAGAATTTTTAGTCTAACTCCCTCACTAAGCATTCAGGTTACTTACTGTTTCATTAGTTTCTTTTAATTCTTATTCTAATATGTAGGTATAAATTCATCTATTGTATATAGCTCTCAAGTAAGGTAAGTGGCGGAAAAAGATGTTATAAATTACTCAGCTTTTTATTTTAAAATGTTATGAAAAAGCTTGAAGTATATGGTAAAAAGATAATCAGAACAAGCTATATATAATTGCATAATATGACATATTTTAATGGCGATAAATATTTCTTACTGAAATCATATATTACACTTACTTTATAAAGATTTAAATAAATTGAAGGTAATATTACTTGGCATGCCTAAATATTTTAGTTGAAACAAATTATATAATTAACACCATGGGTTATGTATAGTAATAAATATCAATAAATATCGATATATAAAACCTGACCCTTCTTGAAACAAGAATCGTGTATATTATATCAAAAACATACAGATTGGCCTCAAGCACAGTGATTAATGCATACATCTATAATGTCATGGCATGGAACTCTTAACATATAATAACCACATTCCACTCTTTTAACACTTTAAAGCAAAATTATTTATTAATATTACAGTTTCGACTGTTCCTAGCAGTCTTCGTCAGATCTTATTATCTACTAAAACTCTCGAGATCTGATGAAGACTGCTAGGAACAGTCGAAACGGTAATATTAATAAATAATTTTGCTTTAAAGTGTTAAAAGAGTGGAATGTGGTTATTATATGTTATATATTAGAAAAGCAAAAATAAAGAAGGAAAAAGGAAGAGAAACTATTGAAGATTATATTATAATACATGGAACTCTTATTTCATCCTGATGAATACTGGCACTTTTTCCAGATCAAAATCAGATTTAATATTATTCTTTCAGGTTGCCAATTTATTTAGCAATCCAGTACTTATCATTAAATTAGTACCTAACTGATATTTGTTCAGGCATAAAGATCATAGATTAATCTGAATCAATTAATGCAATATAACAATAATATAACACAACTTTTATCATCAATGAAGGGATATCATAGTTCTATAAATGTTAAGCAAATGGGTTATCTTTAAAAGTTATAAAAAAACAACTTCATTTTGGCATAATAATAATACAAAATTTACCTAAAATAATGATAAAATTGATATTGTCAAATAAAAATAATTAATTATCAGCTTGAAACGGCTCATTCTATCAGAAATAATTTGAAGAGAATAATAAAATACAATACATCAGCTAAAATATGTTTCAAAATCTACTAAAGGTAAGGTATATCTTTACAATTATTTGTTTGTTACATAACCAAAACAAGTTGTGTACAAAAGATTAAAAAAATAAATGCACCTGTATTACTTTTCATCATAAAAATTTGTAAACTAATTAACATTAAACTAATAAAATAATCTTTATTGCATTCTGACTTTATGGAGTAATTTTACAATTTTAATTATATTAATATATACAGTGCACAAAGTCTAACATTGATATAAAAAAATTATCATTTCCAATTCAAGGCATTAACTCAGGGGTCCCCAACCTTTTTGCACTTAAGAGCACATTCTATAATACCGGTCAGTTGGTGGGCACCATTTATTTTTTCAATGTAAATTTATAGTTGGATATTGTTAATAATACACATAATGTACAAAAAAAATATTTATTTCAAAAATAAAATTTTAGCATATAATTAATGTTTATATTTTTATGCTGTAAAAGTATAGTATGCCCTACAATTTGATTACAATAATTTATAAGAAATTTTAAAAATTACGTTTATTTGTATCAGATAAATAATTTTCTATCATGTTCGGATAGCAGCGGGCACACGTAAAATGGTCTGCGGGCGCCATGGTGCCCGCGGGCATAGGGTTGGGGACCCCTGCATTAACTTAATATTTTTTTAATGTCTTTTATATACAACCCATTCAGAAAGTAAGACCAAAATCTTAGCAAGAATAACATTTCACAAACAAAAACAAATTTTGTATTACTCAAACTTTGTTTATATAAAAAAAATAAGTGGCATCCAGATTATCATTAGCTACAGAAATCTCAATGTCAAGTGAAAAAAAAGCTAATTAAAGAAAATCAATTTAACAAAATTTGCAATAATAAATATAATTCTATATTAATACCATATATAAGATGCCCCTGAATTTAAGATGCAGTAGAATTTTAAGCTTAAAAAATTGGTGGTGGTGATATATATTTGTTAATAAAACTTTTGCTTCGAATTTAAGACATACACAGCTTTTATGGGTCCAAAATTTGAATAAAAAATGTATATACAGTAAGCTACATCTTAAAAAATCTATACATTTAATCATATATAATATGTAAAAAAATATTTTATTACATAAATTTTAAAATATATTATTAAAAGGGATCGTTCTTATTTTGAAAAAAAAAAAAACAAACAAACATTTGGTAATAAGAGCATTGCCAGATTAAAAACTGATGTTACATGTTTTTCTAATGTCTGTTAAAAAAAATACATAATAAATATTTTTAAAAAAGATGGATATTTCCAATTTTCATACTTATAAAGAATTAATGGTACTACAACCTTTAAACCGTGAGGATAATAAACTAAAAGCAGTTTCACCTTCGATTTAAAGGTGGGTAAAACAAATATTCAAAGAGGCAAAACTCTCCATACAGCTTGTGTAAGCATAAAGAATGGTGATCATGTGATGTTTAATGGTTTAAAACAAATATTAGTATGATTTTAATTTGCAAAGTCAGTTTTTAATGATATTCTACCTGATTACATCATAATTAAAATACAGCACAATGGAAAGGTTTTAAAGTTATTCTTGAAATTTATTCCATAAAGTTGTTCTTGAAATTTATTCCATAATCTATTATAATTGTATTGGATGTTATGTTAACTATAAATTATGTAACTCAGGAGTATGAAAATAGAAAACTAATTGTAAATAAACATTTTGTTTATATCATTAATGTTGTTTCAGTACATCCAAGTGTAATAAAGGATTATAAACTAGATTGATGATGATAAAGTTGATCAAATGTTTTTTTTTATATTGAGTAACACAAAACCCTCCACATAACAAAAGAAAACTGCATTACATTTGTAATTCTGCATTAAAACAAAAAAACTGTCATAACACCCAGGGTTAATAAAAAACACAATAAGTATGAAGAGGTCAGTTTTTTATATAATAAAATATTTAATTAATTAGTATAACAGTATAAATCAGCCAACTTAATTGATAGGGCCACACAAATTGAGCAACACATGATAACCATCTCTTATACTAGCACATAATTGTTTATAAACAAGGCAAAACTCTCCATACAGTAGTGCCACCCTGTGCCAACCAGAGTAATCAATGGATGCCAGACGGCTTGTGCATAAAATCCCTATCTAATGCCTACTCACCCAATATCCCCAGACTGACGAAGGCCACAAGCCAGAAACTAGTCTGGGGATATTGGATGAGTAGGCAATAGATAGGGATTTTATGTACAAGCCTTCTGGCATCCATTGATTACTCAGGTTGGCACTACTCTATGGAGAGTTTTGCTTTGTTTAGAAATTGAGCAAACTAAAATCTGTAATGGAATAAATTTGAGCAATAATTTTGTCTAAGGTCTACGAATAAAGTAAACTAAAATCTATAATGGAATCAAGTTAAAAAAATCTTTTAATAATATTTTATTTATTAAACAAATACCAACGCAACAGGGCACCAAAATTATAATAAAATAAACAATAGTTTACTTAAAATTTGTAATAGAATATCTTAAATAATAGTTTATACCAGAATTAATTTACAAAATAAACCTTTTACGTTATGCACTAAAATTTATTACATTGTGATATGATGAAATAAAATTATTTAAACTTGACAATTATATATAAAGCTTGTATTAATAATTTATCAACTAGCTCTTTGGGTTTCAATAATACCAATAACTCATTTTATTGAATCATAATAAGATAAATTAATAGAAGAGGTGATAGATCTGCCTTACATATTCATTATTTAAAATATGGGCATAAAATAGATTGTGTAAAAAATATAAATCTTTGAACTACATTAAAGAACCTAATAGAAGGAAGATATATGAAACTAATTATATTAATTATAATAAAAATAATTGTATGAATATATATAAAACATCAATTAATTTAACTAGTAATTGGCTAATGATAAATGAATGGAAAATTATATAATATACATTTCTACAGGGGTATTTTTTTCTGTCTTAAAAATATTGTATTGTTTTAATAGGTTATAGTTAATTTTATATAAAAGAGATAGATATCGCTATGTAAGCAATGTAAGTCGTAATTGTAAAATAGTTCAAGCACAGTGAAAAGGGCAAAAATTAATATTTGCCAAAAAGAACTTTAAGTGTATATTTGCTGTTATATAAAGATATTTTATTAAATATAAATATCAAAATGTAAATCTATAATGATTTATTTATATCCAAATAACCAATTGATGTCTATGAAAACATTAGATTCACCTTTGTTGATTGCCGAATTGTAATAAACTATAAAATCTATATTATTTTGCACAGAGATTATTGTTGTTGTATTATATATTTAATAAATTAAATAAAACTATTAACTTAAGTTTAAATATATCAAATTTATTAAGTGCAAGCAGATACCATTGTAATAACGTGAAAGGCTAAAAACCTTTAACAAATGCAACAATAATTTTATTTACAAAATAAATAGAATATATATAATGATTAAAATAATATTAATTAAAAAATATATTCAATAGTTTGAAATAGTTTATCCTATAATGTTCTTATTATTTCAGCTACCGCAGCTACTGTATGATGCAAAGAGAGTTCACATATTCACCACAAAGAAAATGTTTAGTTATGTTATCTTCAATAAATAATAAATATTAAATAAATAAAAATATTAATCTGTTTTAGTTCGCTAATCGATCATTCATATTACAAATAAAATAATTAATTTTGTTATAGTTGTTTTTTACAAACATACTTATTTATCCCAAATAATAATCAGTTTATATACATTACTTATATTTCAATTTTATATTTAAGATCATACAGTAAGTGAAAGAAAAGCACTTATTAAAATAAAAGTTTACTATAATTATTTAAATTCTTATCTTGGCATTATTAAAATTTTCTTTTTGGTTATTTATATGTATACAGGCAGTCCTCTACTTTCATACCTAATTGGTTTTCGAAATGTGTATGAAAGTTGAAATGTATGAAAGGAGAGCAATGTAAAAAAACATCATAAAGGTTTTCAAAATACATGTCATCATCATCAACCATTATCAATCCACTGCAGGATGAAGGTCTCTCCAAGTTTAATCCATCTTCTCCGATCTTTAGCTTCTCTTCTCCACAACACTCCTGCACATTTTCTTATTTCATCCATCCATCTCACATGTGGTCTCTTTCTGGGTCTTTTACAATCTCTTGGAATCCAGTTTAAAATTTCAATTGTCCATCTATTATCATCTCTTCTAGCAATATGTCCAGCCCAACTCCATTTCAATCTTTTAATTTTTTCAATAAGGTCAGTAACACCTGTTTGTTGTCTTACCCATACATTGTGTTTTCGATCTCTTCTTGTTACTCCCAACATACATCTCTCCATACTCCTTTGAGTAGTCTGAAGTCTCTGTATTGCTCTTCTATTAAGTGTCCAAGTCTCAGATCCATAAGTAAGAACTGGTAAAACACATTTGTTAAAAACCATCCTTTTCAAACACATAGGCATATTTCCTTTTAGTATCAAGTTATTTCTACCAAAAGCACTCCAACCAAGTTTAATTCTATGATTAATTTCCTCCATTATGTTTCCATCTGTATTAATAATCTGACCAAGGTATTTGCAACTGTTAACTTCTTCTAATTCTTCATAATCAATCTTTATTTTCATATTTTGAGCAAATCGATTAAACATTACTTTAGTCTTTTTAACATTTATCTTTAGTCCTACTTTTCTACTTTCATCTGCTAACTCCTGCAACATTTCCTGCAGCTCTGAAGCATTATTTGGAAAAACAACTACATCATCTGAAAAATCTAAATGACTTAAATACTCTCCATTTACTTTCACTCCTTTAGTTTCCCATTTTAATCCACAAAATACTTCTTGCAGCACTGTTGTAAAGAGTTTTGGAGATATGGAGTCACCTTGTCTTACACCTTTCTCAATGTTGATTTTTCCAGTATCATTATGTAATCTAATTGTTGCTGTTGCATTTTTATAAATATTCTTTAAAATATGACAATATCCTGGATCTATACCTTGATGATCCAATGCTTTAATCACTGAAGAAATGTGTATAGAATCAAATCCCTTTTCATAATCTACAAATCCAAAACATAATGACAACTCATATTCGTTTGTCCTTTCTATGACTTCTCTCAATACCTGGATATGATCTATTGTACTAAAACCACTTTTAAATCCAGCTTGTTCTCTTGGTTGGTGGAAATCCAAAGTTCTCTGTAGACGAGTTGTAATTATCTTGGTAAAAATTTTATATAAAACTGATAAAAGGCTGATAGGTCTGTAATTTCTAATATCTTCTTTATCACTATTTTTAAATATTAATATTATTACTGCATTCTTCCAATCTTCCGGTACATCTTTATCATTTAGACATTTGGTATATATATATACATGTATATATATATATATATTTCGGCTAAATATTATGTTTCTATTTTTTAAAAAAGTTCAAAGAATTCTTAATATATAAGTTTATCTAAAATATTTTTATTTTAATTGAGAAAAAAATGAGGCTGAATACAGTATATAAGCACACACAACAAAATCATATACATATAAGATCTAGACAAATAATATTAAAAAAGTTTAAAAGCATAATGAAGATCAAATTGACAGTGTATGAATTTGGAAATATTCTTTTAATTTTGTTTTTGTTTTATACGATTGAACATAAATTATACAAACGAACAATTAAAGCAAAAGATTTGCCATCTTCGTCTCGACTGGATGGAGATTATGAGGCCTTGATTCCATTTTGTCTGTATCAACACTGCTGTTTTTTGTTTTTCACTCATGTTTATGAATTAATAAAGGCAATTTTTTTCACCAAAACAGAAATGTACATAAAGTGATGGAACACATTCTAACATAAACTGACAAAACAATTTCTTAACACAAATGCTAAGTCAAAATATTCCTGCTCAAAATCAAACTTGTGATGGCAAAAATAGATGTGATTAATGTCAGAGAGGGGAGCAGTGACTAGAGACTAATATCCATGAGAAAGGGAAAATCATTACACGAAAAGCACATTTTGTCATATATATCGATAAAGTACGCAATGTGTATGAAATAGCGAATTAAACGAAAGTAGAGAACCACCTGTATATCACATCTATACACATACATAACTTATATGACCCTAATAATAATACGAATAATTATTAAATAAATAAAACATACAACCTGTTATTCAAACGATAGTAAAATACTAAATAATGTCTATACATATGAAGTTCAATAATCCTGATGTTTCTTTGCTAAGTTCATTCAAAAACAAATCCATGAAACAATATTTTTAAAAACAATGCTCCAGGAGCTTATTTCCTTTTATAAGTACATAAGGTTTATTAGAATAGGTAATCTTTGGTAGATTATCGCAATGTTTACATTTTAATTAATAAAGAATAATAGGCATTGTTTTATCCTTCTTAAAATAGATCAGATCGTTATTTTATCAAACTGGATCTTTATCCATTTGATCATAACACTTGATGAATTATTTATTTGCACACAATAGATACACATATATATTAATCCATACTGCAAAACTTTATATGTATTTTCATTAAAATAATTCCATTTTTCAGCTGTTCCAATAGATATCCTCACTATGACTTTTGGAGTAAATGTTATTTCAGCCACACTGGGCGTAACTCACAACTACCGACTTAAATACTTTTTTTTAAATATATTTCACTTACTGCAAATGCAGTATATCAACTAAAATGATAGAGATTACTTTAATTTAAATCGGCATTTTATATGATTTGTTCATTGACATAACATTTAGGTCATCATCCTAGTTACAATATCTATTGATTTACTTTAATTTACCACTTTCAATACACCAAGTCATTATTTCACGTTACTAGAATTTCTACAAACACACTGGCATTCCTAAATAAAATGTTTTCTTTCAATTTTTAAAAAAAAAAAATTTTAAAATAAAAATAATATAATTTTATAATCTCATAAAATTACACATCAGAGAATAAAATAAATAAATGCATACATAAAAAAATACATTTATTTGTTTAATATAAAATATTACTACAATTTCAGATACCGTTTATAATAAAAGTATTTTAAAACATATGTGATTTTAAATTTATATAATCATCTAACACGCACACACACATATATATATAATCATACACATATACGAAAGCATAACATTATTTATTTGTTTAAGTCTATTGTTGTTAAAATTTGCAATAAAATAAAATATTAATGTAAAAATCTATCAAAATATATATTTTAAATATATGTAACATTTTTATAACAAGATATAAAATTTGATGTAATAAACTAAAACTACCTATTATATTACTGAAATAAAATAAAAAAATTGCTAATATTATTATAATATTCCGATGCATCTACAATAACCTAAAATTAAAATAACATCACTTGATTGTCTTACGGTTAATAATATATAAATCATGACAATATATATATAATTTTTAAAATATGACTATACTCATTTTAAATCTAATCAAGAATGGTACATTAGTAAAGTAACATTTTTTGATTTTTAGTAACTTACGTTTGAAATAAATATCAGACCTGTAATGTAAACTCTTGGGTTTTTTTTTTCATTTTTATATCCAATAACAAATAAGAATCAACCATGAAAGATGACTTTAAATATATGCAATTATATTCATTCTTATAGACTTAATCAATCCAACATCTTGGTCTTATTGTTTTATTTGCTTACAATCTCGGCTATGCAGAAACCTTCATGAGAAAAGTCTTTTCTCTGTTAAACTATCACCCTAGCGTAGAGCCCAATTGTCATGAGTCTCTCGTGTTATCAGTCATCTATCTACACTAACTGTCATAATGGAATTGTGTATTTATGCAACTATATTTTCAACTTTCAGTTACGCACACATTTCAGACTCCAATTCCCTTTTTCATTTTTTAAACTCAAGCCCTTGAGAATTAGGACAGCAATGCTGGGGACAGGTTCAGAAGACTGATAGTGTTTGGTTATTATCTTTTCTAGAGGCAGTACAATCACTAATGAATCTGTTTAGAACTAAATTTGAGACAAGAATTCCAGCTGGTAGATTATATGTTTAGGCAGCCCTATTTAGGGATTCCCCGGTCTACCACAGAAGGGGAAGGGGCCTAGAAAATGAGGTCTAAAACTGGTGTGTCTCAAATAGATTGAATGATAGCCGTGCCTATCAAATTACTCATTACAGCAATAAAAATCATAATATTAGTAATAAAGCACAAGACAGTGATAAAACTAAGTGAGTTTTGTAAATCTAATCTTTTTCTAAATATAGACACATAGAATATACAGACTGTAGATATAAAATCTTCAAAATCAGAATAAAGGATAGCTCTCTTCAAGACCAAAACAAGGATTGCACTGATGGCTAAGAGGATGTCATAAATTAAGATCAATATAGCTATCTGCTCTTAATAAAACTCACCTTTCAGCAGAAGAAAAGTTTTATAGAACAAGTGGATCATTAGAACTTTTTTGGAACAACAGCTAAGTCAATGAAAGGAGAATATATAATATTGGATTTGCTGTAGAGCTTATTTTAACATCTTCTTGAAATTCCTCATTATATTAACAAAAAGCTAATGGTATTATAATTTACCTTGCATAATAACGCTAATGATCATTTTATGAGTGCCTGTGCTCCAACTTTAGGTTTAGAGAAATTCTGAGAAAGCAAGCTTTGATTCCTTGCTGGATAGCATTATTACATCAATGCCATTAAAAGCCAAATGTTTTTTCTTAGAGACTTTAATACAAATTTTGATACAAATAATAGATTTTGTCCACAGGTTGTTGCAAATAAGGTATTGGTGTTAAAAACACAAATAACCTGTTGATTGACTATCATAGTTTAAGTAAAAAAAATCACCATAAAAGAACACTCATATTAGACTGAAAATAATTACATTTAATAGATTGTATTTTAGTTAGGAGATCAAATACAAGAAAAGTTTATATTACATGAACATTTAAGTACAGATTGTTGAAAAGATTAAAATGCTATAAGATTAAAATGATAGATGCATTTAAAAGTAGATCTTAGTCCAATCATATTCACACACAAAGAAGATTCCAATAGCTTTAAACACTAAAATTTAGCAATATTTGGACCTCAAGTATTGTTATATTACTAAAGCAATGGAATTTTCTTAAAAAAATACGTAAATCTAATCTTGGTTTCATTAAAATAAGATCATAATTGGATTTTTGATAATGATTTCATTAGAAGTAATTTTATGCAAAATAAATGTAGCATTTTCTGCTTAGTAGATAGAAGTTTAGCAACTTACAGGAAGATTTAAAAATAATTGGTGAATTTAAACAGCAAAGAAGATACAGATATTCATTGACCATAGACACCTCTAGATGTTTTTTTTTTTTAACATTCACTGAAGACAACATATGGATCTGAGAAATGTATCATAATTCTATGAAATCCAGCAATAATACTCTCTTCTTTGATGACAATGATATTTTGAATAGGCAAAAGGAAAATTCTGATCAACTTTTGAATAATGATATAAGAAATGACATGACAAATTTTAATGATATATCCATTTTATCTACTCATTTAAAATATCTACAAAATATTCGCTCAATAAGTCAAGCACCTATTTGTTATCGTAAAAATGGAAAGGTTGCAGGTCTTGATGAAATAGAAAACGTTTTAGAGAGTAGTAGTGATATGTTAGTTTCAAAAATATTACAATTTTTTAGGAATATATAGATCCATGGAGTTGTGTTCTGTGATCTTAAGGATGCTTGTGGCTTTCATCAGTGAGGAGCCTTGGACCTGAGAGCACTGCACCTAGATATTAGAATCTAATGCAGCCCTTCAGCAGCCATGTTTTACCCTTTTAGGGTTGCATTAGATGCTAAGATCTAGGTGCAGTGCTCTCAAATCCAAGGCTCCTCACTGAAGAAAGCCACAAGCTACAAACTAATCTGGGGATATTGGATGAGTAGGCACTTGATAAGAATTTTATGCACAAACCTTCTTGCATACATTGATTACTCTGGCTTGCACTGAGTGGCGCTACTGTATGGAGAGTTTTCCCCTGTTTCAACAGCTTGTGTAAGCCTAGAGAATGGTGATCATGTGATGTTTAGTGGTGTAATACTTATCTTTACACACACACATATATACATCATTTGAATCTTTATTTGCAAAATTTAAGAATGCATGGAAATAGCTGTCTTGTAAATCAGTAATTTCTATCAATTTAAACTAATTGACAATAATTATCTCGAATGATTTAAAATGCAAACCATCTAACTAAATTTGTTAATGATAATGGTGGCCATATTCCATAAATTATTGAGTGATGTAGCTAGAGAAAAGATTAATTAATTATTTAACAACAGTCATTTTAAGAGAATATTCTCTATAGTTACCAAATATATTTATACGTAAAATACTATTCATCAGGGTAATCTGTTTTTGAGTTTTTTCAGGTTTGCAAACTTTCCAAATTAAATGAACAATACACCTTTACCTACTTATTAAAAATCTTATATGTTTAAAAAGCACCTCATTTTGCTTAACATTTAAATGAATTAGCTTCAGTTATGCATACCTACTCATTAAAAATCTATTTTTAAAAAGCACCTCAATTTACTGACAATTTAAATAAATTAGCTTACAGCTATGCATTTGTATAAATTTATTTCAATGGTACTTACATATTAGTCTGGTAGTGATGAGAGTTGTCAGCACAAACAAATTATATAAAGACCGAACTAAACATATTTACAATTTTCTAAAAATAATTAAAGTGGATTTAAACCCAGACTTTCAAGTTCCCCATGGTCATCCACTCTATCCAATACAACTGATGCACATGACCACATATGTTTCATGCTGAATCAACACTTATCAGTTGGTCCAGATCATCATCTCCCACATATATATATAATCAGTGCTCGATTTATATTAAGATAGCAAATCTACATACTTTAATGGACAGGTTTCAATCCTCTCCACTCTTCAGCTATCCATATCACTGAAAATCTGATGATGGAATGCTCAAAGCCCTTGATGATGCCAATATTAGTCACACCCATGTTGGCCTTAAGGATGGGTCTATAATATTGGCATCATCAAAGGCTTTGAGCATTCCATCATCAGATTTTTAGGGATATGGATGGCTGAAGAGTTGGAGAGGATTGAAGTCTGTCCATTCAAGTGTGTAGATTTGCTATCTTAATATAAACCGAGAACTGATTATATATGTATGTGGGAGATGAGTGCTGTTCCAACATAAAATATGTATATTGGAGATCATTTATCTTTTTCACATGTATGTGGCCCTGTGTATAGGTTTTATTGGATGGAGTGGATGACTGTGGGGAGCTTGAAAGTCTGGGTTCTGATCAAAAAAAAAGTTGTTAATCAAAATGATGGTTTCGTTGATAATTTTACAATTTAAAATATGCTGTGATGTCATAAAAAAAATGATGGGATGACTAATCAAAAGCAAGGTGTACACATAATTTACTATTCAGCTTTAATTCCTGCTGATTAAATTTTTTGAACTACTTTTTTATCCAACAAAATAATTAAAATTTGGGAATTGTCCGCTATCAAGGAGATGCAATCATCCATTTCCAAAGATGGTCATACACTGAAATAACTATCTGCAAAACGTTTGTGCATGTAATATGTTACCCTGAGACAAATGCAAAATCCTACAAAAGTGACTACTTGCGAGCTAACAGATACAAAAATTTTCGTATAAATCATAGCTATGCTTTCATTTGCAGATTGCAGGACATAAAAAAACTTCAGCCCGCCCCAGTGATTGTAAGACACAATCTTCAGTGTTCCTTTTTTATTGGAATAAATGTATGTTGCTAAAAGTTTAGTTGGTGTAACATCATTTCTTACAAAAAAAAAAACGTAATATGTGCTCATTTATTTCCAGTAAATAAAGTTAGAGGTCGCCATTTTATAAAAAATAAGGTTAGTTCTCATCATTTTTGCTAATAACTTATTCAAAATATGAATATATGTTTTGTAACTCAATCTATCTTTTATTTATTTCCTTATTCATTTGTAATTGAATAGATAGGGAAGGTCCACTATATGCAGGAAAGATTATAAAATTATTATTCCTTTAGGTTGTGATTTTACTAAATAAATTATAAACAAGACATTTATTTTTTATATAGTGCGATGTTTTTTATAATATTAATAAGCCAATAAGCTAATACACATGTGCTTTGCAGATGTCACTATATAAATGAATACTCCCACTTTTTCAAACACGAGATAAAGTCTTTAAGAAAATATAGAATGAATCCATCTATATTTTCGACCCAACCATATATGTATGGGCAAATCTAAAGGGTTTGAAATGAAGATCGTGAAGTTATTAATTGATCACTTTAAATTACTTTTTTACTGCGTAAATGAATGACTCCAATGAAATTTCTAGAATTTACGATACGTCATTCTTATAATTAAACATATGTAAACAAGACATTTATTTTTTATATAGCACGATGTTTTTTATAATCTATAATATTAATAAGCCAATAAACTAATACACATGCGCTTTGCAGATGTCACTATATAAATGAATACTCCCACTTTTTGAAACACGAGATAAAGTCTTTAAGAAAATATAGAATGAATAATATAGAATGAATCCACCTATATTTTCGACCCAACCGTTGTAACGGTCAGGTTTGTACATTTACTCAACAGACTGAGAGTCCAAGCCAGACAACCAAAAGCTGACCAAGTCGGGATAGTAATACCCTATGTCTGATCATACCTTAACTCTCACTCGTGCTTCCAAGTCAACCCATCGTGAATGACATGCCTGAGGATACACTCGATATCTCTTTGATCACGTTCCAGCAATAGCAAAGCAGTAAAACATGAGACATTCTCCCCTATTATATATTATATTAGATAACATAACTAGTGATTCATAAGATAATAAGCAAGTAATGAGACTGAGACAAATTTATATTTCATAAATTGAATATAACGTTTAATAAATACTGAAGCATAGCAAGTTGTGTATAGCTAGCTCACACGCAGGTGAGTGAACACTAGGGTTATAAAATAATATTACAAAGCAATGAGTGGATTCTCAGGGTTATAAAATAATATTACAAAGCAATAGACTTTTAATAAGCTTATGTCACCATTCATGTTCTAATTCATGCCATGTTTTATCTATTTGAAATCGGTTATAGTTAGCTAGAGTGATCAATTTATTGCTAAATGATAGAGATTATATTATTATTAAGTTTAAGATTATATCGTTATTATTAAGTTTAGGATTATATTATTAATACTAAGTTTAAGATTATATTATAAATATATTCAAATCATATAGAGACATTTGCGTGATATATAATTGTTATACAGATAAAAGCATTAAATCAGACTCTAGATCGGATCAAAGCCGAAGTACTTTCTAGGGAAGTTGAACTGAAGTGTGGTAGTTGAATGTCAGATGCTAATGCATTATCAACTATAGTATCAGATAAGTGCGACTCGAATTGATTCTTAATTGGGTTTATTACCTAGTAAACGGTTCCCTAACCGATCTGCTTGCTATAATGGAAGAGGCCTTTTTATTAGGTGAACAGAAGAGCGGCTTATGAGCCCTTTGGAAACGCTTTGGTTCCGTTAAGTATGAATAACTGTCACATTTGCCTAAACTTTCGAGGCGTGACTTGAAGAAATACGAAAAAATGTCACCGTTGCCTAAACTTTTGAGGCGTGACTGAACATGGAACAATCCTGAGGTGGGCCATTATAGACATAGCAAGTAGATATGCATTTTTATGCAAATTAGCAATACATTCGCAATGCTATATTAATATTTTATAAATTAATTACGCCAAAATCTTAGCTTCTTCCGTACCACTCCCACCCATCAATTCATAAATGAGCTTATTAAATTATATGATAAGGGCGATAATGAGAATCTGATTCAAAGTTATCTGCATAGCTATTTATTCTCTAATTAAACGAAGTTATAGCAAACTTAAGATTTTTTAGAACTGAGAACATTAGTTATATGTAGTATAACTATATCTAATATCAAACTGATTTTTAAATAATAAAATATGAGTTATAAAATAGCTCACGCAAATTATTGATTTTTAAATAAATTACTCATCTTAAATAATTCGTCAAAATAGACCTTACTAATAATGCAAAATGTGTTTTAAATAACGAATGCAAATCTATATTTTAAATAGCTTGCGTAAAATATACTTTTTCAGATAACTGGCAAAATACATATTTAACTCACGCAAATATAATTCTTAAATAATCTGGGCAAAATCTGTGTTTTAAATAATATATGTAATATATACGTTTTAACTAACTTTAGCAAACATTTTCATTTTATATAACTCGAGAAAAAGATGCGTTTTAAATAATAGACACTAAATATACATTTTAAATAACTTTAGCAAAAGATTTTCATTTTATAAGACTTTAGCAAAACATTTCGTTTTAAATAATATACGCTAAATATACTTTTTAAATAACTTTAGCAAAACATTTTCATTTTCAATAACTTGAGAAAAGATGCGTTTTAAATAATGTACACAAATATACATTTTTAAATAACTTTAGCAAAAGATTTTAAATCACTTATTCGGGCATTATAAATATCGATTCACTCTATCACAAATATAATTCAGAAAAGAGTCTTGACTATATTCTTTATATCGCAATACTCTGATATGATAAAAGAGATTACTCACTCCCCTCCCCCCGATAATTTATTAACACACAAGACTCTGTTCCGATAAAACACAGCATAAATCAATAAACATGAACTTACAACTAAAGATAGATGGCATAAGAATAAATTGCATAAAACGATCATGAAGATGATAATTTAGAAGTAAGAATTTGTTGTATGGTTTTATAGAAACTAGGTGTTTAGGATTATTTAAAATTATTAATGATCAAGCAAGAATTTGGAGAGTGTTTTAAGATTTAAACAAATTTAAGATAAACATTTTAGTTGAACATTTAGAAAATATAATTAATTATGTGATTTAGTTAGCTAGCTTTCATTTAGAATACGTTTTAGTTATGAAACTTAATATTTGGTAAAAAGGATTTACCGGAAAGTCTTTAAGGCATGGTTCATTACGCTTCTCTTTATATTCAGTCAGGCTGGGCTTCTCTTAGGTTTTAGTCTGGATGTAGCTTTGCAAATTTATCTCTGTGGCAGCTTTCCCCATTTCTCTGGTCAGGAACTCTCTGGTCTCTCAGGTACAGCTTTTTTCTTACTGTGTTGGGCATGGTGGAGGTTTTCTCACATTGGTAGCTGCTCGTGGAAGAGCAAACGGCTGTCTCTTTGTCTTCTAGCCAACGGTCATTTTTGGAGCAGCTTGGATGGTAGTTTTTTTTAAGATTTAGCTTTCTAAACAGCAGGAACAGTTTTCTTATTTAGCTTCAGCTCTGGCCTTTGGAAATAATTTTGGCAGCAATCACAATGTTCACAGCAACAGCAAAACTTAAGACGGATGATGATAGATGATGGAAGAGATTCTTGGTGGCTATTTGGGCCCCTTTTTATCCTATATTTTTGACAGTAGTAACCTCCTACTTTGAGTCATGCCACATCACCTGATGACTAGTTCAAGGCTCTATTGTTTTAATTTACGTCATAGTTAAAAGATATATTTTCAAGAGAATGGTCACAAGCAATTTGTAAAGATTTTTGTATAGATTTATGCCTGACTGAATATTATAATTGGTCTTGGTTATAATTTTTAACTAGGTCAAATTTTGGTTAAAGATTTATTTTTAGAACGAAGTGTTAAAACTGATAAAACTTTCTGCTTGTAATTTTAAGCAAACAAAAGAATGGAAAATTATCTAACGTGGTAATTAGTTAAAATGAATTTTGACTTAAATAATTATTTAGAAAGAATATTGAAAAATAGTAATATTATAATTTTAAACTTATTATGCTGCTGTCTAGATAAATTTTAATTACACAGTTATATTTATTTCAGTTTTAACAAATCTAACGGAATATGCTCGTATATAAATATTTGAGACTGTAATTTTATATTAATAGGACGATTATATACGCACATACTTACAATATTATAAACACAAAGTTTTTAAAATTTAAGAAATACACGCCATCTGAGTACAACAAATATATACTATTATCAAAGATAATAGGTGAAACAGATATAACTGTTTCACCATATATGTATGGGCAAATCTGAAGTGTTTGAAATGAAGCGCATGAAGTTATTAATTGATCACTTTAAATTACTTTTTTACGATGTAAATGAATGACGCCAATGAAATTTCTAGAATTTACGATACGTCATTCATTAACGTAGTAAAAAAGTAATTTAAAGTGATCAATTAATAACTTCACGCTCTTCATTTCAAACATTTCAGATTTCCCATACATATACGGTTGGGTCAAAAATATAGGTGGATTCATTCTATATTTTCTTAAAGACTTTATCTCGTGTTTCAAAAAGTGGGAGTATTCATTTATATAGTGACATCTGCAAAGCGCATGTGTATTAGCTTATTGGCTTATTAATATTATAGATTATAAAAAACATCACGCTATAAAAAAATAAATGTCTTGTTTACATATGTTTAATTATAAGAATGACGTATCGTAAATTCTAGAAATTTCATTGGCGTCATTCATTTACGTACTAAAAAAGTGATTTAAAGTGATCAATTAATAACTTCACGCTCTTCATTTCAAACACTTCAGATTTGCCCATACATCTACGGTTGGGTCGAAAATATAGGTGGATTCATTCTATATTTTCTTAAAGACTTTATCTCGTGTTTGAAAAAGTGGAAGTATTCATTTGTATAGTGACATCTGCAAAGTGCATGTGTATTAGCTTATTGGCTTATTAATATTATAGATTATAAAAAACATCGCGCTATATAAAAAATAAATGTCTTGTTTACATATGTTTAATTATAAGAATGACGTATCGTAAATTCTAGAAATTTCATTGGCGTCATTCATTTACATAGTAAAAAGATAATTTAAAGTGATCAATTAATAACTTCACGCTCTTCATTTCAAACACTTCAGATTTTCCCATACATATACAGTTGGGTCAAAAATATAGGTGGATTCATTCTATATTTTCTTAAAGACTTTATCTCGTGTTTGAAAAAGTGGGAGTATTCATTTATATAGTGATATCTGCAAAGCGCACATGTATTAGCTTATTAATATTATAGATTATAAAAAACATCGCACTATATAAAAAATAAATGTCTTGTTTACATATGTTTAATTATAAGAATGACGTATCGTAAATTCTAGAAATTTCATTGGCGTCATTCATTTACGTAGTAAAAAAGTAATTTAAAGTGATCAATTAATAACTTCACGATCTTCATTTCAAACCCTTCAGATTTTCCCATACATATACGGTTGGGTCGAAAATATAGGTGGATTCATTCTATATTTTCTTAAAGACTTTATCTTGTGTTTGAAAAAGTGGGAGTATTCATTTATATAGTGACATCTGCAAAGCGCATGTGTATTAGCTTATTGGCTTATTAATATTATAAATAAATTATAGTAACAAATGTAAATTGCTTGATTTATCAAAATTAATGAATTAATTTTGTCAGGAAACCCTGTAAACACATTTCACAAAATTGAAAGGTTATTAAGTTATTGCTGGACTAATATATATGTGAAATCTCACCACCAGACTAATATTTAAGTACCATAACATTATATAACTGTTTAAAATATATGCTTCCTTTTTTTGTCTACTGGTACAAAATTTTTATAGAGTAAACATTAAAATAATAAACACCCCCCTTTCTATTTTATTAAATATATTTAAGAAAAAATAATACTGTGATATATTAATTTTAATAATGTATTAAGCATTTTTATATCATAGGAACCAACTAATAATTTACTGTATTTATTAATCCCTCTCTCTTTTACTTCCTTGTTTAAAAGGCAATTTACCTATTTTTCAGAAACAAAACGTTATGAACAAGAACCACTGTATGTATATTTATATAAACATAAAATTATATTAATAAGCATATAAAGCTTAATATACAATTAATTAAGGTGAAATTTTACCTAGCTGAGCATCTTCCATCATAATAAATGTGATGAAAATTGGATATTCATTAAACTGTACAATCTATTAAATAAAAAAATGATATGCTATACATATAAGTATTTAATTAATTTACAAAAAAGTTAAAACATACGTTCACATTTTTAAAAAAAACCAATAATATGTACAGTAACAACAATTCCTACAAATTTAAATAGATTTATCTTATTTAGCAAAGATCTACAATGAAAAAAAAGTGGAAATGAAATTTTAGCAGCTTGCTTTGTGATGTGTAATTAATGTTATTAAAAACATCAAGCTAAAAATATCCCAAAGAATATTGTGAATTCTTATGATTGTGCATATCAAATTAGTTACAATTGCTATATAAAATCATTAGAATTAAATATTCTTGTAATAACAGGTACATTTAATGTTAGGAGTATGAATAAATAAAGTTTTGATGAATAATTTATTGTCAGAGATAAAAAGATTTCACATTCTAAAACTGAGTAAGACATGACAGGTAAATTTTGGAGAATAATGAAGATAGTATAATAATAGGATTATTTTGAAAGTATCCGTAGATATAATTATTTGGAGGTTGTTTCTGATCAAAGAACAAGAAAGTTTTGAAAGTAACAATATTCTAAGATTATTTATGATTAGATTAAAACAAATAACTATCATAACAAAAAGACAAAAATCATTTAATAACAACTGAATAATAATTGAAAAAAAGTAAATAAAAATAAATGAAATATGATAATGAAAGATTGTAATGCTGTGGTGGTCCAGAGTAGAAATAATAGGAGTTTGCAAAGAGTAATAATTAGCATTGGACATTATAAAGATGAAACAAGGTTTTACAAAAAAAAAAGCTCCAAATAATAAAAACTAATTTCAGTAAGACTATGTATTGATTCAATGTACATTTTCTGAATCTAACATAGATTTGGATCGCAATTAAAAGTGGAAGAATTGAAATTATCTTTTAAAATAATAAAACGCCAAGACAAAGGAAAAAAAGCTATTAATTAATTGAAAGAGGAAAACAAAATGTCCAGATTTATTAAATAAAGTAAGTATTGAAATAAATAATGTCCTATTTATTTCAGTGTTGACCATGTGATTCTTCCATGTGTTTGAGAGATGATTTAGTTGTGAGAATGCTAATAAATACGGTATTCAAATGTTAAAAAAAAAAACATTGTTTAATATATTGTAATGCTAGTGAGATATATGTTATAAACCTCACATATATCTGCGTTACATATTTCATAATTTAAAAATATGATCAGATTTATTAAAAAAGAAAAACCAAATTTATTTGAAAGAATAGTTAAAGAAATAATTAGTTAAGAGGTACTTTTTAAAATGTAATTTTGTAAAAGTAAAAGATTGTGTATATTTTTTTTTAAAAGAGAATAAAGCTTTTTACTGAAAACAGGGTGGGAAAAAGAATTAAAAATAAAATCTTAAAAATCACTTCTTTTTATAAATTAAAAATAAGTTAACAGAATAAATGTGTAAAAATAAATGTTAGTGAAAAATCTAAAATAAAAAGATTAATTAATTAATTAGTGAATGCCAGTAAATTTCATGGCTGATAATAAATATGAAATGTTTAAAAATAAAACTGACAATAGAATTAATTACAAAGTATGTAAACTAACTGCAATGAGATAGTAGATTAATCTACAAAAAAGATTTTAAAAAAAATGTAAAATTTAATTTTAAAAAAAATTTAAAGTATGATAAAATTAAAGCTATGATAAGGAAAGAACAATGGGAAAGAATAGGTATAAAAATCATAACTGTCTACTCTTATATTTATTCCACTACTACGGATACATAAAAGGGGAGTGTGAATGATAATTTCACTAAAATTAAGTCATTTCAGATTGAAATAAGTTATTTTGTTGAATGCAGGGGGGGGGGTATAGAATAAAAGGAGATATATTTACTGAAAAATATTTATTGTACATGAAATTAAAGATAATTATAATATTATATATTCTTTTTTTGGTTGTGTTCTGATCTATTGTGTCAGCCGCTGGATGGCACTATTTCTAGATTAATTTCTAGAAATGTGCCATTTCCGCGGCCGTACCCAAGCAGTTAAGCCTTCTTTCTACAATAAAACCTAGAAAGAGTGTTAACTCGGAGTTAAGCCTTCTTTCTACGATAAAACTTAGAAAGTGTTAACTCAGCTGCTGGCTAACACTGTGGCTTTTTCCTATGCTAAAAGGAGGGAAAATGCCATAGTTGTTTGTGTTACGCACTATATTGAAATGCTGTGTTATGTATTTTATGTAACAGTATCGTACGAGGGTGTGTTAGGTTCATCGTGTCAAAATTGTTTAAATTTTCATTGGGGCCTTTTTTTTCATATGAATTGATGTACTGTTACCTTTTAACAATGTCATGATTGTTCCTCATAAAGCTGTAGGCCTCCTAAATTCTCTATTAAGGTGGGGTAGCGTATATTTTGATGATCACGCTTTAAGTCACATTTTAGCGAGTAATTTTCTGAGACCAAGAATATGGCTAATTTGAACACAGACAACTTGAAAATATGGGAATTGCCAGACACGGAAGCTGGTGCTGTAACCTTTCTACAGCAGAAAACATCCTGCTGAAGGAAAAGATGTTTGAGCGGCGAATACATGCAATTTGAGGTCCATAAACATCTTTGGACTTTCATTTGTCTCGTTCTTGCCGACGGAAATGTTCACTTCGTAAAGGCAGCTGGTTTGAGGGATACCAAATGCCCTTCATCAAACCTTTATATTTGCTTCATTACTGGAGCCGTGATGAGTTGACCGTACAGCACGCTGTCAATGAACTTGATATGTCTCGAGATGCTTTAGCCAGGTGGAAAGAGGCTCTCCGTAAGTTGTGTCGCAAAAGCCTTTCTTCAAGACCATCCAATCAAGTTGGAGGATCCGGTTTAATAGTTGAGGTGGACGAAACACTTTTCAGTCGGCGTAAGAACCACCAGGGAAGAATGCTTCCTCAGCAATGGATATTTGGTGGGTTTTGCAGAGACTGGAGAATGCTTTGCTACGGCCGTTCCATCACAATCTGCGGCCACCCTTCTGCAGACCATACAGGATAATGTCAAGCCCGGATCCACAATTTACTCCGACTGCTGGAAGGGATATAAAACATCTGATTTGATGGCAGCAGGGTTCCAACACTTCACTGTTAACCATCACTACAATTTTGTTGATCACAAAACAGGCATTCATACCCAAAACGTCGAACGTCTTTGGGGGTGTCTGAAATCACAAAACAGAAAACAGCGTGGGACAGCCAAAAGTTCAACAAACAATTACCTGTGTGAATTCCTGTGGCAACATCTTCACAAGGCCGGAGATGTTTTTGGTAGAATATTGTATGAGATGCAGATAAAGCAGAAGTAGTTGTTTTTTGTTGTTGTTATAAAGATTTTGTTTCTGTTATAATGTTTTTCGTTCCATGGACATGTTAAGGTTCATGTGTTGGTTTCTTGTTTACACGTCGAGTTTTGTTTGTTAAAAGTTTAACTGACTCCAGAATTGTTGTTAAAAGTGTTTAAACCATTTTATCAACAAAGAAGAGAAGAATGTGGAGGTAAGTGAAATTTTTAAAAGCACAAGTAATATTTTTTGCTGTTGTTAAAGAGATTTTGTTTCTGTTATATTTTTTTTGCATTCCATGGACAGTTTCAGGTTCATTGATTGGTTTCTCCGCGTTGAGTTATCTTTGTTCAAAGTTTCATTACCCACAGAAATGTTAAATTTGTTTGAACCATTTTTTCAACATTTGTTACAACCACTTTCTCAAGAAAGAAAAGAAGAATCTGTAGGTGAGTGACATTTTCAATTTGTTATTATTTAGGGGTAAATTTATCTGATGCAAACCCAGACGTTTTATTATTGTAAAAGTAACTTTAATTTGTCTCCAAGTAAATATTGTCAATCAAATTGAAAAATAAATTAATGTAAAATTTTATTTAAACATACACAAAAAAAAACCCCTTCTCCCATTAATTGTTGTCAATCAAATGTAAAATAAAAGTAACGTAAATTATTATTTAAACAAACATAAAATAACCCGTTCTCTCCTGAATTTTGTCAATCAAATTTTAAAAAACAGTAATACTTTTTAAAAAACCCAAATTACTATTTGAGCATACACCAAAAAAGACCCTCTTGTCAATAAAAATTAAAAAGCAACTATTATTTTCCCATTGTCAAAAATATTATTTGGGAAAAATAATTTATAAACGAAAAAAAGTAGAATTTGTTGTCAATCAAATGTAAAATAAAAGCAACTTAAATTTTTATTTAAACATACACAAAAAACCCCCTTCTCACAATAATTGTTGTCGATCAAATGTAAAATAAAAGTAACGTAAATTATTATTTAAACATACACAAAAACATCCCTCCCATTAATTATTGTCAATCAAATGTAAATCAATAAAAGTTAACATAAATTATTATTTAAACATAACCCAAATTACTATTTGAACATATACCAAAAAAGACCCTCTTGTCAATAAAAATTAAGATACAACTATTATTGTCCCATTGTCAAAAATATTATTTGGGAAAAATAATTTATAAAGGAAAGAAAGTAAAATTTGTTGTCAATCAAATGTAAAATAAAAGTAACTTAAATTATTATTTAAACATACCCCCCCCCACTAATTGTTGTCAATCAAATGTAAACCAATAAAAGTAATGTAAATTATTAATTAAAGATACATTAAAAAACCCGTTCTCTCTTGAATTTTGTCAATCAAACTTTAAAAAACAGTAATACTACTTAAAAAACCCAAATTACTATTTGAACATACACCAAAAAAGATTCTTGCAATAAAAATTAAAAAATAACTATTAGTGTCCCATTGTCAAAAATATTATTTGGGAAAAATAATTTATAAACGAAAGAAAGTAAAATTTGTAAACAAAAAAAAAAGAAGTCAATATTAATAGAGAATCGCTAGCCCAGGAACATTATATTAATGTGTTTTTGGTTAGCATCAACACCATCAAGCGGCTGACACAATAGATCAGAACACAACCCTTTTTTTATATATATTGTACCGCTAAGCAAGGTACATGTTGTAATAAGTTCGTCTAAAATTATTAAAAATAAAAATTTCATAAACAACGTAAAGAGTTTAAAATTAAAATTCTAATAAATAAAATCACTGCAGAATAAGTTACAGTAAATGATTGAATTAAAAGATTTCATTTGAAAAAAAAAAAAGTAATCAGAAAGTTTAGGAGTAATTCGGGGGAGAAAATTTAACTTGGCAAAAACTAAACTTTAAAATAAATTAAGAAAGTGTATTTAGAAAAGTCAGTTTTATTAAAAGAAAGGGCAGTTAACCCAAGAAGGAATTTAACATGGAAAAGTTAAACTATTAAAGAAAAAAATCTTAAAACTAAAAAAAAAAATCTCTCTTTCCATTTATTTAAAATAAAATAAATATACGTGTACGTGAATAACGAATTGATTTTAAGTATAAAGAAAATAAAATGTATATGTGTTGAAAAATTAAAATATGAAAGATAAATATAAAAATATTAAAACAAATGAAAGCTCACTAAGAATGGAATTAGCAATGGCTACTAATTAAAATCCAAAAACGACAGGGGTTAGCAATGGCTACTAATTAAAATTCACAAACAGGATTAATTAAAAGTCATCTTATCAAAAGAATTTACTCAAAGCAGTCAATGAATTCAAAAACTAATTAAAGAAATGACAACAAGGTCATCATGTAAATAGGGCCGAAATTTCGTCAGTCAGTCATTCACAAATCTAGAGTCAGTCTTTCACGTATCTAAAAGTCAATCACCTGTTATACGTATTTGTTAATAAAGACAATGCAGTGTTGAGCAGTTTCGGAACATGCGGTGGACTCTAGCTTCAGTCCAACAGAATATCAGCAATCTGCCCAATAGAAGCAATGCCCATCTAACAATTTGAAGCTGCCAGGAATGTCTAACTGCCTGAAATAGAAGTAGCATGAAATAGCAATCATTAGAACCTCAACAGAAGCTTAAAATCCAACCAGTTGGTAAAACACACATGAAGCAACAAACAGCAAGAAGCCACAACGTCCAAAATCCTACAGGTAATAAATAACATTTTCTTATTCCAATTCTGATATCAATTAATGTAGCCATTGTAATCTTTGAAGCCTCCCGAGTCAGTAAAATAAATGAACTCTATAGCATGCATAAAAAGAACTATTGATGTGCGTGTTTTAATGCCTTGTATTTATTTAATGCTTTATAATATATTGTATTCTATTGTGCGATTTATTAAGAATGTGTGTGGTTATATATAAAAATCATAGTTTATATTAAATAAGAAATTTTATAATTAGTTTACAAATTTTAGTAAGCATTTTAATTACAATAAATTATTTTGAAAATTAATATTTTGTCAGTCAATTCTTTACTCATAGCACTAATTAGAGCAGCAATTTATTGTATTATCCTTTTGATTGAGCTAGTTAGGATTTCTTAGGTGCTGAATTAGTTTGCCGTTATTCAGGATATGTTAGTTGCTTTTGTAATAAACTGGCGCCTGGAGTTTACTCCGAAACAAAAAAGTGCTTTGAATGATAGGTGTTGAATTTTGCAGTCGAGAAGATATGTGGCCTTGAAATGTAGTCGTAGTTATGTATTTTATATATAGCTCCGGCTTGGTCACAGGTACCCTCTGGGTATTATGCTTCTCTACCTAAGGGGCCGATGTGGAGCAATACTTAAATTGCAGTGGAGTAGATCGAATGTATAATTTTATAATATCATATTTTTATATATAAAAGTAAGTCTTACAATTTTGATTATCACAAATTTCTATTTCCATTAAAGAGTAAAAAATTTATGCTAGATTTTGTTTCCTATTCGATCGACTACCCCACCTGGTTCAATATATAAGAAAACATGGTGTAGAATCTAAGCTAGTAAAAGTTAATTATAATGTTATATATTCTTTTTATATATATAAGAAAACATGGTGAGGAATCTAAGGTAGTAGTATTGTTATTTACTGCTTTGTTCAAAATATATACAAAAATGACTTGTTAAAAAGAATTGTTTTGTTAAGAAAGGAGATAATGTACAGACATGCTAATGATATGAAGAATTTGAATAGTTGTTAAAATTTTACATAGAATAAACCACAGTATTTAGAAAAGGTTTAAGATGAAAATAAAGACAGGTAAAACTAAAATGACAAAAATAGGTGGTGAAAAGATTTGAATAAATATTGGACAGGAAATTATATAGAAAGTATTTTTATAAAGTTGGGAATTTAATGATGGAAATTGTGATAAAAAATTGCAGAGGTTAAGCAGATGGTTCAATAATGGTAATAGATTATTGGATGGCCTTTATGAAATTTTAAATTTAAAAGATTTGTCTAATATTTTATAAAGAATATAACTTAAGAAATTAGAAAAAGATAAAAAAAAAAGATTATGGGAAAAAAAATCTAAGGAAAATAAGATTATAAATGTTATTGATATAAAACATGGAAATAATCTTTTTATTAAAAAAAAAAATTGTAAAAAAATTAAATTAAAATGTATATTTATGCTTTGAGGTGAAGAATTATGTAAAATATTTTTGAAGGCCGTAGAGGAAGAAAAGAAAGTTATATAAAAGAAGAAAGTAACCGAATGACAATCATAAAGTTGAAAATAATTAGTAATATTTGAATATTAGATTAAGAGACAGTAAAGCTTGAAGACGGTTATTTTGATTTAATGTGTGCAAACTCCATATTGTTCGATAATGATGCTATAAATTCACATACTATGAAAAAATTTGCAGTAGTACAAAATTAAAAATACATTAAGATAAATATAGTAAAATTTTTCAATTTGATTGCAATTTAAACATTTATATTGATTCAAATTTAAAAAACAAAAATGAAAGTCACAATTACTTCATACTAATTATTAATTCTTACTTCATGAATTTTAATACAACGATGCTGCAAATTACGTTATATTTTGCTCTAAGCCCCTCTTATGTACAAATGTATATAGCACATATTGATAATGATTAGCATAGAATATATATTGTTTACAGAAATGTATGTGTACAGTACAACACAGATGCTTTTTTATATGTATAATATGCATATATATATATATTATAATTATTATTAATATATGGAGGGGATGCATTTATATATATTTTATTGAGTGTGTTCATTCATGTATCCATTGTAGCAATAACAATAATAATAAAAAACTAACGACTGTATTTTTATTTTTAAAATAAAGTAAAAAATTGAAATAAATAGATACTGCCAAATCTCTAGCGCTCATTACAATACATAACTGACAACCAATCAGATGACAATCATCTGATTGGCTGCCAGTTATGTATTGTAACGAGCGCTAGAGATTTGGCAGTATCTCGATTTATTTCAATTTTCAACTATCGGCGCTTTGCAAATTAAAATAAAGTAAATAGAAAAATGGTTGACTTTCTTCGTTATTAAGTATGCTTTGGACAATATTCTTTTTTTTTTTTTTTTAAAAAAATTTATCTTATAAAAGCATCTTATTATCAAGAAATTAGAATTTTTCTAATTATTTTGATGTTTTAAGTCAATATCAACTTTTAATATATTGTAAAATTTTATAAAACTTTTAGTATTATGTTGATAATATTTCATTATGCAAAATATTGCATATCAAATTCAGAAAAAATAATAAAAGAATAAAATGAATGTGTTTTTGAAAATAAATGGAAGAAATTTTATCAATATATATAATTGTGTATAATACTCCAAGATGGAAAACAGCTACTAACATATTGTAAAATTTATTTACGAATTTAACTTTTTTTAAATTTGATAGAAAGATTGCACAAAAAAGATCTATTTGAACAAAAGTCCTAATGAATTATGATTTTAAATCATGAAAACAGAATAATAAGTTAACTATTGCTGACATATGACAAGCAATCTTAAAAAAGGGTACTCATCGTTTAGACAGGCCAGCCACTTGGTGGCGTTCTTATCTGTTAAAAATACACTATTGTAATTATTCAAAGCCGAAATTTTGCAAACTAATTTAAAACAATTTATGATCGAACATTATTTGGTCCATTTTTTTGGGATTGCAATTCTTTTACATATTGAAAACTAATTACGATCGAACATTATTTGGTAACTGTATTAAACTCATTTTCAAACCATTTTTTGGGATGACTGTCCTCGCTATAAAATAGTCAAAGGCGGCTGCCTAAACGGCATATTTCTGTGCTTCTGCAGAGAAATAATGCCACCAAGTGGCTGGCCTGTCTAAACGTTGAGTACTAAAGAAAGATAAAAATTGCTTGCATAAGCTTCCTAGTAATATTAGATTTGATATTATAAATTAAAAATTAAATACTTGTTACAAATTATGATGAAATTTTTTTACTACTTAATATAATTTGCTATAAATTGATCTTATCATCTACCATATTTTCCAATTAAAAATTTTACACCAAAAATAATATTCATTATTTTGTTTAATCATTTAGGTTTAAAAAAAAAAAAATTGTATTACATCTTTTATAATGTAAAATTTTACCAGATATCTTGAATAATAGCTAATGATAAATTTGTTCTTCCCAAAGCCCATTTTACTTGCTTGGTCAGTAGTCATACCAAATGTACCTAGAAATTGTGGCTTTAAAACACCATCTGGACATCCTTCGATAGCCACTATGAAATAGATCAATAAATTTTAAAAAATAAAACTTTATCAACAAAGATAATATATATAAGTTTATATCCAATCTAATGTAATATGTAGAAAAAATAATTTATAATTAGTATTTTAAAACAAAAACTAATGAAAATAAGTTATAAGTTTCAAGATTAAATAAAACATTTAAAAATTAAGCTAATGTTGAAAAAACATTAATAATATGCATTTATTAAAATGATGTTTGTGTTGGGTTTTATCATTAATAATAATATTTAACAAATGAATAAAAAAAAACATTTTGATACAGTTATTTAGGTAGTATCAACTATCGCACCCATTGCTTGACAGTGTTGGTGCTATTCAAAAGCAGTTAAATATACCATTTTTGAGGCAGCCAGTAATGTCTTGTAGTGTGTTATGCTAATTATCTCGCAATTCACACTACTTTCAAGTGGCCTGTTCTTACCTACAAATGATCGCTATTGAGTCTGCATTATCGTATAATTTGAGGGTGTGTAGATTTGAAGTCAACATAACATTTGAAATGTCATTTAATAAAGTATTATATTACATTTAAATGATGTACTTTGATACTACTACCGTTACTTATTTAGTGTATGAATTTTTTTTTTTACTTTTAGACATTTTAAACTATTATCAAAATATCATTACAAAATCTGTAGCGATTCTAACCAGCAGTGACTTTATTAAACTCTCTTAATGCTGCTACTATAGTTATACATTTGAGTCATTATGGGTTTCATGATGTGTTTGCCTATATTTACATAGATCAGTAGTTGTTAAATTCCATTTATGAAGCAGATAAGCATGATGATTATAGATTATCCTGAACCTGTTAACGAGACTACAGGTTTGTCTAGAAAGATCAATCCAGCATAATTTTTTGGCAGCTTATACAATTTCATTTTTTATATCATAATCTATTTGAATATCCAGAAAAAGATTTTAATTTATGTCTTGGTGAAACTATATTTTAGGTTACTGGTTAATCTGATCTAACAGCCTTTTATATATTTTTGTAAAACAGGAAGCTACTGCAAAGGAATAGACTTAAAAGTGCGATTAACATTTCTCATAATATTTAAATCAGTATTCAAAAATTTAGTGTCGGGTTTTTTCCTCCAAACAGGAGACGGTATTTGCAAACAGAATATTTATAAAAAAATAATAAGCACTGTTGCATTGAACATACTGCAGTACAGCAAAATATATACAAAAGGATTAGCTTTATGGTATAATTTAAAACTTCCACTGTATTGCACATATTTAACAGCACTTTAATTGTCAGTAAATCCAAAAATAATCTGTATTATAATCAATAGTAAAGATTTTATTTTAACCATTAAAAAAACCTTATGCAGTATTGGTAGAGATGATTATTAAATGTTCTTTAACAAAGAGGTTTTGCTGATAGTATATGCCATCTATAAAAAAAACCTTATATTCACATCCATAGCACAAACAAGTAAGAATAATTGATAATCATTAGTGATATTTTGTCATTGTTTGACACTCGCTATTCAAATTTTATTCTAGTATTTCTTTTTTTTTTAATGTCAACTTTAAGAAACTAATATTGAAAACTGCATTTTAAATAATAAACTCTTATTTTATTTTTATCCACCTATTAAACAAAAGCTTGAATAATTATTTGATTAAAATATTTTTCAGTTTAAAATAGTCAATGTAAAATCTCAATACACATTTAATAATCCAATTGCTACTGAATTTTGAACTGAAAGATAAAATGTGGAACTAACACAATTAATGAAGTAGCGGTCTATATGCCAAGACTCATTTTAATTTTCAATAATGTACTGATTTTTGAAGATGTGATATTAAAATAATATCTTCCTACATCTTCATTACTTACAATTGATTAAAGAATTAAAATAATTTTTAAATATCCCACTGCTATATTCAATAGTTTCACAAAAAGGAATAGTAGTTGAAAAGTATTATTCACTAAGCTTTCCATCTGTAGGTAGTGAAAGTTTTTAACAGCTTTTAAACCTTTTTTCAAACTCTAACCAAAAATAGCTCGACACTCTTTAACCAACCAATAAGGTGATAGCTTTCTGGATTGTCTATGAACTATCTACTTAAATATATATATACTAATTTTGTTTGGAACTCAAAAAAATTTCCAAGCTTTACCCAGCCTGAATTTGAATTCTAGGTCATAGGAATGGTAAGTTTCAGTGCTAATACTACATCGAGAAATCCTTCCATATTAGATTATAGATCTATCATATAAATAAAAAAGAATAAATATCAAATTAATAAATGCAAAGCTATAACCAGCTTTCAATACATCTATTATTTTCAATAGCTTGTAAAAACATTCCATAAAAATTATGAATATATATCTAGTAAAGTGGTGAAATACATAAATGTGAATACACATAATGTTTAAATTAATACAATTTTTTTTTTTTTTAAAAAAAAAAGGTAACAGCCACCATTTAAGTTCCCAACAAAAAATAATAAAAGAAATTAGAATCAGAATTGCTGTGCATATAGTTAAATAATGGAAATGTGTTTACACAAACATATAATTCCACTATCATAATTAGTAAAAGGAGATAATTAACAGGAAATGAGACTCATAATGATAGAGTCTTACAGTAATTCATATGACTGAAAACAGTAAATTATAATACAATACAATGATTAAACAGGCAAAACTCTCCATGCAGTAGTGCCACACTGTGCTAACCAGAGTAATCAATGGATTCCAGAAGGCTTGTGCATAAAATTCCCATCTAGTGCCTACTAATCCAATATCTCCAGACTAGTTTCTGGCTTGTGGCCTTCATCAGTGAGGAACCTTGGATCTGAGAGCACTGCACCTAGATCTTAGAATCTAATGCAACCCTTCAGCAGCCACCTTTTATCTCTACTTAACTGCAAAACAATGAAAATGAAATGGAAAACACAATAATATTTTCAATCTAAGCTTATATAGTCATATGAGTCTGAACAGTTCAGCACCCATACATTTTGGTGTCTTTGGCTCTTTAACAACCATAGCCACCACTATCCTATTAGGCAGGCCACAAGCCAGAAACTAGTCTGGGGGTATTGGATAAGTAGGCACTAGATGGGGATTTTATACACAAGCCTTCTGGAATCCAATGATTACTCTGGTTGTGGCACTACTGTATGGAGAGTTTTGCCTGTTTAATAACAGTTATGTGTTAGCATAAGAGATGGTTGATCGTGTGCTGTTTAGTGGTTTAACAATACAATGACAAAATGATAAAAATTATTTTTGACTACATTATTAATTTAAAGTCATTACCTTTTATAACAGGAACACCATCTCTGTCAGTGAATATTATTCCTAATATTCCAACAATACTATATATATATAAATAAATAAAAAAGTTAAGCAAGAAGCAAATAAATATAATTAGTTTATTTCTTTTATAAGTAAAAGATTTAAATTTACCTTGACAAACGTTCTTTCAAATATTTTCTAACTGCCTAAAAAAAATAAAAAATCATTACTATATGTAAAAAATATACAAACTATTGGACAATAAAACATATAGAACTAACCATCAAGTAAGCCTGTGACATTCCACATTTGGTATACATTAGTACCAAAACATTATTCATTATTTTAATACCCCCGCCCCTTCAAGTTAATTTGAAATAAGTTTTTAATAAAATGATAGCCTCATTTTCAATATTATATATTAAGAAATGTTTTTTCTCATTTTTAAAAAATATTCTATTAACAACATCAAAGTTGATTTTATGGTTAGTTATTCACAAATGAGACAGAATTAAAATAATTACCAACTGCCCTATTCAGTGACTGAACATTTATTATTTCTTCAAGATTAAACTCACTTTCTCCAAAATAAACTTTACCAAAAGAATAGAATATCTTGTTCCTGTTTATTTTAGAGAAAGTAGCTTTAGACTTAAAAATTCTTTAAAACTTGCATAAATCGGATTAATAGACCTCTTAAATCTGCTCTATATATTCTTTTGACGGATAAAATAATGAGAAAAAATATCTCTCTTATATAAATAATTTAAATCAGGGTATTATCCTTAATGAAAATATATTTTAAGTTAACTGCTTTGTGGAATATTAAAATATATTGCAGCTAATGAGCTTGGTATATGCATTCGCAGCCATTCAAAAATGAATCTACGACCCTACCATATCTAATTCCAGTCCAAAAAAGCAAAAATATAAAAACTAAAAATTAAAAACAAATTTTGTGATAAGTATATAAACCAATCCATAAAACATAAATAAAATAATACATATAACATGCTAACCCTTTAATCTAGTGTAAACGTTAGTCCATTTAATAAAGTTGTGAATCACAAAAAATTAATGAGTAATTAGGAAATCTGTGTACCATCAATATAAATTCTGACGTATATATATAATAAATAAATGTGTGTGTGTTTTCTACATTTATTTTACTATTAGTTTTTGTATTTTTTTGTTTGTTTTTGTAATGAGGATAGCTATATTCACCTACATGTGGCTCCTAATGATATATATATATATACCCTAAATATTTTTTTTAAATAACTTTGTTCTATAGGGCTTTTGTCTAAAGTATAATAGTGCTCACATCTTGGTTATCTTTGAATTATGATTTTTTTTCCTCTTATAAAAATTACAAACATTTTTTTATAGTGATTTGTCGTCATTGATAATGCTATCCTCAGAAAAACAAAAAATAAATTAATTTACAATTTTGATAACACTTAATGTAACCAAAACAAAAATTTTATCAAGTATTCTGTCAATTTTTTTATATATACAATTCTGTCATTAGCAAATTAAACGTGAAAAAGTAACTTATTTCAAATTAACAACTATTTATGAAAATCGAAAATCATCTTTAAAGTAATAAAACTATAGCTTTTACTGCTTTATTTTATGGCAAATTCTACCAACAAGACTTAGTTATAATTGACAAGGAAATAAAATGAATAATTTTCCAAGATCACTAATAAATACTATGCACAGAAATCAACTTTTATAATATCTTAATAAATTAAAGACATATAGATGCCTGAAAATTTCAGATTTTCTACTTAATCGTTAAGTATTCAATAAATACTAGGCTTGAGTTTGTATTTTAGATCTAGTGTCTGAATGTCATAGCACCTAGATCTAGTGTCTGAATGTCATAGCACCTTACTGATGAGAGTCATTAGCTCGAAACCAGTTTAGGGATAGGGATAATTCTAGATAGAAATTTTAAATGCTTTCTTTTGCAGCATTTATTGAAAAACTTGTTTAGAGCCATTACCATGCTCATTATATTACATTAATAAGAATGAATATCAATAGCAAATCTAATATTCTAACTGTAGCTTTCCAATAAATTTTATGTTCTGCCATATCGTAAATGGAGTTTGCCTTTCCCATGAAGACCATGCTCAACACCCTATAAACACCTATTTGGCTGATGATTAATATATTAACACTAGTAGATCTAAATTTCGATTACATGAGATTGATTTGGAAAAACATTTTTTCAAAATTCTGAGTTCTCCAAAGATTTTTGATGTTATTCTAAAAATATATACAAAATGGAAAATATATATATTTCTTGTGTAAAGTTTTTCATTTAAAGCTTTTTTCAAAGTGAATGTTTGCTAGATTAAATACAATTTAAATCAAAATTTAGGAGAAATATCTTTTTAAAATATGTCACATTTTATTTTTGTTATATTAATAGGTTTAGAATAATAATAAGCTGGTAAATGAATCAGACGTTTGAAATTAAATTGAAAAGCTGCAAAGCTCTCGCGCTTCCAAACCTAAATACTTTAGACTGGCTTAGATATATAGAAAGACAAGTAGAGAAGAGGATGGATCGCCCTTTTTTTGTAAAATTCTTTGTCTTGTGTTTACAATTTGATCACTATTCAGACAGCCTTCATAACATCTGATTGGCTGTCAGATAAGTATTATAATTATAATAAGCGTGAGAAGTTTGTAGCCTTTCAATTTAATTTCAAACTGTCTGCGCTTTATAAAATAAATATTATTTACATATGTTACAGCAATTTATAACATCTAAAAACTACTGCATAGTAAATCATAGGATTTCGCGCTGTATGTTTGTAATTTAGACTCAATGAGTTAAATGTGAAGATATTTAAAGCTTCACACTTTCAAACCTAAATGCTTTACAATGGCTTAGATATATAGAAAGACAAGTAGAAAAGAGGGTGGACTGCCCTTTTCTAGTACATTTCTTTGTCTTGTGTTTACGGTTTGATCGCTATTCAGACAGCCATCATAACATCTGATTGGCTGTCAGATAAGTATTATAATTATAACAAGTGCGAGAGGTTTGCAGCCTTTCAATTTAATCTATTTTATTTTTATCATAAGCAGTATTTTATCTTCAAAAGTTAATTCAATAAAATTTATTTAAAATTTTTATGTATCACAATTCATGAGTCAATATATTTCAAATTCCATATAATCAATCAATAATTTAAGATGGTAGATCTAATATATTAAATAAATATTTCAATATTTTTTTTTTGCTAATGCCAAGCCACCAATGTGCTATATCTTGCACGACAAATTATTTAATATTTATATATGGCAAACAGTATTTGAGATGTGGTTTGATTAAAATTCAGTGAGAGAGCTTGTGATAATTAAAAGATTTCTCTGCTAATAGTTGCATTACTACTGACAGGATCTCTCTAAGCAGACAAAATTTAATGGAATAGAAAATACATTTAGTGTATAACCAATGATTGAAGCTGAACATGAAAGATATTGAGAATCAAACAACTGAAACATCACATGATCATAATTTCGTCTGCTTACACAAGCTGTTAAAACTGTAGCAAACTTTTCATATAGTAGTTGCCACCCTGTGCAAACCTTAATAATCAACGGATGGAAGAAAAGTTTGTGCATAAAATCCTTATCTAGTGCCTACTCATCAAATATTCCGAGACTAGTTTCTAACTTGCAGTTTTCATCAGTGAGCTTCTTTGGAACTGAGAGCATGGCACCTAGATCTAGGAATCTAATGCAACCCTCCAGCGGTCACCTTTTATCTATTTGGTTAACTATAAAGCTATGACTCTAAGATGAAAACATGTTTTCAATCCAAGGTCATTCATTAGAATAGTATAGATCTAAATCCAGTTCAATAGCTATATATTTTGTTGTATTTGGGTTTTTTTTTTTAAACTATAGTCACCATCATCCTATGGGCAGGACTGGTATAAAATCACTAAAACATCACATGACCACGATTCCCTATGTTTACACAAGCTGTTAAAATAGTAGCAAACTCTCCATTCAATAGATGCCACCTAATGCAAACCTATTTGATGCTCTAATAGGATCTTCATTTTTGAAGGATACTTTTTTTATGCTGTTCACTGGTATTGTTTTCATTATTTAGCATCACAACTTTCCCAAAAAAAAAAATCTTTCAATGTTTTTAAAATCTAAAAAAATTTTTATTTTATCAATTTTCATTTATATTAATATCTCTTCTTTTATATATTTTAGACTTTTTGAAGCTAGCATGGTAAAATTTAACATCAGTTCTGACAATTGTATATTAAAAACACACACACACAAAATTAAATTATTTAAAAATATGATTTACATGATATTACTAATTGAAATAACTCGAAACGAAAATTAGGAGAGTTAACAATAGGATATACTTTAAAAGAAGACCCATTAATTTAGTATTTTTATTGAATTTCTTGCTAATGTAAAATCTGAATATATAATTATACGCATATAAACGTCTACTACTGAAATTTATTTCCTGCACCCTAGTAAACAATGTTATGTCCACACCTTATTTAATCTTACAGCGGACCTTATCAGGGAGCTTTACTATTCCCTGATTGAATTCCAATAGTTTACCCAATAATGACTCAATACTACTTCAGTTAAATTCAGTGTATTTAATAAATTTAATTCATAATAATTTAATACATTAGCTGACAATAATTAGAGTAACTTTACCTTTTATATATATATCTACACATAAGACATACAAAATAATAATAAAGATCCAACTTGCTTGGTTTCTAGATTGCTTTCTCACGTCCTGAGGCAAATTCTCTGGTGTTGTGATGCACTGTGACTTCTCCTTATATGGAGTCAGGAATCTCTCAGCAACTATGCCCAGAGAAACCTATTAGCCACTTTACTTTCCCTTTCCATTCCCCACCCTAAGTTTTCCTATACCCATACCCTGCTCCATCCTATTTCCACAACACAAGTCAACTCCATGGCCTTTATATTCAAATCCCCTTATCTTTTCACAAACCCAGCATAAAAATCAATAACCCACTTTCTGTATAATCACTTTCCTCATATTCATTCTTCCATAACTTTATTGTTTGTATCCTTTCTGTTTTCAGGCATTTACATTCAATTAGCAGATGCCTAACATGTTTTATGTCTTCCTTACATAATTTACAGACTAAATCACCCATATTTTTCCATTTACGTATATAATCCCCTGTTGCTCAAGATCCCTTTCAAGCCTTAAATAGTAAACTACTTTCCTTGAGGTGATGTGATGCACTGTGATTTCTCCTTATACAGAGTTAGGAATCTCTAAGCAACTATGTCCAAAGAAACCTGTTAGCCATTTTACCGTCACTTTCCATTCACCACCCTAAGTTTCCCCATATCCTGCTCCATCCCATTTCCACAACATAATCTTTGTCAACTCTATGGTCTTTATATCTAAATCCCCCTTATCTGTTCCCAAACCCAGCATAAAAACCAATAACCCACTTTCTGTATAATCACTTTGTTTATATTTAGCTTTTCATGACTTCATTATTTGTACCCTTTCAGCTTTCAAGCATTTACATTGAATCAACAAATGCCTAATATTTTCTATGCCTTCCTTACACAATTTGCAGACCAAATCACCCATATTTTTCCATTTATGTGTACATTCCCTTGTTACTAAAGATCCTGTTCGAGTCTTAAATAGTAAACTACTTTTTTTGCTATTATCATAAATTAACTTGCACCCAATGTTCCAGTTACTTCTATATACATCTGGGTCTCTTTTTATACAGTAGATAGGTGTGGGATACGTTCCATAGTTTTCAAAAATTGCATAAATCAAAGCAACAAGGTAAAATTACTTTAAAATTCCCATAAAAAAAAAATAAGGAAATAAAGTATGACTAATAAAAAATTTCAAATATTTGAAAAAAATTGGTACAAGACAAACTTTTTTTACTTTTTTTATTAACTATTTAATTTTATTCAAAACAATGTTTTTATATATAATTTATTTTACATTTTTTCATATATATTTTAATCATTATCGCTATTTGACAATATGCGGTTCGTTTGTGAACTGGTAAGAAATCAGATTCGTCACAAGAGGAAATACAATTAGTGCCATCTTCAGTCTCATGCTGTGTTAGTGGTTTTCTCTCAACAATGTAATCGGTAATTAAACTTTGAGACGATGATTTTATTTATTGTTTATGAAACTCGCGATAACCAGACTGCTATGTCTAGCTGTTAGAGAATGCACTATCATGAGTGCAATTATATATATTATATAATGTTTCCATGAGTGTTTAATAACGACTAATGGTTAGATTTTCTTTTATACACATATATACATGGAGAAACTTGTAGACAAAAAAAAGTTACAAGTAAAAATATTTAAAAACTTTTAAAGATAAAAGTTCTTAAATATTTTTACTTGTAACTTTTCTGTCTAAGTTTCTCCATGTATATATGTGTATAAATGAAAATATAAACATACACATTTTAAAGGTACATTCTTCTTAAGTAGAAATTAAAAGTTCTTGAATATTTTTATTTGTAACTTATTTCTGTATAAAAGTTTCTCCATGTATATATGTGTATAAAAGAAAATATGAACATATACGTACATAACACTGACATACAACTATTTTGCTCTCGTTTATAATTCGTGTCTTAAAAAAGAAAATGATTTTTCAATTGATTAGAAAGTTGAAGACTTTCTCTAATCATTTTTGCTGTGAAACGAACAGGTTCCACTTCTGTTTTATTATCTTTTTCTAAATTTTCTACAGTATCTAAATTTATTGCCAAACCTTTTTCCAACAGGCATTTAAAGTATGTAAAATTTAATGTGTGTATATAAAATGAGAAAATCCCGATTGTAAGTAAAATATGAACTTCCTTATTGCATAAAAGAAAACCGCATAACTTCAAAATCACATTAAAAAAATCCACTATAATGGTCCGAAAGAAGGTGCATCTTATCGTATCTGCACTACAAGGGCGCGACTAGGCTACTTAGAACCTAGAAAATTTATATAGTAGGCAGATACGTAAGTTTAAAAAAAAAAAAATTTTTATTTTATATATTTTGATTCCGACCGTTAGCCCATTATCACTAGCTCAGCAGAGTAGTAGAGATTAAATAATAATGAAATATATTATCAAAATATATTAATATTTTTTTTTAAAAAAGAATAAATAAGCCACTGCCAGTAATTAACACACAAACATTTATTTACACATATATATAAGATTTAAAATTATTTTAGAATAACTTTTACTTTGGATTTTAACTTGATTTTAGAATTTGATTTTACATTTTAACTTTTATAAGCTATTATAAGTTCACACAGATGAGTTTAGTATTTTTATTTAGAGTGTCAAGTATGAATTGACTACATAGATTGCATTTGAAAAGAAAATATTCTATCCCTTATTAACCTTAGGCCAAAAGTTCGCAGTTAAACCAACGTCAATCCATCTGATATATCGATGTATTCAATGTAATACAAATTAAGTCAGCACGAAATACCATACTGTCAGGAATGTACATCTGAACAGCAGGGTTAAGAGAAGAAATTGACTCTCGTCCAGATAGAAATACTACATCTATCTGACGAGAAGAGCAATAAAAAAAAAACTCCATAGAAAGGGACTGCGTTCTCCGTCTTATTATCCCTTCCATAGGCAAAATGGGGGTGTGCGGTGTATACTGCGATTCTGCACGTAGCGAATCTCGTATTACATCTACTAATTACACGAATATATCCAATCCACTGACCCAATTCAACTACGAAACAAATAACCAAGATTACTCTTCCTAATAAAACTAGTATAACTTTACAAATCTATATAGCCATTCACGCCGACTTAAGTTTAACATTTATATAATTTAGTTTAACGAAAAACAAAAATCATAATAAAAACTTAAAAGAATAAAAAAAAAAAAATGGAAATGATTTAAAAAAAAAAAAAATACATTCCATAAAGATAATTATTAAATAATTTAGTTTGGTCAGATAGGCAATACTATTTGCAATAATTTAAATACTGGGAAAGTTTATATTTTAGAGTTCTTAATGTTTTCATTTTAATTAATGTTCATTAGATTTCATAAAGTACTTACGGTTTTAACAAGTCTGTAGTTTCTAATTTCTTGCAATTGATTGCTGTTTGGAGCCAGTGTTAATTCCCTCGATGTCCTGTGGTCCTCAATATAGGAAAAACGATGTCATTTCTCTTTCCTTTTAACGAGACTGAAGGGACTGAAGAGTGCGTCTTTTCAATCCCTTCTCCTTCAACTCCGCACTAACACATATAGTCACATCTCTTCTCTCCAAGCTCTTTCTTCACTCACTGAAATTTATTTCCAAACTTTTTCTTTTTATATTAATTTTGCGGATTAACTCAACATTACGTCATGACAATGGTGATGGTCCTTTCGCTGAGGTCCGATTTGAGGGATTTCTTTCATTGGCTATTAGTTTCTATTGTTTTCTCCTATCTGACCGTTGCTTATACATTTTAAATGCCCAAAGGCTAGTTCACTTGGACTAATTAAAATAATCATTTCCATTTTTCAATAACATTAATTTTTTTATCTTTAAATCTTTTAAGTCTTTTTCTTGAAAATTTAGTTTTAAAACTTTTTCTTTTTTTTTTAATAAAGTTTCTTTTTTTAATTTCTCATCTGTGCGATTTTATATATATTAGAGTTTAGATGATATTTAATTTTCAATTTTTAATTCTTAAAAAAGAAGTTTTTATTTGTGAACTTTTCCTTTTTCATGTTTAATAATAAAAAAATAATAATGTAACGGCGTATGTGCCCGTCACACAGCATAAAAAGAAACCCAGGTGTATACTTAAACTCTTTTTACTCTCCATCTTTCCAATTCCCGATTCTTTATTAATGCATCTATTCTTCTATCCCATTCTTTACCACTATAACACTCAACAATCATCCTAACACAATCATCCCACCTCTTGTATAAGTATACTGATATAAATTCTTTATTCAAATCTTCTGCATACCGCATTACCTTTCTCACCCATCTTGTTGCCTGCCCTTTACTCACAACCCAATTAAATACTATTTTGGCTATTCTTTTATTATCTATAAACTGCAAGCTACTGAACATTTTCATTTTGCTTTTTGTATCTCTCATATAAAAACTTGACCATCCCATTTCTCCTTGAATTGCCTCCTTTGCTGTCCATACATCTGCATTTAATGCATGTCTTCCTACTTCCCTTTATACTTTTTCTAAGTAATCTAATACCCCTTTACTAACACATAACGCATCATTGCAATACGTTAACCCTGCTACTGGCACTCCCTTCCAAACAATTCTAGCTACATCATATTTATTATATGAAAACACTGTTAATTTCTTTATCAACCCCTTTCTTTTTTTTTGCTTCATTTATCTTTTTTTCCCCCCATTCAACCAAGCAATTTTTCTGTTTACTCAAGATGCTTCCCAAATAACTGTATCTATTCACCACACTTAACTTTATATCCCCCAATAAAAATTCTTTGTCTTCTCTTTCCCCAAGTATTAACCATCATTATATTTGATTTTTCTTCACTAAATTTAATCCCCATCTCTTTACCCACCCAGCATAATTTCCATATCTTCTCTTTTTTCTGCACACAAAAAGACATCATTCGCAAAAAAAGACCCGACAAAGTATATACTCCCTTGCCACCTATTAACAGTATCTCTATGCCTCTTCCTAGTCTTTCTATTGTTCTCTCCATTTCACTCAAATACAACAAAAACAAAATAGGTGACATAGGGCATCCTTCGTAGTCCCACCCCATTTTTAACTTTGATTCTATATCCCCTAATAGATATGTATAGTAATTATTTTCATATAATTTCTTAATAATATCCACTAAAGCTTCATCCATTCCCAAATTTGCTAAACTTATCCATAATCTATTTCTATTTACTCTACCATCTGCCTTCTCTATATCTATAAAAGTCATATATAATTGTCTACCTGAATTCCTACTCATATCCTTAAGTTGTGCATTTACAAATAAACTATTTCCTATATTGTACCGGTCGGTTTTGTCTGTTCATATAACAAGATCTAGCATCTAGGCAAAAGTACCTTGAGTCCAATCATGCGCAAGATACGTAAGTCAGGAACACTCATGAACTCTACCCTATTTGCCTATTTTCCAGATCTACCTACTTATGAGCAACAATTCCAATGATACTGATCTAATTTATTTCTACCCGCCGGCATCACAAAGTCGCGACACAAAAAGACTCTTATTTGAACTTTATTCATGTATAGAATATTATTGTTAGCGATTTTCGATCATCTAGTAAATGAAACTTTTATATAACATCAAAATTATTTCTATTCAATAAATGAAACAATGACTTAGATACTTAGTAATATGTATAACATTTATTAAGTTAACTTGAGATATATTTATGATTGATTGCAAATGTTATTTGTGTTAAAATGTAAATAAAATGGGTATTTATCTCCCTTAGACGACATTAACCTCTCTTACAATGCTATAAAACGAACGTATTTAATCAGCAATAACAAATAATTTATGGCTTTGTTCTAATGCGGCTATTTATATGTCAATAATTTATAGATTGTATGGGATACCTAAGATTTTTAATAATAGCGCTAGACTACAGTTATTTAAAGTTCTTTAAATCCACCATTAACAAAACAACAGCACTTGAACCAATACATAAGTTTATTGAGTTTGATGGAAAACAGTAATTATGCTTAAGTAATAAAATAGCATTCGCATTTGCAAAATAAGAACATATGTGGGAAGCTAATTTAGGAAATAATAATTATGGCAGCAATATCGTATCTGAAAGTGTGAATGAAAAAAATGGCAATCCATTTAGCAATAATCATAACAGTATGGTTTAGGAGCATTGATAGGCTTTAACGAGAATGAAATATGGGAGAGCGGTACGTGTATGATGGCAATGGAGAGATCTATTCTGAGATCCAAGAAGGTGCTTCAATTCACAGTTAAAGAAGGCGACTCTCTGCAAACGTTGGCAGGGTCGGGTCATAAACAACGAAGAATGCGCTTTATTGAATTGCCATAGGCTAGACTTTTGCCAGAGCGAACCCTATGCAATAATATCTAGCACTGAAGAAGTCCGAAGGGGTTTGCCAAACCTTGTCCTTGGTATTGGAAGTAAAAATGAACGAAGCATAAATATATATAAAACAAAAGGCCAGTATACACGTAACGCTTGAATTAATATAAATATATATACTTAAAACTAAAAAATAAAGAATTATCGCCTATCTTTATTGATAAAAACCAAGCGTACCGGTATGATTTGAGTTACTACGTGGATATGGAAGAATTACATTTAATGCTAATATAATAGCTTATAGAACTAGAATATCCCCCCCCCCTTTATATTACTTTAAATTACACATAAACTTCCCACAACGTATGACTAATATAAATCTTTGGTTATGAATGCTTTAATAAATAAATACTTTTCATATTATTAAATATATATAAAGTCGGTGGTGGTTAGTAATTTCAAGAAAGTAATATTAATTTAATTCATATAAATATATTTAAAGTTTTTTAGAAGTTAGTGCTATTATTTAATTAATAAAAAAAAAACACAATTCTAAGAAAACAGATTTTTGCTTAGCTTTTTTCGAAAATAACATTGTACAGTAATAATCGACATATAATTTAGTATATGAAAATATAAAATATAATAATGAAAATAAAATATTGCCGCATAGACGTGAAATTAAGAACTAATAATTATTCAGGAGAGGTTTAATGTAGGAGAGATTACAGCTAAGTTATATAGAGAGAACAAGGTACAATTAACTAAAAGGTAAGAATTTTACAGATTAATTCATATTTAATATTAAATTTTACAAATAAAAAAGGCTTTACAAAATGTTTAACAAAACAGATAGGTGAAATTTAAAATTATTCACGGTAACTTTAAGAGTCTAGCAGCATTTGAAATGATTACCTCTGTACAAACTTGGCTATTCTTTTGATGTTTTTCAGATTTCCCTCGGAGAACTAGATCTAGTTTGACGAGCATAATTATTGAGGCAGGTAGTAAGTTCAGTATTTAACAAACAGGCATATAGTTATAGTCTATGAGTAACGGGATCCATGGGCACAGATTTCAGGGAAGGCCATCTCGAATGGCGAGAAAGGTGAAGTGGATTTACTCACGACACATTGAAATTAACGAACGCAAATTTATTTGGCAACTGCTCTCTTTGACTGTCTTAGTTCCTCTCTTAAATTAAATCATAATTATCCCATGCCTTGGTATTTGTGGAATCCCTTCTTGATTGGTCATTGCTAATCATTTTCGTTAATCTAATTTCCAAAAGAATTTCTATACAAGCTTTTACCCATTGTGATGGAAGATGCCATTGTTAGGTAAGTATTCAAACTGAAATTAATTTGATAAAAAAATGTTTGTGACAAAAGTAAATCAGTTAAGTTTAGTTTCTAATTTTGATTTTAGAGAAACTTTTAATTAAATTTATTTTAGAAGATTATACAAGATTACGTTTCTCACCTTTAATTAATTTTGATAATTACAATCGCATCTTCCATATTGGATTTAAAAGAAAAGTAGAGTTTAATAGAAATAATTTAAAAACAAAATTTTATAGAATGACATATAACGAACTTTTTGTAGCAATTATTTGCTCATTATGTTTGTCTCTACAATATCTCTGTATATGAGCTGCAATCAATAAATAATTACTATAACTTTTATAAAATAAAAAAATACAGAACATATAATATATTTTGATATTATAAGTCCGTTATAATTAATCCCCCGTTACCTATTGCGTATACATATTCCCTCTTTAAATACTATATTTATTACTTTTATTTTTTTGTGTGTGTATTTAAATTCAGATATTTATGCATATATCTTCGTTAATAAGTATGTTAGTTAATAATAATCAAAAAAAAAGAACAAAAAAATGTGTTAGTGAGCGGAATATATACGCAAGAATAAGGTTTGAATTTAGCTTGGTAGCGGAAAATTTGAGGTGGGCTGTGAAGCGCAATCTGAATCTCAGATTCCGCTTCAATATGCCTATCTGATGTAAAACCTCCTTGCATTTCCCCCGTGACATTATTTTCTTCCATCCATTTTGCAACTCTTCCAGCCACCATATATGAAAAAACTTTATATAAAACTGATGTTACCACTATCAGTCTATAATTGTTTAACTTTCTATGATCCTTACCCTTTCTTTCAAATAATAATCTTACTCTTGTAATTACTCCAAGTACCTGGGAAAACTCTTCTGTGCCATCTTATTAAAACATGATAATAGCTTTACTTTTGCCCTATGCCCTAAATTCATTATTATCTCTGCTGCCCATCCATCTAAACCTCTTGCCTTTCCACTTTTCAATTTCTTCTCTGCCTCATTCAATTCATTTTCTGTAAACCTAAACCTAATATTCCCATTACTATATGCATTCATATTTTCTATATCTGTCTTTCACATCTAACATCTTTTCTATATCCATTACATATCTATTCAAGATTCTCTCTAATTCTTCTCTAGAGTTACAGTCTATTTCCTCATCATTTAGTAATACTATCTCTCTTTCCCCTACATTTTTCCTTTTAATGTAATTCCAAAATTTTTTACTCCCATCTCTTCCACTTTTATTAATATCCTCCAACAATTTATTATTCAATTTCATTCTCTCTCTATAATTATCTATTTTAGCTAGCTTCTTTTCTAAGTACTTTTCCCATTTAGCATTAATATCTTTTTCACTTCCTTTGTTCTTAATACCACACTTATATTCTCTGCAAGCTTTTTCCCTCTCTTTTACACTTTTACTAACTCTCATTTTTTTATTACTTTTATTCTTCTGAATATTCTCACCTAAAACCTTATTTACCACTTTTTCTATTTCATCGCACGAGTCCTTATACTCATCCCCACCAACTCTTCCATGGTCTCTTCAACTTGTATTTTATACTCTGCCAACTTATTCTTATCATTCATTTTCCATCCACATCTTTCACTATTGTTTCTACTTCTATTTCTATTCTCCATTACTAACCATTTTGATTACAAAGAAATTATGATCACTATTACATACTCTCTCTTCATTATCAAACACCTTAATTTTCTGTACTTTATTCATTCCCTCTTTCTCTATCAATATGTATGTGATGTGATGCACTGTGCCTTCTCCTTATACAGTGTCAGGAATCTCTCAGCAACAATGTCCAGAGAACCTATTAGGCATATGTGATGTGATGCACTATGACTTCTCATTAAACGGTGTCAGGAATCTCTCAGCAACAATGCCCAGAGAAACCTGTTAGCCATAAACTGCCTAGTTACTCCATCTGCCATGAAGCAAAGAAATTACCACCTACACATTTATTAGATTACTACTTATTATTATTATTATTTATTTTAGCAATTGTTTTAATCAAAATATTGCAATATTTTATCAGTAACCTAGAAGCTACTGGGCAAAGGGTGATGTTTAGCACCCAAATTTAAGTCCACCTCTCAGGTGAGCTCCTCGTTAACTTCTTTTCTTTTTCTCCTCCAACTTGCTGGTCTTTTTTCGTTGTTTTCTTCCTACTGCTGATATTCACGATCATCAGATAAGGTAGTTATTTCTCCAAGTGCACACATGTTGAATTCCAAAATGTTTTACCTTTTGTTTACTTTAATTAATGGGTTATTATAGGACTCAAATTCTTGTTATCAACATGCAGTATTCAAGGTCAAGGTATAAACACATAATGTATAATGAATATGTAAATAATAATAATTGTATAAAAATAACGAATATGTAAAACAATAATAATAATAATTGTATAAACGTAGAATAAAAGTAATAACTAATGTATAATAAATATGTAAAATAACTGTATAATAATTAAGAATAACGATTGTGTAAAATTGCAATGTTATTAAATCATAGAAAGTTGTATAATAATAGAAAGCCCAGCTGACCTTATAGGGTCAGAAAACTATGTAAAATACCATATATGGTGAGAAACGTAAAAATACTGTGTGTATGAGAAAACGTAAGTGAAAACACCATATATGGTTAGGAATGTAAAAGACTCCAGAAGTCTTAAGGGGTATATAAACCCCCATAAACTAAACTAATTGTTCTGAATACGTTCTGAGTATGTTCTGAATTTTAATTATAGTCAGAGACTCCTGCCTCTGTAAGTCCAAAAGCAGGACTAGGGTATTTATATGCAGGTCACCACGACCTTTTATTATTTTATTTCGCCTTATAATAGGCTATGTATATAATTAAAATTATCCATATTAAACTATAATCTTACCATCTCAATTCTGCCTTTGTCCATTTATTTACTTGCTGGTCATAAGACACAGCAATTGGCGCAGTAACGACAGGAATAGAACCTGACAGCATATCGGTGTAGTAACGACAGGAATAAAATCTGAAAGAATTGGCGCAGTCGGCACAGGAATCGAATCAAAGAAAGTGGCAGTTAATATAGGAACGGAATTGCATTAAAAATTGGCTCAGTCATCATAGGATCGAATCTACAAATAATTGCCTAAACAGCAAGCTGAGACAAAGCGTAAGTGGATTCGAATTAATAGAGAAATGGCGAGCATATCGCAAGTTTCTATTTGCGAATTTAATGTAAAAGATCTGAGTGATTGTATGTTCAGAGAATAAAAAAATAACTTTATACTAAATAGTATTATGGAGAATACTGCCTCATTACTTTGTTTTGCAGGCGAGAGAGTAATCGAAATAGCGAACAAACTATGTGGAAATTCGCCGGAGACACAGAAATATGATGAGCTCGTAACACAGCTAAATGAATATTTTAATCCCCAGCCATCCAAGTTTGTTGCTCGATTGCACTTTAGAGGCAGAAGGCAAAGAAAGAATGAGAAAATAAAAGAATATGACATTGGTTTAAGAGAGATGGCAAAGCCATGCCTTTACGGTAAATATTTAGAAGAAGCCCTTCTAGAACAATTATTATACGGAATAAATGATGACCAGTTTAGACAGATCTTACTGGCAATAAAAGATGTAACCTACGAAGAAGCTATCAGACGTGCAACAGCTTATGAATTGCAGCTTGATCAAGCGAGAGAGTTCAGAAGTTTCACGAGAACAGAACCACTTCAAACCACAATATTTAAAACGTTTGGAGTTAAACCCAAAACCGATAAACAAATTAAATGTTTTCGATGTAGAAAAAATCGATCACATAGCCCGCGATTGCAGTTTACCAGAAACTGAAAGTTATTGGAAAATAACTGAGTATCCCGAAAGATGGCACCACCATACAAAGCCGAACAGAGAATTTACATGCGAAGCGATGGAAAGCTACCTAAAAAGTGCTACTATAGACGAATCTGATCGAAAAATAACCGAGTATCCCAAAAGATGGCACCATCATACAAAGCCGAACAGAGAATTTACGTGCAAAGCGATGAAAAGTAGCTACCTAAAAAGTGCTACTATAGACGAATCTGATCGAAAAATAACCGAGTATCCCGAAAGATGGCATCACCATACAAAACCGAACAGAGAATTTACGTGCGAAGCGATGGAAAATAGCTACATAAAAAGTGCTACTATAGACAAATCTGATCAAATTATGATAAAAATAAAAAAAATCAACATAGAATCGCAAGTCAAAAATAATTACCCCAGCTTGTTCAAAAAAGAACCAGGAAAACAAAAAACCTCGCCTGTAGAAATAGAGTTAAGAGACAGAGAAAAACCTTTTGTAACAAAACCTCGGAATTACTTATAACACAGCAAAAATTGGCGGATCGAAACCACCATCAACAAACCATAAATTGGCAAAGCACAACAAAGACCGCCAGCAACCGGCAAGTACTAGAAACCCCTCGTCTCATCTCAAAGACTATGTTAGGTGAAAAAACATACTTCTGGAGTGGGGGAGGAGTGCAGTATTCAAGGTCAAGGTATAAACACATAATGTATAATGAATATGTAAATAATAATAATTGTATAAAAATAACGAATATGTAAAACAATAATAATAATTGTATAAACGTAGAATAAAAGTAATAACTAATGTATAATAAATATGTAAAATAACTGTATAGTAATTAAGAATAACGATTGTGTAAAATTGCAATGTTATTAAATCATAGAAAGTTGTATAATAATAGAAAGCCCAGCTGACCTTATAGGTCAGAAAACTATGTAAAATACCATATATGGTGAGAAACGTAAAAATACTGTATGTGAAAACATAAGTGAAAACACCATATATGGTTAGGAATGTAAAAGACTCCAGAAGTCTTGAGGGGTATATAAACCCCCATAAACTAAACTAATTGTTCTGAATACGTTCTGAGTATGTTCTGAGTTTTAATTATAGTCAGAGACTCCTGCCTCTGTAAGTCCAAAAGCAGGACTAGGGTATTTATATGCAGGTCATCACGACCTTTTGTTATTTTATTTCGCCTTACAATAGGCTATGTATATAATTAAAATTATCCGTATTAAACTATAATCTTACCATCTCAATTCTGCCTTTGTCCATTTATTTACTTGCTGGTCATAAGACGCAGCACAACGACAGAAACCTGTCATTCCTTTAATTATTATAAGTACATTTTTATCTAATCTTATAACTTCTAATTGTTTTTTTAGTTTCGTATTTAAGATTATTTTTTATTTATTTACTATTATCTTTATGTACGTGCACCCACACACATACATATCACAATTATAATAAAATATATACAACCGCAATTTCATAATTCTAGCACCGGAAGTTATAGGTAGACTCGCAATCCATGAACATTAAAAGACCATTCTACAGTTTTATTATATCATGTAAAGTAACTACCTATTACAAAATTAATAAACTATCTATATAATTTCTAATATAAATATATAATGGCGAACGGAACTACTTATGGTACCATTTGAACAATTAAAATGCGAACATTTTTATATACGTGCTCTTATTTTGAATAAGATCATTGAATGTAAACTATAAGGCATCGACCATGTTCGTCTACAAAATAATGGCAAACAGGAGACCAATTTAAGATCAGTTTAGTTTATATCTTGTAATAAACAGAATTATCCTCATTTAGCTGTGCTAGTAGAAAAACTAATATCGCAATGTTTTTATTTTTTAAAAAAGTAGATGTCCACAAAGGCAAAACTGCTTAAATCTATGAAAGTAAATAATATAAACCTACTCATACGTAAGTAGACGACCCACACAGATGACATGCTTAAAATCATTACGGTGAAAATATAAATTCTAATAAATGATTATTTTTATTAAAAAATACTAATCATTAAAATAGTTAACTGACAGTATATATTTAAATTAGTTACAAGTTGTTTTTAATATTTTTATACGAACAGCAGTTAAGATGTCCTGCGAAATAGTTAAAACTATATACTTTTTACTTTACCTCTGCCATTTTCAAAACAAACTCGACTTGATGAAATTCTCGTTTACGTCTCGCTAAAATTATTTTGGCGATAATGCTTGAAGAGAATGGAAAACGAAAGTAAAAATCGTAAACAATAATTGTGAATCTTGTTTCCCAAATTGCTTTGCTTTTTTCTAAAACAAATCCACCACATCTTTTTAATGTTCATATTATTTTATGAATAAATAATTGCCATTAATATAATCTGGAATCGGTTGATATTACAATAAAAATAATTTCTCGGCCCAAAGATTGTTCGAGTACCTAGGTAACAAAGTATCAAACGAAAAGTGGCAAACATAATTTACCTGTGCCGCCTTGATTTAGCATTTCTGTATTTAGAACTACATCAGAAATGCGTTTCAGTTGAATTGCAATTTAAGTCTCTTGCATATAAATAGTTAAGGTACCGCTAATTATTTATTAGAATCATAATATCACAGTAATCATTATTTATTAGAATCATAATATCACAGTAATCAATCCAAAATCATGTGTTGCTCTGTGTGGATGTACTAATTGTAAACTTTGATTAAATAAATTTGATTTATTTTTTATGCAAATACTACCACTTATATATATATTACAATATTGCCTGGTTATAAAATAAGAATTGTGTTAAAACTTTTTTTTATCATATGAATGTTTGCCTGTACAAATTACAGGATATGAGTAATGTTAGAAGTTTGTACTGTCATCCTGTCTATTTAATTAAAGAATACCTACTGTATTGTATTTAATTACAAAGTATACCGAAAGTTTTTTTTAAATTTTCCTTTATTTATTGTTGATGTTTATATACTGTATTTAGATTAACGAATATAGACAGTTTTGTTATCTATAAGCAATTAAAAGATAAGCAAACGATTGTTTTTTAAAAAGTAACATTTTAATTACTATTGTAAAAACTCTCACTTGATTACTCCAGATATTTGACAGCCAAAAGTAATTATAGAAAGAGAGCTAAATGATTTGTTAGAAGTTCAAATCCCAGGCTATTTATTCCTGTACATAAATAGGTACAGGGAAAAAATATAGGTTGTATAGATTTATGAATATACATAATTTTATCGTAATGGTGTTGGAATATTGTAATTAATATTGATATTAAAAATATTTTGCTTATTACTTGTTGAGCAGTTTTTTATGTATTAAATCTTCGACTTCTCAAATTTGTGTGTCCTATTAACCCAGTAATTAAAGTTTAGACACATTCAAAGGTTAACATGTTATGCACAACAATATATAAAAAATATAAAGGTATACAATAGTGAGAGGAAAAAAGCAATAGTTTTATGAACACATTCACTTAATGATAGTTCACTGTTATAAATGTATTATAAAAAGAAAGAATTGGAAATATATTAAATTATACCTTTATTTAGATGATAATGTTCTTAGTGTAAAAAATAACTGGCTGAATGTCATAGTAATTAAAGTGCTAAATATAAAATTGAAGATGCTATTAAAATGTATATTTTTACAAATCCAAGGGAAAGTAAACAATAATTATTCATACTGAGCAGAAGTTACTATTGTCTGAACCAATTTTATAGATAAATTCGTAGGAGACCATGTGACCGCTAGTTTTCATCATCATCATTATTAGAAGCCACTCACAAACTATTGTATCCGTTTAAACTTGAGATTAAAAAAAAAATGGGAATCAATAAAAAGTTAAAAATAATTGTATAAACCAATCCATGTACTTGCTGGTTCTCATATCTATTTAACATTTTATGGTGATATCTCTTCTTTTGCAGTCAACTTTCTTGAATATTCAACACCTTGCATAATAATAGCTCTCTTCTATATTCTTCCAGTAAAAACATTTGATCTTGCACCTCTTTAGATTATATTCAAATTAATCTTTATTAAACAGGCAAAAACTCCATATAGTAGTGCCACCTTGTGCTAACCAGAGTAATCAATGAATACCAGAAAGCTTGTGCATAAAATCCCTCTCTAGTGCCTACTCAGCCAATATCCCCAGACTAGTTTTTGGCTTGTGGCCTTCATCAGTGAGGAGCCCTGGATCTGAGAGCACTGCACCTAGATCTTAGAATCTAATGCAACCCTCCAGCAGCCACCTTTTATCTCTACTTCACTACAAAACTATGAGAACGAAATTGAAAACACAATAATATTTTCAATCTAAGCTCAATAGCTTATATATTCAGATGGGTCTGAACTCAATTCAGCACCCATACATTTTGGTGACTTTGGCTCTTTGACAACCATATGCCACCATTATCCTATTAGGCAGGATTGATGTCAAACCACTAAACATCACATGATCACCATCTCATGCTAGCACATAACTGTTAGTAAACAGGCAAAAACTCTCCATATAGTAGTGCCACCTTGTGCTAACCAGAGTAATCAATGGATGCCAGAAGGCTTGTGCATAAAATCCCTATCTAGTACCTACTCATCCAATATCCCCAGACTAGTTTCTGGTTACTCTGGTTAGCACAAGGTGGCACTACTATATGGAGAGTTTTTGCCTTTTACTAACAGTTATATGCTAGCATGAGATGGTGATCATGTGATGTTTAGTGGTTTAACACCAATCATGCATAATAGGATAATGGTGGCTATGGTTGTCAAGGAGCCAAAGTCACCAAAGTGTATGGGTGCTGAATTGAGTTCAGACCCATATGACTATATAAGCTATTGAGCTTAGATTGAAAAAATTATTGTGTTTTTGATTTCATTCTCATAGTTTTGTAGTGAAGTAGAGATAAAAGGGTGGCTGCTGGAGGGTTGCATTAGATCCTAAGATCTAGGTGCAGTCCAAGGCTTCTCACTGATGAAGGCCACAAGCCAGAAACCAGTCTGGGGATATTGGATGAGTAGGCACTAGATAGGGATTTTATGCACAAGCCTTCTGGCATCCATTGATTACTGGTTAGCACAAGGCGGCACTACTATATGGAGAGTTTTTGCCTGTTTACTAACAGTTATGTGCTAGCATGAGATGGTGATCATGTGATTTTCAGTGGTTTAATCTTTATTACGTAAGGTCTGCTACTTCTATGAAAATTATGTTCAAATTAACCCTAAAAAACTTTTTTAGGAAGGTCATTGTTCTTTTCTATTTTATATGCGTAATGTAAAGAATGTACCCTTACAATATGCAGTTTAATATCATTCCATAAAATGAAAAATACGTCACTTCATCTTATAATTTTGCTCTTAAATTTTCAAAATATGGAGCATTTTCAAATTAAATTTTTTCCAGTATCTACCTGCAATAAATTGGGCAACGTAATAGCCCTACATGTAACTAATTTAGTTATACTATTATGAAATCATTATTTGTTAAATATTTGTGCTGTATTCCATCATCCACATGTCTCTACTAAAAGTTATTAATATTTAAACACAAATATATTGTCTATACTGAACTTAATGTAATTTAAGAGGGATTTGAACTTGGACTTTCAAGCTCCCTACAGCTATCCACTCCATTTTATTCAACCGATACCCATGACCACATAATATGAAAAAGATATATGATCTCCAATATATGTATTTCATACTGAACCAGCATTCATCAGTTGGTCCAGATCATCATCTCCCACCCATATATATAACATCCGTGCTTAGTTTGTATTAAGATAGATCATCAAACTTTGATGATAGGCTTCAATTTACTCCATCTCTTCAGTCATCCATATCATTGAAAATTTGATGACGGAACGCTCAAGAAATTTAAATTGAATCACAGTATTAACCTAGTAACCATCTAAATTTGCAGAAGATTTTTCTTGTATCATTGGCTGATAAAGTAATTACATGTTTTGAATATTATAAAACTATATTCCTTCTAGATTGTATTCAAAACATTTTGTAAATCATCCTTAAAATGGTTCCATCACAAAGATGAATTTACCTGTTCAAATTAAAGACTTTGCTATCAAATGTACCTTCCATCTTGATTCTCATTTCATGAAGCTATCTAAAAACTACTCAAAAGATGTTTTTCTGAAGGTTTGTGATGATGGTGTTCTAGCTGTATTTTTATATTGGACTATTTCCATCATCTAATATGTGTGTTGAATGTCTTTAGAAAAGTTTAATTTTTAGTTAAATATTCCAAATGCATTCAACTGTTAGTAATATCACAGCAAACAGGTTAGTATATGCACCAACTGTTAGTAATATCACAGCAAACAAATGTTAATAATATCACAGCAAACAGGTTAGTATATGCACTAACTGTTAGTAATATCACAGCAAACAGGTTAGTATATGCACAACGTTTCGAGAGGTATTTTTCTCCCCTCTTCTTCAGGTGTTGCTGGCCTGACCAGTGACAGTACTAGCATGGGATTCGAACCTGGGTCCTTAGATTCTTGATTATTGAAATTTAAGGTAACGCTCTAACCAACTGAGCCATCCTGCCAAAGGCAACAGTATGTAGTAATTTCATATACTTATCTATGAGGTTCCTCCTGATTTCTCCACTTTTTCCTCAGAGCAAAGTTGATTAGTGATTTCCATACATTATGTATAGTCACACTAGGTTGGCTTATGGGATTTTTTGCCATTGTCATGTGAGCAGCTTCTTTAAATTTTCTTCTTTGTACCTTTTCTTCTTTATCCAATATTTTTGTATTTTCCCAATTGAACGTATGTTCATTGGTCCATACATGGTCTGCTACCTTAGACACATCTGTTTTCTCTCTTCTAATCATCAGTTTATGTTCTTGCAAGCGCTTTTGAATGGGACGGCTGGTCTCACCAATATATGTTCTTCCACATTCACATGGTATTTCATAGATGCAGTTTTTTCTTTGCAGCATTTCAAGTTTAGGCTTTGTAGATGTTAGAATTCCTCGTAGTGTGGTATGGCTCTGAAAAGCTGTTCTGATGTTATACTGATTGCAGATTTTCCTTAATTTGTCTGCTATTTTTGGAATGTATGGATACACTACAGTACCAATAATTGTCTTTTCTCTTGATGGTTCTTTTTGTTGTCTGTTTAATGTTTTCTTAATAACAGCTGATGGATAACCATTTTTCTTAAGAGTTTGTTCTATATAGATCTTTTCTTTTTCCAAATCACCAGTTTCTGAACAAACTTCTTTTGCTCTGTTCCACAGTGATAGTATAACTCCATGTTTTGTGTTTCTGGTGTGATTAGATGTATAGGCTAGGTATTTTCCTGTATGTGTAGGTTTTCGGTAAACTGTAGTTTTGATTTTGCCATGAGGGAGTCTTGTCACAAGAACATCTAAGAATGCCAATTTTTGTTCTTGTTCTGGTTCTATTGTAAATTTAATTGAAGGGGATATGTTGTTGATGTGTGTCCAGAAAGTTTGTAGCAATGCTTCACCATGTGGCCATACAACAAATGTATCATCCACATAGCGAAGCCAAACTTTAGGTGGATAAGGAGTAGTTTCTATGGCTGTGGTCTCCCCTGTCGGGGAGGCAAAGAAGCTGCTCACATGACAATGGCAAAAAATCCCATAAGCCAACCTAGTGTGACTATACATAATGTATGGAAATCACTAATCAACTTTGCTCTGAGGAAAAAGTGGAGAAATCAGGAGGAACCTCATAGATAAGTATATGAAATTACTACATACTGTTGCCTTTGGCAGGATGGCTCAGTTGGTTAGAGCGTTACCTTAAATTTCAATAATCAAGAATCTAAGGACCCAGGTTCGAATCCCATGCTAGTACTGTCACTGGTCAGGCCAGCAACACCTGAAGAAGAGGGGAGAAAAATACCTCTCGAAACGTTGTGCATATACTAACCTGTTTGCTGTGATATTACTAACAGTTAGTGCATATACTAACCTGTTTGCTGTGATATTATTAACATTTGTTTGCTGTGATATTACTAACAGTTGGTGCATATACTAACCTGTTTGCTGTGATATTACTAACAGTTGAATGCATTTGGAATATTTAACTAAAAATTAAACTTTTCTAAAGACATTCAACACACATATTAGATGATGGAAATAGTCCAATATAAAAATACAGCTAGAACACCATCATCACAAACCTTCAGAAAAACACTAAGTATTCGGTATGGACCCGATACTATATTAAACTTTAGACATTATGAAAAACTATGTCTAAAGCTGGCCAAAGTAGAAAATCATTTAACTTTCCTATGTAAATGTAAATCGGAAGGGATAATTCCTAAAGGTTTGCAACTAAAACCTCCAATTCACTCTCAGAGAGCTGAGAAAATTACTCAAAGAGCAAGTGAAGCTCTGTTAAGAGAAAGAATAAATGCTCAAAGGTTTTCTAAGTATCAAACAATGCATTCAATTAATACTGTAGAATGTCTTCTAAAAAATAAACTTACTGACGATGACTACATGAGAGTTTTTCAAGCAGTAAGAAAATCATATTCTATATTACATGGAAAAATAAAAGAATGTCAAAAGAAAAAACTTGCTAACCTACATGGGCATATCAAAAATCATAATGTACCAAGCAATGTAACAGCTTCATCTGTTAAAAATCTAAGTTCTAAACATCTAACAGATACTGAAATTTCTGTTCTTGAAAGAGGATTAAACTTTGCTGTAACACCATCTAATATCCCCTTATTAGATATAATGGCAGCCACTGAGGAAGTCACTCAAAAATTGCCTTTAGAAGAAGCAGCAGAATTGCGCTGGAGAATAAAAAGAACACTTGACAAGCAACAAAAATTGCAGTCAAACATATCCTATGGGGAGAGGAAAGCAATTAAATCTCTCAAAGCAGATAAATCTATAATTATTCTCCCTGCTGACAAAGGCAATGCAACAGTTGTAATGGATACAACTGATTACGACAACAAAATACAAGAACTCCTCACAGCTGGCCAATATAGAAAAGTGGCAAAAGATCCGATACCAAGTACGGAAACAAAGTTACAAGCATTACTCAGAAAGCATCGCAAGTACTTCACTGATTCAGAAAAGAGTAAAATAACATCATATTTCAGCAAAATTCCTCATCTTTATGGTCTACCTAAAATCCATAAGGATCATGTTCCATTACGACCTATTGTTAGTTCTAGAGATTCACCTTGCCAGAATTTGGCAAGATTTCTTCTCAAAGTTCTAAGTCCTTTGGCATGCAAGACCCAATCATTTGTCAGGGATTCTAGACACTTTGTAGAATTAATCAAGAACATGAAAATTGAAAGAACTGACTTACTGGTAAGCTTTGATGTGGAAAGTTTATTCACAAATGTACCATGTGAAGAAGCATTGTCTATTGTAAGAAAAAGGTTAAATGATGATAATAGTTTACAAACCAGAACAGCTCTTCCTATTGATAGCATAATGGAACTATTAACTTTCTGTATAAAAACAACCTACTTTCAATATAACACAGAGTTCTTCCAACAAAATCAAGGAATGGCTATGGGCTCACCATTGTCTCCCCTGATTAGCAATATTTACATGGAAGAACTTGAAACCACAGCCATAAAAACTACTCCTTATCCACCTAAAGTTTGGCTTCGCTATGTGGATGATACATTTGTTGTATGGCCACATGGTGAAGCATTGCTACAAACTTTCTGGACACACATCAACAACATATCCCCTTCAATTAAATTTACAATAGAACCAGAACAAGAACAAAAATTGGCATTCTTAGATGTTCTTGTGACAAGACTCCCTCATGGCAAAATCAAAACTACAGTTTACCGAAAACCTACACATACAGGAAAATACCTAGCCTATACATCTAATCACACCAGAAACACAAAACATGGAGTTATACTATCACTGTGGAACAGAGCAAAAGAAGTTTGTTCAGAAACTGGTGATTTGGAAAAAGAAAAGATCTATATAGAACAAACTCTTAAGAAAAATGGTTATCCATCAGCTGTTATTAAGAAAACATTAAATAGACAACAAAAAGAACCATCAAGAGAAAAGACAATTATTGGTACTGTAGTGTATCCATACATTCCAAAAATAGCAGACAAATTAAGGAAAATCTGCAATCAGTATAACATCAGAACAGCTTTTCAGAGCCATACCACACTACGAGGAATTCTAACATCTACAAAGCCTAAACTTGAAATGCTGCAAAGAAAAAACTGCATCTATGAAATACCATGTGAATGTGGAAGAACATATATTGGTGAGACCAGCTGTCCCATTCAAAAGCGCTTGCAAGAACATAAACTGATGATTAGAAGAGAGAAAACAGATGTGTCTAAGGTAGCAGACCATGTATGGACCAATGAACATACGTTCAATTGGGAAAATACAAAAATATTGGATAAAGAAGAAAAGGTACAAAGAAGAAAATTTAAAGAAGCTGCTCACATGACAATGGCAAAAAATCCCATAAGCCAACCTAGTGTGACTATACATAATGTATGGAAATCACTAATCAACTTTGCTCTGAGGAAAAAGTGGAGAAATCAGGAGGAACCTCATAGATAAGTATATGAAATTACTACATACTGTTGCCTTTGGCAGGATGGCTCAGTTGGTTAGAGCGTTACCTTAAATTTCAATAATCAAGAATCTAAGGACCCAGGTTCGAATCCCATGCTAGTACTGTCACTGGTCAGGCCAGCAACACCTGAAGAAGAGGGGAGAAAAATACCTCTCGAAACGTTGTGCATATACTAACCTGTTTGCTGTGATATTACTAACAGTTAGTGCATATACTAACCTGTTTGCTGTGATATTATTAACATTTGTTTGCTGTGATATTACTAACAGTTGGTGCATATACTAACCTGTTTGCTGTGATATTACTAACAGTTGAATGCATTTGGAATATTTAACTAAAAATTAAACTTTTCTAAAGACATTCAACACACATATTAGATGATGGAAATAGTCCAATATAAAAATACAGCTACTCAAAAGATGATTTATAAAAAGAGAAAATGAATTTGGAGCTAATAAACAATCCTTAATACTAGTTTATATTTCAAATGCCTTAAATTTTTTCCACCTTACTGAAGCTTCCTTATAATAGCATTTAATATACTTTTCTTTCTTTCACTTTTTGCAATGCAGTAAATTTTATTTAGTTCTTGATAATATTTCCTTACAGTTTTGACTGACTAGGAGTCTGCATCAGAGTTTCTCTTAACTCTCTAATCTTGAAATTGATACTGACAAAATTGTCAGTTACATAATTAGAGTTAAGCAAAGCTCTGACCAAGTTTGCTGATCAGTCAAAACTGTAAAAAAAATAGTATCCAGGAATAAATAAAATTTATTACATTATAAAAAATGAATAAAGAAAAGTGTATACAATCAACGCATAGAAAATCAAGAAGGGAAGAAAAATTATAATGATACTTCTGTTATGTCCGTGTTATATTATTAAATAAGTGCTGTATAACAAATTTCCATGAACAACCAGATATTTTCAAATGTAACCATAATCATTCTGAACAGATTAATAAAATAAAGGAATAGTTTCATCATCATCATTTTTAACATTTATCGATCCACCGCAGGATGAAGGCTTCTCTAAGTTCAATTCATCTTCTCTGATCTCTAGCCTCTCTTCTCCACATTTATCCAGCACCCTTCCTTATCTTATCCATCCATCTCACACATGGTCTCTTTCTAGGTCTTTTACAATCTCATGGAATCCAGCTTAAGATTTCAACTGTTCATCTATTATCCTCTCTTCTAGAAATATGTCCAGCCCAAATCCATCAGCCACTTAATTCTTTCAATGTTGTCAGTGACACCTGTTTGTTCTCTCATCCATGTATTTCATTATCAATCTCTTCTTGTTACTCCTAACATGTATCTATCTATAGTTTGTTGAGAGATGTAAAGTCTCTGTTGCTCTTCTGTTATGTGTCCAGGTTTCAGATCCATAAGTAAGAACTGATAAAACACATTTATTAAAACCTTTTTAAACAGGTATATTTTCTTTTGATATTAAGTTATTTCTTCCAAAAGCACCCCAAACAACTTTAATTCTATGATTTGATTTCATCCGTTATGTTTAATCTGACTAAGGTATTTTTAGTTGTTAACTTTTTTTAATTCATCATTATCAATCTTTGTTTTCTTCTGTTAAGAAAATCCATTGAAAATTACCTTACTCTCTTTAACATTTACATCTAGTCCCATTTTCTTTCTTTTATTTGATACCTCTTGTAACATTTCCTGAAGCTTTAAAGCACTTTTTACAAAAACAATTGTGATGTTTATTGGCTTAAAATCTAAATGTCTTAAATAATCTCCTTTTTTTTTTAGTCCCTTAGTGTACCATTTTAATCTACAAAATGCTTTTTGCAAACTGCTGTAAAGAGTTCTGGAGATATAGAGTCACCCTGTCATATACCTTTCTCAATGCTAATCTTACTAGTTATGTAATCTAATTGTTGCTGTTGCATTCAAAATAAATAGTTGAAACTCATTAAGAATCATTTAGTTTTTCACTTCAATATCAGAATTTCCATTTCGTCAAATTGTTTTGCATTTTTCAGTTTTATTTATCATCTTATGATAATAATCTACTTGGCATTTTTGCATTTCTTATTTTATTGTTAATGCAGATTCTAAATTATCTGTACTGTTATTTATTTGATATTTTATTCTGTTGCTGTTTTTTTTTCAGATTTAGTTTGTTATGTGGTCTTAATTGTCGTTTTTCTTTTTGGTCTTTTATGTACCAACATGTATCTCTCTGTTTATATATTTCTTTTACTTTTTCCATGTTTCATTTAAGCACTAGACAGTAGCTTTCTATTATCCATGATTTCATTTAGCATCTTTGAGCTGTTTCATAAGAATGTGTTTGACATATTTCACTTTTTTCATGCATAAAAATTCTATTATCCATGATTTCATTTAGCATCTTTGAGCTGTTTCATAAGAATGTGTTTGACATATTTCACTTTTTTCATGCATAAAAATAAAGCAATATATTGTCAGACACACTTAGACCATATATATGCTATTGGGGTTTCATTAACATTTATACTTGTATCTGAAAAAGTTTCACACAAGATAATTGCAAAAATTGTTTTGAATCAATGTGCAATTGAACAGAAAATGTTTCCTGGCATTTTGTATGTATATGGTTTATCCTTGCTACTGTAATAAGTATATTTCCATAAAAAGTCCTTCACTGCCTTAATGATGCTGAGATGTGTTCCTTTTTATTTTCTAATTCCAACACTAAATATTCTCAATGCTTTCTATTCTATTCTCTTCACAACCACAACATTTTAAGTTTTATTAATGTCAATATTTACTGCCTTTTAATACTATCTTTACTTTTGCAACTTCTTCATAGACTTTCATAAATTCTACTTGTGATGATTTTAATATCAGCATATATTTACTATATTAAAGCTATAGTAAATTTTTATCATTTTATGTTTGCCCCAAATCATTGTTTCAATATATGCTAACACTGTTTTATTGAATAAAATGCCAGAAGTTGGGCATCTTGTTTGCCACAAAAATAGTGACTGTTCATAAAAGATTGTAAAATTCATAAAATTTGGTCGTTCATTCTCATTTATACCCAATACAACATATAAAATGTATCCCTTCTTCAAATTTGTACAACTTTGTAATTTTACATTCCAATTTTGGAATTATATGGAAAGTCAATTGGACAGTGGTCCAGCAGGCTCCATGATGCTTACAATTTTGCTAATGATTCTGAGAAAAGCATTTTATCCATAATATATAATTTTTTTGTTGATACCATTTTTTTTCATTCATACAAAAATAAGAGTGCTTACCTTAACCATGCTAAGCGTAGGATTCAAAACTGTTATTCTTCTGACTGAATATTGTGCTAATATGTGAGAAGTGTGACTCATAAGCAATTATTTGTTCTACCCATAAATTTTGAAAATGGTGAGGGAGAAATTCAATTGTTTACACAAGTACTATTATTGTGCATGATGGTTATTTTATAGAGATTGTTTAATGATGATATTCTGATTTTTCTGGGTTAGTTTGACTACAATTTCTTAAACTAATTTCACACTCGTCTTTATATCTAGATTTATATTTCAATACCCTGTGGATTCTTCCACCAGATCTGCCATAGATTGAAACAATATACTTACTAATAAGATTTTTCAGATATGAATAAAGAAAACAATTGTTATTTTTTGCAAGACCTCATTTAGACAATAAATAGATGAATGCATGTTTTATTTCATGTTTCACAAGATTTCATATAGTATCATCTAAATATAGGGAATAGGAAACAGAAAATAAATTTACGTTGTTATATTCTTCAGATTTCTTTTTTCGTTTCTAGCCAAAATACTGTATTTTGAAAGAAAACAATATATTTATTTAATATATTAATCTAATTTATCATTATATTGTATGGATTTTATTAAGAAAATACTGTACTTTCACAATCAAAATCAAAACAATTTTTAATAGTGCATCTGCATGTCCTGAAGCAAAGTAAATAAGAAATTATAATTGTTGTATTTTTGTAAAAATTGCATACAAGTTTGTGTACTCCAGAAAAACTAGAATTTATTCGAGAAATTGTTTTTAGATCACGTACTGATAACTGAAAAATTTAATTAAAGAATTAACGTTAAGGCGATCGATAAATTCCAAGAAATATTTGCTGATTGCAAATGTTTCTAGATAAGAGACCTTGTCTTATAGGGAGAAAGTAATTAATTGTCGCAGTTATCAGAAAGTTATAAAATGAGTATATAACAAGTACGTGAAGCCAGATGAGTGCATCTCCAGTTGACTTTCCTGTTCAATTCCGGTAGGAGAGATCTAGTGTCAGTGCTTCGGTTAATGTCCAGCACTCAGTGGAAATGTAGTTCAAGGGCATAGCTGAATAGGCTCACAGAGATTGAGAGACCATAGCCTGAGGAAACCGTCTGGATAGCAGCTAAATGAAGAGTTGAGTTTCTAGCGTTTTTCAAGTGGAGTTACTGGTGGACTGTTACAAAAACAGAAGTTGTAAGGAGCTTATAGCCAGTCGCAGTGCTATACTACAATTTGTTTGTGTACAGCTGAACTGGACTGGGCCAAGATGTGCGTAAACCTAGCCCATTATGAACCACTTTGTAGCAGCCAGCCTGAAAGTACACCGTTGGAATGGAACATTTGTAAACTGTTGAGATTGTGCTGTTGCAGACTATTCGCTATTCTGATTACTTAAAATATATTGTGAGTCTTTTATTGTATATATTCATTTGCTGGCTGCCCAATAATACTTGCGGACACCGCAATAATATACTAACTTGTAAAACATAAAGAACAAATGAGCCAAAAAGAATAACGAGAAAAGTGATATATAGGAAATAAATATTTGAATACAAAAAGAATTGCTAATGGTATTATAATAATAATAACAAAATACAATAATTATTATACAAGCTTTCAATTCTAAAGTCAATACAGTAAATATTAGTGAATAAAAAATAGCAAGTGAATATAAAATACCAAATTATTGAACTTTCACATAAACCAGAATGTAACGTAGCTTTTATATAATTAGTGTTTTCATTTTACATTTTATAAGATTCTTCTTTGTCAACAATGATAAAAGAAAGAAATCAGCAATCTACCAGATTTGAACAAATTAATATAAAAGTAGCAATTGCCATCCAGTGTAAAATTATTTATCCCCAGATTAAAAGAATATTAAATTTGTATTTTATATTTTCAATTCTCATTCGTAGATCAATTTTTGCCATTTGCCTTTAACAATAAGTTATGGGATTCAAATTTGAAAGCAATGCAGATTTGGAACCATTAATCATTTCAATTTGATTATTGCCATTCTAGCTAAGAACTTGAAATTTTAATGTCTAAGGTATTGAATGAGCAACAATCCAGTTTGAACAGTTTTATTGATGACAATGTATTAAATTGCCTATATATCTATATCTGCAGTCCTGAACTATAAATTGGAATGAATGCTGAATTCCAATTGGGAATAGTATTTAAATTCATTTTAAATAACAATATACAAGTTTTAAGCTAAAATTAGATGAAATTTTGAATTGATATCTATACCCTTGAGGACTTTACACATTCACATATTCAACAAATGTAAACATTTATTTTACTACTTAGGAATGTTGATAATAAGAACTAATCTCTACACGATAATTTTAAAATTGTCAAGCGTTGGTAGCCGAGAGGTCAGCGCAGCTGCCTTGCAAGCAAGCAGTTTCTTGCAGACAGTTGTCACACTGGCCAATGCTTTGACAAATAAAAAAATAATAATAATTTTTAAATTGTCAAGCGTTGGTAGCCGAGAGGTCAGTGCAGCTGCCTTGCAAGCAGTTGCTTGCAGACAGTTGTTGCAGGTTCGCTTCCCGACCAATGCTTTGACATATAAAAAAATAATAATTTTTAAATTGTACAATAATTATCAGAGGCTTTCACTGTACGGCCATCTATTGTACCTCTGGTAATCAGGGTTTATCTGATGTATTGAAATTTGTTTTTATTCTAAAATTTTAAACTCTCAAATCAATTCGTACTTTTTCCTTCTTTAGATGTAGTCTGTTACACAATGAGATGAAAAACACAGACATGCAACCAGTAATCAATATTTCATTTTATCTCTGGATGTAAAGTGGATAATTCAATTAAGAAATGGTTTTGAACCTAATTCATTATGCATGAATATTTACATTATTCTATAAACACATTTTTTTAATTTTCAGTTCTTCAATAGCTATAGACATTTTATCAAATTTCACAACATCGAGTTAAAGTTGATTGCCCAATATGTGTTTGTCTTCCTTTCAACTTGGAATTTTAGTTTTCCTTGAGAAAGTGGAATGCCAGAAAGCAATCTGAGGATGGTTATAACACTAGGGATTATTTTTCATCTAATTATCTAACCCTAAAATGCTCTGCAATAGAAAGCTTCCCTTTTATTATCAAAGACATTTAAGTAATTGGTTTATGATTTTAATTATTAATATTTTTCATTTGTGGAAGAAGCCACTTACGTATATTAAATAAACTAAATGTACTAAAATAAGATCTATAAAACTGTTTAAGAATATTGAATTTGGATGAAACACTTCATTGCTTACATTTGAAATTTCTAACTTGATAGGTAAAATAATATCATTTATGTTCTTTATTACTTTTACAGTGCTTTTTTTACAACCTAATATGACAGTTTCGATTGCCCCAGCAATCTTCTTCAGAACTTCTACTTATACCCCCAAATTTACATCCTAATATGACAGTTTCGATTGCCCCAGCAATCTTTTTCAGGACCTCTAATATCTTCTGAAGAAGATTGCTGGGGTAATCAAAACTGTCATATTAGGTTATAAAAAAGCATTGTAAAAGTAATAAAGAACATAGATGTTATTAATATTATATGAATTTGGCAGTGCAATATGAAAGCTAAAGTTAAAGTAATTAATGGTGATTTGTAGATGCACATCTCAATATCTTCTAACTTTGACTATCAGGCATCTATGTTAAAAACAATCGAATATATTCTGATATGTACTAAACATTCATGTATTCATTTTCTCTTGCTTTGACTTTTTATACCTTTTTGTTTTTATTTATTTTGTAGTTAAATATTTGAAGTGCAAACTAATGATTTAAAGAAATATATGTTTGAATATATTTCTATACAAAACTAAGTTCTCTAAATATAATGAAATTTATATGTGTATTGTATATGCAATTTTTCAGTTAAAAGTAATGAAAATGGAAATTATTAAATACAGTAATTTATATTTGGAAGACATTTATGTATTAATAATACTTTTTCTAAAACATTTTAATAAATATCTGGAATTTATTGTTATTAATATATATATAAAAGAACTAATTGCCAGCAATCATAGAAGTTACAAACAATTAAGTGTCTATTACTCAGATGCACTCGCATAACCTCTCATTCAGAAGAAATACCTACTGCTTTATTCTCAAGACATTGACTGTTATTAAAAAATGCAAATTAGTTAAGGCTTTAGTGAATACATTGTGCAACCCTGATTAACATAGGTGAAACACTATTCTTTAGCATACAAAGCAACACATGAAAAAAAAAATTTAAATGAATACCTCCAAATCTAATGTTTCCAGTTGCATTTCAAATAAAAATGTTTAACAATATTAATGAAGAACACAGTTTGTTTTAAACTAATTTCTAACATGTTAAAAAATATTTATTGTAATGTGCAGCAGTAGGAATTTTTTTTTTTATCTTATAGTTTTCTGTTGTATTTTTTTAAATCTTTACAAATCTTGATTTTTATATATGAAAAGTACATTGAATTTTAAATTTATTGATAAATTATCCCAGAATTATTTAGTAACATAGTCACAACATTTTAAAGAAACCATTAAAAAAAAATAGAATGTAGGTAGCCGAGTAGATCGATACCCATCTGAGTAAATATCTGAAATTGTGAAATGTATTTTGACAGTAACAAAAGAAAATGCAACAGAAAAATTATTGTATTATATAAATAAATATAAGATTATATATTGAAACTAGCCGAGAGGTCAGTGCAGCCGCCTTGCAAGCAAGCAGTTGCTTGCAGATGGTTGTCGCAGGTTTGCTTCCGGACGATGCTTTGACATATGAAAAAAAAAGAATTATGTGTTTTAAAACCTTTTAAAGATTTTTTTTTTTTAAAAAAAAAAAAAGCAAATCATAATGTATTACAAATTGAGGTACTGGTAGAGATAGTGTACTGCCACTGCTAGAGAAGTCATTTCTGCATAAACTCGCAGAAATATCCACAGTAGGGGCCCAAAAACAACAATGCTTGTTTCAGCCGCAAGGTGACGCTGTTCACCATGCATAAGCACAGAAACATTCCACCAGCTAGCTGGCACACAAAGCTGCCCACTTGATGGCGCTGGTTGCCATACGTAAGCCCATTTAGCTTATGTCATCTGCTACCAGCAAACTAACTACCAAGATTCTAGCCTACTACATGGCGCTGTACCCAAATTAAAAAGAAAAAATTGTAAAAAATGAAGTTTTGTTTCTTTGTTACTTTTAAAATATAATTTGAAAATTAATTATTTTCAAAATATTAAATGTTGGTTAAAAATAATAATGTGAACACAGATTAAACACAGACATTGGAAGAGCATTCTATTGTTATATTAGTTATTATGGGAATTTTGATTGTTGTTGGACAGCAAGAAAAAAAAGAAGCATTCTGTCATGTCTTTTATATATATATATAGCTCATAAACTATCAGCTATGAAGACGATTTTTATTCAATTGAACTTGTCTTCATTTACTATGGCTGATTAAAAATTTAGTCAGGATCATCTTTTTAAATGTAGCTTTTGTGGAAAAGTAATGCACTTATTCTGAAAATAAATGCCTAATTATACCTATCATTGCCAGATTTATCTACTGTTGTTGTATAAAAACACTTTGTCTAATACTTAAATACAAGTATAATTTATTTACCTGGAGTTTAGATGTAATTATAGGGATTTGAACACAGACTTTTCAGCCCCCCCCTCAGCTATCCATTCTATCTCATACAACTAATACATAGCCACACACATGTAAAAATAATAAATGCTCCAATATACATATTTAAAAAATAAAGAAGTAAAAAAAAAAAGGATTACAAGAGGAATGTACTAAAAAATATGAACCTGCACCCATATTGAACATTTTTAAACACAATTTTAAAAAAATTGTTTTAGAAGGTTCTGCTAGTTCTATTATATATATGTGAAACCTTGAAAATATACTGACACTAACCAGAGAGAGAGAGAGAGAGACCTTAAAAGTAAATTGACAAATATATTTAATATAGAAGAAAAAAAAATCACATATCTGTTGAGCTTAATAGACAAATAAAACCAAAGATTATTTTAATGGCTTTATGATAAATAAATATTTGCAAAAGTGTCATTTTACTCTTACATTAAAAATTGATAATTTTTTGTTATTATAAGGTAAAGTTATGTGATATAAAAATGTAAAATTCATTTTTAAATATAAAATGTGTTTATTATAATTATTGAAATCTTGAGACTAAGAGATCAGTCAAATTTTGGGAAAATTAAAGGTATATGCTTGATTGATTTTTTAGATAAATATTAAATAGTTTTTCTTTTTGCCATATACTGTATATTTAATTATATTGTTTATGCGCATATGTAAATATAAGAAAAGTTAATTGTTTATATTTTTTGTATAAATAAATTAATTATTTAAAAGCATCATTTTTCATTAATTTCTCATCTGACAGACAAGTATCTTTATTTTAACATCTAGATTAGAATAATAATATATATGTGGAGTGGATGAAGATCAGGAAATATGACCAGATCTGAATTAATATTTGTACTTGATGTAAACTTTGGTCTGGTCATTATCCATGGCTATGATCAAATTGAATAAAAGTTTGTTAGAGTTTTATTCCACTTTATGCACAAATAACTGCTGGTCATTTATGAGCAATTAATCATTCCCCTAGAATATTTGTAATAACAATTGGCTGAGTGGACAGCAAATCTGTTACTATAAAAAAAAAACCATTTTTTTCTTTAACAAAATCAAATTAAGAGCAAAAAAAAACATCTATTATATATTTCAAATCCTTAAATAGTTGATTTTCAATTTTTTGTTTTTTTAAAGTTTCAGTAAAGTTTGTGTAAAAATTATAAATAAAATTGTCTATATATAGCTTCTGGTTGTGTGCTTAAATTTTCAGCATTCTTTGAATACTCATTTAAATCGTCTCTGAATTCTGAAGTGTTTGAAATATGGTTGATTATTTGATATTTCTTGCTGATTCATCATATAAGATAAGAGTTACTGTCTTATAAATTTTCTTTCTTTGATGACCTTTTTTAATTGTTTTGGAGATGATTAATAGCAGATAAGCATGGAATTCAATACTCAGAATACCATTTGAAAGCTTAGAAAGACAATCGGAGACAGAGTCCTAGTAGTTTTTACTTATTCATTCATGACTTTTTTCCATTTATAAGATACTTTACTCAGAATGATGATTTTCTGGTGCTTCACAATGACTGGAATATGAGTTCTTTTCCAAGCTATATCTGTTGTAGAGAAAAATCTAAATGCAATAAAACAACCTCTTAAAGCTGAAAACAGGATAAATGATAACATAAATCTAATTAATTAATGATCTTGTTTTCCAAAAAAAAAAACAAATTAATTTAAATAAACCTGATAATGACTTAAAATTATAAATCAGCTCTTATTCAGTCAACAAAAATGTTTTCAAAGAATGTTTTTGGAACGGAATTTAGACTTTTTTATTACTTAAATCAGTATTAAAATTTTAGTCTTTCAAAATGCACCCACAATTAATTTAAGGTCTCTCTGTGTGTAAACAAGTTATAAATTGGACCTTAAATTAGGTATTATTATGAAATCTAATTAAATTTATATTTATAACCAAATAAACTATGTTCTGGACTTCTTCCTTTCTTATCAGCTTTATATTATTCTATTATTTTCTCTGACTGATTTTTGTGACTGATTAAAACTGCCAATGAAATATTCACTTCATTATATATATATGGAAACAAAAAATATATAAATTAACTAAAGGAAATATATAAATAAAAAGCAAAATCCAATAACTTATTTATATAGCTATTTTGGTATGTATATATATTAGAAGGTAACAACTTCAAATATCTTGGTTAGATTATTAATACAGATTGAAATACAATGAATGAAAATAATTATAGAATTAAACTTGGGTGGATTATTTTTGGTAGAAAAAGTTTAATCCTAAAAGAAAATATTCCCATGGATTTGAAAAAAAAAAAAAAACAGATTTTTAATAAATGTGTTTTACCAGTTTTTATGTATGAATCTGAGACCTGATACTTATACTTGACAGAAGAGCAATACAAAGATTTTAGACAACCCAATTAACTATGAAAAAAATAACAAAAAAAGAAAGTCAAATATTTTAAATTAGAGAACAGTAGATATTGTCATCACTGAAAGAATTTAGAGATGAAAATGAATCTGGGCTGAATTTATTGCTAAAAGAGATAATATATGGACAGTTGAAGCCTTAAACTGGATCCAAAGAGAATATGAAACATATAGAAAAAGCTATCTGTAAAATGGATAGAAGAAATTAGGAAGTTTGTTGATATGATGTGAGAAGAGAAGCTATTAAAGAAATCAGATTAAATGTGGAAATTTTGATCCTGCAGTAGATTGACAATGATGATGATGATATATCCATGTAAGTTTGTATATGTAAATAAAACTTAAGCAACACCTTTTTTAACCTTTATAAAGTTCACATAAGTGTATTCAATTATAAACTTTAGACAATGACCTTTTCAATAATTTCAAAATAAAAACGAATAAATAAAACAATTGTCACCAGTCATAAGTGGATTATGCATTACTGAATGGCCAATATATCTCAGTCTATCATATAAAGTTATAAGCTAGAATCGAAATTTGCAAAATTAATTAAAGTAGAACTGTTATCACTTTGGTTATAACAATTTATGATATATATAATTGAAATGGAAGTAACTATCTCCCATTGAGTTACGTGACCTCAAAAAGATATTTAAAAAAGTTATGACCATTTATTAAATTTATGATTCATCAAAATATCACTTTTCGTCTCTATATGTAATATATGAATTTTTTTCTATAGTACAGGTTTTTTCATACTTGCACTCCAATATGTAATATATAGGGGATTTGAATTCAGACTTTCACATGACTGTCAACTATCCATGCTATTTCATACTGTTGATACACCTGATCGCACACATGTTGAAGTGTGTCAGCAGTATGAGATAGCATGGATAGTTGAGGGTCATGTGAAAGTCTGAGTTCAAATCCTCTATATATTCTATGTAATAAATAATTCTCAAAGTATGATTTGTTAATTTAGAAGATATGATACAACTTAGAAGTTTTCTAGATGTTCAGAAAATAGGTTTGGGTTTAATGGAGTCTGAGGTATTACATAATAGGGAATGAATGAAGACATAGTCAGTTAGGCATCTTGTAATCTGGATGTTTGTACTATTTCAACTTTTGAATCCATTGTATTTAGTCAACATAAATGCCCACATAATCTAGAGTGATTAAGTCCTCATCATGCATTCATGTAACAACTAGAAAGAATGACATGATGTAGGGATTTTGATAAAAAGAATATCATTTGTTTGGTGCTAGATGAACCTATAAGGCTCAGATTATTAATGAACAAGATTTACATCTCATTTATGAGGATGTGAAGGCACAAAGCTTTACTGCAATAATTATGATTTGAGTCTAAATGAATTGAGTATCCTTGAGATGGTTGTTTTTTGTTCATCTGAAGTAATGGTTTGGTGATAGATTGGAATTTTCCAGAAGTCTAAATAAGTTTCCAGAGTTGGCTCCATTCAAGATGTCTCATGATAATACTCTTAGGTGAATAAAGTAGGGGAATCATGAGGAAAAAATATAATTTGTATTAATGGTGAAGACCATGAAAATGGTTAGTATGCATTTTAGGATCTCATTGAAGGAAGGAGTATTGTGATGGTGGTGATTGAACCTATCACAAGTTTTGGTCAGATAGCACTGTATTCAAGTGTTGATTCAAAATTTAAAAGTAAAAATGTTATTTAAAAACCAAAAGGACATTTGTGGGCAGTATATATACACATATTTATATTGTAATCTGATAGGTAGTACAATATTTGCATATTGCAACTAATTTTTTTGAATTTGTGTATATCTTTTTTCAGATGTTAATTTTTGTTAATAAAGTTAAAAGAAGGAAAACTAATTAAACCATATGTTAGGTTGTTTTAATTACATTTATAGATTTAAAAAAGTACTAAGATTTCATTCAATTCTTGGGTATATTTTTTTTGTAGAAACAAATTAAATGGTGTTTAATGTCTCAGAATCTAATTAGATACATTGCTATATCACAATTCTTGTACTTTTTTGTGAGTAATTAATAGATTTATCTCTTTGATATGTATTTTTTTGAAATTATTATTAATTTGTAATGTTTTGGATAAAAATTTTAAAGTTCCTATTTTATAAATGCTTAAGGGATTCATCTGTGAGCTGATTAAAAAAAAAAATTGAAATCAAAAATAAAAGATTGCAATGTTTTGTTCTTTTGTGTGTGTAATCTATAAAGAAGAGGATTTTCTTTTACCAGTCAGTGAGTGTTTGGTGATTAATGATTGGGACAATTATATAGCAGAGATGAAAAAAATTATTGGAGAACTGTTGGAAGCTGTTTCTGAAAGACAATGTGAATTTGAATCTGTCAATTAACAAAACATAAAGCCTAAGTTACCATTTAGTTGTGTGGCTTTCATTTGTAATATAGTAAAAAGCAGCAAGAATTGTGCTGGAATGGTTAAGTAAACTAAGCAAAATGGAATAAAAGTTTACTAAGTGCAACAGATCTAATCCTCAAATAATCAACAGTACCATTATGCTAAAACCTGCTTAGCAAGAAGTAATAGAATCAAAATCATTTCTCCTATTTGTTGCCACATTTTTGAACAAAGCCTTGTATGATGGAGCATGCTAGGGAAGTTTTATTTTAGAAGAACAGAGGAAATTGTCATCACAGAAAGCACACTATGTACTGACTTATATGAATAATTATTGCAGATGAGTATTTTAAGTATTTAGAGAGAGCAGAAAGAAAATGTGTGCATCCCCCTTCTATTTTGGTATAAGTAAGAAAAGAACATTTAAATTAATTATTATTATTTGTAGGGGAGGTCTTATATTTTCTTTCTTGTTAATCAATTTAAGAAATCAATATCTTATCTCAAGTTATACATATTGAAATGTATGTAAGCATATAGAATTAGATCAAGATCTATATATATATTTGCTAATGTGTAAAAAGTATGAGTTAAAATATAATCTATCTCGTTGATAGTTTTTTTTGTGTGTAATATCATCGATCTGTATGAGTATTATATTTATAATTAAGATTAATAAAATAAATTGTTTTGTTTTGAGTATTTAGTCAATAACTTGTGTTCAATGTTTTTAATCATCACAAATTGTATATTTATTGTAAGGTAGGCTATTCATCTTGAGAATTAGTGCAATAGAGCTAGCATATGGAAAAATCTGCAGAGAATGTTGGGTGTATCTCCCAATAAGATTCTTGTAGAGCATCTTTAATGAAAGTGGTGCTTAAAGCTTCTGAGGCTTTATAAAATGCTTTACTTTGGCAAAGCTTAGCTGACTCAGGTGGAGGTGGTGATCCAGATAGAGTGATTAGGAAATATAACTGATTTCCCTTTTTAACCACTAATTAGTGAAATTGATTATTTGATTCTGCCTGATCTACCAGTTGAGTTACAGAGTTTGAATGCAGTACTGATGGTAAGAAAATTTCTGTTACAATATATATATATAATTAGAGGGAATTTGAACCCAGACTTTCAAGCTCCCTATATTCAGCCATTCCATCTTATGTGACTGATACACATGACCACATACATGTGAAAAAGATTAATGATCTCCAATGTACATATTTCATGCTGAACCAGCACTCATTAGTTGGTCTGGATTATCATCTCTCACACATATAATTAGTGCTGACACTTTGGTCAGATTATTAATACTGATGGAAACATAATGGATGAAATTAATCATAGAATTAAACTTGGTTGGAGTGCTTTTGATAGAAACAACTTGATACTAAAAGGAAATATGCTTCTGTATTTGAAAAAGGTTTTTAATAAATGTGTTTTACCAGTTTTTACTTATGGATCTGAGATTTGGGCATTTAATAGAAGAATAATACAGAGACTTCAGACCACTCAAAGAAGTATGGAGAGATGCATATTGTAACAAGATTGAAAATGCAATATATGAGTAAGAGAACAAACAGGGGTTACTGACCTCATTGAAAAAATTAAAAAACAAGTGGAGTTGGGCTGGGCATATTGCTAGAAGATATGATAATAGATGGACATTTGAAATCTTAAACTGGATTCCAAGAGATTGTAAAAGAGCCCACATGTGAGATGGATGGATAAATAAAAATGTGTGCATGGGTGATATGGAGAAGAGAAGCTAAAGATCGGAGATGGATTGAACTTGGAGAGACCTTCATCCTGCAGTGGTTTGATAATGGTTAATGATGATGATTCAGCATGAAATACATATTGGAGATCATTTATCTTTTTTGCATGTATGTGATCATGTGTATCGGTTGTATAAGATGGAGTGAATGACTATATGGAGCTTGAAAGTCTGGGTTCAAACCCCTTCTAATTACATTTAGTTTAAAATATAAATCCTATATATGCATTTAATTATTATATATATCTATTATCAAAGTTGAAAAAAAAAGTCATATAGAATGGCTCAAACCTATAAATTAGTCTTCCATTTTAAAAAATTTATTTCTTATTTACTGTGTAGCTATTGCAAATGACTATTTATTCAAATGCATTATTTATAGTATATTGTTTGTAATCAAATTATTTATTTCATTTTAAATTATATCTTTTTACCTCTGTAAATTAAAGTTTTTGGTTCATTTCTTTTCATTTCTAAGTTTTAAAAAATCTGTCCCAATGATGTAACAGAATGGAGAGGGATTCACATGTATTCTAAATTGTTTCTAAGATAGATTTATGTTTAAGAAGGCAGCATTTTGAAATTTTTCTTTAATCAAAAGATTGCAAAAAAATCCACTTCAAATGACATCTTTATTTACTTGCTGACCATTGCAACTGTCTTTTCGTTTCTGTAAAGTGAAATTTTTATTATTTTTTTTTATTTTTAAGCTTCAAAAAATCTGCCATTTAAATTAATTCCATTGATCTTAATATATTCAAATTTCAATCCCTTGTTATAAAAACTATGTATTGACTTAATTAAATTCTTGACCTCTTGTGCACCTTCCTGAAAAACTTATTGAAATTTGTTGAAAATTTTTTAAATTTGATATCAAAATATTTGAAATTTCATCCACCCCATTGCTCTATATTTCTGAAATTCATTACTTCTAACTAAAATAATTTATTGTCAAACTGCATGTGATTGGTGCTTTCTAAGAAATGTCTCAAATTTGAACCAATTCTATTTTTTCTAATTATATTAAATGGTGATTTCAAGACTTCAATCAAATCATTTAGTTGAAACAAAATATAAAACCATATATATATAAATGACTTTTTGTGCACATTGCTTAAAACATTCAAACATTAAGAACAACTTTAAAATTTAATATCAAAATATTTGAAATTTTATCTATTTACTGTGCTGTATTTTTGAAACTAATTACCCTAACTAAAATATTTTATTGACAAACTGCATGCCTGGTTTTTTCTAAGAAATGTCTCAAATTTGAACTATCTCCATTTTCTCAAAAAGTCTTAAATGTTGATTTTAATACTTAATTCTAACTTCAACCAAATCTTTTAATTGAAACAAACTATGAAACTATATGTATACCACCCTCTTGCATGCATTGTTTAAAATATATTGAAATTTTAAGAACAACTTTAAAATTTGATGCCAAAATAATGAAAATTGTCCACACTCAATGATCCATATCAAAGAAATGAGGTCACCTATCTAAAATACTTTTATGACATATTGCATTGAAAAATGTTTATGTGACAGCCAATCAGATGTAATAATGACTGCATATGGAACTCTTAACTCTAAAACACAAGTCAGAACTATGAGAAAAAGATGGGTACATCTGATTGGCTGTCACATAAGCAATTTTTAAAGCATATCTATCGAAGATTTAAGCCTTTCATGTTATTACTATCATCTGTTTGCGCTTAATAAATTTAATATATTTATATTGCATGGTCAAATATTTCTTTTTAATGTATCAAATTTCAGCCAATTCTATTGAATTTAAATCTATTAAATCTCTTATTTTAAAATTTTATTCTAAATTAAATAATAAAAAGTGATTACAATAGTTTACAAACAAACATACAAACAGAGAATATGATTTAAATAAAAACATGTATTAATAAAAATAAAATAATTTCTGGCTGAAACGAAAAAAAAAGAGAAACATTCAATTTTAAAATTATTTATTAAAAATATTTTATATGTTCAGTCTATTATAATGGTTTTTTTTAATATCTAAAGATGCAAATATATAACAGCATCTAAAAGCACATTATTTTACATTTTATTAAAAAATGTCAAAAATGCATCTCAACATTATTAATAATAAACATAATTTATTAGTCTTATATATATATACTATAGTAAAATATGGCTATTATTGATAATGCTCAGATGAGTTATATACATATTTATTAAAAGCAATACAATTTTTTCAACTGTTGAAAAGATAAAAAAATAAATGTGTTTTTCCTGCTTCAAAATTTACCATAGTATTTATGCAGTGAATAGATTTATTTTACAGAATGTATTGGATTGCTGAATGTTGACCAACCTTCCCAGCCTTCAGATCTAATCTGATGAAATGTTCTTCTTCCATAAACCCTTCTAAAAAATAAAAATAAAAAGATAATATAAGTAATACTGCATGTACATTTATTTTTTATTGGGTGTGTCTCTCTCTCTTTCCTCCATCCCTTCCTCTCTCTCTCTTTCCTCCATCCCTTCCTCTCTCTCTCCTTCCTCCATTCCTTTTTCTCTCTCCCCCCTCTCTTTTCCTCCCTCCCTGTCTCTTTTCTCTTTCTCTGTATAGATAAAGTAAAACAGCTTTTAAAATATCCAGAGTAAAATCTCTTCAATAACCTAACCAAGTTTGAAGGAAGAAATGTTTCTCACTGGGATGTAAAATATGATTCATTTTCCATCTTCATTTACATTTTAGTTAATAGTTAGATACCCGTTTATTAACCAAGATTAAATTGTTAAGTGGGCTTGATATAGGATGGCAAATTAAAAAAATTCTAAACCATATTGAAATTAAAAAAAAAAAAATCACATTTTTATTTTTTACACACACATATATATTCATGTATGCACATTAGTACTTATACATTACTTTTAAAGAAATATTTTGTACAATTTTATTCTTTTTTTATTCATTCTTATTAGTCATTACTAGATGACCTTTAAAACAAAGATACTTCACAAAAATCTTTGCAATCATTATTGAAATTTGAGCTATTTTTTGACGCCTAGGGATTTCACAATTTACGTTCCGTAAAAGTTAATAACGTTTATATCAAAATACAAAAAATGTGATAAGTATGTTCAATCCTAATAAAATATAATTTTTAAAAACTTGTTTACAACATTCAACAAAAATTAACTGATAGTTCATAACTATCATAATTAACACTATAATAAATAGTCTATCACAAATATCTTATTTCTATAATGCAATTTTTCTTATTACCTTATTTCAAAATATTTTCTTGGAATAACTTTTATTTCTTGGTGTTGTATATGAAAATTGTTGAAAACTATTGTTAATCATTTCCTCTTACTATGTCCTCCAATTCATTTCTATCTAGTTCATTAACTTTTATAATATCAACATTTCCTATACTAGCACATTAATTGTTGATAAACAGAGCAAAACTCTCCATACAGTATTGCCACCCGTGCTAAACAGAGTAATCAATGGATGCCATTGATTAGATAGGGATTTTATGCACAAGCCTTCTGGCATCCATTGATTACTCTGTTTAGCACAGGTGGCAATACTGTATGGAGAGTTTTGCTCTGTTTATCAACTTTTATAATAATGTTATTAATTATACAAATTTAAGTCTGAGATTGAATGTATTCATTTTTAATTTTTATTGTTTACAGTAAATTTATTTATTCTGCTTACATTATTAGTTTCATTTTAAAATTAATGGTTCATGTTTCATAAATATAAGTCAAAGCAGACACGATATATTGATGAAAAATTAATATGATTATGTCATTTGCTTCTGTTGATACCTAAAGTCGAAGTCAAAGATTATCCAACTCTTCAATTTCCCCCTACTAATTGTAATGTACTAGTTAATAAGAGTTTATTAAAATTACTTGAGCTCCAGTTTAAGAAGTCTATCAGTCATTTAATTTTATAACAATTTTGTTTTCAAACTTTCTCTTCAAACTGGCAGATTAGAATTCATAACTTCAAGATTGCAAATCACTAAGTTTTGTTGTAAAAATAGTTATTATTATTATTCACAAATCTATCTTGAGATCTAATATTTCCTAGTCTGCGCTTAAAATATTTTGTAGACAATATAAATAAATTTGAAATATTTTTAGTACTTTGACATATATTTTCATCAAACTTAAAATTTCACTATTTTTTAATAAAATTTTATTAAATCAAATACTAGTTTTGTAAATTTCTATATAGATTATTTCGTTTCTCTTTCCGACTGTGTAATGCGTCCGACCTGATGGCGCTGTTGTTTGCAAAAATAATCAAATGTAACGTTACCGGGCTAATTTTTTGACTTCTGCTCTCTACCAATTTTTCAAATTCTTTCTAAAAAATTTACGATGGGAAATTATATTTACAACATTTCCTATGGTATTTGTGATGTATTAATTAAAACCTGACATGTGGTACTACCCAGAACAATGGATACATCACTGAGAAATAATTATTTGTTTAGAACAACAACAATAATAATCGTTGTTGCTAACAACATACTTCGTGCTCGCGTGAGATATAAAATGGGTATACGGAATTATTAACTTGCAGCTTACGCAAAGAACTATCTGCTAGTAGTATTAATTAATTATAAAGTAGAGCGAACACTAATTTGTTAAGGTGCCAGTTGGACGTTTAAAGGTTGAAGATAATTTATTGTTTAATTTCGACGGTTAAATAAACCGATTTGGCGCAGTCAAGGATAGAACCTGTAAAAGAAAACATTAAACGTAATCAGCAATGGCCGCCATGTTCCAAATGTCAATAGCAGAATTTGATATCGAGAACCCTACCAACTGGTCACTATATGTTAAACACGTGGGAAAATTTTTCCTTGTTAACAATATCAAGGAAAACCACATAAAGGTGGCCATATTACTTGGATTTTCTGGAATGAAAGTGCTCGAGATCGCAAACTGTCTATGTGAACCGGCAGAGCCTGAAACGTTTCAATACGATGAAGTTGTTCAAAAATTAACAGAACACTTCTGCCCTCTTCCATCGAAACATGTCGCTAGACTGCATTTTAGAAATCGACGGCAAATGAAAGCAGAAACTCTTAAAGAATTTGACACAGCGCTAAGGGAACTAACAAAAAATTGTGTCTATGGACAATTTTTAGAAGAGGCCCTGTTGGAGCAGTTATTATGGGACATATACGACACTAAATTCCGTGAACACCTACTAGCCGATTCAGAGTTAAATTACAAGGATGCCATTAAAAGAGGAATTGCACACGAGTTTGTGATGAACCAAGCTAAAGAATATCTGGATATCACGCCATCGGTAAATTTTTACCAATCTATTAATAAAATCATGGAATGTGAAAATGAAATGTCAAAACATAAAAGAGTAAACAATATAAAAACAAACTGTTACTGCTGTGGCAAATTGGGACATATCGCTCGAAATTGTAAGAAAAATCGAGAGTATTGTACAAATTGCGGAATGAAAGGTCATCTAGCAAAAGTCTGTCATAAACAAAAACCAGAAAATACAGACAAAAGAAACCTTAATACAAGCATTAAAAATTTAAAATGTAACGAAGCAGAATTCAAACTGCCAATACTCATCGAAGGGAAATACGTTAAAATGGAAATTGACAGCGGCTCCGGAGTTACATTAATGTCCCTTAGCGATTGGGAAGTTCTCACTGTGCAAAGAAACGTTATACGTAAAATGGAAAAAAAACAATGTAAGCGCCAAGGACGTAAACGGCAATACGGTGGAAATAGTTGGAATGGTAAAAGTAAAAGTTAAATTAAACTCAAAAATAAGAAAATTACCTCTATACATAGTCTATAAACAAGTAAAGCCATTAATAGGCCGGAATTGGTTTAGACCACTCGGAATTACCATAAACGAGATTAAAAACATCAATGTGGAAATCAACTACATAGACAACTGGAATTCATGGATAAATAGTAAAAAAGTAGCAGAGTGAACAGATAATGATCCAGGATATCAATTGCGTATAAAATGGATTAGTAAAGGGTGGCCCAGCAAACGACCAAAGAACTTACCACTGGCTTTCTGGAATGCTCGTTCAAGCTTATCAGTCTGCAAAGAGTGCATACTAAATGGAGACAGAGTTATAATACCCTCGCAGAGCCGGAATCAGGTGCTCAAAATGCTGCACAATGGTCACCCAGGATTTGTTCGGGCAAAAGCACTCACCAGAAGCTATGTTGGTGGCCTAAGATAAATGAGAACATTGAGTCCTTCACAAAAACATGCACAGCAGGTCAATCAAATGCCCACAAAGAATATAGTTTATGGTTACCAACTAAAAATGTGCTGTCCAAAACAGAAAATAAAACATTCATAGCTGGAGAAAAAGTATGGTTTAGAGATAGTCTACACAAGCGACACATAAACCACATACGCCATCGCAGTTCTTCAAACTGGGAGAACAATAAACCCAGTGGAAATAAAATCATCGAACCGGCAGAGACGAAATCAGAGATAGATAAACCAAGATCACCAAGACCTCAGAGAAATAAACAGTCTCCCATATTCTTAAAGGACTATGTCCACTAGAAAAGAGAAAATGCTATGTTGGACTATAGAGAAAACAAAATGTATTCCATGTTACTCCTAGTTCTGTGTAGTGGGAGAAGAAGTGTGATGTATTAATTAAAACCTGACATGATACTACCCAGAACAATGGATATATCGCTGAGAAATAATTATTTGCTTAGAACAACAACAATAATAATCATTGCTAACAACATACTTCGTGCTCACGTGAGATATAAAATGGGTATACGGAATTATTAACTTGCAGCTTACGCAAAGAACTATCTGCTAGTAGTATTAATTAATTATAAAGTAGAGTGAACACTAATTTGTTAAGGTGCCAGTTGGATGTTTAAAGGTTGGAGATAATTTATTGTTTAACCTCGACAGTTAAATAAACCAGTATTTAACTGAATTTTCATTTTAAAAATATATAAAACCAACAGTTTGAAAATGTGTCTTCATTTTTTGACTGAAAATTAGAAAAATGCACTGGAACAGGGAGTAGGGGCCCAATGGTTTTGCCTGTCCTTCGGCCAGGCCAATACATGCTCAATTATAAAATTCATAATCGATGTACAGATATAAACATTATCCACTGTATAAATTACTTATTGTTACTGTCAATGTTTTGCTGGGAATACTCATATATTAGGCAGTAGAGATTATTCAAATCAATGATAACATAATCCTAATCGATATACAAATATAACATTGTCCACTGTATAAATTACTTGTTGTTATTCTCAATGTTTTGCTGGGAACACATTTATATATTAGGCAGGAGAGATTATTCAATTCAATGATAATCACTACCCAGATGATTATAGTTGTGCTCCCAATGAACATCAATATTATGCTGATACTTACAACAAGCATTACATTTAAATATCAACCTTTCAAGCTAATTGTGCATGCACTTTTTACAAGTGTTAAATAATAAATGAATACTTTAATTACCAACACGAGATATAGTATTTCGAAAAAATAAAATGAATCCACTTATTCTTTCAACTCAAATGCTTATAAATGAGCAAATCTTAAGTACTGGAAATCAAAGCGTGAGGATAGACCACGCACTTTAAATTACTATTTACGATGTCTGAATGAATGACGTCGGTGAAATTTCCAGTACTTAAGATTTGCTCATATATAAGCATTTGAGTTGAAAGAATAAGTGGATTCATTTTATTCTTTCTAAATACTATATCTCGTGTTGGGAATTAAAGTATTCATTTATTATTTAAGACTCGTAAAAAGTGCATGCACAATTAGCTTGAAAGGCTGATATTTAAATGTAATACAATTGTAAACATAGCGCTATATAAAAAGTAAATGCTTATTAACAAGCACTTATGTACATTGATTAATTAAAAAGATATAATAACTTTTACTCATGAAAATATTCACTTTAATATTTATATAAATAAAATAAAATAGATTTGGAAAAAAATTCTCAAGAGTTGAAAGAATTTTTCATAGGTAGATCAAAATAGATTCCATAGTATTTAAACATCTCTGATTCAGAAGACAAAAAAAAAATCTGCAAAAGTGGACAGGCACAGTTCTGATGAAGTATTATTTATTTTTTCTGGGGATAAATCATTATTTGCTTTAATAGATTTATAAAATAATGGCAACAATGCATACATTTTACAAGTCTTTCTATGAATTATTTTATTATCAAAAATATAAAAAAGAAAGGTTAAATTAGTAAAATCATTGATAGAATTTGATGAGACTAAATAAGAAATGTGTGTATATATTTTTTTTATTAAAAGCCAGTCAATACTTAAATCCCAATATCAATAACAATCAACAATTTCAAACTGTTGTCAAGGCAATCTCCTTTTAACAATGGATTGTTATTATAATAAAAAATAGTGTTTAGCCTCAGAGATAATTTCTTAGCAACATCAAAAGTTATCTCTGTTTACATGGATATAATCTTTTCATTTCTATTCTTTATTATTATGTATATATAATATTTCTGAATAATAATCTTCACATGTATATAGTTATTTAATAAACTTTCTAACAAAACCTAATATTCTATAAAGTAAATAAAAATGAATCATTTCATCTCCAAGATCTTAATGGGTAGTAAAATAACAATTTTTTGTAGTAAAAACATTCTATTAGCAGCAATCTTAGCAAAGCCTTCATGCAACTAACTCATAGTTTAAGATCATAATGCATATATAAATTCTATTACTTTTGTTGATGAACAAACAATTACAATAAAGTATATAGTGTTGAGAATATATAATAATATTTTAAGTAATAATCTAGCTATGCATATACTATTAGAATCCTTTACAAGTCAAACATTCTAAAAGTTATTTGAATAAATTTGCAAACAACACACACTTGTATTAATCTACTAAGTAGATGAAAATGAATTATTTTAGGTCCCCAGGATCTTATGACTAGTAGAATAATTATTGATGTTTTCATAGAAGTGAACCTTTATGTTAGTAATAATCTAGCAAAACTTTGATCCAACCAACTCATGATTTCAGATAACAAAGCAGATATAAATTCTATTAATTTTAATAATTATCTAAACAAACAATGGTCATTAACAAAAATAATTTCCTAGAAACTATGCCCAATACAACATCTAACATCAAAAGACCAGCACCTCACTCAAACACGAGACAAAACCCAGTAAACAACAAACAGAAAACCCATATGCTGTATTAAACAATGAAAGTGTACACACAAATTTAGACCAATCTAATTATGTGAATTATACTGATAATTTTTTTATTGTAAGTAATAAACTTTATTAAACAAACATTTAAATATGTACAGGAAATATCTACAAATTAGTTTTGATTAACTTTATCCTTTGCACCAAATTTACCAATCCTGCCCCCAAAGCACCACAATGCAAATCCATAAGACTCATTGTTGAAATGTTAATATCATTTTCTTATTAAATGCTAGAGTTAGGTCATACAATTGTATTCCTAGTTTGAAACATAGAACCGTTATTCCTACCACTCTACATATTTTTTACTGTCTTATTTCTTTTTGTTGGGTACTTTTACTCCCACATTTCACAAGTAGTCATAGCAGTCCCTCCCCATACTATTTGCTTAACCTTACACACACTATTATAGTCAATAAAACTATCATACGTTATGGACTCAATTGAATGCTCTCCCATTCTTGTCCAATAAAGTACATCAGAGAGAAAAAGAAGACATTTAGATTAGGCATTTTGAGTCATTACTTATAGAGACAAGCTACAGCATCATGTTCTCTGGCAGCTAAAATAGACCCCAATCCTACAACACGTTTGTTTAGCAAGCAAACATAGTTCAATAACTACAGAAAAGAATCTAATTTTCAGCACTGTAAAATCCTACATCGAATGGATACCATTTTTCAATACATCATCCATTTTATTCCCTGTTTGAAAATTTTTTTTCAACTGTTGTTTTTATTTGTTGCTATAACACTAAACAAGTTTTTTTTTTTAAAGCACAGACTTGAACTTTGGCTTATCTTTTATGCTCGAGTGTGCTATTACTATAGATTCCTATTGTTATGTGACCTATTAGATGTAGATATTCCGTAAATAGATTATGTATAAGTTTATGTTGTAGAATTCTGTTGTCACTTTCCAACACTTGGTTGTTAAAGCACTTACTCAACCAAAGATCATCATCACATCAACAAACTCGGTGTTTTATGATGTCAACAGATCAATCAACAGGCCACAATTGATACACACACACATATATATATATATATATGAGAGTTTTCTAAGATAAAGTTTTGCTTTTTTTTAATTAGAAAGAGTATTGATTTTATGAACTCCACGTGTGTGTGCATTTTTATATTTGTTCACCTATTAATTAAAGTAAACGTAGGTATTCAATTCATTATTTTTAGGTTATGTTTTTCTTTCTGTTTAGCCTGCTATGGTGAACATATAAGGGTGGGTTTGACAGGGATTGTAAGCTATCCTTACAACATGCAGACATTAATCTCTACATACTCATGATTTCCATATTTGTAGTTTCAGTTATACACTTCAAATAAATAAAAATTAGAAATTAATAAATAAAATTTAACTTTTTTATTTTGTAACAGCAAGTAAAAAGGGATGACATGTTATGATGGAACATATCATCATCTTATACAATCGTCATCATCAAATATAAAAGGATCTTGGGAACAACAGCATTTAATAAAATAAATCATTACAATAATTATAAGCCAAATCTCTATCACTTCTCAAGAATGATCAACAATCATCATTTGAGACTGGATTCAAACGAGATACATTATAAAACAAGCCAATTATCTTCTTGCACAGTGTTTCTCAAACAATGGGGAGCCTCCCCTAGGGGGGCACCATAGCTTGACAGAGAGGGTGTCAAATAAATGTACAAGACAAGATATTAGATATATTTTTTATTAATTATAACCAAAATAAACGTATTAAAATATTTCTAAGGCAAGATTTAATGAGTAATAGGTGCCTGCTTTGAAGTACACAACATGTTCAGGTTTGCATCACATGATCACATTTCCTATACTAGCACATTAATTGTTGATAAACAGAGCAAAACTCTCCATACAGTATTGCCATCTGTGCTAAACAGAGAAATCACTGGATGCCAGAAGGCTTGTGCATAAAATCTAGATGCAGTGCTCTCAGATCCAAAGCTCCTCACTGATGAAGGCCACAAGCCAGAAACTAGTCTGGGGATATTGGATGAGTAGGCATTAGATAGGGATTTTATGCACAAGCCTTCTGGCATCCATTGATTACTCTGTTTGGCACAAGGTGGCACTACTGTATGGAGAGTTTTGCTATGTTCAGGTTTAGTTTTATATTCGAGATAATCACTCTGATCTCCTTTTGTATTTGAAGTTTGTTTCTATATTTAGATTTAAACCAGATGCAGCAGTAAAACCAATTTTGCAAAAGTGTGAAGTGGGAAAGGATAACAATACCCAAAGTGCTTTTGCTTTAATAAGCGAATAATTACAAGACAGTTCAGTCCAAAATTTGTTAAAGACTTAATAACAAAATTTGATTTTTATGATCTACTTAAAGAAAGATCTATCAGTTGTTCTTCTTGCAGTGATAGGTCACCTCTGTCAAATGAATTTATTATCCAATTCCAGTTGCATGTCTTCTGCGAAAAAGTATTTATGGAAATTATTAATCAAGCTCTCTAAATGACCCTCCATGGTCTTTAGCAACACTTTTTTATGATTCTCTTCTGATGGGTAGCTCTGGACAAATTCACACATTGTGAGAAACAACTCAATGTAGTTTTCTTTTATTTTGCTATTCCATAACACTTTTTTTTACAAACAGCATTAACTCTTTCATTTGAATCAAATATATATGTATTATTTCCCTGAAATTGAAGATTAAGTGAATTATATTCCTCGACTATGTCTACTAAGTAGGAGAGCTTCATTAAAAATAATTTTGTAAAATTTTTCTGCATGCTCATGTCCCTATTTGCTTAAGAATATCATTATTTCATTTCTCAATTTGTAGATGCACTTGAACACTTTACTACATGACAACCATCTGGATGAAGAATAAAACAATAATGATTTATCATCACATGACCACAAGCCTTCTGGCATCCATTGATTACTCTGGTTGTGGCACTGAGTGTCACTACTGTATGGAGAGTTTTGCCTGTTTTTTTTAAACAATGATTTATGTTCAGCTCCCACATCTTCACAAAAAATAGATAAAAGCATTGATTTTAGAGATCTGGTTTTTATATAAATAACTATATCAATAACTAAATATTGTTCAAATAATATTTGGCCCTTGACTTAATGATTTTGATGCTACAGCTTCCTGATCATTTATGCAGTAAGCCCGGATTACTCCTGAAGATTTCTTCTTCACAAGAGCTTGTAAACTGTTGTGTTTTCCAGACATGGTTTAAATTCAATCAGTACAAATCCCAACATAATCATTCCAATGAAACTTTGCACCAACAATCTGCATCATTTGTAATTCTGAACAATTCAATACTGGTTGTTCTTTCTTCTATAGGTTTGAAAAATAGCAAGTCTTTAACTATTTTAGCAACCTGGAAGAATCCATATAGCAAATCAAATGAGAATCATTACTTATGTCTGTTGCTTCATCAAATTGTATGGCAAATAATTTTCCAACTGATCCAGATTCAATCTATTGCTGAATATCCACAGATATATCATTAATTCTTTGGCAAACTGTATCATTTAACAGAGAAATATTCTTAAGTAGTTTAGCATAGATTTCATCAAATATTGTTTCTGCAATGTCCATAGCAGCTGGTAGAATAAATTGCTCTGAATAGTATGTGGTATTTTAAATTTGGCTATTTCATAAGCCACTTTGTACAATTCTAATAAAGCTCTTTCATTTACTGTTAGAACTTTGAGGAAATTTGATCTCTGTTTTTCGAAAAATCTGAGTTTCTCTACATAAATTTATGGGGCTTACCAATATAATTTCGCACGTGATTTCTAAATGCCTCTTCAATTTATTCAGTGTCATGCTTTCTGCAGCCAAGATTCTGAAATAAATAACACATTGAGGTTTTCCTTCACCATTTATTTTGGTGTTTTAAAAATCTGAAGTTTAAATACACTTGGTTATATTTTCACGTTTTTGAATTTATAGTAGAATTAGCACTGGTATTAGGCATTTTTGATGAAGTAGAAGATTCTTTGTCTTTAAGCTTATATTTGCCTTTAATTAAAAATTTATCCATATTTACAGGCATATGTAAATATACATACTTTTGCTGCATTGGAACTCGAAGTGACAAAGTCTCTTAGGTAGTACAATCACAATGAAACAATTAACAACTCCTAAGCAAAAGCACTGCTTTTATAGTTGCATATTTTCAATCTTGAAAGTTCATGACTCACTGGTATCTGCCACAAACATTCAGGTAAAACTTTAATCACATAATAATATTGTGCAATTGCACTATATCAGTAATAATCCTTAGGTTTGACACATCAAATTTAAATTCCCATAGATTGGGTTACTCTCATCTATCATTTGATATCAGGGTAAGAATTCAGGGGGGGGGTGCAAAATATTAAAGACTGAGAACTGCTGTTCTATCCATTGCGAAACTTAGGGGAGTATTATAATATTTATCATAATAAAAAAGTGTTGGGAATCTGATACATGCTGTTCATCATCAATGTTCTGGTCAAATAGTACCATGAGGGTACAGGCCAATTATAAACTAATTTTTAAACTGTAGATAAAGTGCAATGAATGGATTTTAATGGATATCTTGATCTTTGCACCACCCAGAGAATTTCCTGGGTGTTCAAACACATATATAAACTCCCACCTATAAATAAATTAACCATTATTGTTCTAGAGCTTAAAGGAACCTAAAGACTGGGACTATGATCATGAGAAAATATAAATATATATACTCTAATTTAAGAAGTCTTACTGGTATAGTATACAAATTCCTTAAAACAATATACTATAATAAAATCAAGTCATATACTATAAATTGATAGAGCAGGTAGTTGAAAGAATAAAGACATTAACACTATTAGTTTTTTAAACAATTATTTAATAATTTTAACAAATAATTAAAAAAATTAGAAAAGATATAATAATATGACAATTCCAATACAAATACAACTTTATTAATGAAATATAAATTCTTATAGTAAGTAATATTAACCTGTTGAGCCTAAATACCAAATTAATTATCATAGACTTTCCGGTTTATTCCTCTTTTCTAAATAATTAAATATAAAAATAATATCTCACTAAGAAAAGATAAAAAAATTGAAATTAGCTATAACCCTCTTTTACAATTTTGGAGGAAAAATAAAATAAAAGATAAAAAACATGTTTCAATAAAAAATAATAATAATTATTATTCATTATTATTCATAATTACCAACTATTACTTTTATTAAAAGGTACCTCTACATGTACATGTGCACACTATAAAACAATTTTACCATGTATTTTTTAGGTTAGTACAGGCTGAATTAATCATTTTCCAATAATTTTCATGTCAGATTTATAGGCTGAAACAGTTGTGTATTTGGATGGAAACACAAGACATGTTGCAGATTTCTCTAGAGGATATTCTCTTTTTACATTCCCTTTTAGCAAACAGGTTACATGGTAAGGTTTAGTGATGCTCAGATTTTAGCTAAAGCTTATCACACATTATTTTCCAAATCCATTTTAAGAAACAATTTTTAAAACTAATGCTGAAGTTAAAAAATCAAAATCATATAGCAACAACTCAATTTTTAAGCTAGTAAATAAAAAATAAAGAGCTTTGCTAATTTGCTCTAGCAAGCTTTAATGGTAAATGCCAGCTAAACAAAGCATTTAAAAAAACTATCTTGAAATCCAATCCCTAACTTCAGACCAATAATTTCATGTCTCGACACTCCTCAGTAAGGTGCTAGGGTGCTCCCTAATCTCAGACCAATGGTTTTATGCCTTGGCACTCCTCAATGAGGTTCTAGGTAACACCTCACAGAAGTGGCAAGGCATGAAACCATTGGTTTAAGTTAGGGAGTGGTTTTCAAGATAGTTTTTTAAATGCTTTGTTTAGCTCACATTTATCAATAAAACTTGTTAGAGCCAATTAGAAAATATTTGTATTTTTATATTGGACTATTTTCATAATCTAATATGTGTGTTGAATGTCTTTAGAAAAGTTTAATTTTAGTTAAATATTCTAAATGCACTCAACTGTTAGTAATATCACAGCAAACAGATTAGTATATGCACAACATTTCGAGAGGTATTTTTCTCTCCCTTCTTCAGGTGTTTCTGGCTTGACCAGTGACAGTAATAGCATGGGATTCGAACCTGGATTCTTAGATTCTTGATTATTGAATTTTAAGATAATGCTTTAACCACTTGAGCCATCCTGCACTGAGCTAACCTGTTTGCTGTGATATTACTACCAGTTGAATGCATTTAGAATATTTAACTAAAATTAAACTTTTCTAAAGACATTCAACACACATATTAGATGATGGAAATAGTCCAATATAAAAATACAGCTAGAACACCATCATCACAAACCTTCAGAAAAACAATTAGAAAATATCTTTATTTTTTTAATGGTGAAGCTAGTCTTACTTCAAACTAAAAAATTAATCTTTCACTGATATTTTCACAGCTGAACTGTACTACTATTTTAAACTGTTGAATCAATAATGGCTGTTCCTCACAAAGTATTGAAGTCTATTGTCTTAAACTGCCCCATATTTTAATTTTTGAACACTCGTGTTTTTCATTCATTCACATATATCTCAGACATGACAGCATTAAATCTGAAAATTGAGTTTATTTTTACAAAAGATTATTTGGTTATTTCCCTCCTTTTTTCTTTTAATTGATAAAATTCTAATTATAATTAATTACATTTCTTTGTAGTTATTTTTCTTTTTACTTAATGACACAAAAACAATATAATCCTTATATTATACTTTTATTTGAACAACCTTTCTTTTGTTTTAGAGAGATAAAGTGAGGGAAAAAAACTATAATTAATTAAAACATTACGCCTTATCAAAAATGTTATAACCTTATTATTGACCTTTTTTTTAAAAAAAATAAAACTAGTCAATAAATTACTGAACAAAGAGAAAAAAGTTATTAACATATATTTTACTATTTTCTTTTTCTTACATTTCTCTCTTTCTTTTAGCACTATTCTAAACAAGATATATATTATTATTCTTACTATTTAAATTTTTAATTGTTAATTAGAGAAGATATTAATTAGTATTAAAGTTTATCGGCTTAACGTTTTCGAGGATCCATGCCTCATATTCATAGCCTTCATAAAATGTATAATAAAATATGCAAATGCAAATATTTGCATATTTTATTATACATTTTATGAAGGCTATGAATATGAGGCATGGATCCTCGAAATCGTTAAGCCGATAAACTTTAATACTAATTAATATCTTCTCGAATTAACAATTATATATTTTACATATAGTGAGAAGTAAAGCTATGTTTATTTAAATTTTTGTAAATTAATTTTAATAACTGCCATTTTAACAAAAAAAAACATGAGAAGAAATCACTGCCCAATATTTTATTTTTATTTATTCATAGGGCATATACACTATTATATAAGTTTATACACATGTTTGTTTACATAGACTTTTAGTATATATGTACATACACATTTACATACATGTGTATTAAAATTCATCCTTAATTTGGTCACTATTATTTATAAATTTTAATATCCATACTGAAGTTTGGATTCAAAATCGTAGATATAGAAGGATTAGTACTAATCCCTACTTCAAATTAAAATAATTTTCAATCATTATTTTTTTAGAGAATAAGAGTTTTTACATCTTTTCTCTCATGAATATTTAACAAAATTAACTTAAATATGTAAAAATCTTACCTATGTTTTGTTGTATAAATACCAATAAACGTCAATAAAAGAATAGCTACAACAGGCACACAAATACCTAATATTATAGCAAGAGAAACATTAAAACTGGATTGATTTTCTGTAGTAAGTGTAGATACTAAACTAGTAAAAGTTACATCCCTCTTGGTATTTGTATGACTGATAGTTGTTAGAATGACAGTCTTTGTATTAGATGATAGATAAATGGGCTTAGTAGTTTCTTTGAATGAATCCTCTGAATTTTCATTTGAAGTCACTATATTAAAATAGCCATAAGGATTATAAAACAAAATTGATAAAGCAATACATTATTTGTAATAATATACATTAAATATATCTTTATTTTAAAATAACATGAAATCCTGCAAATGTTTTATAAGTTTTTATATTAAGAAATTTTGCTATTAAAAGTAGTAAATGATTTTAAGCTTTATTATTAAACTTTCTGTTGACATAATATGCGCAATAAAGTTGTGGTATTATATTGTAGATATCTTTATTTACATCTTTAAATGCATGTCAAATGCCCATTAATGGTCATCTAGTGAAAAATTGCAAAGATGTGATGTTATGTACTGCGACATCTCCTTAAACAGAGTCAGGAATCTCTCAGCAACTATGCCTAAAGAAATCTGCTAGCCACTTTATCTTCCCCTTCCATTCCCCATCCTAGGTTTTCCCATAATATGCTCCATTTCATTTCCACAACATAATCTTTGTCAACTCTATGGCCTTTATATCTAAATCCCCCCTTATCTTTCCCCAAACCCAGCATAAAAACCAATAACCCAATAGCTCTGTTCCAAATACTTCCATAACACAAGGCTCCCCTCTCAGTGTCCTCCTTTTCATCTGCTACATAAATCCCCTTTATAATGATATTGAAGACAACCTCTCTGAAGTCTACATTCCAAGATTGAAAAAAACAGTCAGGCCAATAGCCTACATGGATGACATTTTTTTTTTCATCAGAGAAGCAATTCAACAATCTATATGGGGTTTTGGATAGCTTTACCAGACTTACAGGATTAAAAGTAAACCCACTAAAGTTCTCTACATGGGCAATTTGGTCTGGAAAAAAGATAAAATCATGATTCCATGCTGACCCTCAAAAGTTTCTGGGTTTTTCTATCTTCAAATCTCAGGTTGCAATGTCCAACGAACTGCAAACTAAGATCCTGCACTCCACAGACAATATCACTCAAACACTGTCCAAAGTCTACCTATCCCTTCAAGGTAAGGTAGCCCTACTGAATATGAAAATATTCAGTAAAGTCTCATACTACCTTCCAATAATGACTACAACTAAATCATTCATTAAAGACTGGATAAATTTTGCTTAAGGCTCTTTTGGAAAGGTCATATAGTCTAAAAAATTAAATGGAATAGCACTTCATTGCATTCCAACCATACTATACCAAAAATCTCATTCCTTGGTCTACAGTCTAATACAGAAGTATGGATACAACCAGATAACAGATATAATACAACACACAGACAGAACTCCACCTAAAAAAATATGCTGGCTAGACCAATTAATGATAACATTGAAACAACACAATACCAATACAGAAGATCTTTTCCAAAGTAAAAATTAAAATGTGGAATGCTTACCACATCTTAAAGCCAAGCACTTACACTATTAAGCCAAAACTTGGACTATCAAACCAAAGACTCATCACATTATTTAAATACTGAGCTCTGGAGCTAAAATACCTAGACTATATAATTAAAAATCAATCTAGAAACTATGCCCACCAAAGTTGAATCAATATGCTTAAATTATGGCAAACAGGAGAAAACTTTTGACCATATTATTAAACATGTATGGGTCTGGGAAATATTAAGAGTCTCATATATAAAAACTCAAAGGTTGACTACTACCAAATTTTAGACCTCAAGCAATGCATACGTGAGAGATATATCCCTATCATTAGGCTATCAATCTTTATAACATACTCCAGCTGGCTTGTTAGATGCAAGAAACAATATACCCTACCTCAACCAGATGAAGATCATTACTTTATCCAAATAACAAATAAGATTAAAAAAAGGGAAAAGACACTAGTCACCTGATTTATCTTCGAAGAAACATGGAAACTTTTCCAAATTCCTCACCTAATAGTCTTTTCCAAACAATGACCTGAACACTTATCCACAATGCTCTTGGACTTTACCCAAGCAATTAATATAGTAATCAATTTCAATATGTAACTTTCACAATGTAATTATACTACCGTAATAAATTATTATTTAGAATAATAATACTATAACATATTAAACAATAGGATTTAAAATTTATTCTTCTTATTAATTTTTAAATACAAATATAATGTATATACTTAACCTAGATGTAATTAAAGGGGATTTGAACATGGACTTTCAAGTTCCCCACAATCACTCTATTTTACATAACCACATACATGTGAAAAATATCATGCTGAACCAGCACTCATCAGTTGGTCCAGGTCATCATCACTGATTATATGTGTATGGGAGATGATCTGGACCAACCGACAGCATGAAATACATATATTGGAGATCATTTATCTTCACATGCATGTGGCCATGAGTGTATAGCTCAAGGTACCTTGAAAATCCTTGCTCAAATCCTCTTTAATTACTATTAATTTTGAAAATAATCATATTCTAAAAGGCTGAAGAAATCTTGTTCCTGCCAAAAAATAGTTGTGTAAATAAGACAAAAATTTATAAGTTTTTAGATTTTTTTTTTTACTGTGATGTACACTAAAAAAAATGTCAATAGAACAGTTGGGGAAAACCTGTGCACATTTTTTTTAGAAAGATTGATATGGCTGCAATTAAAGAGGATAGATTTTACACAATCACTTTACATCATAAAATGAACATTAGAAATGGATAATTATTAATAAATTTGAGATATCTTTGTTCTTCACACTTCTTATAAAACATATTTGATAAATACAGAGTAGCAGGACTTTGGAACATACATATATATAGCATGGTCCAAAAACTAGATTCCAAGATTTTGGTACTTTACTTATTAAAGTGCTGATTTCTATTCCAATCATGGCTATTATGTATTATCCACTAATTATTTTCATTTAATTATGTTTCATTTATGTGGAAGACACTATATTGCTGCAATCATTCATATATGGAACAATAAATTATGCTATTCCTGGAAAAAATCAGATAATAGCAATCATGTTATATCCTACAGAATTGACACTGTCCTATTCAAAAACTAGATGCTCATTTACCAATCATTATTACATGGCTATTTGAAATGCCCACAGGCCATATGTGGAGGGGGGGTCCTAAATCTGTTCATGAACTAAAATCATGTTTATGGGTAAGAGACACTTATAGCCATTATGTTATATGAAGCCATTTAATTCCAAAAATGTCAAGATTTTAAGGTTTTGAATCTAGATCAACTTTTTGGCCAATTCCATACCTGGATAAATGATATACTTGATTGTTTTTTCGTCCCTGGTGTTCACCACAGGATGGCATTGATGCTAATCAAAAACATATACATATAACAATTCCAGGCCGGACTTAAATGATCGATTTGATCTAAAAAGATCTGATTTCTTAGATTTGTAATAAAATATTCTACTAACTAATACTATTATATGATGTTAGTTTTTTTCATTTTTGTAAATGTTATCTTGTTTTTGAGTTTGTGTGTGTATGTCTTTAAAGTTACGGTGTTTTTCTAATTTTTTTTTTTTTTGACTTTACGTGTGTCTTTTTAAAGTTACGGTCTTTTTTTTTTGCAAGAGTAAATCAATAATTTTATTCGTAATAAGTAAAAGTTTATTAATCTTATCTTGTTTTTGAGTTTGTGTGTGTGTCTTTAAAGTTACGGGGCTTTTTAAAATTTTTTTTTTTTGGACTTTATATGTGTCTTTTTAAAGTTACGGTATTTTTTTTGCAAGAGTAAATCAATAATTTGATTCAAAAGCAAGACGTAATAAGTCAATGTTTATTAATCTTAGATTGTTTTTTAGTTTGTGTGTGTGTTAAAAGTTACGGGTTTTTTTCTCATTTTCTTTTGGACTTTATGCGTGTCTTTTTTTAAAGTTACGGTATTTTTGGTCAAGAGTAAATCAACCATTTTATTAAAAAAGCAAGATGTAATTCTAAATCTATCAAAAGTAACGTAATTTATATACTACAATTTAGAATTGATACCCAACTACTATTAGTAAGGACCGTCACTGAAAGACTCAATTGAAAAATGATATCCGACTAATTTCCGTTTTCTTTTTTTTGGGGGGGACAGTAATGAATCAGAAAGTGGGTTGTTTTTGTTAAGTCTGTCTATATAAAAAGGGTACCATTATTGAAATACTAAATTTAAAAATGATAGCCAACTAATTTGCATTTCTTTTGACAGTAATTAATCAGAAAGTGGGTTTCTTTTTTTTTTTTTTTTGGTAAATCTTGTGTATATATATAAACAAACAAACCGTAATTCAAATACTCCATTGAAAAAATAAAACCCCATTGAATTTGTTTTTTTTTTTTTTTTTTAAAAGACTAATTAATCGGGAACTGGGTTGTTTTTGTTTAGTGTGTAGATATAAAAACTAATCTTATTTTGAAATAATAAATGTAACAAAAAAAAAAATATCCGACTAATTTTCTTTTTTTAACAAGTAATTCCTAATAATTAGACACTGGGTTGTTTTTGTTTGTGCGTGAATATATATAGCAAAAGTAACTAGTCACGGACAAATTCTCGTGAAAATGGTACTTTTCGCGTGATCCTTCAATTTTTTTCTCTTCTGCACCCTTAAAAGCAATTTTTGAGGGTTACCCCTTCATAATGGAATCTTCAGGACATTATTATTAAACTTACTACAGTAAAGTAAGTTACAACACATTAAAAAAAATAGACATCTTATCAAATTTAAAAAAACTACAAATGCTTCAAATACACACACTCTCACACGAAACTACAGAGAAAATAGATGTTCTACTATTATGAGAAAATGATGAACAAAATCAACTACTATGGCAGCCAATCAAGGCATTTCTTTCTCTTTGATTTTAGCATAGAAAAAAGCCATAACTGGCAGCCGTCGGGAACTCTTTCTGTGTTTTATCATAGAAAGAAGTCTCCTTGTGTTGACTTCTGTCACCGCCTCCTCCATCCAACATTTATAACATAGAAAATTCCTCTTTTGTTGGGTGAAGGCTGGTGAAACGGTATATTTCTAGGAATTGACCTAGAAATAGTGACATCTCAAGGCGAACACCAGGGATGAGAAAACAACCATATACTTTAATAACATTGTGTATATATATATATATATATATAGGGGAGCCTTCTATGTGGGAATGTAAAATGGTTTATACATGCAGAAACAATCTGAGCAATTTTCAAACGTTTTTAAGATGATGCTGTTAAATATTAACAATCCTAAAATACAGTTTATATTATTGCTATGTAGAGTATTGTCAATGGAACAATAAACATACTGAGATAATATAGAATGATTTAGCAACTGTAAAATGCCTATTTATGCAATTTCAAAATATTAATTATTGCAATAAAACTGCAGACAACTGCTTCAGCCAATATTTTTAAAATATGATGAATCTTTGGCAAGAAATGTCTGGTAAAATTTTTTTTTTCCAGGACATCTAAAAAAAATAAAATAATCTTTTTAATAGCCCAATGGAGGCAAAAGCCTCTCCCACAGTTTGTCATAGAGGAACAGTGAAATAAAGGGCAGAATTAATTTGCCAGCTCGTGAGTTTGAGATTTTCCTAGTTTGTCTACCCTCTAGCTAAGGCTAACTGGGTTCCCATTTACTGTCCATTATTGAATGCTTAGCTTGGATGGTACAAAGAGCAGAAATTCATTTTCCAGCTCATGAGTTTGAGTTTTTCCAAGTTTATCTACCCTCTAGTTAAGGCCATCTGGATACCCATTTACTGACCATTATTGAATGCTTAGCTGGGTTGGTTATGGGTCGGCTACCTGAGAGAAAAAATCCCTTGAGAAGAATTGTAATCAACCTGCATTTGAATTCCAGGATTGTAAATATGGCAGATGAATATGCTATCTATATATCACAAAGCTTAAGATCTAAAGCAATATATATATATATATATATATATATTATATGATCACTAGATGGAGCTTACCAATAACTCTTAACAAGCTTTGCTTACATAAATGCCGAAAGAGATAGAATTCAAAATCTCTATTGTTGTCACCCACCTTCAGATCAGCTAGTTTCAAGCTTATTGGCTCATGTCAGTGAAGGGTTGGGAGACTAGAAACTAGATCTAACTATCAACTCTAAAGTCATCTCTTATCCAACATGTTTCTATCAGTTTGAAAGCATGAATTTATTAGACACATAATGTCTTCAAACCCAGCTTAACAAATTATGGGTCTGAAATCAGTTCAGTTTCACCACATAGTAAAAGCCTCTGCAATATATAGCATTGCAAAAACCTTTAAAGGTACATTTATGATAATCAAAACAAGTTATAAATTTTGTAACTTGCTTTAAGCTTGCATTTTACGATCACTAGATGGAGCTTTACCAATAGCTCCTAACAAGCTTTGTTTACATAAATGCCAATAAACTTGAAACCAGCTGATCTGGAGGTGGGTGACAATGATAGAGATTTTGAATTCTATCTCTTTTGGCATTTATGTAAACAAAGCTTGTTAGGAGCTATTGGGTAAAGCTCCATCTAGTGATCATAAAATGCAAGCTTAAGGCAAGTTACAAAATTTATAACTTGTTTTGATTATCATATATATATAATTTGGATAAAAAGATGTGCGGCAAATTTTTATATTAACATAATAGTAATGAGACATGTAATAATGATGAGACAAAAAGAATTCACTGCTGAATAGCATTATTTAGGCCGGATCATGTGATATAAAAATGAATTTGACACCTCAATGGATTTTCATAAAATTCATCACACAACAAGAGTTTAATTTGGATTTTCATAAAATGCATCACACAACAAGAGTTTAATTTCCATCTGATAAATTCAAATAATTTGATTCTATTAAAGACATCTGTTGTCATTTCTTAAATACTGTATTTTTCTTATTAGGAATGCAATTTAATCCAAAATAATTGATTGTGATTATATTTGTATTAAGCCTACTCCTATTTCATACCAGATATTCAATACTGGTTAAGTCTTGTATAGTTCATGAATTGAGGTTCCAAAACTCTGTCACCCTCTTGTGCTCAAACTTCTTATAATCTAAGCAACAAACTGTTTATTTACTATTAGCTGAGCATCAATTAATCCATTTCCCATTTGTAAACTTGTACTAAACAAGAGAAAGTGTAAATTACTTGTATTTTATATTGAAAACTGAAGTTTATAAGCCCCATAAATCAATGACAATTTTATAGCATTTAACATAGTAAATGACTTTACTGAAAAGATGTCTGCTTTTATAAATTTTAAAAAAAAAGCTGATTAAATTTTTTAAGGTCATAAAATACATGTTGTAGAGGGTGTTAAGCTCAGCCATTTACATTTTTCATTAGTTAATAGATTTTACTATCAGTATAAAAGATATCTTATGGCACAATAATAGCACATCTTCCTACCATATGGTTTGAACCTGGGTTAAACAACTTGAAAGTTTTTTCAACAAGTTTACAATTTTTTTTACATATAGATGAAACATAGCCACTATTAACAGTATAATGTTGGTTGGTAAATGGATATCTACCTATTTGTTTAGAGTGTATGCTTTTTAGAGTAAATCTATAATGTATACAAACAATATAGGTTTTGAGACTAAAATATCACAAACATTATAAAGTTAGTGGATAACTGAGTATCTCTGGCTATTCTTCATTTAAAGAGATAAAAAGGATAGAAAAATAATAAACCCCTCATTACCCAATGATCATAAAATCGTTTTTAGGTGGTACTTTTAGGGAAGTCTTTCACCTTCTGCGATTCATATAAGCCCTGTTTTTACCATTTTATCCATGCAAGATACAAGTGTAATATCTTTTTCAATTCCAAAAGTATGAAAGATATTTGTTTAAAGCATGTCTCTTGTAATGATAAAGCAATTTGAACTCATAACTTTTAAGCTCCCTACACCTAGCCACTTCATCCTACACAACCAATACGCATGGCCACATACATGTGGGAGGGATAAAATTTATCTTTACCACATGTTTGCAGTCATGTGTATTGCTCCCACAAGATAGAATGGATAGTTGTAGGAAGCTTGAAGTTCAAATCCCTTCCAATTATATTAAGTCCAGTATAGATAATATACTTGTATTTAAACATTATATATTGAAACTATAAGATATATATATATATCACAAACCTTTTTGTGTTGATGATTTATCAGGATTTTCAACTGCCATCTGGTGAGAATTTTCTTTTTCTATCATTGTAGCCTCTAAATAATAATACCTTCATATCAATCAATGTAGAATGATTATTGAGATGAGCTAACTAAAAAAAAATCATAAGCTTGTTCAAAACTTTAAAAAAATGTCTTAAACTTTATTTAGCTTAAATTCAAAACTTAGTTTATGGAAAATTTATTTATTTTGAGTTTTTTTTATATTCAAAAATGATCTAAAGTCAAAAAATTATATATATATATGTTTTTGTATGTTAGAATAAAGTATTAGAAATATACACTGATGATATGAGTAAAATGATTTGATAATAAATATATAGTATTACCTCAGTTTTACAGTAAATATTTCTTTTCATATGATTTAAGTAGAAGTTATGTGAAATGTAATTCATTTTAATCTTATATGGATAATGAAATCCATTATGTGAGATAGATTCATTATTAATTAAACTCTCTTCATTCTCATCACATTCTCATATAATTTTCTTATTGTATATATATTCTCTCATTTTTGTATTTTATTCATGATGAAATCAGATTCTACACCAAAGGATCTGCAAGACCCACAAGGCACTGGATCTGAAAGGCACCAAAACTGAAAGTTACCATGTAGTCTAAACTTTTTATGTTGTATCAAAAATTCACTTACTTAGAAACATAATTTTAAATAATATATATTATAGCACTGTAGCTACATTGCTGTGCTCCTTAAAGTTAGAATTATTTAAGTGCATGGAAAAATAGTATTTAATCTTACCATGTTTTTTAAGAATAAGGTGTGCCTTGAATATTTAAATAAAATGTATATTTGCCATTAATGGAGAAAGTCATAGGGAGCTTAGTCATTGTTAAAATAAAAATTAAATTAAAGCCAATTTTGTTAATACTTCCCTAGGGTTTAAATGATAAGTAAATTTAATCAACAACATTTAGTTTAAATAGATGTTAAATCAATCACTCTTAGAGTTAATTTGTTTTAGAAGAGTATAAAAATATTTAGTGTATAAATAGTTAAAATTCAGTTTTTCCAAAGTTGTCTCTCTGAAGCTATTCAAAAATCATTCAAACAAAATGCATAGAAATTAATGAAAATGTGTGTGTGTCTAAAAATGATGTGCACATATACATATAATTAGTTTAGTAAGTTGCTTTTATTGTGCCTGGAATTTTAGGAGTTTTCAATTTTATTGTTTCACATATGCATCTGAAAATAAAATTAGAATATATGTATGCATTTTACATAGCAATGTTGTAGATATTTTATCCACTGTCTTGAGTTCTCTGTATATGTTTACTTGCCTTTTTATGTTATATATGTAAGTCCCATGCAATTTGATTTTATGTGCAATCACTCATGGATGACTTTGATTTTACTTTGAATTCAGAAACATCCCTGGGAATATATTTTCCACATTTGATTTTTCAGTTTATATGTAGTTTAATCACAAATGATCTCAACTGTACTCCATGTCTAGAGACATTTTTCTTGGGACCATATTTTTCCATGCTTTGATTTTAGGTTTATATGTAGTTTACTCACATAAATATTTTAATTTTTAGTTTGAGTTCTAAAATGATCATTATGTGATTTTACTTTTAATGCAGCATAGAGTTAAATGCATAGTAAAGGGCTTATTTTATAATGGCCTTCACATTGTAACTATTTAAATTTAATGTTTTTATTATTGCCTATTCTTAAGTTAATAGTAAAATATACATCACACATCTTGACTCAGCTAATACGTATCAAACAGAGTCATCTGAACCATACAGTTATTTAACAATAGCTTTCAGAGATGAAATATAATAAAAGATTGCTGTTAGAAATATTTAAAGAGTTATATAATGAGTATGTCAATAGCTCTTAACAAGCTTTTCAGAATATCCATATTCTCAGACCAGTTTCATGCTTTTGGCATTCCTCAGTGAAAATACCAGGTCAAGCCCACACTTTATCTAATGGATAACTATTAAATAGAAAATCTGAAATTTTCAGATATTCATGTCTTCAAATTCAGCATTCTAACTTAAATAGCCATATGGGATTGAACAAAGTTCTGATATACTGTACATTAATAGCTTTAGCAATATAAAATCATCAAAGCCTTAAGAGCAAAACAATAACTGCAAATAAATCAAGTCATACATATATCATGTGACTAAAATTAATAAACTTGTATTACAAATGTTATATAATGAACATGCCAATAGCTCTTAATAAGCTTTTCAGAATATCCATATTCCCAGACCAGTTTCATGCTTTTGGTATTTCTCAGTGAGGCACTAAAATATTAAAGCATTGAATTTAAAATAACAGGTCAAGCTCAGAACGTTATCTAATGGTTAACTATTAAGTAGAAAATCTGGAATTTTCAGAATAAATTTTTTCAGTCTGGATATTGTTACTTAAGTTAGATATCTGGATTTGAAGACATATGGATGGGTGAAAATTTCAGATTTTTTTAGTTAATAGTTAATCATTGGATAAAGTGCTGGGCTTAACTTGGTATATTGAATTTAACGCTTAAATATTTTAGTGCCTTACCGAGGAATGCCAAAAGCATGAAACCAGTCTGGGGATATGGATATTTTAAAAAGCTTGTTAAAAGCTATTGGCAAGCTCATTATATCATATTTATAATACAAGCTTATTAAATTAAGTCACATCATATATGACCTGATTTCTTTGCAATTATATTTAAAGAGTTATCTGAGGTCACAAAAATGCAATATATATTAATATCAAAGATGTAATATGATGTATTTTCTAAAACAATAAAGCCAATTACTCAAGGCTTTAATAGGTTTATAAATGTAGATGATAACACTCAATCCTTAAGTTTCCAACAATCTCAACCTGTAGTCAACCTTCTTCAATAATAAATGAACTGTTAATAAGTTTGTTTTGTTTGTTATTGTAATTAATCTTAGCATTTGTTTGCTGATGACTATTCTTTTGCAATTGATGTTTCTAAAGAAACTCTGTTCTTCATGACCTAGAGGCAATTTTCAGTATCTATTAGTTGCTGTGTCTTATGACCAGCAAGTAAATAAATGGACAAAGGAAGAATTGAGATGGTAAGATTATAGTTTAATACGAATAATTTTAACTATATACATAGCCTATTATAAGGCATAATAAAATAATAAAAGGTCGTAGTGACCTGCATATAAATACCCTAGTCCTGCTTTTGGACTTACAGAGGCAGGAGTCTCTGACTCATAATTAAAACTCAGAACAATTAGTTTAGTTTATGGGGGTTTATATACCCCTCAAGACTTCTGGAGTATTTTACATTCCTAACCATATATGGTGTTTTTACATACGTTTTCACATACACGCATTATTTTCACATTTCTCACCATATATGGTATTTTACATAGTTTTCTGATCCTATAAGGTCAGCTGGGCTTTCTATTATTATACAACTTTCTATGATTTAACAACATTGCAATTTTACACAATCGTTATACTTAATTACTATACAGTTATTTTACATATTTATTATACATTACAGTTATTACTTTTATTCTACATTATTGTACTCTTATTATTATACAATTATTATTATTATTTTACATACTCTTATTTTTATACAATTATTATTATTTACATATTCATTATACATTGCAGTTATTATACCTTGACCTTGAATACTGCATTAGTAATAGTGAGTAGTTATCAGGTGTTTATAATTAAGGTCCTCACCAATAAACTATAATATAAGTCTTTGAGAAGACATTCTAAGCTTCTGTATCTAGTGGTGCACTCTAGTGTTGGATACTGATATGCCTATTGTTTTTTACAATATACATATTGACAAAGTTATACTTGTTGATTATCAGATTGAAATAATTGCACATATTGTAATACCTATAAAGTTAGATTAATAAATGCTCAGGAAATCATGTGACATGCAAATGACAAGTTACATGCAATTCCATTTAACTAGATTAACAGATTTTTTAATTATTTCACCCAGTAGAATATTGCTTCAAGGGCTATGAGTTCATCGTTTCTTTAATACTAATTTTCCTTTCATTATATGTAATTCTTTAGCATGCATATGTGCATATATTTTACAAAGCAGGGGTTTTCTTTCGTTCCTTTATTTTATTTAGTGGATGCATTTTCAGTGAAGAGCAATGCCACTACCCATCACTAAGAGTGGACTAGGCTAAATAAAATAAAGGAAAAAAACTCCCGCTTCATAAAGTATACACACATATGCATGCAAAAGAATTACATTCTATTAAAATATTAAATTGCACGCTGTCACATATCTGCTCTTAAACAAATTTGTATTTACAATGTAATTTAAAATATATTCTTTAACAAAACACTTTTCATGTATTGATTAAATGATGGGTAAACGTTTAATTATAATTAAATATAAAATTCTTTAAGATATTAAACTGCTGTTTACATTGCAACTGAGAATAAATAAGAATCTTTGTGGGGGAAAAAAATCCTTTTAAGATCATGAATTAGTAATTAAATGGTATGTTATTTGAAAGGTCATGTAATGTTCAAGCACTTGAAATAAAAAGAGCTGATCTATGCTCCCAGAATATTGAGTTCTTATGACTGTCACTCTACCATTGCACTAAACATATATAATAATACCTTATCTAAAAAGAAAACTAGACGAGGATGGCCATATTTCCACCGGACCTAACCGGTACACATGACCCAAAAAAAAACAACAACTTCATTACAGATTTCTGTATAATTCAGTATGAAATAAAATCATCTCAAAACATATAATCACATTTACATTATTAACAATGTACCATTTTATAATATAATAAAAGCAAAAGATAATTGTTTGTATATTATCTATTAAAATCTGCTCTGTGCTGTTTAGCATAGTTACTATAGCAACCGACTTGGTTGATTCTGACTCTCAAAAATCTGGTGTTTGAACTTCTAAATTGAAATCGTATTACTAATGTACTTTCCATTTTGGGAAAAATTACTGATTAACCAATCAAAAAATTAATTATAAAATATTAACTGAATAAATATTAATTTATAAAAACTAAAATTTAAATATAAAGTTAAAATTAAAAGTTAAAAATAAAAGTAAAAATCAATGGTTAAGAAAACTGAGACAATTAACTGTCCTGAAAGATTATGTCAAGACACCGAGATAAGAGAGCTAAAACCAGGATAAAGTCGGGAAAACCAAGACATATGGGCACCCAGAAATAAACACATGAATGAAATGTAGAGCTTAAAGAATTAGGAAACAAAATAATACAGATATAAGAGCATTTCATTTGTTAGTGACCAGTGAAATTTTTATCAAAATTTAAAAATGTGTGAATAAAAATGGATGATATCAGAAGGCAAATGTCAAGTATATACAGGATAAAAACAATTTGTTTGGACGTTCAGGTCTTAAAAAGAATTCATTGTTTAAATTTTGATATTTTGTTTAACTGCAAAATTAATATAAAATTAGCATAAGATTAATCTAAAATAGAGTGCTACACAAAATTAATAATCTTTCTCAACTAATATGTTAAAAAAAGAAATAAACTGTGTTTCAAGTAGTGGGAAGGTGATACTATAGATCAGAAAATTTTCAGTTTACTGATAGGTAGTTGAAAATAATTATGTTGTTATTTCACTATAATAATGTAAAATTCTATCTTCATACAACACAGGGTTTACATATATAAAATATTAATACATCATTTTTTGAATTTTGTTTACATGTCATTTTATTATTATTTATTACAATTTTGCTATCTAGCAGTTTTTTTAGAGCTATAATCAGTTAATATATATATGCATTTTAAATCATTCTTTCATATTGTAACGGTCAAGATTCTGCATTCGTGTAACAGAATTCAGAATCCAAGCAAACACCGAAGCTGACCAGCCTAGAATTGTGACGTCCCAAGTCCGACCACACTTCAACTCGTAAGCCAGTACTCCAAGACTCAAGACCCTACGAATGACCACCTTGAAATTACACGTAGTATACTCCTTTATTCGCGGCCGACATAGGTCAGGGAGAAGCATTGAGACTTGTAATTAAAATTGCTATTATTGATAGCATCTAACGTATAATTAACTTAATGGAGACTTTATTAATGCATAGATTTTATAAATATATAATCAATAATTAGAATTGGATTGAATAATGAGACCGAGAATTGACTAGGTTAATTTACTACAGTTTTATTTCTTCCAATAAATCATAATTTAACCCAAGATATATATAATACGTGAAAATGCGCGCAGGCATTTAATGGCTGAAGAGTGTTCAGGTATACTCTTCGTACATATTCATTTATAAGATATTAAAGCAAATAATTAGTACATTTAAGTAAGATGAATATAGCAGGTGTTCATCTTATAAATTCATGATAGCCATAGATAAATAAATCATCATTGCTTTTGATGATTTACAATTTAAATACAAATATATATATAACGAATTTATATACGGCGTGAAAATGCACGCAGACATTTAAATAAATAACTTATCTCTACGTCATTTCTATAGGGGAACATATGCCAACTCCTCTTAATGTGTGGCTGTATACAAGTAATTAGACTAAGCCTTGGTTAACACTTACGATTGACATTACTTGTCTGTTTCTATATTTATTTATTTAGCCTAAAATCGGCTACAATAAATTAGATTGAACGTGCTTTTAAGAGTATCTCAGACAATCGCTGAAAATAATGAAATAGGGAGGTAGAGTTGGCTGTTCTGGATGTACCAATGCGCTATAGCACCAGCAAATACAATAGTAAAAGTCGCTCTGCGGATGGATTGGTAGATCAAGGGTTTCTGCGACAAACGCCGGTACCCTGAAACCGATCGTTATGCTGCATGAGAAAGAAACAATTAGTTCAGGAATGGCGGTGGACTTACGTGCTGACCTTGCCTTAAACCCAGGCTTCGCGACTGCTCTACCCTATGAGAGGAAGATGTGCTGGCTTAACCGAGGCTCCATCTTAAAGACGTAAATATACGTAGCAGCAAAACGAGAAAAATATTTAACTAAATTAATCACATTCGCCTAGCAAAGAATTTTATAAATTTAATATTCTACAGACACGTATATCAGTTGTATGAGATAATGTAGATAGTTGGGGGGGGGTGCTTGAAAGTCTGAGTTCAAATCCCTGTATTTAAAATTTAAAATAACAAAAGAGGTTCTTAATGCAACAATTTATTTTTGGGTAAGGGGGGGGGGTGATTTTTTAGATTATCAGATATTTATTAATCTCATTTTTTATAAAGTAATGAAGGCTCTTTAATATGCATCATTTCAAGATAAAGTATGTAATTTGACAAAATAAATAATACATTTATTTCTTGCAACTATTAGATGACACATCAAAAAAAGGGGGGGGGGGCGGTAATAATGTTGTTCTATAGATTATTCACCAAAAAAAATGCTAATAGCTTTGTGCAAAATCATCACGTATACTGTATAACACTGTTGAGCCAAAACTATCCCCTGGCAACTAAAAGCTATTAAAATTTCAGAAAAAAATAAGATCAATTAATTTCTGCAATATCCTTGTTGAATATAATTCCAAAATATTATTTAAAAAACTTCTTGAAATCAGGTACTTTGTATTTTTCATCTTATAGAAGTTGCGTTTTCTTGAAGAAAGAATAAATGTGTGTATGAATGTTTTTTTTCCCAATAAATATTTATAATCTTGATATACAGAACTAAATCATGGCCCTTATTCCAGGAAATTCCAAAATTGTCAGTCAAGGCAACAGTTGGAAATAAAAGATGAAGGGTGTTCTCATGATTGTGGACACAGGTTGCCATTTGATGAAATTTTTTCTTTAGGCATTTATAACTGCAGAAGATGTTCACGTGATGGAAGATTCCAAGAAATGGAAGAACTGTCTAATATTAAATGGAACATTATTGGACTTTATGAAGTTAAAAGAAAAGATGAAGAGATAATTGATTAAAAAAATGGATATGGACTGTACTATAAAGATATAGATATTGGAAGTACAAATGAAGTCAGATTCATTATAAATAAAAAATGGAAGAACAACATTGTGGAAATTGATGAAATATTAGATAGAGTGGCAAGGATAATTATTCAATTCAATGGTAGATACCAAATGCAGATAAGTTAGATTTATATTCCAATAAGTTCTCATCATGTTGAAAAAGTAGAGGATATATATATATATAAGGCTTTTGATCAGACCAAATAACATTTTGAAATTGTCATGAGAGACTTAATGCTAGAATTGGTAAATAATTGAAAGGTCAAAGTGCTGCAGGTAAATTTGGTTATAGTGATAGAAATGAGAGAGGACATTCACATGTGATGTTTGCAGAAACAGAAAAACTTTATATTACAAATTCTTTTTTTTAAAGAAATGCTAAATGGAAATGCATAAAGATTCAGCAAAATTGTATTATAACAGGAAATATATGTTTTATGATTGTAATGTTCTTAATAAAGTCAACATAGGAAGTGAACATCAATTAGCGAATTGTAAGATACATGTTAATACAAAATTAGAGAGGCAAAAATTATCATGAAAAACAGTATTCACAGTTGATATTTCTAATCTTCAGAGACATAATTTAAATTAGAACTTGCAAATCATTTTCAAATATTAACATATTTTGAACATGATTCAGATTTGAATGAAATTAATAGGAATATAACTGATACACTTTTAAAAACTGCAACAAAAATAACTGGTACAAAAAAAGCAACAATTTACCAGTAACATTTTTACTGAGATCAGACAATTTATGAGAAAGAAGGAATATGAAATGGATTGAATATCTAAAATTTTGTAAAATGGATCAAAAAAAGATGATAACAATATAAGAAAAGATTTTTGTGAATTAATAAACTTACAGAAGACAATGAAAGTTTGAAAAGTGTTATGTAATCAACCATGAAGCTGAATGCGAACAAAATAACAAAAATTATAGACTATATGTTTAAATAACATCAAAATAGAGATGACAATATATTTATTTACATTTATATACATAACACATTATATACAATTACATCTTCAGTAATTCCGGTGACTAATAACAACTGATCACCCGATAGATATTCCAGAACATATATTTTCCTAAGACTGCATCCACTAGCATGATCCAATCAGTCCTTGAATTGGAAGACTATTTCCCACTAAATACTAATACTCTCACAATTAAACATTAACCTCTGTCATTACTATTCTCAGTCCGACTCTGCATAGTTCTTATGAGCCTTATCAAGCACACACAAATAAAAACAAGACTGGTGAAGTCTGTTTAAGTTCCCCATCCAGCTGTTTGCACCTACAGAAGCTTACTCTCTGGGATGATGTTCCTCATAGCAGAAAAGTCGCTATAACTTTTCCAACAGGTTTTTCTTCTTTGGGTCCTTTCTCCCTGACATACCATGCTGCAACAGCAACCTCACGTCACATGAAGGATAAGACAAAATTCCTGCTCTTTAATGCACACACTATTTATACCTTTCCATAGTTTAATATTCAGTATTAATTATTACAAAAGTTTATAGCTATTTACATTATGCAGCCCCCCCCCTACTACATCTTTTCACAAATTATCAATTGCTCAATATACATTCCTTTCACCTGCAATTAATCTTTCAAATCTTGACTAAACTGCTCCTTCCTCTGCCATCTTTTGTTTAATTAGTTTAAAACAGCTTAATGTTTTGATTAAATAATATTCATATTTCTTTTATCTATCAGCAATCTTTTTCATTGCTTTCAACTACAATATCTCTCTATATTTAAGTTTCTATTCTTTTTTTTTTGGAGTCACAAATCCTAGCTTTATAACTTATACAAATTACGGTTACTCAAGGCATATTTTTTCCAAAATACAACAAAAAGCATAACACAAAGTCTTGATATTTATAGGAAATTTATTTTAGCAATAAGAAAAAGGATGGAACTATTACTAAAAAGAAAGATGACATCATGAAATGGGGTATTTCTATCAAGGATTATATAGCAAAAAACAACGATGTTAAATGAAAATATGAAAAATGCAATTAAAACTATAAAGAATGGAAAAGCTTCAGATAATGATGAAATTATAATTGATATCTTAAAAGAAGCAGGTGAAGAAATAACAAAATTTTTGGCAAAGTTATATAGCAAATGTCTAAATGATAAACATGTACCATATGGTTGCAAAAATGCAGTATTAATATTAATATTTAAAAAATGGATTTAAAAAGTCATTAGAAATTGAAGATCCAACAGCCTTTTATCAATGATATATAAAAATTTGACCAAATAATCACAACTCATTTACAGCAAATTTTAGATTTTAACCAACCAAAAGAACAAGCTGTAATTAAAAATGGTGTCATTACAGTGGATCATATTCAAATATTGGGAGAAGTTATAGAAATGACTAATAAATATGAGTTGCTTATGCTTTGAATTTGTAGATTATGAAAAGTCATTTGATTCTATAAGCATTTCTTCATCAAAGCATTGGATCATTAAAAAATAGATCCAGGATATTGGCATATTCTGAAGAAAATGTATAAAATTTATAAAAATGCAACCACTTTTTACAGCAGTTTTACAAGAAGTATTTTTTGAATTAAAATGGGAAGCTAAGAATGGAGATTATTTAAACCATCTAGATTTTGCAGATAATGTAATTGTTTGGGAAAATAATACTTTGGAGCTTCAGGAAATATTGCAGGAGTTATCAGATGAAAGTAAGAAAGTAGACTAAAGGTAAAAATTAAAAAGACTAAAGTGACGTTCAATGGATTTTCCCAAAGCAAGAAAATAAAGATTGATAATTTTGATTTAGAAGAAATTAACAACTACAAATATCTTTATCAGATTTTTACTACAGATGGAAACATAATGGATGAAATAATCATAGAATTAAATTTGGCTGAAGTGCTTTTGGTAGAAATAACTTAGTATTAAAAGGAAATATGCTTATATGTTTGGGGGGGGGGGAAAGGTTTTTGTAAGTACATCTTATTTATGGATCTGAGACTTGGATACTTAACAGAAGAGCAATACAGACATTTCAAACCATTCAATGATGTATGGAGAGTTGCATGTTATGAGTAACAAGAAAAGATCAAAAATTACAAGGATAAGAGAACAAACAGGTGTTATTGACAATCATTGAAAGAATTAAAAGACTAGTTGGGCTGGACATATTGTTAAAAGAGATGATAATAGATGGACACTTAAATTCTTATAATAAATTCCAAGAGATTGTAGAAGACCTAGAAATCGACCACATATAACATAGATGAATTAAATAAGAAAGTATGCTGGGGTGATGTGGAGAAGAAAAGCTACATGACAGAAAAGATGTATTGAGCATGGAGAGACTTATCATGCAGTGGATCAATAATGGTCAAAAATAATGGTGATGATGAAAAATTATGAAAGAAAATACTAGCGAACAAGAGAAATGAATTTTAATGAACAGCTAAACTGTGGCAAGCAATGTATTACTATATGCCAATAAACATCACATGATCACCATTTCTTATGCTTGCTTATAACTGTTATTAAAACAGTCAAAACTCTCTATATTGAGTCGCAATAGGTATGAAGAGTTTTGCCTGTTTTAATAAATTATAAGCAAGCATAAGAAATGGTGATCATGTGATGTTTATTGGCTTAAAATCAATCCTGCCTAATAGGATGATGGTGGCTATGGCTATTAAAGAACCAGACACCAAAATGTATGGGTACTGAAATGAGTTCAGACCTATATGACTATATAAGTGAATGAGCTTGGACTGAAAATATTAGGGTTTTCAATTTAAGACTCACAGTTTTGTAGTTAAGTAGAGATAAAAGGTGGCTGGTGGAGAGTTGCATTAGATCCTAAGATCTAGATGCAGTGCTCTCAGATTCAAGGCTCCTCACTGATGAAGGCCACAAGCCAGAAACTAGTCTGGGGATAATGGATGAGTGGTCCCTACATGGGGATTTTATGCACAAGCCTACTGGCATCCATTGATTACTCTGGCTTGCATTGAGTGGCAGTATGTATGGAGAGTTTTGCCTGTATTACTATGAGAGGAAACTGCAGTCATCCATATTTTAAAACTAACATCTACTATCGGTGGTAAGTCAAACTTTGCTCCAAATATTGGCCACAGTTAATCATTAATGTTCTTTATGTTAAATGTTCGAAATTTTCAACATGGCAAAAAATCAGAACAAAGATAGAAATAAAACAAGAGCATTTTCAAAAATTGCCAAAAATTTTTTAGATGTAACAAATCAAATGCAATTAATATCCATATGACTATATAAGCTATTCAGCTTGGATTGAAAATATTAATAGTGTTTTCAATTTCATTCTCATAGTTTTGTAGTTAAATAGAGTTAAAAGGTGGGTGCTGGAGGGTTGCATTAGATCCTAAGATCTAGGTGCAGTGCTCTCAGATCCAAGGCTCCTCACTGATGAAGGCCACAAGCCAGAAACTAGTCTGGGGATATTAGATGAGTAGACCCTAGATAGGGATTTTATGCACAAGCCTTCTGGCATCCATTGATTGCTCTTGTTAGCACAAGATGGCACTACTATATGGAGAGTTTTGCTGTATTTTGAATTGTTTAATAACAATTATTGTGCTAGTATGAGATGGTGATCATGTAATGCTTAGGCAATTTACCTGCAAAGATAGCAATAAATAATTATAAACAATTTTTTGCTCCACTAATAATAATTAAAAGATCAAAAGTATCAAACAAATGATCCATAAAGGCATCCTAAATTTTTGATAATAAAGACCATAAAACCAGACCACATTCATGCAGTACTATTTGATATTATCATCTTAACTCTAAATTGAGATAACATCTATAATAGATTAAGATTGTATAATATCAATGACACCATAACTTACCCACAACCACTAACATTCACTAAAACTAAATTTATAGAATCAAATAAATCCCTCTTGCAGGATTTTCTACAAAAATTAATTTATCATATAGTTTTAAAATATCTAATAGGATTATCTAAAGACTAGGCATTGTAAAGTGAAGATACTGGTGTGAATAATGGCACCAAAACACCCAAAGATTAATTTTGTTTAACTATTGTCAGTAATTTAAAAACCCTTCATGGTTTACAACAATGGTAGAGGGGTGAAATTTAGAGTTTAGGGTCTATGGATCGTGACTTTACTCTATTATTCATATACTTGAATTTCTTATCGTCTTCCAAACAATAATCCATTTAGTTTACTTTTATTAATAATTTTAAAATGTTCATTTTTCAAGCGTCCATAAAATAGAGCAACTAAATCAAAGCAAACTTCTAATTTGCATATGATCAAGCGAATTAGGAGATATAGAAAAACACTTGAGTATTAACCTTTTGTTTTTGCATGGATTACTGAATGCACTCTTCCTAAACACTGATTAAATAATCAGGCAAGAAATTATTATGATAAAATGTTACATTCGATCATCATCATTTTAATGAACCTTATTAGGCATGCTCTTAGTGAAATTTATTTTGCTTTTAAGTTTTACAACTATGTTATAAATTCCATCATTAATATGTACTTTCTTTTTAATATATAAAACAAATAATATGTTAATTTCTCAGGAAGTTAGGTGACACTTGAGTTCCAAAGTTAAAGACTGAGTATGACAATGTCATTTAGTGACCCCTCAAGTTCAAAAATTTTTAGTTTTTGCAATGCACCAATCTTACTACTGCATTAATTCATATGGAAATTTAATAAATAACAGATTAGCTTATTATTTTATGATTTAGAAAAAAAATTAAATAATCATTGATAAATACAATAAAAATTTTCATTTATTGTAAATTTGTTTTGAATTATGAAGATCTCGTTATCATTTTAGAACATTACTGATCCATTGCATGATGAAGGTCACTTTAAGTTTAATTCATTTTTTTCAATCTCTAGCCACTTTTCTTCACAACATACCAGAAACGTTTCTTATTTCATTGATCTATCTCACATGTGGTCTCTTTCTATGTCTTTTACCATTTCTTGGTAATCAATATAAGACTTTAACTGTTCATCTATTACCATATCTTCTAACAAATGATCTACCTAGCTCCATGTCAGTTTCTTAATTATTTTTATGATATCAGTGATATCTGTTTGTTATTTCAAAATTTATGATTTCTTTGAGTATTATACACTATTCAAAATCTTTTTTAGAAGTAAAAAACTTAGCTTCAAAATTGTTATAAGTGAAAAAATATAAATCTCTCATTTATTTGATATCAACATTTAAATAGTTATGATTAATTAAAATAAAATGTCTTAGTCTTTCTAAAATATCTGACAAGTACTGAGACTTAGACTTTAATGTGGATTTAAACAATGATAATCATTCTAATCCAACTTTATGGAGAGTTTTGCCTGTTTAATAACAGTTATGTGCTCGCATAAGAAATAGTGATCATGTGATATTTAGTGGTTTAACACCATTCCTGCCTAATAGAATAGTGGTGGCTATGGTTGTTAAAGAGTCAAAGACACCAAATGGTATGGGTGCTGAGCTGGGTTCAGACCCATATGACTATATAAGCTATTGAGCTTAGATTGAAAATATTGTGTTTTCAATTTTATTCTCATAGTTTTGTAGTTAAGTAGAAATTAAAGGTGGCTGCTGGAGGATTGCATTAGATCTTAACATCTAGGTGCAGTGCTCTCAGATCCAAAGCTCCTTACTGATGAAGGCCACAAGCCAACAACTAGTCTGGGGATATTGGATGAATAGGCACTGGATGGGGATTTTATGCACAAGCCTTGGCATCCAATGATTACTCTGGTTGGCACTGAGTGGCACTACTGTATGGAGAGTTTTGCCTGTTTAATAACAGTTATGTGCTAGCATAAGAAATAGTGATTATGTGATGGTTAGTGGTTTAACACCAATCCTGCCTAATAGGATAGTGGTGGCCATGATTGTTAAAGAGCCAAAGACACCAAAATGTATAGATACTGAACTCGGTTCAGACCCATATGACTATATAAGCTATTGAGCTTAGATTGAAAATATTGTGTTTTCAATTTTATTCTGGAGGGTTGCATTACATCCTAACACCTAGGTGCAGTGCTCTCAGATTCAAAGCTCCTCACTGATGAAGGCCAAAAGCCAGAAACTAGTCTGGGAATATTGGGTAAGTAGGCAGTAGATGGGGATTTTATGCACAAACCTTCTGGCATCCATTGATTTCTCTGGTTGGTACTGAGTGGCATTACTGTATGGAGAGTTTTGCTGGTTTAACATCAAAATATACAGGTACTGAACTGATAAGCAAGTGGACTTGGATTCTAAACATTAAGATGTTTTTGAATTTCAGGTTTATAGCTTGATAATACAAAAAAAAAAGAAGATAAAAGATAACTGCAGGATGAAAAGAACCAACCCTCATATATAAAATATATCAAATTTCTACTATCTGTTGCCTTTGACAGAATAGCTCAGTTGGTTAGAGCATTTGCCTTAAATTTGATATTCAAAAATCTGAAGGTGCAAGTTCAACTTCTATGCAAATATTGTCATTGTGCATATCAGGCCAGCAATGCCTGAAGAAGGGTGAAGAATACTACTACTCGAAACCTTGTGTAATTATTTACCTGTGTTATCTAATTGTGTGTTATTACTAACAAGTTGTTTGTATTTGAAAAGTTTAAATAAAGTTTAAAATTTTCTATACATTCAACATTCACTCAAAGATGATGGAAATAGTCTAACATATCACATCTAATTATATATATATTTACTTGTTTGCAATATTTTATTCATTTTTAGTTTTTACAATTTTGATAAATAAGTATTGAAAGTATTTAAAAGTGTTAGCCAATTAATTTTAAATAATAAAAAACAAACATTATTATTAACATTAAAGGATATGAAATGTTTATTATTAAGAATGTTATTAGATTATAAACAATCCTGAGAAGTTTAGCATAGTGATCAAGACTTAAAAGCTAAAAGTTCCTGGATTAAAGTTTAACTTAACAGTTTCAGTTTGAATGTTACATGTTATGAAAAATTATCTATTTGATTTATGCATAAATAAAGACACATCTTATTTTAGTATATCTCTGAATATACTTAATATTTTCTGATCTTTCAGATTATTCTTACACATATTTAATATTTTTGATCATTATTTTCTATTTTCCACATAGACCAGCAGATCTTATAAGCATATACTTCATTTCAACAAAAAATTTTATTAACAATAAATAGTGATTACATACTAATAAAGGATAGATAAATGAATAAATTGTACACTAATATGATTGTATAATGTTCTATTTGTTATGTAGCTAGATTTTGTTATGAGAGTACAATTGTTATACTCTTATGTGGTTAGGTATAGTGATGAGTTTCTAATAACTTGATTAATGGAATAAGCATTTTATTATATAAACATGAGTATTTTCTTTTAGAATTTCCTATTCTATAATGCTGGGTAGGTGGGAGTTGATAATCAGGAAAAGGAAAGAGCATTTAAAGACCATGTGTCATCAAAGACTTTACTGGAGGCCAGGAGCTGGTCACGTTTCTTGATTTTTTTGAGCATTTGATAAAACAATGGTATGATTTGTGGCGGGGGTAATTCCATGAGAGTTTTGCATCTCACTATCCATATGGAATAAAGGACAAAGGTAGAAAGCCTTATTATTGAAAAAAAAAACCCATTATGAATGGCATTTTCAAGTGAGAAAATCATATCAGGTCTTATGTTGGAATTGATTATAATTATATCTTTCAGTGCTTTAAGTCTTGGGCACCGGTGTATAATATGGTCTATGGTTTCATCTTCACGAGCACACAGACCACATATAGGGTCAATGCTGGTAAAACCTCTTCGGTGATAAGCATATACTTATATGCCATGCATATATTTTATTCAATTTTCATTGTTAAACTGAAACCATTGACTAAAAGTGATATGAATGGGTGTGAGTACACATAAATATCAGCCAATCAGCAGTAGGAGGGAAACAATGGAAAAAACATGCAAATTGGAGGTGAGAAAAGAGAGCTGTCAACCAGTAGCTCAACTGTACCATGGACTTAAAATAGTGTGCTGGACATCACCTTTTGCCCAGTAGCTTTTAGAGCGGAGAGCTTGCCTCCTGATATGAGAAAGCAAGGTAGAGTCTAAACAGATTGGAATGATCTTTATTATTATTTTGTACGCCTATAGGCTTTTGTGTATATATGTAAATAAAATGTAAAGTTACTCTAATAATTGTCATCTAATATATTAATTTATTGTGAGTTAAATTTATTAAATGGACTGAATTTAACGGAGCTAGTGTTGAGTCATTATTGGGTAAACTATTGGAATTTCAGTCAAGGACAGTAACTCCCGATAAGGGTCCAGGCCGTAAGATTAAGAAAAGTGAGGAAATAACAGTTGATGTAGTCAATGGGATCCAATTGTTATAACCACACCTTACTTAATCTTATGGCCCGGACCCTTATAGGGAAGCTTTATTGTCCCTGACTGAATTCCAATAGTTTACCCAATAATGACTCAACCCTACCTGTTAAATCCAGTGCATTTAATAAATTTAACTCACAATAAATTAATATATTGGCTGACAATAATTATTAGAGTACTGTACTTTTACATTTTATATAATATATACACATAAGCCCGTTGGCCCCTTAAAATAATAATAAAGATCGTTTCGATCTGTTTTGTTCCTAGCTTGCTTTCTCATATCCAAAGATAAGCTCTCCACTCTAGAAGCTACCGGGCAAAAGGTATATCCAGCTCCCAAATTTAAGTCTATCTCCCAGTTGAACTTCTCATTGACTGTCCTCTTTTCTCTCCTCCAACTTCCATTGTTTTACTCCTATTGCTGATTGGCTGGTATTCCCGCTCATCAAATAAGGAAGTTATTTCTCTAAGTGCACAAAGCTTGGATTCCAGAATGTTTTACCTTTTGTTAACTTCTAATTAAATTAGACTCAAATTCTTGTTATCAATGACAGAAATCTGACCCTCATTCCTTTAATTATTATAAGTACCTTTTTATCTCGTTATCACTAATTTTACTTTTTCGCTAAAATTAGAATATAATCTTTTTTCTAATCTTATAACGTGTAATTATTTCTTAATTCCATACTTAAAAGATAAATCTTTTAATTCTACAATTATTTTAATTTTATTTACTATTACCTATATATGTATGTGCGTGGACTCACACACATACATACCAAAAAGCATGCACATATATAGCTGCTGATCAAAGTGTTGAGATATGTTTTACTATTTCTAACAATATATCTAAACATTCTAAATTATTCATAATTCAAATAAAATTTTAATATGGGCATACATATATATTCATTAAAAATTAATATAGAAATGCAGTTAAATTTTCAACATAGAAATAACATATGTTATGTCATTTATATAATACATTTTTAATAAATTAATTTTTAATATATTACTTTTTTTTTACTTACTTCCAATTGGTAAACAAAAGATCCATACCGTATAAAAATGTGTAGCAGTCGTAAAAATATTCATAGCCTTAAAAAGTTTTCATTCTATATTTATAATGACCTTTAATCTTAAAACTGATTTGTTTACTGAAATCTCAATGTCTTTATCAATAAAAAATATATCGATGATTATGCAAGTAAACTAGAGAGAGGAGAAATAAGTATAAAATACTTTGCAAATGTATATAATAAAATTGAAAAATGTTTGCTTACATAAAACGATTGTATACATTTTTCTAGCATTTTTAAAATTGATTACTTAGATAAAATATATTTATTATTATTAATAATATATATTATCTATCGGTGATAAATACTAAATATAGTCTAAAAGCAAATATTTGATAGAAAGGAGCACTAAAATCAAACATGCTGTATGCTTTTTTTTGGTCAATCCATCATGTACAGCCTACTTGATTTATTGAACTATTTACTACTTACTAAACCTCCTCTATCTTCTTACTAGTCTCAAGCTTATAGCTTTCATCAGTGAGGAGCTTTGAATCTTGGAACAGTGCACCTGGACCTTTAGGATCTGATATATCAGCTTTCTAGAAACTGTTATTTGTATTTCTGATATAACATCAAACTATCAGCCAAACTAAAAAAACATACAAATATTTTCAATCATAGACCACTTGCTTGCATTTTCATGAGGATAGCTTTAAAGTCCATATTTCACCAGATACTGGTCACAGAAAAAAAATGCAGAATTGTTAATGTCATGTACCCATGTTGATCTGTTTAAATGCAAAAAAATGCCTTATGGGATAATAGTGGTCCCAAACATCTTTCAAATGAAAATAGACATGTTATTGCAAAACATAAGCAGAATTATTTCCTATTTAGGTGATATACTTATTACTGCCAAGTCAGAAGAGAAGCTCGGAAAATGAGCAATAGAAGTGTGCTCAAAGTTAAATAAAGTGGGAGCTAGATTAAACACTGCCAAGTGCATTTGGGCAACTTCAGAAATAAAATTTTTGGGACATGGGATAAATAAAAATGGAAAGTACTCCAACCCTAAGAAAGTGAGAGCTGTAAAAGAAACTGCCACTCCTAAGAATTTAAAAGATTAGCAAGGGACTGTTAAATTTCTACAAGTTTTTTACAGGGTAAATCATATGTATTAACACTGTTGTACGAGTTATTAATAAGAAAAAATACTGAAAGTGGAATGAAGAGTATAAAATTGCATTCCAGAAAGCCAAAGGCTTATGAATATCAGAAAAATTCTTAATGCATTATAGAAGTGACGATTTCTACAGACATGCTTTGAATTTGGGAGTTGGGGCTGTTGTCTCACATCAGTATGGTGAGCAAATGTCTGATCACTTATGTTCCAGAACATTATCATCAGCTGAAAAAAATTATAGTCAATTCGATAAGGAAGCCCTGATTATAATATTTGCAATAAAGAAATTCCATCAATATATATATGAACTTAGTTGAACAATATGTACAGATTGCCCTTTACTTGAAATTTTTGGAAAAAAACAAAAAAAATACCTGAATATGTAAGCCAGAGATGTTTAAGGTAGATTAACATATTAATTGCCTATGACTAATTGAATTAGTTTACAAGCTGAGAAAAGAGATTATGCATGCGGATACATTATCACAACTAACTGTGAGTTCAGCAGAAGTAAACATGTTAGATGCAATAAATATTGTAGAAAATCTAAATAGTTTCTAAAGTCACTGAATGTGCAAATAGAGACTTTGGATATAGTAAGCTAAAGAATTGTAACTGAAAAGAATGGCCCAAAAGTTGACTGTTTTGTTGCTATGGTGATTTGGAATGCTTATCAGAGTTTGTCAATCTGTAATAGTTGTATGCTGATAATTGATCGAGTACTCACATCAGTGGAAGGATGGAAATGAGTGATAAAGTTGTTACATAAAGAACATCCAGGAGTTATGTGGATGAAGGCACTTGTATATTTATGTGCGGTGGCCTAAACTATATAGTGAAATTGAACAAATACTAAAAACCTGCCATGATTTCCAGTTGTGGCTGATTTACTGAAGTTTATAAACCATGTATAGAGGTCAAAAAATCATGGGGATGTATCCATATAGATTATTCAGGACCTTCAAATGGACATTTAATATTAATAATCATAAATTCATACAGCAGAAGGGCCAAGTTATAAAGTCGCAAAATTACAAGTACTAAATATATCATAAATGCCCTACAGGAAGTGTTTGCCACTAATGGATATCCTTGTATCTGATAATGGAACAAGGTTTACTTCTGAAGATTTTGAAAATTACTTAACAGATAAAGGCATTTGTCATTTCCTTACTCCATCCTGTCATATTACCTCTAATGGACTTGTGGAAAAGACAGTCTGAAATTTGTCTTGAGAAAAGTAAAAGCTATAAATATGGAAGAAACACTGTCCCTAGTGTGATAAACCATAGAACACCTGCAGAGTTGCTGGTAGAAAATGTCATACTCATTTATCTAAACTTTTACCTGTAAAAAAGAGATCAGAAGAAAGTACTTCTAGTGAAGATATGTACAATGCAAACTTTTATGATGTGTAGCAAAACTGTATAGATTTGAGACATATTAAAAAAGAAATGGATACCTAGCACTATAGTTGACAAAATATTTGAAGTCATACGAGTAATTCAACTCAAAAATGGATCACATGTCAATCAGGATAAATAAAAGACCTGTGACAGCCAATCCTCAATCAGAATTTTTGACAAATGATGAAAATTTCCATCTATTGAGCGAGATACAGGAAATGAAGTTAGGGCAAATCAAGATGTTGTTGACTTTACCTAGATCTGAAAAATAAACTGATGGAAACACCAATCCTGATGAAAATAGAAATACTTCTGCTCCACAAAGTCAGCGAAATTGGAGAAAGCCTGCTAGACATGGATATTATTTTCTAGAGTGAGGGGAAGTGTAATGATGGTGGAAATATTTTAAATTGTGTATAAATAAAGTTTTAATTAAATCACGTATTTTGCACTGACAGTACTGTTACCCCCCCCTCCCCCATGATTATTCTAGAAAAAACGTATTATAAAAATAAGTTTTAAAATGAATTATGTAAATTAGCATAGCTAATAAAAAGAGACCGAGATTCCTAATGCAAAACAGTCAAAAGCAGTCTGCCAAAGTCAAGAAACAAAAAATGCTGCCAAAAGTAAAACAATGCATTTTTTGAAAGGGGAAATGGAACAAAGTTAGTTTTTAGTAAATTACTTACTATTAATGTCCAATTGTAAAGAAGTTTGCATAGACTTTAATTAGATAAGTAAGCAAACCATTTGGAGATTAATGAATTGCATAATTATTGGGTGTGGGTGAAATAAGATACTTGTTATATTGCTAAATTAATGTCTCAGCAAACAGAGATAAACTTGCTGATATATATATATATGATCACTAGATGGAGCTTTACCAATAGCTCCTAACAAGCTTTTGTTTACATAAACACCGAGAGAGATAGAATTCAATATCTTTTTCTTTGTCTCCATCTCAAAGACCAGCTGGTTTCAAGTTAGTTGGTTCACGTCAGTGAAGGGTAGGGAGACTAGAAACTAGTGCCATGAGCCAACTAGCTTGAAACCAGCTGGTCTTGGAGATGAGGACAACGAAAGAGATATTGAATTCTATCTCTCTCGGCGTTTATGTAAACAAAAGCTTGTTAGGAGCTATTTGGTAAAGCTCCATCTAGTGATCATAAAATGCAAGCTAAAAGCAAGTTATGAAATTTATAACTTGTTTTGTTTATCATATATATATTCAAGATGTGTATTATTCATTTTCACCTGCATGGCTGAAATTATCTCTCCGTGGACACAACAATATTAAAATTAATTTCCTTAAACAGATTGTTCTAGTTTATCATGACTTCAACCTGCAAGCAGATAGCAGCAAATTTAGATTGGAAGTCATTTGTTCCATCTTAATAAAGACAAACAATCTCAAATATCACATTTTTGCAGAAGGGCACTGAAAGGAGCAGAACTAAACTATACTACAATTGAGGAGGCTTTGGGGAAATTTAAATCAGTCTCTACTTAGATGTAATTGTTATAACAGATCATAAATGCCTGGAATATTCTGGAGCCTGTTTCTACACAAATTCTGGTATCAATTCATTCACTGTCTAGAATCTAACAACACAATATCTTATATCTTAAGCTACAACTCAGTATATTTCCTCAACATTTCGATATTATTACTGCAGTGGTTCTTGTGATATTCAACCCAATGGAAGTGGAATTTACAGCAAATGAATCAATTACAATATTGTAGCATTTCTGAATCCTCAGCTATCTATCCAACATCATGCATTTAAATGGATTCAAAGGGTGTAGAACTTATATAATTAATAAATGGATTGATTACTGCTATACAAAACACATACTGCAGAAAATCTCTTCAAAACTTTTTATATCCAAATGTCTCAGAAGTAAATTAATTATGTATGTCTATTGAGTAGGTGGACAGTACAGGATACATAAAGAGGAATAAATCTTGCTTAGGCTCTTCTATTGTTCAGGCATGTATTCCAATATATTACTGCCAAAAATGCCAGGTCAGGAATCAATCACATCATACTAAAATGAGCTGCATACACTTATTTGACTTTCATGGATCTCTATTCCAAGAATTCACGTTCTCACTTGTTCTCAAAATATATCATAGTAAACCTATCAGGCAAATAGATTTCAAAAAATACTATTAGGATTTTACAAAACCAACAGATTGTTACAGTATGAAAATCTCAAACTATACTAAATGACTACAGAAAACTTTTTCTGATGTTAGAATGAAAAAAATAAATACAACAACAAAACATACAGTATTTATTGACATCCATACTGTAACAGGATGATATATAGGACAATTTGATAAGGACGCAGTTGGGCATCCATATGTAACAGGATGATAAACACGGCATGTATTGAGTGCCATATGTATCAGAATGATATATATGTCTATATGATGGTATGATTATTTAACACACTTATTAACCTAATCATAATTTATGATGAGCATACCAATAATTAAAAAATATATTGCTGATAATGTTGACTCCAAACAGTAATATTGCCTGCTCATCACATGAATATGGCTTATGATGTCAAAGATTATTAAAATATTCATTAGTTTAGGTTGGTCATACTATTTAATACCAATAACGGTACTACTAACACCACAAATTTGAATTTATATTCATGTAGTGGTCATCTCATAAAAACCAAATCATAACTTGGGATTTATTACTCATTTAAGATATTGCACTACTTGGTTTAACTTCTGATAAATTGGTGAAATGTGTAAACGAAAAATGAATAAAATCAAAAATATATAACATTCAACAACAGGTTTATTCCACATAATGGCAACCTTGTAATGTATCTATATACCTTTTCATTCAGCAACAGTTTTATTCCACACATAATGGCTACCATGTAATGTATCTACATACCCTTTCAAACTATGTACTTTTATAATATAAACATTGATTAGGCATACACATTAACTTCCTATGTCATGATATTTAATAAATTACATTATCTATTATTATTAATTTATAATAACTACAAAAAAAATTAAATTACTCCAGATGACTCATATAATTGAATAGTAGTATATAAAAAAAATGTACATCTTACTCTGGCAAAAAACATGCACACATCATTTTCAGAGCAAGTAGATTAGTATTAACCATAAAATAAATAGTTACATTTCTAAAAAAAGTAATCATATGTAACATATATACAGAAGAAAAAATATAAAAAGATCTTGCTTCAGTTTGCTCATCTTTTGCTGGCAAAACAAAAAAATCATACATATAATATGCCAGTGCTTATTTAGCAATAGCTGTTGGTGATTATACTATTTAATTCTTGAGATTTATTTATTTTCTTTTTGTTAAAAAAGTAGTTTCAATTTAGTTCATTAATTAATCTTATATATTTGTTGTCTTGCAAGTTAGTACATTAAATTATTATAATATTTTTTTTACAGGTTGATAAGAGAATAAACCACTTTATTGGTTATGGTTTTGGTTTGTTTAATTGTCAGGCTTCAGTAATTTTCCTCTCCTCATTCTTGTAAAGTGGATGAATAGATAAAAGCAGGATGGAGAGATATTGATTTCTCATTCATAAACCAGATAAACAAAATAACACAAGTATTCAAAATGCAATGATCATCCTCCTTTCCATGCCATGATTGTCTTTCAAATAGAGGCTGGATCATATGAATTTCTCTTTTATGGAACAATCATGCCAGCCAAGAGAAGGATCATAACTACTCTTTCTTATTGCATTGCCAAATGTATACCATATAATATTAAATCATCCATGCACTTTACTACAGTTACACAATGCTTTATTTACCACCCTCTTTTACAGATTACAGTTTCGATTGCCCCAGAAATCTTCTTCAGAAGATTAGGAGATATAAAGTTCTGAAGAAGATTGCTGGGACAATTGAAACTGTAAACCATAAAAGAGGGTGGTAAATAAAGCATTATATAACATTAGTAAAGTGCATGGATGATTTAATATTATATGCCAAGAGAAGGATCAGTGGAGCTTTTAGCAAGTCATTTTGATGAGATTTAAATTACACATCGCATATTTATCTTATATTCATGAAATGATTTCTCACTGATAGCAAAATGTCTTCAGATAATTAAAATTATGGTGACAGACTTTTTATAGGTTATCATGTTATTGATAAATAAATTGGTCACTTCTATCCAAACTTTATCCTAAACTATCTCAATATCATGTCTATTGAGAAATGTCCATTACTCAACTCCAGCCAAACTTTATCAATGGAATAATTTATTGATAAACATGAATCATAATAATGTATGAATAAGAAAGTAAAACAGATCAAAATAAAATAATTTTTGCTAATCTGAATTTGTTTCAAAACAAACTGTGCTTATATATATAAAATTTGAATAACTGAATAACTTTCTTGCTTAGTTAATACTTTTAATAATTTCAGTTTTGAATCTGTTTTACTTTCCTTTTTCATTAAACAGAGAGACTGCAAACCTCTTGCACTTATTAGCCAATCAGGTGTTATTAATAGTGATCAAATCGTAAATACAAGACAGAGAATTTAACAAGAAGAGAGTGTCCACCCTCCTCTTTACTTGTCTTTCTATATATCCAAGCCAGTCTGAAGTACTTAGATTTGAAAGCGTGAATCTTCAAACATATTCACATTTAATTAACTGAGTTTAAATTACAAACATACAGCATGAAATCCTACGATTTACTAAGCAGCTTTATAAATTAAATATTATTTATATACATTACTGCAAGTTATAACATCTAAAAACTACTTCATAGTAAATCATAGGATTTTATGCTGTATGTTTGTAATTTAAACTCAGTCAATTAAATGTGAATATGTTTGAAGATTCACACTTTCAAATCTAAGTACTTCAGACTGGCTTGGATATATAGAAAGACAAGTAAAGAGGAAAGTGGACACCCTCTTCTTGTTAAATTCTCTGTTTTGTATTTACGCATTTGATCGCTATTAATAACACCTGATTCGGCTAATAAGCACGAGAGGTTTGCAGTCTCTCTGTTTAATTTCAAATACTGTTTGCGCTTTATAAATTAAATATTATTTCCTTTTTCATCTAAAATTATTAATTATAATTAATGAACATATTAGCACAACCATAACAGCAATTACAAACTAAACTTACCCTTTTCTTACTGAACATTTGAGTATTTGTAATTTATAAAATTTCTAGATCAGTGATTCTCAATCTGTGGGATATAAAATAATAGGGAGGGGGGTTGCAATGACAAAAAATTTGAAAAAAAAAAACCCCTAATTATTAAAACCAAAATAAGAAAAGATACATTCTGTTAATATAAAACTAAAATCTTATCCTTAAAAATAGTTAAATCAAATACAAATAACACAAAAGATATCCACAACATAAAATATATATATATATATAACTCCAAACTCCACAAGTTTATGTCCTCTCATTCCTATTACCATAACCAAAATTACCTACAGCATTTTCATCTTTCATTTGTTTATCAATTCTAGCATTAAAGTCTCCCATAACAATTTTAAAATGTTGTTTACTCTGATAAAAAGCCTTTTGTACATCCATATAAAAATCTTCTACTACTTCATCACTATGAGAACTTGTTGGGGAATAAACTTGAATTATCTGCATTTGGTATGCTTTCAAGTTGTAAAACTAATCTTGCCACTCTATCTGATACACCATCAATCTCCACAATGTTATTCTTTCATTTTTTATTTATAATAAATCCTACTCCACTTGTATTTCCAATATTTGTGCCTTTATAGTAGAGTATATGTCAACTTTTTAAATCAATTGTTTCTTCACCTTTTCTTCTAACTTCACAAAGTCCAATAATGTCCCATTTAATATAAGACAGTTCTTCTAATTCTTGCAATCTTCCTTCACTTGAAAGTGATCTGCAGTTGTAAGTACATAAATAAAAAGTCGTTATCAAATGGCAGCCTGAATCCACAATCAGGGGATTCATAGCACCCTCTGCTTTCGGCCACCAACAGTTGCCTTGGTTGGTGACTTTACAGCCTCCTGGGAATAAGGGCCACAATTTATTTTTGTCTGTCATGATTGTATATATTGGAAAAAATATTCTTAAACTCAGAGGTAAAAAGCCAATAAATTCACCATGCTGGCTAATGCGTATTGGCGAGCAGCCCATCCATATTCATATACTATATGAGGAATCAAAGGGTCTCCTTTTATCCAAATGAAGATACAAAAGAATTGGATTATATTTTGACTAACAGAAAAAACATATTTCAAGATTGTAATGTTCTTAATAAATTTAACACAGGAAGTGATCATCGATTAGTAAGATGTAAGATACATGTTAATGCAAAACTAAAGAGACAAAAATTATTAAGAAAAACAATATTTACAGTTGATATTCCTAATCTTCAGAAACATTCTAATGAATTTAAATTAGAACTTACAAATCGGTTTCAAGTATTAGTAGATTTTGAACATGATTCAGATTTGAATGACATTAATAAGAAAATGAGCGATACACTTTTAAAAACTGCAACAAAGATAGCTGGTAGAAAAAAGCAGCAATTGACCAATAAAATTTCTACTGAGACTATTATGAAGAAAAGAAGGAATGTGAGGATATACAATAATGATGCATTAAAAAAGATTGAATATCTCGAATTTTGTAAAATGGTGCGGAAAAGAGTTGAAAATGATATAAGAAAGTATAATTGTGAACTAGCAAGGATAGCTGTAGAAGAGAATAAAAGTCTAAAGAGTGTAAAACAACATTTTGGTATTGGTAGGAAATTTATATCTGCAATAAGAAAAAAAGACGGCATTATTACTAAAAAGAGAGATGACATCATGAAATGTGTAGAAGACTTCTATCAAGAATTATATAGTAATAAAGAACAAGTGCCTCCTATACCTATTATATCTTCCGAATTGCCCAGAATTTTGAATGAGGAAGTGAGACATGCACTTAAATTTATGAAGAAAGGGAAGGCTCCAGGTAATGATGGAATTATAATTGATATATTAAAAGAAGCAGGTGAAGAAATAGAATTTTTTTTAGCAAAGTTATATACCAAATGTCTAAATGATAAAGATGTACCAGATGATTGGAAGAATGCAGTATTAATATTAATATTTAAAAAAGGTGATAAAGAAGATATTAGAAATTACAGACCTATCAGTCTTTTATCAGTTTTATACAAAATTTTTACTAAGATAATTACAACTTGTCTACAGAAAACACTGGATTTCCACCAACCAAGAGAACAAGCTGGATTTAAAAGTGGTTTTAGTACAGTAGATCATATCCAGGTATTGAGAGAAGTTATAGAAAGGACAAATGAATATGAGTTGCCATTATGCTTAGGATTTGTAGATTATGAAAAGGCATTTGATTCTATAAACATTTCTTCAGTGATTAAAGCATTGGATCATCAAGGTATAGATCCAGGATATTGTCATATTTTGAAGAATATTTATAAAAATGCAACAGCAACAATTAGATTACATAATGATAGTAGGAAAATCAACATTGAAAAGGGTGTAAGACAGGGTGACTCCATATCTCCAAAACTTTTTACAGCAGTGCTGCAAGAAGTATTTTGTGGATTAAAATGGGAAGCTAAAGGAGTGAAAGTAAATGGAGATTATTTAAGTCATTTAGATTTTGCAGATGATGTAGTTGTTTTTGCAAATAATGTTTTAGAGCTACAGGAAATGTTGCAGGAGTTATCAGATGAAAGTAGGACTAAAGGTAAATGTTAAAAAGACTAAAGTAATGTTTAATAGATTTTCTCAAAATATGAAAATAAAGATTGATTATGATGAGTTAGAAGAAGTTAACAGGTACAAATACCTTGGTCAGATTATTAATACAGATGGAAACATGATGGAGGAAATTAATCATAGAATTAAACTTGTAGTGCTTTTTGTAGAAATAACTTTATACTAAAAGGAAATATGCCTATGTGTTTGAAAAGGAAGGTTTTTAATAAATGTGTTTTGCCAATTCTTACTTATGGATCTGAGACTTGGACACTTAATAGAAGAGCAATACAGAGACTTCAGACCACTCAAAGAAGTATGGAGAGATGCATGTTGGGAGTAACAAGAAGGGATCGAAAATGTAATGTATAGGTAAGAGAACAAACAGATGTTACTGATCTCATTGAAAAAATTAAAAGACTGAAGTGGAGTTGGGCTGGACATATTGTTAGAAGAGATAATAGATGGACAATTGAAATTTTAAACTGGATTCCAAGAGATTGTAAAAGACCTAGAAAGAGACCACAAGTGAGATGGAAGGATGAAATAAGAAAGTGTGCAGGGGTGATGTGGAGAAGAGAAGCTAAAGATAGGAAAAGACGGATTGAACTTGGAGAGACCTTCATCCTGCAGTGGATTGGTAATGGTTGATGATGATGATGATAAATCCAAAAAAATCATTGGAAAGAGGATGTGATTAAAGCTGATACAAAAAGTTGGGTCTTGAATATTAAAAGGTTAAGACATTTGTTTTAGATTATTATATCTGATGGACTTGTAGCTGGTTATACACTGATATAATATCTGTCCAATGATATCAAAATCTGATTGAACAAGCTGACATCCTTTCTGAGGACTCTATAAAAATGGAATAAATTTCTTTTAATTTTTCTTTTCTCATGCATAAACAGAGCTGCAATAACCACAATATTCTCTCTTCATCACATGATCACTATTTTTTATTTTTACACAAGCTGTGTACTTACTGTACAGAGAGTTTTGACTCTGTGTTCTCTCTTCATTGTTTAATTACAGATGTTAAACTTTCCATACTGTATTGCCATTCAGTATAAGACGAGAATAATAAATGGATGCAAAAAAGTTTGTGCATAAAATCTCTACTTCCTACTCATCCAATATCCTGAGACTAGATGCAGTGCTCTCAGATCCAAGGCTCCTCACTGATGAAAGTCAAAAGCTAGAAACTAGTCTGGGGATATTGGATGAGTAGGAATTAAATGGGGATTTTATGCATAAATTTTCTTGCGTCCATTTATTACTCTGGCTTGCACTGAGTGGTGTTACTGCATGGAGAGTTTAATCGTGATCATGTGATGTTCATTGTATATTACTTGGTTATACAATTTCTGGATCAACATTTTAATATAAATAATACAAGTAAAGAGAATTTTTACCGACTATAAAAATAATGAAGTAAAATCAGCTGTCAGAGTGAACACGAAGAATTATTGTGATTATGTTAAATAAAGCAAAAATTGCGAAGAGTAAAAATTGTGGCTGAGTGCAATTTAAGAAATTACATTTGTGCTACAGAGGATAATTTGCATTTTCCCCTAAATACAATGCTTGGCTCAGTGAGTTTGCTTTTATTTAGTAAACTTGCCACCATAAATAATTTTTATTATTGCAATTTCATTTATGGAATTGCATCTTTGAATGTATTTTATTGTTTATCGATATTTTTTTTCATTGAATAATTTATATTTTTTTTACTCAAGAAATGAATTATATTCAGAATAAATATAAATATTTTATTAATTTATTATTTTTTGAGTCATCGGTAAGTAATACATAAATCCAACCAATGAGTAAACCACACACTATATTATTACCAAATAAACTATTGAAGGATGGCAAACAATAATGAATTATTACCAATAACAGCCACCAGTTGTTACTCAGTTTATTTCTTAAATCACAGTTACTTCACACGATTTCCAAAAAAAAAAAATAAAAATAGATTTGCAAAATTTTTAAATTGTTTCTTCTTTATTATGTTACAGTGAAAACATATTTTTAACATTTTTTTACATGATTTGGTAAAATTATCTTTAAATTACATTTAAGCGTATGTGTATTTCTGCACATACATACACATAGTTAAAATATTTGTACTCAAGTTCTTACAAGTATTTGAAATTATTTGAATACACATAAATTTAATAATAATAATAGATTGATTTAATGTGATGTTTAATAAATACTATATAATTCTTCACTATTGTGAAATTATAACTAATTTTGATTATATACAGATTAAATGCATATATCAAAGTTAAATGGAATGTGACTGTTTCACTACATTATCAATGTATCATATGCATCAAATATTCACAAACCAGAAGAAAATTCTTCATTATGATTTTAAACAGATTGCTTTAAAAAAAGGATTTTATTTATGAAAAAAATACTGCATTTTAAAGATTATACTCTTTCAACTAAAGTAAAAATATAGCTGTCTTAATTCTGTTTACATTGTATTATCTTTTTTATTTAACAGAAAATTACTTTCTAAAAATATACCAAAGATATAATAAAAATTGACGGTTTTCATTTTAAATTCAATATTATAATTTTAAAAATATTACATGACAAAATTTAAACTATATATTTGTTTAAAAAATTAAATACTGCTTCCAAACAGCATAATATATATATAAATTATGTTAGCGTCTTCGGTGTAGGCATTACCCAAGGCAGCATACTTTTATAATGTTCTCAATTAATTAAAGGGTAAATGACTTGAGAGAAATGGCTGTGTGTTATTGATCATATTTGTAGCTATGAACAATCAACTACTGTCTTCAGACTATTTCCAATTTCTTCAATATCTTTTTCCATAGCTAAAATTGCACCTACAAATAAAATATAAATATGTATATATTTTGTACTAGCTATGCTGTTAATAACAAAACACACATATATATATATGATAAACGAAACAAGTTATAAATTTCGTAACTTGCTTTTAGCTTGCATTTTATGATCACTAGATGGAGCTTTACCAATAGCTCCTAACAAGCTTGTTTACATAAATGCGAGAGAGATAGAATTCAATATCTCTTTCATTGTCTCCCACCTCCAGGAGCTATTGGTAAAGCTCCATCTAGTGATCATATATATTGTAACAAAATTTAAGGATCAAAGGAAATAAGTAAAGGAGTTCATTGTAACAAATTAAAGATGTTTCAAATATCTGGTGTAACAAAATTAAAGTTTGATCAAAAGGTATAGATGGTTACAATATAACTATTACCATACCTGAGTTGTCTACAATATATATAAGATCATAATATTTAAAATAACGTTGAATTTCTCAAGATAAAACAATTTAATATTTTAACACCACCTATTAATAATTATAAGCAAATTATTAATAACAAGTATTATAACTCAGGTATATGAAATCACGTGAGGTAAGTACACTAGTAATTCAATAAAATATAACTCAGGTATACAGACAGTATATCTTATCCACTTTCATTTCTTGGTTTGATGTTAAGTGCATGTTTAAACAAATACTAAGTGAATATGGTCTAGCAGGGCGACACTAGATTATTTGAATCTAGATACAGTTATATCTAATAACCTTTTCACATGTACCGGGTTTGAATCCCTTCTTGGTACTTTATTTCTAATAAAAATGGGAGATTTTGCTTTTTGAGCCATATCACTATACGCACTAATATTTAGGTAAAAGTAAAACATCTATAAACCAAAGTGGAGTATATTAGACATAAATCATTTCTTAGATCTTGGCATAACAAATGTGTTCAATATTTTTATAAGTTTACTACCTCAGATTATATATAACTAATTTAGGATGGCAATTCACTCATCCTTGCATGAAATAGATGACGGGATGTGGTTATAATGATACTAAGAAATCACTAAATATTATAAAATCAATATTTATTTATGGCCTTTAAACAGTTAAACAGCTCATTAATTAAAACGTTGATGACGATGATGATGATGATAATAACGATAATGACAAGGGTTTCAACTACAGCTCTAGGACTAAGCCTAAACATAAAACTAATTTTTATAAAGAAATTCATAATTATTGCTTAATTTTAGCATATTTACTTATATCTTAAATAACTAATATTCTACCACTGATGATGATGAATAATCACACTTAACAAAGACTACACTTAATGAAATATATACGCCTCGTTTAATAAAACAAACTAATATTTATTACTGCATTTCTAACATATACATAAAATTTTTATAGATAAACATGAAAATTGACATGAATAGTAATAATAATAATAATTGATTATATAACAATCCTCAGATTAATTTCAAGTTCTTCCCCCTTTCCTTTCAAATGTATATTGTATTAAGTTGAATGTCACATTGACCATGATTTTCACTCCATGAGAAAAGTATTTCAAGAAAAAAAAAATATTATCTGCTCATTAGCACACATACTTTATAAATCTAACATGTAAGTAGAATGTTAAAAAAAAATGTTAATAGAATTGAAAGAGCAAGTTTTAGAAACAAGTTTTAAATTATTTTCTCCCCCTCTCTTCTACCTCTGAAATGCTATACTTAACTTGAAACAAAATAATCTAATATTCTAATACTACTTGTTACTTCACATTCACTCGCAATTATACACATATAAAAATATTATTATGTATGTGCGTGTTTTATCCCATAATAACAAAATATTATTTAAAACCAAAATAATAATAATATATTAGTTAAAACTAAAATCATAATACCATAAAAAAAATTGTTTTATACATTAATATTTTTCATAACTAAAATTAATAAACAAATAATTTTGATACATTCAAGATCATTTATGAAGCTCAAAGTTATTATTAGTAAGACTTTCTTGTTTTTAATCGATCTGAATAGTCTTTAAAAGTTCTTTAAATAAAATATACCACTTTATTGCTAAAATGTTTATAAAGGCTCTGATATCATAAAGAAAATAGATATAAAAAGTCATATTACCGATCTTTTGTTTGTGGCAAATTTCCAAGGGTTCAAACTTGTCTTGTATAATGTCTATATTTCTGCAGCTACATTTCCGTTTTATGTGGGAACAATCTCTTTCTTGAGGTGTATAACTATTTGATGATGAGGATCCTATTGAGGTTATTTGCTTTAGTGGACAATTTGGAAATCATTATATCAATTTTTCTTCTCTTCCTGTCAAGCATTATTCTTTTAGTGAATGAAATACAGCAGTTGTTTTCACATTATAAATTTTCTTGAGTTTAAAATCAGTTGTTGTAACAATTAATTGGACTTGATGATTAATATTTATCAGTAGATTAATTCATCTTCTTTGAATGCAGGTGAACGCTTTCTTCCTTCTATTAAAAACATCTTATTTCTCTGGTCAGTTGAAAGGTGTAGAATATTATTTTAGACACAACATCTTTTCTTTCCTATGTGATGTGCAGCTTCCCCCATATGGACAGCAAAGATGGGACATACATATAATTTTTCTAGCCAGCCATTTCTTATATTTTCAACATTCAATTTAATAGTCTAATAATCTGAATCATAATCACAATAATAATAATAATTCCAGACAGCTTTTTATATCTAATTTTTAGCTAACTTAACCAACCAGAGATAGCGTCACTTGCTATTTTTGGACAAATTCGTTTTAATTAGATCTCTAATTTATTTTCAACTAAATTATTTTTCAACTGAAAAGTTTAATCCTTTTTCCAGACACTTTTGTTTAAAAAAAAATAGACTTAATCCCCTTTTTCCTTTTTTACACCTAGATAACATTTCAAATTTTTGAGCTTCCTTCTTTAGATCTTAAGATAAGACAATTTCAAAATTAGATTAAGCTCCCAAAGTGACAAACAATCATTTACAAAAACAAAATTGCTACAAACATAGATATCTGATTCAACAGATTTCCTCTTTTAACATAAAATTGTACAAAAAAAATAATTTGACAGATTTAATCCTTCCTTTTCTTTCAATATTTAATAAATGTAAATTTCTGTATGTAATGTACACACATACTTCATTATTTCAAATCATTCATAAACTAACATTAAATAATATAATTGCTAGCTTAGTAATTATAACCCTATTATTTAATTAAATCTGTAACTTTTAAATCCCAATTACAATCATAGAAAAGCAAAATAGAAGTATAGAATAAGATATTAGAATTGATCAAGCATAGGTTAGTTTTAAAGAAAGTTAAAATGTTGAATAGTTGAAATATAAAACAATTAAATAGTTTACACATACACTGCCTATACGTATGCGTTATAACTTTGCTTTTTAACAGAAAATTTAAATATTAAATGTGCGTGCTGCTCTTTTTGAGATTTATTAACACACAAACAAGTAAAGCATATAATTGCTGTCCCACTCTCTTTCTGTCTAAAGCGTTTAAAATTTTGATCTGGTAGGGTTTGAACTTGGATGCCCTACAGCTTCATTTATTGTTATATAAAAATGTGATGATGATTTTGTTTTACATTTTCTTACATGCACATTACTATAAATTTGGCTAGTGACAAAATTGTAATGGCACAACTTTCCCCCCTTCGGATAAAATCATCAGCACTTTTGTTTTAACTATATTTAATAAAGAAAATTCTAATTAATAAAATACACTAATAATAATAAACACACTAATAATCAAAAAAAAATAATTTTTATCTACTGGTAAATATCATATTTTTCATTAGAAAACTTAAAATAATTTATTTGGAGATCTTTTCCTTTGTATAAAGCATATTGTAGTCTGCATAAAATCGCATACGTACATCCAGTCCATTTTTAATATTTCTATTTTTCATCTTGACTGGATATTTATAAAACATATCTGGAGGAATTATTTTATATAACCTCCTCTTACAAACTCCATTTAGAAATATGGACTCTTGGTACCCTATGTAATATGCCTTGAAGTTTTTCAGAGAGATTGACTCTCTATACCATACATACTTTATCTTTAAACTTTCTAGAAAGATGGACTCCCTGTACCATATATAAGGCACTTTGAAGTTTTCCAGAGAGATTGACTTTCTATACCAGATATCATTCATCCTTAAATCTTCCAGAGAGGTTAATTCTCTGGGCCATATACAATTTATCTTTAAATTTTCTAGAAAGGTTGACTCTTTGTACCAGACATAATTTATTTTTAACTTTTTCATAGTATTTAAATTTTTCAGAGAGATTTGGACATTTACATTTTTCAGAGAAATAGATTCTTTGTATCATATATAATGGACATTTAAACTCTTCAGAGAGATTGACTCTCTGTACCAGATATAATCTGCTTTTAACTCTTTCAGAGCATCTAAATTTTTTAGAGAGATTGATTCTCTGTCTGATACACACTGGACATTTACATTTTTCAGAGAGATTGCCTCTCTGTACCAGATATAACTTATGTTTGACTTCTCCAGAGCAGTTAAATTTTTCAGAGAGATTAATTCTCTGTACGATACACACAGAGTATTTAAATTTTTCAGAGATGGATTCTCTTAATTTTAGAACCTCATCTGGTGCATGGAGTTTTTCCTCCCATTCTCTTTTCCTTCTTTTCATTTTATGATCTACCCCAATATGCTCTTTGGTCATCATCTCATTTACTCTTTTTACTGGGAGACTTGGTTTTGCAGCTACTATTGGCCTTTCTACTTCTGGGAACTTATCCTCTATCAGTGTTTTAGCTGATTTACCTATTTCTTCCTCTAATCTCTCACTCCTTTCTCTATTATCAGTAGCCTGATAATCTAGCTTATCCTTTAACACTAGTGAGCTTTGACTACCTTCTATTAAGCTCTCTATGGATTGACATATCCTTTGTCCTAGACTTTCCATACTTTTATTATTTTTCTCTATCTTTTGTTCTAGATTTACCATACTTTGCTTATTATCTTCTCTTAGACTTTTGAACATCTGCATTATCATTAATTTCATGTCTGAGAGTTTTTTATTTTCTATCTGAATCTGGCCAACTTCTGGCTCCTCATCTACTTCCACACTTGAGGCCGTACTATTGCTACTAACATTAAAGGCATCTTCCTCTACTTCCTCTCTTTCCTCTTGTGTTTGTTTTAAGAAAACCTCCCCATCCTCTTCTTCAGTATGAAAACGATCACTGATTCCTGGTATTGGGGCACCTTCCTCTTCCATACTATAATTTAGTTCACTCATGTTATAAAACTATATACATCCCATCTGTGCTTCCCTGACCATCAAAAATCTACACATCTTCTCCCTGTCGGACACCTATTCTGACCAACTGACTGATTTGCTTTCCACCTTATGCATTACAAATACAAAAAATTTAATGTCCTTATTTGATGAACCACGCAACAATAATCTATATAGTGCATGTCTGTCTGCAATAGCCCAAATTATACATTCATCCATTCTCCCAGAAATCAGACAGATATTGACAGTCCACAGAATGACTAGCAGTTCACAATCTTGAGATAAATGAAAGAATTCAGTCACAGCACTATAATCACACAATGCATCACAAGCACTCAGAAGATCATCCCAATTCAGTCACTATTAACTTCTACAACCCTTGATTGAATGAAGCAAACTCTGTTGCAATAAAAGAAGTATTAAGTCTTAGGGGCTAAAATAGATAAACTATGCCTTGCTCTCTCTGTTGGAGTCTTATGTGGCAAGTATCAAGGAATGCCCTGCTTATTATAGACTACAAAAACGAAACCTTGCTCTCTCTCTTGGAGACTTATAGGCTGGTATCATGGCAGGACTGCTGTTAACTGCTTCATGATAACATAAGAATAACATATAACTGGATTGGAAAACTATGCCGTGCTCTCTCTTTTGGAGACTTATAGGCTGATATCATGGCAGGTCTGCTGTTAACTGCTTCATGATAACATAAAGATAACTTATAAATTGGGTTGGAGCAGTGAATGGGTTTGATCATTCATAAGTTACACAAACTACATAGCATTCTCAAGGCAATAACAAAACTCTCCACTCATCATCAAAACTGCAATCTAACCAACCAAACTCCAACGATCAACCATCCAATCAAACCTCTAAAATCATAGACTTTTTACAAAATGAACTCCCCAAACACACATGAGACCACTATTCCATAATTCATCACTATTACTATGCCTATCCTATCTGGCAATAAATCATTTTAATGTTCCAAAACAAACAAAAAAAAATTCTATTATTTATTTCACCTTTGTCTTAAGTTGTGATATTCATCTCTATTTTCAAAATTGATAAAAAAAAAAAAAAACAAGCTGTTTTGGCTGTACCCATTTTATCATCATCAATGAAAAATTAAATCATATTAAACATCATCATATACAAATCTAAAATACGACTGTATGGCCCAGAAAATTTTGTAAGACCAAAAAAAATTTTTACTGAAAAAAAAATTTTACTAAAAAAAATTCTCTATTTTTAACCACACATCTCCTATCATTCTATAGACTCCCTTTTCAGGTATATGGTAAAATATCTAGCCCCAGTTGGGTGTCCATTGTAACAAAATTAAAGATTGTTCAAAAGATATCACCATATCTGAGTTGAAAGGTAGTTTTATGTTTAGGCTTAGTCCTAGAGCTGTAGTTGAAACCCTTGTCATTATCGTTATTATCATCATCATCATTGTCATCAACGTTTTAATTAATGAGCTGTTTAACTGTTTAAAGGCCATAAATAAATATTGATTTTATAATATTTAGTGATTTCTTAGTATCATTATAACCACATCCCGCCATCTATTTCATGCAAGGATGAGTGAATTGCCATCCTAAATTAGTTATATATAATCTGAGCTAGTAAACTTATAAAAATATTGAACACATTTGTTATGCTAAGATCTAAGAAATGATTTATGTCTAATATACTCCACTTTGGTTTATAGATGTTTTACTTTTACCTAAATATTAGTGTGTATAGTGATATGGCTCAAAAAGCAAAATCTCCCATTTTTATTAGAAATAAAGTACCAAGAAGGGATTCAAACCCGGTACATGTGAAAAGGTTATTAGATATAACTGTATCTAGATTCAAATAATCTAGTGGCGCCCTGCTAGACCATATTCACTTAGTATTTGTTTAAACATGCACTTAACATCAAACCAAGAAATGAAAGTGGATAAGATATACTGTCTGTATACCTGAGTTATATCGTATTGAATTACTAGTGTACTTACCTCACGTGATTTCATATACCTGAGTTATAATACTTGTTATTAATAATTTGTTTATAATTATTGATAGTGGGATAGCTTGAGAAATCCAACCTTATTTTAAATATTATGATCTTATATATATTGTAGACAACTCAGGTATGGTAATATCTTTTGAACGACCTTTAATTTTGTTACAATGGCGCCCTTAAAATTATTAATACTGGAATATTTGAGATTTTTACAATACTTGAATTTTTTTGATTCTTTAATAGACCAGATCTCATTTTGTTACCCTGGATATTTGGACTCCTTTAATTATGTTACATGCACATTACTATAAATTTAGGTTGATCACAAACAGATCCAGTGTAACAAAATGAGATCTGGTCTATTAAAGAATCAAAAAAATTCAAGTATTGTAAAAAATCTCAAATATTCCAGTATCAATAATTATAAGCAAATTATTAATAACAAGTATTATAACTCAGGTATATGAAATCACGTGAGGTGAGTACATTAGTAATTCAATAAAATATAACTCAGGTATACAGACAGTAGATCTTATCCACTTTCATTTCTTGGTTTGATGTTAAGTGCATGTTTAAACAAATACTAAGTGAATATGGTCTAGCAGGGCGCCACTAGATTATCTGAATCTAGACATGGTTATATCTAATAACCTTTCACATGTACCGGGTTTGAATCCCCTTTTTGGTACTTTATTTCTAATAAAAATGGGAGATTTTGCTTTTTGAGCCATATCACTATACGCACTAATATTTAGGTAAAAGTAAAACATCTATAAACCAAAGTGGAGTATATTAGACATAAATCATTTCTTAGATCTTGGCATAACAAATGTGTTCAATATTTTTATAAGTTTACTAGCTCAGATTATATATAACTAATTTAGGATGGCAATTCACTCATCCTTGCATGAAATAGATGACGGGATGTGGTTATAATGATACTAAGAAATCACTAAATATTATAAAATCAATATTTATTTATGGCCTTTAAACAGTTAAACAGCTCATTAATTAAAACATTGATGATGATGATGATGATGATAATAACGATAATGACAAGGGTTTCAACTACAGCTCTAGGACTAAGCCTAAACATAAAACTAATTTTTATAAAGAAATTCATAATTATTGCTTAATTTTAGCATATTTACTTATATTTTAAATAACTAATATTCTACCACTGATGATGATGAATAATCACACTTAACAAAGACTACACTTAATGAAATATATACGCCTCATTTAATAAAACAAATTAATATTTATTACTGCCTTTCTAACATATACATAAAAAATTCTAGATAAACATGAAAATTGACATGAATAATAATAACAATAATTGATTATATAACAATCCTCAGATTAATTTCAAGTTCTTCCCCCTTTCCCTTCAAATGTATATTGTATTAAGTTGGATGTCACATTGACCATGATTTTCACTCCATGAGAAAAGTATTTCAAGAAAAAAAAATATTATCTGCTCATTAGCACACATACTTTATAAATCTAACATGTAAGTAGATGTTAAAAAAAAATGTTAATAGAATTGAAAGAGCAAGTTTTAGAAACAAGTTTTAAATTATTATCTCCCCCTCTCTTCTACCTCTGAAATGCTATACTTAACTTGAAACAAAATAATCTAATATTCTAATATTACTTGTTACTTCACATTCACTCGCAATTATACACATGTAAAAATATTATTATGTATGTGCGTGTTTTATCCCATAATAACAAAATATTATTTAAAAACAAAATAATAATAATATATTAGTTAAAACTAAAATCATAATACCATAAAAAAAAAAAATTGTTTTACACATTAATATTTTTCATAACTGTAAAATTAATAAACAAGTAATTTTGATACATTCAAGATCATTTATGAAGCTCAAAGTTATTATTAGTAAGACATTCTTGTTTTTAATCGATCTGAATAGTCTTTAAAAGTTCTTTAAATAAAATATACTACTTTATTGCTAAAATGTTTATTAAGACTCTGATATCATAAAGAAAATAGATATAAAAAGTCATATTACCGATCTTTTGTTTGTGGCGAATTTCCAAGGGTTCAAACTTGTCTTGTATAATGTCTATATTTCTGCAGCTACATTTCCGTTTTATGTGGGAACAATCTCTTTCTTGAGGTGTATAACTATTTGATGATGAGGATCCTATTGAGGTTATTTGCTTTAGTGGATAATTTGGAAATCATTATATCAATTTTTCCTCTCTTCCTGTCAAGCATTATTCTTTTAGTGAATGAAATACAGCAGTTGTTTTTACGTTATAAATTTTCTTGAGTTTAAAATCAGTTGCTGTAACAATTAATTGGACTTGATGATTAATATTTATCAGTAGATTAATTCATCTTCTTTGAATGCAGGTGAATGCTTTCTTCCTTCTATTAAAAACATCTTATTTCTCTGGTCAGTTGAAAGGTGTAGATTATTATTTTAGACACAACATCTTTTCTTTCCTATGTGATATGCAGCTTCCCCCAGATGGTCCGGAAAAGATGGGACATACATATAATTTTTCTAGCCAGCCATTTCTTATATTTTCAACACTCAATTTAATAGTCTAATAATCTGAATTATAATCACAATAATAATAATTATTCCAGACAGCTTTTTATATCCAATTTTTAGCTAACTTAACCAATCAGAGATAGCGTCACTTGCTATTTTTGGACAAATTCGTTTTAATTAGATCTCTAATTTATTTTCAACTAAATTATTTTTCAACTGAAAAGTTTAATCCTTTTTCCAGACACTTTTGTTTAAAAAAAAATAGACTTAATCCCCTTTTTCCTTTTTTACACCTAGATAACATTTCAAATTTTTGAGCTTCCTTCTTTAGATCTTAAGATAAGACAATTTCAAAATTCACCCAGATTAAGCTCCCAAAGTGACAAACAATCATTTACAAAAACAAAATTGCTACAAACATAGATATCTGATTCAACAGATTTCCTCTTTTAACATAAAATTGTACAAAAAAAATAATTTGACAGATTTAATCCTTCCTTTTCTTTCAATATTTAATAAATGTAAATTTCTGTATGTAATGTACACACATACTTCATTATTTCAAATCATTCATAAACTAACATTAAATAATATAATTGCTAGCTTAGTAATTATAACCCTATTATTTAATTAAATCTGTAACTTTTAAATCCCAATTACAATCATAGAAAAGCAAAATAGAAGTATAGAATAAGATATTAGAATTAATCAAGCATAGGTTAGTTTTAAAGAAAGTTAAAATGTTGAATAGTTGAAATATAAAACAATTAAATAGTTTACACATACACTGCCTATACGTATGCATTATAACTTTGCTTTTTAACAGAAAATTTAAATATTAAATGTGCGTGCTGGTCTTTTTGAGATTTATTAACACACAAACAAGTAAAGCATATAATTGCTGTCCCACTCTCTTTCTGTCTAAAGCGTTTAAAATTTTGATCTGGTAGGGTTTGAACTTGGATGCCCTACAGCTTCATTTATTGTTATATAAAAATGTGATGATGATTTTGTTTTACATTTTCTTACATGCATATTACTATAAATTTGGCTAGTGACCAAATTGTAATGGCACAATATATAAAACTAATTACAACAATTGAAAAACTTACTAATAAGTAAAAGTTTTTAATTCTCAATTTAGAAAATAAAATTACTCTTTGAGTTAGCAATAGAAATTATCCCAATAATATCCTGGCTATTAGGAACCTATAAAGCTGGATGGATTTAAGAACCAAAATTAGTATTTAAAAGGGAAATATTTCTTGAGGATCAAGTTACCAGCATCATACTAGCTACTCTTTCAGAAATGTATATCTATAAAAAAATTTAATTTTGTGAATTCGTGCTCCGTTCAGGCAGCAATTGACTTATTGTCATAGAATAGTGAAACTAAATCAAATAAATATGTAAAAAAGATTTTCTGTAGAGTGTTTATAATAAGACTTCCATAGATATACAAAAAATTTACTTCACTGAATAAAAATTCCTTTTTAAAGTAATTCTTTTAAGAAAATTCACAATCACACACACACAACAAAAAATAAAACAGCTTGTAAATGGGTCACTGCATAGGAAAAAACCTGCAGCATTTTTCTAAAAAAAAGCAGTGAAAATAATGACAATATTTATCAAACTAGTTAAATAAAGAGTAGTGGGGGTAACTGGCTTGGCCAGGAACTGGCTAATTGAAAGTTAAATTTTAAGGTTGCCTGCAATTGGAAATTTGTTCCAATTCAAATTTCAGAGACCATATATCATCATCATCATCATTATCAACCATTATCAATCCACTGCAAGATGAAGGTCTCTCCAAGTCTAATCCATCCTCTCCAATCTTTAGCTTCTCTTCTCCACATCACCCTTGCACACTTTCTTATTTCATCCATCCATCTCACATGTGGTCTCTTTCTGGGTCTTAAAAATGGTTTCTTGTAATTGTATTTGAATACAAAATTTTAAGCATTTATTAACTCGATCACAGATAAGATTTAGGTAAATAAAATAAACAATGTATCCATATTATATTACTATATAAGGAAAATTGTTTCCTGAAAATATGTGAATGTGACTATAGAGTTGTAATAAAACCATATTCCCCCCCTAAACAAAAGTAAAATGTTAAGTTCTTGGTTTCAAAATTTTGGGTAAATAATGAATATGATGCTATTTCGTATATAATGTATACAATGTTTTTGTTGCTATCTATGAAGGACTTTGGTAATTTTCGGAAAATTCAAGACTTTTATCAGTCAATGATAGAAGCCGATCTTCAGCAATGTATCAGCCTGGCAATGTCAAGGATAATTTTTGCTAAGGCTTCAAAATGATAAAAAGTTCACTATGGTAATACAATGTCAGGATTTAAGTTTACTCAATTATTGTAAGGAAAATAAAACAATATCTATTTTAATGCACAACAATATAGGTCTTATTCTAAAAATCTGATAATCATAAAATCAATCGCTATATTTTTCAGCTTGATGGATGCAATATTCTTGGTTCTACCATAAATGCACATCTTCATTGTTTTGAGCTGATAGATTTCCTAATAAAGTTATTTTATAATAAATTGGAGTTTGATTTTTGTGACAAGAAGAGACCCTATTTTTGTTGGAAGAAATGCTATGTTGTTTGCTTTTATCGGTAAAATATTGCCGAGGATAGAAGACAAAGGAGAATTAGAATGCCAAGATAATGAAGTGTTCAATAATAATATTTGCTGTAGAAGAAATTTAAAAATAGCATCGCAAAATATTAATAAACATATAAATGATTAGTCATGTAATAGATCTGGTCATAATTGTGAATTACAAATTGATCTGTATAATCATAGCAAAACTAGTTTATTCTCTGTCTTTCTGAAATTAAAATGATTTATTAGATTGGTTATTTCTAATGATTCATATTCCCTATTTTTATTTATAACTGTTTTTCACAACTTCTATTTTATAGACTATTTCAAAGTTACATTTTGAAGAATAAAACTCGTATAATGTAGCAGATCTTACCTTAAAACGTTATTTTTTTGCATGTATTGTTACATCAAAGATTCTCACATCTTTGATGTAACAATATATGCAAAATTTTAATAACAACAAAGAAATCTCACAGTACTTATAATACCAAACTTTCCCTATAGTAGTTCCACCAATTGCAAGCCTATGGATGCAGAAAGATTTGTGCATAAAATCCCTATCTAGTGCCTACTCGTCCAACATCCTCAGACTAGTTTCTAGTTTGTGGCTCCTCACTGATGCAAGCCACAAGTGAGAAACTAGCTGGATGTTGGAAGAGTAGGCATTAGACGTGCAGTGTTCTCAAATCCAAGGCTCCTCACTGATGAAAGCCGGAAGCTAGAAACTAGTCTGGGGATGTTGGATGAGTAGGCACTAGATAGGGATTTTATGCACAAATCTTCCTGCATCCAGTGATTATGAAGGTTTGCACTTGGTAGACACTACATATGGAGAATTTTATACTCTTATTAACAGCATGTGTAAGCATATGAAATGGTGATCATGTCATAGCATTTATCATAATATTTCTTTCTTTTTTTAGCTTTTTTTTAATTACGAAAAAAAAAGTAATGTTAAATCATTTTTTATTTCAATTCTTTTTTTTCCCTTTTATTTCACTTTATTACAGATTCCAGTAAGAAGTTAACTACTATTGAACAGTAAAAGCTGAACGATGTTAATATAAATTTAAACTTTTTCCCCATTATTTAGTAATATGGTGGTTCATTGAGCATAATATGCTTCAATGAAAAGTATAGACACATTATTTAAAAGTTCTGCAGAATGAATAATCTCTTCTATACGTTTTTTTAAAATATGTGCATATTTGAATTCATTTATAAAATATAAATATTAAGAAAAAATAATTTTATAATAAATACGTAAAAAACGTAGATGTGTAAACCAATTAAACATCACATGACTTTTGCAGTTTATATTCGACGTCTACATTAACTGCAATAATTTACTCTACTGATTGTATTCCAAAGTCACCTAATGCAATACTCAATGGACATTAAATGCCATTACTATTTAATGCCCATTAATTTCTTAAGTCTACAATAGATGTCTCAGGAGTGCAGTCAATACAGTGAATTACTATTCTTAATGTGAATCTTTTAATAGCGTAAGCTTGTGGTTAAACACCTGTAGAGGTCCCTACTATTGCATTTTACATGCATATGCTAAAGGTTATAGCCTCAGTAAACATTACTTAAGTAAATGATCATAAAATAACTTTTCTACCTGTTGCTGCTGTCATCTTGGCAACAAAAGTGATGTAGAGGGGATAGTGGTTGAACTGAATCACCTGAAATATGAGACATTAAAATATTTTTCATCTTCAAATGATATTTTCTCAATTACATTTTAACAAAGTTCTATTACTAAATAAGTATTCTATTCTACGTTCAATGATTTTCATGCCGTCTTCATACGATTCAACATTATTCAAAAAAAAATATCACAGCTATAATTATTTAATGGAAATATGAGGAGTATATCAATTCAGCATTCTCAAAAGATATTTCCATGATTAGTATTCAATAACAGATTAAATTAAAACTTGTCCACTTCCCCTTCATGTGTTCACTATTTTAAAAATATGAAATTTATAAGCATATTTTATCATTTCTTCATTTAATTTTATAAAAATCATTCAATACAAAAATGTAATTATTTTTCATTATCACAAACACATTTTCCTCCTAAAAGTAAGGTTGAGATGTCTGTCTAATATTAAATTGATTTGTGTATTACATGACATTTGTTAAAATATACTTAATAATCTACACATATTCAAGTTTAAAAGTTCACTTTCTTTGAAAACCCACAATCCACAATTACTGCAATTGTTTACATTGGTAACACAAGTTTGTTTGAAATGTTTTTACTTTGATATAAAATAAGGATTTAGTAGTTTGATATGATTAAGGATGAATGTACGTCTGCAAGTATGATATACATTATATTGAATCAGTATTTATGTTTATGCTATAAAATTTTATGTCATTATCTTATATTTTAAAAAATTTATGACAATAAAAAATACTAATAAGAAGTTCTATTATTTTCATTTCACTTTCAATGTCTCTAATTGTTTTTATCTGGTTAAAACAGGTTCATTCCAGTTTTTTTCTTTTCCATGTATAGAGAGAATGGAGTGAAATGGGGGGGGGGGGGAGTAGACTACATGTTTTCTCACTAAGGATTGACTACAATAAAGGATTACCAAAAATAAAAATATTACTTTTTATAATAAAAAATTTAAAAAACATCAAATTGTTTTCCAAAATTAAACAATACCCTGCAGTATCTTGTTTAGAGGAATTATTTACTTTTTAAAACGAAATTGGGAGAAAATAAATATAAAGAGCATATTTTTTTTTTCCTATGCCAAATGTGTTGACCGGGAAGTGAACCCGGGCCAGCTGCTTGGAAAGCAGATATGCTAACCACTAGGTCACCAATGCTTGACATAAAGAGCATATTTTATCAACAGACAAAATACTCCATACAGTAGTTGCCACTCAGTAAAAGCCAGAGTAATCAATGGATGCAAGAAGGTTTGTGCATAAAATCCCTATCTAGTGCCTACTCATCCAATATCCCCAGACTAGTTTCCAGCTTGTGGCTTTCATCAGTGAGGATTCTAAGATCTAAGTGCAGTGCTCTCAGATCCAAGGTTACTCACTGATGAAATCCACTAGCTAGAAACTAGTTGGAGATATTGGATGAGTAGGCACTAGATAGGGATTTTATTCAACAAACATTCTTGTATCTATTGATTACTATGGCTTGCACCACTGATTAGCGCTATTGTATGGAGAGTTTTGCCCATTTTTAATAGCTTGAGAAAGCCTAAAAAATCGTGATGTCATATTTTATCAATTAATTCACATAAATATCAAATTTTATCTTATAAATATGCCTTCTCAATTCACAGGATATACATTATTATCAAGGAAAATATATATACCATATAATACTAAATTGTCTAAGCACTTTACTACTGTCACACAATGCTTTATTTACCACCCTTTCTTACAGTTTACAGTATTGATTGCCCCAGCAATCTTCTCCAGAACTTTATATCTCCTAACCTCAACTATTACAATATATATAAATGCCATTTGATATAATTTCACTACTTGTATTAATAATCTGAACAAGATATTTGTAGTTGTTAAACTGCTTTTAATTCATGATTGTCAATCTTAATATTTTTTAGAGTGCATAAAAATAAAAAATCTGTCTGAAAATATCAAAGTTTAATATTTATTTCTTCATGTGTTTAGAATAAAATCTGGAATGAAATTTAATAATCTGGTATAATTTATCTACATTAAAATGGATGACTAGTCTATTATTTATTTATAAAGAAGAAACAAACTTCTAGTCATGCACTTTTATGAATTTACATGTACTCACCCCATAAGCATCGGTTTGAAAAGGATAAGTGTACGCTTATGCTTACAACTTGTCTATACATAAGCCAACCTTTACTCACCATGTTGAAATCAGTGGTTCAATCTACTGTGTGCCTGAGTTATAAATTATTAACTGATTTGTACAAACCTATTCATTCTGTAGCAGGAGAGAGATTGAATCTCATTTTTAATCTCCTGCGATTAGAAATACGTAGTGAATTTTGAATTTTACTGTAATAAATGGCCTATTATTTAAGTATCACATGACTAGAGATTTTTTCTTACTTTATAATATTACATATGCAATCTGTGCTATATAAATAATAGACTATTTGTTATAGTAACATATTTCTAATCGCAGGTAATTAAAAATGAGATTTGATCTCTTTCCCGCTACAGAACGAATAGGTCTGTACAATTCAATTAATAATTTATAACTCAGGCATGCAATAGATTGTAGCCTGATTTCATTATGGTAAGCAAAAATTGGCTTATATATAGTTATGCTTTTCAAACTGATGCTCACGGGTGAGTGCATGTAAATTAGTAAAAGCGCATGACTCAAAGTTTGTTCCTTCTTTATAATAAAATGGGTGAAATAAAAAAAAATCTACATATACATAAATAAAATGCAAAAGATAAGAAGAGCTCTACATGAAAGTACTCATACACCATAGCTTAAATAAAAACTGAAGATTAATATAAAAATGACACCTGTCAGTCTTAGCCTTCTCATTGTTATAAAACCATTATTTATGATAATTGTATGTTAAAAGGCTACACAAAAAAGAAACTATTCTTTATAGACTGTTTGTGTCAAAAATCTGTTTTCCACATTGAATGATAATATGGCTAAATTTTTAAAATATATATATATATGTCTACTTTTAATTTTTACTTATTGAATTACTAATGTAATAAATTTGTAAGAACTTTGATGAATTTTATTCTTAGCAATAAAAACCATCTATTTATTGTTAATTTATAAATTCATTTGGATCCTTAAAGCATTAAATACTTTATAAATATCCTTTTTAATACTTATTTTTATTCCTATCAGTTTTGATTGTTTGCATTATTAGTGATTTATATATATATATCATTAAAAAACCAGTCAACACTTAGACAATCCCAATATTAATAACAATCAACAATTTCAAACTGTTGTCAAGGCAACCTCCTTTTAATAATACAGATGAAATCCCTAAAATGGAATACCACCTTTATTATTGGTATAATATACTTATATAGTCACTAAAGTTTTCGATTTGACTGCAGAGATTGAAATTATTGATACAAAGAAATTTAAATAAACCTCTTTAAAGAGGTAAGTCTAACCTATTCTGAATGTAAATTAATAAAAAGTCAATTATAATATACAAACTGCAATTATAAATTTCAAATTGCACACAAAGTATTACCTAAATAATAAGTGTAATAATGCTGAAGGCTAAATGGATTTGTAAGCAATCATTAAAAAACAGTTAACACTTAGACAATCTCAATATCAATAATCAACAATTTCAAACTCTTGCCTTTGAAATTGTTGATTATTGATATTGGGATTGTCTAAGCGTTAACTGGTTTTTAATGATTCCTTACAAACCCATTTAGCCTTGAACATTATTACACTTAATATATATATATCATTAATAAAACAAGTCATAAATTTCATAACTTGCTACCAATATCTCTAAATAAGCTTTATTTTTATAAGTGCCGAAAGAGAAAGAATTCAAAATCTCTGTCATTAAGTCCCTACCTCCAGACCAATTGGTTTCGAGCTTATGGCTCACCTCAGTGGAGGGCTGGGACTCTAAAAACTAGATCTAAAATACTAACTCAAAAATCAGCACTTATAAAACATGTTTCTATCAATTTGAAAGTCTGAACTTTTCATACACGTAAATGTCTTCAAATCCAGCATTGCAAACCCGATAGCTATATGGGTCTGAATTCAGCTCAGTTTCACCATATAGTAATAGCCTCTGCAATATAGCATCACAAAAGCCTTCAAAGGTACACTTATAACAATTAATAAAAGAAGTCATAAATAAAGCTGTTTAGAGCTATTGGTAAGCTCCATCTAGTGATCATTTAAACGCAAGCTTAAAAGCAAGTTATGAAATTTATGGCTTGTTTTATTAATTATTATAAGTGTACCTTGAAGACTTTTGCGATGCTATATTGCAGAGGCTATTACTATATGGTGAAACTGAGCTGAATTCAGATCCATATAGCTATCTGGTTTGCAAAGCTGGATTTGAAGACATTTACATGTCTGAAAAGTTCAGACTTTCAAATTGATAGAAATGTGTTTCATAAGTTCTGACTTTTGAGTTAGTATTTTACATCTAGTTTCTAGAGTTCCAGCCCTCTACTGAGGTGAGCCATAAGCTCGAAACCAATTGGTCTGGAGGTAGGGACTTAACAATAGAGACTTTGAATTCTTTCTCTTTCGGCACTTATAAAAATTGGTAAGCTCCATCTAGTGATCATATATATATATATTATAATTACAATCTTTTTTTAATTAACAGGACATAAACTTGTTATTTTTTAAAAAATATATTACAAAATAAATAAAATATCATTAAGAAATGTTAATAACATAAACTTGTTATTTTTTAAAAAATATATTTACCTGATATCCAGAATAGGTGGAAATAACTTTTTTATTTTTTCCTAATCCCATTTTACTAGCTTGATCTGTAGCAATTGTAAAAGTTGCTAAAAATGCAGGTTTGAGAACGTTTTCAGGGGCATCATTAGTGCTAACTATAATTTAATTTTAAAAGAATTAAAAATATTAGATTATAATTAAAAATCATATATAATTTAAAGGTAAAAGCTTACCTTTGAAAACAGGAATTCCATCTCTATCTGAAACCACAATGCATAATAAACCATCAACACTATATTAAAATATATATATATTAATAATATTTTTTTACTCCAAAATACGTTTCAGAAAATAAAAAGCTTATAATTTAGCATAAATTATTAGTTTGTCATGCATAACTTATATTATGGTAAACTCAAAATTAAAGGTTCCTAGATAAATTCCTAACCAAAGAAAGTTAAGAAAAAGTATCCATTTAGTCAACTGAATGAAAATGTTATGTTTGACCTGCCACTTAAATGCTTAAAAATAAAAAAAGATTTACAGAGACAAGGGCAATAACAAAGAAAAGTGAAAAGAAAATGTTAGCAATAGAACTGATTTATTAAAAAAGATAAGCAAAAAGAGACTAAAGAAAAAGACAAATCAAGATATCAGTAAAGTGATTGAATGAAAAAAAAGATAAAATAATGATTGATGGAAAAAAAAAAGATAAGTATAGTCATGCTACTAAGAAAAGTGAAGATAGGGGGAAAATGCAAAAAGGAAAAAGACTTTATGAACAACAGGAGAAGGAATGATATGTCAGCGACATAGATTATGGACAACAAGACAAGAAAGACAAAAATATAGAAAAATTTTTTTGAATGATGACAGTAATGAAAATTTTTAAAAAAGTTCTATATGCAGTATATGTGTATATACTTATATTATAGTTAAAAGTCTATGATAAAAATAGATTTTTATGAAGTATTATGACTTTATCTTTCTTACTGCATTGCCAAATTCACATAATATTAATATCATTTGTTCTTTATTACTTTTTACAATGCTTTTACAACCCACTATTGATAGTTTAGATTGCCCCAGCAATCTTCTACAGAACTTCTACTTATATTTTCAAATCTTAACTCTTAATGATAATTAAAATATAAGTAGATGTTAAAACAGGCAAAACTCACTATATGTATTGCCACACACAGCAAGCTAGAGTAATCAATGCTATATAGTGAGTTTTGCCTGTTTTAACAACAGTTATACACAAGCATAAGAGGTGGTGGTCATGTGATGTTTATTGTTTTATAAGTAGAAGTTCTGAAGAAGATTGATGGAGTAATTGAAACTGTCAATAGTGGGTTGTAAAAGCATTGTAAAAAGTAATAAAGAACATAAATGATATTAATATTAAAAATAATTTGATGATGCAAACACTTTTAAAAGGTTATCTACAAGAAATAGCACAAACAATACACATTGTATGTTTTAAGACAAAAAATGTTATGATCAGTTGGGAAGAACTGTAATGTTCGAATGCTAATGTGAGCCTGAGTGCAATCGACCAAACCAAGACCTCACAGTCTCTCCGCTAGGAATCTGAACTTTTAGCTATAGATTATCACTTTTATTATTATGCCAAACCAAGTAAAGCAAAAATGAGCTCAATGAATAGACACTATCTCAGAATTTGTAACTTCTTGATGTTTTTGGACTCAAGAAACCATATTTTATATTTCAGATTGACAGACATAATATTGCTTGCTGCCAGATTTGTCTCTGGCAATCTTTAGCCAGTTTTCTGTAATCTCCAGCTTTATTCTTGAATAACTGAATACATCTTTCTTGGCTTTTTGTAGAATCTTAGGCATTTCTTGTCCTAACTAAATTATTATGCAGATGCTTTCTAAAAATTTTCAGGCTACTATTTTCAGACTGATGCAATTGCAAACCCTTGGTGACCCTATGCTCTTGGAGACACCACCATGATTTATTACAATGGACTACTTAAATAGCATTTCAAAGTATGAGCTCAGGAAATTGTTTAAAAAAATCTGTAAATTAGGAAAAGAATATATCTGTAAATCATTATTTGTTTTTTTTTTTATAATTAAAAGGCTTTTAATATTTATTATTATAGTATATATAAGCACTTTAACACACTGAAGAAGAAGCTATCAGTAGTAACAAAAACAATTAAGTTAAATTAATCTAGGCCTAGTACTTTCGAGGTTTTCCCTCATATTCATAGCCAAAATAGGTTATAGACCATTGCTGTAATATTACTAAATAATAATGTATGCAAATACATATGTAAATTGATTTGTCCATTTTCTTGAAATAGCAAAACACATGTCGTGTCTATTGATCGCATTGTTATCATTGATAATAAAATATGCCTCCTTGATCTTTCTCTTACAATCGTTGGCTTCAGAGAGAACTATTTTGGGATTGCAGGGTTCGAACACATGACCAGCCTGCTTCTCATGTTCAAATAATATTGAGAAGTTATCATTATTCTTTTTTGCTCTTCTATATGTATACATGTGCTGAGCAGCTCTAATTAAATGTTGACCCGAGCTACTATGTTTCATGATGAATAACTGCCCCATGTGACTTCATGGAGCGGTGAAGTCTGCAACTCAAGGTCCATTGATTGCAGTCCAGTTCTTATTTCCAGCATCTGGATTTTTTTATAAAGCAGTTTAATTATTTTTTATCTAATATGAATATGTTCTGATATAATGTTAGAGTAAAAAAGTTTTGGTTTAAAATAATGGAATTTTAATTAATTTGTTATCGAAAAATAATTTAAAGTTTTTATTTTTAATGACTTCATTTGTTATTTTTATTTTTTGCTTGTAAGAAATCACATGGATGAACTTTTAGTCTTCATTGGCTAGTCAACCTTGAACTGCATTATTTTATTTTGAATCATAGATTTTTCAAACTACTTCTTCAACAATCACATGATTACCATTTCTTATGCTTGCTCATAACTGTTATTAAAACAGGCAAAACACTCCATACAGTAGTGCCTCTCAGTGTAAGCCAGAGTAATCAATGGATGCCAGAAGTCTTGTGCATAAAATTCCTATCTAGTGCCTACTCATCCAATATCCCTAGACTAGTTTCTGGAGGGTTGCATTAGATCCCAAGATCTAGGTGCAGTGCTCTCAGATCCAAGGCTCTTCACTGACAAAAGCCACAAGCCAGAAACTAGTCTGTGAATATTGGATGCATAGGCACTAGATAGAGATTTTATGCACAAGCCTTCTGGCATCTATTGATTACTCTGGCTTGCACTGAGAGGCACTACTGTATGGAGAGTTTGCCTGTTTTTTTCCTTCAACAATGTGAATACTGATTTTGATAGATATAATTTGTTTATCTATTGCATATAAAATGTATTCAAGATATTATGAAAACTTTATTTTAAATTGATAACTAATTCATATTTAACAATAACCAGTCAAATTAAAATATAGTAATATTATAACTGATTATTAAATAAGTTGGAAACCTGACATGATTTTCAAATACCAGTGTAGTTTTAAAGTGTCATTTTTTTTACACGAAAATAAGTAGACATTAAAACCAAAAAAATTAAGTTACTTCTGATAGCAAACTAATTAAAGTTCTATCATCTTAAATCATCTTTTTTATATATATATGTCAAAGCATTGACCGGGAAGTGAACCCGGCCCAGCTGCTTGGAAGGCAGCTACGCTAACCACTAGGTCATCAACACTTGACTTAAATCATCTTTTCACTATAATACTACAGGGGATAGCAAAGTTAAGAATGAAAAGGTTCACTAAACAGAAGAGGAAAAAAAAGTCAGTTTCATCATTTGAGTAAAACTATTGTGGTTAATCTATCATTTTGGTGCTAAAATGTCACATGGCTTGTCAAGTGTTAGTGGCCTAGCGGTTAGCATCACTGCCTTCCAAGCAGTTGGCCCAGGTTTGTTTCCTGGTCAATGCTTTGACATATATAAAAAAAATAAAAATAGAAAGTCACATGACTTTTAAGAGCAAATGATCATACAATTGTTTTTTTAATATATCAATAAAGTGTAATTAATAATTATTATAATTTTGTATTATTCAAGTTTTTAATTATTTCCAATATAGTATTTCATTTTCACTCACCTCTGGAGTTGTTGCCACAGAAACGTTTTAAGTTGCTAATTAAAAAAAGAAAAAAATTAGAGTACTTATTGCATCACTTTTTATTTTGTCATTCTATTTTATATTAATATTTAAATAATAGCAAAAAACAAAAAATTATAATAAATTAAATTCATATTAATATATTTATGTCTGCTTGTATTGAATGTTGTGATCAGTTTACATAGATAGGGGATAATACAATAATCTTTAGATATGACAATTAACTGTGAATCACAAATAAACAAAGCCCAAAACAAGAATTCCTTCTACTACCTTGAAAGATAGAATGTTGATTCATCAAAGTCTAAGTACTGTTTCTGATACTGCTTTTTCTACAACTATCCTTTTTTTTTTTTAGTCATTTAAGCTAGCATTGGGTCTGGCCATCACGAGCCTCTCGTGTCATTAATCATCTCCCTGTACAGAGTGTGACAATGGACTTATGTCTCAGCACAACCAGATTTCCATTTTTTAACTACACCCACATCATTTTTGCTCCAATTCTCATTTTCATTCTTCTTTTCCTTAGCTCAATCCCAAGAAAACAATAATAAGCTGGCAGTTCTTAATTGGGGCTTTTGCTAAAAGCAATACAATTAGTAATGACTCAGTTTAGAATTGGATTTAAAACAGGCATTTCAACAGAGAAAAACTGTGTTTTTAAGCATTCCTATTTAGGAATTTTCTATCGACCAGAGAAGTGGAAGGGACCTGGAAAGTGGAATCTAAAAATTACCTTCTACACAGTTTGTCTAGGTGTCATTTCTAGCAGTGGTGGAACTAAAAATGCTAAAAAATCTATTTCTTTGTTCTAAATATAAACATACGGAATATGGAAACTCTTCTTGAATCTTCAAAACTAGAATGGAAGACAGCATTGGTAATTAAGCTGCCAAGATTTAAAATCGATATAGCTGCTCTTAATGAAATTATCTTCTAGAGGAAGGAGCCTAATAGAATAGCTAGATGACTGCAAGTTTGTTTTTTAGAAGAGTAGATCAATCAATAAAGGCAAATGCATGATGCGGGATTTGGGTAAAATCTAATTTAGGGTCGTCTAATCTTGTATTTTTTTTTGTATTAATGAAAAGCTAATGGTGTTAAAACTTGCCTTACACAATTCATACCAATACTTATTCTATTACTGCATATGCTCCATTAATAGGTTTGTAGAACTCAAGAAAAAGAGCTTTTATTCTTTTCTAGATAGCAATGTTATAGCAATATCATTAAAGGATTACATTTTTCTTCTTGGAGATTTTAATGCATGATTTGGTACTTTGTTGGAAGTAAAGATATTGGTGCTGAAATTCCAAATGGTTTGTTATTATTATATTTTTGATCAACACAAGGATTAACTATCATAAATATTTTGTTTAGACAGAAAAATTGCTCTAAAGGAACATGGATGCATTCACACTCAAAATGGTGACATTTAATAGGTCACATTCTAATTAGGAATCAGAGCACAAGAGACATTCGTATTATATAAACATACATTTTTGGCAAATCATAGATTAGTATGCCCCAAGTTTAAAAAGTTAGTTGCATTAAATGTCTTACTCTAATCATATACATAAGGAAATTGATGTTCATTTTTGAAAAATATCTACTATATATAATTAAATGTCAACACCTATTAAACACTAAAATTGCTCATGTGAATCTTCGATATTATCATATTACTGAAGAATGGAATTGTCTTAAGGAGTATAGTAAGTTTGGATTCATTAAAAAAGAAAAATCATGACTGATTTTCTGAAAATAACCTTATTATTACCACTTTAATTAAAAGGAACCATGTGGCATTTTCTGTTCGCAGGATAGTAAATTAAATATGGAACTTTCATGATAGAGACAATTAGAGGCAGAAGTTCAATAATTAACAAGAAGGCTTTAAAACAGTAGCAAATTCTCCATACAGCTTGTGTAAATATAGGAAATGATGATCGTGGGTTGTTTAAGAAGGCTTTAAATGATTAGTGGATTAAAATTGCAAAGGAGATACAAAACATTTCCTAATCATGATCTATATTTTTTTGAAGCACTGAAAACAACATATAGACTTGAGAAATGATAGCACAATCCTATTACTTCCGGTAATGGATTTTGAAGAGGTGAAAGAAATAATTTGATCATTTTTGAATAATGATATTCCAGAATTGGGATGATGACTTTTAATGATATATCCATTTTATGTACTCATTTAGATTTGAACAAATATATCCATATGTTAGCTTCACAAGTAATGGAGTTTTTTAGAAATGTATGGAATCATGAAGTTGTTCCATCTGACATTAAGGATACTTTTATTATTCCAATTTTTAAAAATAAAAAGGATAGAGAAGATTACAGTTATAATTGTGGAATATTATCATTATCCACTACAAATAAGTAATTTCAAAGATTTTGTTGAATAAGTTGTTTCCAGTTAATAAACTCGGGCTACTATCACTACCAGAATATCTCAATACATGGACCTATATAACAGATCTCACACTAAAAATGAAGGCAGTTCGATATTCATAGAACACCAAAAAACATCTAGTCACAATTTTGAACTCATCAATGCTGTAATCATGTGCTTGGAAAGAAACGCCAAATGCAAAATAAAAGAGGCATATTTCATTGCAAGCAACCCAAAAGCCATCAATGGACAAGATTCATGTTTCTCAATTTCCATGAACCGGACTCGTTGATTAATTTGCATACACTAATGATAACACAAAATTGATAATGACACAGGCTTTGAATATGGGAGGAAATATGCCCCCAAAGTACTAAGCCAGAATAAAACAAGTAAAATATAGCTTCACTAGTGTGCATTCGATGCACAGTATAATAATTACAGAGACTCAATGTGGTTTTAGATAATCAAAAAGTATTATATGGATGGTTTTATTGCTAGATAAGGTGAAGGAATTTGGTCAAACCATTTGAAGCAATTAATCAAACAGGCAGTGTTTGAAATTAGTTAGTTGTCCACTGTAATTTATTTGTATTAATAGTACAGCTCTTATATGATTGAATGACACAAAGTGTTGTTGCTACAGGTGAAAACATTTGAGGTATTTGAAATGAAAACTGTTATTAAAGAAGGATGCATTCTTGCTCCAACACTGTTTTTTTTATTTTTATGATAATAATCTTTGAAATTGTTAATAGACAGTTAAATGAAATAGAGTCCAAGATGCAATACATGTTTGATGGTGGAGTTTTTACTTTGAAATGATTATAAAAATGAGAACCTCTTCTTGGATTACAATTTATCCAAACTGCTTCAAACACTTTTTAGCAAAAGTCTTTATTTGTACATATACATACTGTACCAGATCGGTCTGCAGATGAACTTACTTACACGTATATATGTTTTGGCTGGTTTCAAACTTCTCCATAATACATTTATAATCTTATTTAATTATAAATGTTACGTGAACGAATCAGCACGTTCGAGCAAAATGGGAAATATTATTGATAGCTTTAACTATCAACAATGGCCCACCTCGGCTGCTAGATTCAAACCCCTACTATCCAAACACTATTTGTTTTGGAGTAAACCCTGGGTGCCAGCTAGTCTCAGACTAACATATTTGGTCAGTAGGCTTATAATCCAGCACTCGAAACAATCCCAAAAACTAGTCCAGTCTAATTTTAATCAATAATAAAATATAGAAAAAAGAATTGGTAAAAAAAGATTGATAAAAAGAATTGACCGACAAATAAAGTATAAGTTTAAAGACCATTTATTTTAATTAACATTTACTAATTTTAAACATTTTATAAATCTAAGATAACACATGCACATTTTATTTTAACACGCTACAATATATCTTAAATAATCTTTGACATTTATAAATCATATAGTATTCACAAACACGCACATCAATAGTTCATTTTATGCATGCTTATAGAGTTTATATAATTTGAATCTTGAATTTTTACGAAGGAGATGGCTACTATAGACACCAGCCGGCTGGGACGTTTTCCCGAGGAGTTTTATTATTCGTCATGATTATTATTTCTGGAGACAGTTGAACATTGACAGAGGATTTCTGAGCTATTATGCAGACATTATTTCACGGGCAGGTTTTGATGATCTTGTTGGACTAAAAGGCTGAAGTAGGAGTGTATATTCCCAAAAGCTGCTCAGCACTGCATTTCTGTTTCTGGATACATAATATAAACTGCACTGTTATCTGAACTGAAACAAGACTGACACTAGGCAAACTAGACTGAAACTGAAAACTGAACTTCCGATAAAAATCTGGCTATTTATATATGCGAATTGTTTTTGTTTTAATGTCTACCGGCAATATATGTTGTCAAAATTCTTTTAGTAGCTAATTCTTTTTAATCTTGTTGTTGGGTATTTCAATTAGCAGCTATCGCAAACATGTTGTTTTATAATTTTGATTAGTAGCCACTGCTGTGTTTTTTAATGATAATCTTCTGTATTTATTTATTTCATTTTAACATTTATTACGCATACATTTATTCTATTATTGACAATCGCACATATATATTTTTATTCTAAAATCAGAACTAGTTTTAAGATTACTTTTTTTTTCTTTAATTTAAATAAAGAGATTTATATATTTTTTAAACTTTTTAAATTATATTTCAACTGATAATAATAAACTCTTTACTTCCTTTTTATAAAACCTTTAGTTTAACTTTTCTAACTAAGATTCCCCTCCCCTCTTTTAATTAATCAATTTTAACTTTTATTTCAAAAGCTAATGATAGAACGCTATCTGAGTCTTACTTCTTTCGAAAACAACTGAATTTTGTTTAATAAAGACACTTTAGATTTTGATAACTTATTTTTTTAGATAAATTAGTATGTGCCAATTTCAATATTGGTACAATACACCTATGTTTTGACTGACCTGCAGTCTTCTTCAGAGCAAGTTTATTTTGATCTTTTTTATTTATTTAGAAGATCAAAATAAACTTGCTCTGAAGAAGACTGTAGGTCAGTCGAAACATAGGTGTATATATATGTACAAATAAAAAGTTTTGCTAAAAAGGGTTTGAAGCAGTTTGGATAAATTGTATTTATAGGATATTATGGCAAAAATAAAGAAAAGTGTGATTTTGGTTCTTCTTGGATTCTGGATTTGCGTGATTGCGTTATTTTTTGTCAGATTAAAAGTTGGTCTACTAAAAATACTTAATGTTTTGAATACAACATATAAAGACTTACATTTAATAATTAGGGTTCAAAATGTCAATGCTCTTTATCAGCCAATGATATAAAAAATTCTCAACAACTTTTAGCTTGGATGATTATCAACTTGAGAATGTAAACCAATTTAAATATTGTGATCCTTAAAAGATGGATTTAGATGTTGAAGTGTAGCACAGACTTCAATGAGTTGCCGTGTTTTTAACAAGGTAAAAGATAGAAAATTTCATTACAGGGAAATATCTACTGAAGCTAAATTAAATGAATATGGAACAGTTATTTTGTAGCATTTATTGCATGAAAATGAGGCTTGAATACCTTTTCAATGCAATATGAAGGCTTTATAAAAGTTCCGTTTAAAGATGTTCCATAATATCATCAAACCAATCAATATGTTCTTCAATTTTCTGGATATGATACTATGAAGTTCATCATCATTTCATTCGATTGGACGGTTCCATTTAAAGATGTTCCATAATATCATCAAACCAATCAATATGTTCTTCAATTTTCTGGATATGATACTATGAAGTTCATCATCATTTCATTCGATTGGACATGTAAAATGAAATTTAATAGAGAGAGATAAACTGTCTTTATATTATAACGATTATTATAAAGTGTAATGTTGTTGACTCCATAGAAAGATATGGTAGAGAATAGAATATATTCAAGAGCTAGAATTAGACAGGATATTGAAGTGCTTTACAAAGAAAAATGTTCTTCAGAAGTTAAAAAACAGCATTACAAACTACGAAATGAACAGAAAAATGGACCAGCATGAACTATGTATGGATGGATTTATGATATAAAGTTTGGTTTGTATAGCCATTCCAAAACTCATCTCTAGAATACTTTATTTTCCTTGGAGTTAGAATGGTTATAATCATTTATAAGTAGCTATTGATGATGACTTTCTTGGAGAAACTCTTTTGCAAAATTTTGAAGAAGTGCTTAAGATGATCGCAAGTGCCTGATAAGAATAATAATTTAATTTACTAGAAGTTTTCCTAAGTATATCTCTGAGTATCTTTTAAGATATGAGAGTAGAGATGTAGTGTGTCTTTCAAGAGTTTTTTCTTTGCCTATGTAAAAAATTTATATGTTTTAAAAATTACTTCACAGTAAGATTAAATAAAAAAATAAATACACCAAATATTTTTATATACATAAATAGGATCACAACTTCTTATACAAAAAAAAAAATCCCTCACACAAATTTACTGAAGCTTTTTATAATAAATTTCGCTTTTAAGTAATATTTCAATAAGCAGCGATCTAAGTCTTTCAAAAAAAGATATATGATTTCCAAATTTACAAAAGTACCACCACTTTTATGAAATTGAAACCTTATTAGAAGGAACCTTTTGATCATGCATACAAACTAGCTTATTTAATTTGCATTTTTACAACCTGGACACTAAATATTAGAGCTAGAAGTGAAGATATGCAAAATGAAAGATCTTTTTCCTAAAGGTTTAAACTGTGAACACTAATCTAATCTAAGCATTTTGATAAACAAATTTTCACAAAAGCATTGGATAGTGCAGCTATAATTCTACATTATACCAGAAACCAAATGTATCTCATAGTACTTAAATGAGATAATATGTTGGATTATTTCCATCATCTATCAGTAAATGTTGAATGTATAGAAAATTTTAAACTTTATTTAAACTTTTCAAATACAAACAATTTGTTAGTAATAACACACAAATAAACAACACAGGTTAATAATTACATAATTTTTCGAGTAGTATTATTTTCCACTCTTCTTCAGGTGTTGCTGGCCTGACCAGTGACAGTATTTACATAGGAGTCAAAATCGCATTTTTAGATTCTCGAATATCAAATTTAAAACAAATGCTTTAACCAACTGAGCTATTCTGTCAAAGGTCATAGCACTATAGCAGAATTCAAGTTTTAAAACTGCATTTTATTTTAGAATTTCCCAATATAATTAAACAGACTTTTACTGAGGTTTAAAGAAAAAATTTTAATGCACAAATTGATTTAAACTCTCAATTATTTTAGAAGATATTCTGTTCCATAAAAATCAATTAATTTACAAGTAAATTTTTGCAATCATGTAAAAATTTGTTGTCTTTTTTTTATCAATTTTATGCTGTGTTGTTTAGATAGTTATATAATCTGCTGTATTCATAGTATTTGCCATGTAATGCAGATTGTAAACTGAGATCCTGATATAGGTTGTCTGATGCATTTCATAGTCAAGTTCTTAGATCAACTCATAATACTTCTATAAATCTTAGTAGGATTAGGCTTTGCACTTCACTCGGATAATGGCAATAATCATATAAAATACCTGTCATGAATAATGAAAGGTTTATTGATTGAATTGACCATTGGCTTGTAGTATGGCTTTAATAAATTGCAGAGATATAAAATATAGACTAACAAATGCCTAATATAAAAGATTTTTTTTACAAATTAATGCGTATATTAAAAAAACAATCAGATCATTATAACAGCCATTTAGTCACAAACAAAGTGGAAAAAAATCCAAAGTGTACTTATAATATGGAACAAAAAAAATTGAATTTTATCTCATCCAGATTAAAATTCCTGGTTACTAAAATGATCATCACATGACCACCATTTCTTATGCTTGTGTATAACTGTTGTTAAAATAGGCAAAACTCACTATACGTATTGCCACACACAGCAAGCTAGAGTAATCAATGAATGCCAGAAGGCTTGTGTATAAAATCCCCATTTAGTGCCTACTCATCCAATATCCCCAGAATAGTTTTTGGCTTGTGGCCTTCGTCAGTGAGAAGTTGTGCTCTCAGATCCAACTCCTCACTGATGAAGGCCATAATCCAGAAACTAGTCTGGGGATATTGGATGAGTAGGTACTAGATGGGGATTTTATGCACAAGCCTTCTGGCATCCATTGATTACTCTAGCTTGCTGTGTGTGGCAATACGTATAGTGAGTTTTGCCTGTTTTACTAGAATGATATATAGATGTTTATGTTTATATATTATATATGATCAGAGTTCAGTACAGGTTTATATTATGTAAATCTAAAAATAATTAATAAATTTAGAGATCTTTAGATTTGAAGAATAACTTTTGTAAATAATTCCAATTAATTCCAAAACAGTAAGCATTTTTCTCTACAGCGTCAAATTGTATATTAAGAGTCTAAATTTTTTTTATTATAGATAGCTTCAATAGTTAATGGACGTTCTATTGTGGAAAATAGAATATCAGTTGCAGCAATAATTGAGAATTAATTATTTTTGTTTTCAAATATCAAATTGGGCGAGTGGGTGCTTTCAAGAAAAACTGACTTGTAATGACATCGACTAGATTTTGCAAACATTGAGAGAATAGCTCTTAGTTAATATAGTCATTCTCCTATTGGCTGGTTACTATGCCTAAAGATAAGGTTAATAATTATCTAACAGAGTAATAGAAAAGCGAGGAATCGTTGATAATTGTCTATGGTTAGTGTTGTTAGCGCTCGTCATTCCGTAACTCAATTTAATCATTAGCATCTTAAGTTTTAGAGTTACATTAATAAGCTTACTGTTAATTAATGAATTCCGTTTATTAAAGGATATTTCTTACACTAATCTACTATCAAAATGTAAAAGAATCAGGTAAACAATCAACGAAACTAATTTTAATCACACATTCTTTTTTGACATAGAATAAACGCGAAGTTTACGAAAGATAAATTTTTATATACAAACATGCACCAATGTTATACATATGAGACATTTGTAAAATCACTAACTAAACTTCTGCTGGAAAGGAAGACACAGACTATAATAAAATGTCAGATTTTCTTATTTTAAACTTAGTAAAATAAATTAAACTATCTTGAATACGATTTTGCTGTTGTGGTGGGGGTAAAATATTTAACTTTTATCTCCAAAATGTAATTACTAAAAGCTTTTTTTAAAAAAGTGAACCAAATGGTTTTTGTTTTCTTAATTTACTCAAAAAAAGAAGACACTCGTATTACTTTGATATACAGTATTTATTTTTTTAATGTGGCTATCGATAAGTCAGAATCTGTTGATTTATAAGTAAATTACTTTACTTCAATCCTTTTTTATAAAATATTAAGAAGAAATTTAATTTTTAGATCAAATATCTATTTTAACCGCTTAGCAAGATCAAGTCGCATGATCAGATCATGTGATAAACACAACTTTAAATAATTTTATTTATAAAATAATTTAAACAAATAATAATACCATTATTTTTTTCAAACAATTTTAATGTAATAAAATAATCCAACAAAAATTAATCTCTAAAATATTATGATAAAAATTGATAATAAATATTTGCATATAAAATAAAAGTTTCTTTACCTCAGCTGCCATCGTAAATAAATTTAAATATTTTACAGCGCCAATCTCAGCAGCTGGTAGCAGACTTTGCATTTAACAATGTTCCCATAGTTCTACTCTATTTAGAAATAAATATCATGTGATTTTCAAAACAAATAACAAATTACATCTTTTAAAAATAAATTCTATAAGTAGATAAATCCTAATAATACAATGATATCGTGTTGAACAAATCGTAATATATACTACTGTTAATTTAAAATATGCCCTGTAATAAAAATTAGTAATCTATATTGTATATATGTTTAAGAATGCAAGCAATGATTATAAAATATAGTTGACTAAATAGGTAAAGGTGGGTGCTGGAGGTTGCATTAGATCTTAAGATCTAGGTGCAGTGCTCTCAGATCCAAGGCTCCTCATTGATGAAAGCCACAAGCTAGAAACTAGTATGGGAATATTGGATGAATAGACACTAGATAGGGATTTTGTGCACAAACCTTGCATTCACTGATTACTCTGGTTTGCACTGAGTGGCACTACTGTACAGAGAGTTTTGCCTTTGTTTTAACAGCGTGTGCAAGCATATGAAATAGTTATCATGCGATGTTAATATTAAATGAACTGAGTAACATGACTCATTGACTTCAAAATTTTTTTCCAGCTATGAGCTCTATGCTCAAATATAACCACCAAATTATTTACAGGTTTGCTTTGAATTCAACTTTTGAGAAAAACAGTTGATAACTTCTTTGGTGCAACTTAAATTACTTTATTAGACTTTTAAAACTCAATTTTGTTGTCAGGCACAAATATTATGTTTTCTTATTGTAAAATTGATTCAGCACAACTGGATTGCTAAACTACTCTTCAGCAGTGAATCTGATTTCGGTCACATTATTTCCAAGCTTTTTAGTATGTATTACGACTCTTCTAACTTGCTTACTATTATCACCCCGCTCCCAATAATTTTCGTAATTCCTGTCGAAGCTTGAGTGTCTAAAATTTGACTTACGCGGTCTCCTGATTTTGAAGTTGTTCCCAAACACTGAAATTATATAGAACTTTGGCACCAAATATTGGATTCCGTGAACAATTATGATAGCCATTCACACATGGAATTGATTGACCATTCCGAAACTATAATAACTAATCAATTAACTACGTTTCTGTTTTCACTTTTAATGGATGTTCGTTCTGATTAAAAGTAAAGTGTAATTGAAAAATTCTTAAATCATAGTTTCTGTATTAGTAAACAAATTCAAGGTCTGCTGGCCTCTCGTGGCTAATTTCTAATATTTATGATTAACTGAGAACATTGACCATATAATTTTACTACCGGCAAAGCAATAAACTAGTCAACTGTCTCCATGGGGGGGGGGGGATATAATAATTACATAATAGCAAAGAACAAACTGATTGTTCTTTAAATCATAGAGATTTTTAGCGAAAACCAACCAACTGTGGACAAAAAAGTTTAAAATAATTATTAATGAATAAGAATAACATATTTTTCTTCTTATTAGAAAAAGATAAAAATATTTTACTTGCAAATAAATACATTACGAAATAAATTCAATAAAAGTTAGACTATTAATCTGCAAAAAAATATATACACAAATGTCATACAGTAACAAACAAAATATAATTTTTTTATGGTTCTCCTGGCTATCGCATTCAAATATTTTGTATAACAAGCATTGGTGGTCGAGAGGTTCGTTTCCCGGCAGATGCTATGACACATGAGAAAAAAAATAATTTATATGGGAAGGAATTTTCTTTACAAAAGATTTTTTGTTAATGTAGAAGAGAAATCTGATAATTTAGATGACTTCATAAAATTTACACTGAGGAATCACAGCATATTTATATTGTCCGTGAGTCATACATTTTTTTTTTTTTTTTATAAATAATTCATTTGATGAGATTCATTCAGTACGAATTTTTAAAAGCTTACATTATTGGGGTGTTCCACACTTTTAATGCATTTTTTTTACAAAAAAAATAAATTATCAAGCAACATATAGTTATAAATATATATTGCATCCAAGTTAAAAGGTGACTGGTTCTCTTTAAAACTATTGCAGTACTTTTCTGACACAATATGTGCGTTTATGTAGTAACATAGGTCAACTCAGTGTTTCTCAAAACATGTTCCGTGGAACACTGGTCTTCCGTGAAAAAATTGTAGAAATAATAATAGATATCTCTGTGCATTGGTACCCACACATTTTTTTGTGTGGCAGTTTGTATCTATGTGCTGTGGCTGACCGTGTGTAGCATGGTTAGTTTCTGTGTAACCTGGTGTGATGTTGGAGTGACCTGAATTTGTCCTGTCTGTTTGTTATTTTCAAATGTTCGAGTTTCTCCACTCACTACAGTCATATCTGTTTCTTACAAAAATCTTGAAAATGTACCTAGTTACTACGAATAAATATAAAATTATGGTGTGATTTGACTTCTTTGCATTTCAAACTTATCTATGGGTCAATAAACATATCCTTGCTATTGCTGTACTTAATTTATTTTTTCTAGTCTGTATCATTAATTATTTTATTTCTATTATATGAACAATTTTTGTTCTTACACATGCATCATTTTTAATTTCTCTATTTCCTAAACAACATTACATTTTCTTTAACTATATTTATATGTATTCATTTCATTGTTCTTTTTTTATATTCTATTTATTGATTATCATTCAAAGCACTTGCTTCACCTCAGCACTGCTAGGTTCTGACAACATTAATTACAAATCCAAATAGGCTTGAATTTTATTTTATATTAAACAGTCTGCTCGTGCGTTATTTCAAAATATAAAAAATGAAACACAATTATTGAATGTGACACTCTATATAATAACATCTTATATTTTAGTTAAATAATGAGCTGATTGAGAGACTTCAAATATAAAATGATAACATGTATTAATTAGATAAGCGATTGCGATTTATATGCATATTTAATTTATTAAATAACATTTACATAAAGCATAATTAATTAGTTTAAACCTGACTAAAATATACTTTGTAAGTACTTATTAATTGTGTAATGCTCAATTTTTGATTTATTGCTGCCAAATCTTTTAAATATTGCCAATCACAGATGTATATTCTCAATTTTTTTTCTTCTAATAGTTCTGGCTTGTGTTTTAGAATTTAGAGTCCCATGTGATGCCATTATTCCATTTGATTGGCTGTCATGTAAGCATTTTTAAAGTGTATCTGTTTGAAGGTGTTTAGCTTTCACGTTATTATATATTATCTGTTTACGCTTAAATTTAATATATTTACATTTATTAATATCTTTTCATTAGATTTAAAAATATTTCATCGTTGTAAATAGGATGATTTCGCGTTGTTAATTTATATATATAATATTTAGTGGATTAAATGTGAAGGTATTTAAGCTTCACACGCTTAGTTCAAAATGCTTTAGTCTGGCTTATTTAAATATAATTGAGGCATAGATTAAGATGGTCCCATCTTTTTCTAATAGTTCTGGCTTGTGTTTTAGAATTTAGAGTCCCATGTGATGCCATTATTCCATCTGATTGGCTGTCACGTAAGCATTTTTAAAGCGTATCTGTTTGAAGGTGTTTAGCTTTCACGTTATTATATATTATCTGTTTACGCTTAAATTTAATATATTTACAAGTCAGGATAATATTTATTATAAGATACTTTTATTTATTCAAAATCTGACCTGCAATGTTTTATATAAGCATTCTCCTTTATTTAAGATATCATTAATCTGAAATCTTACCTTTTCATAAGCAAAAATCATGAAAAAGATGTGTGATACTTTGCTTTTCATACAATTCATAATTTATATTTGTGTAAAATCATAGGTATACAAAATTTTCTTAAGTTATCATTTTTTAAGAGGTCACTTAGTATATTTGTTAATTGAATGTAAATGCTTGAAAACAGAAAGGGTATATATAATGAAGTTATGGAAGAATAAATATGAAAAAAGTGATTATACAGAAAATGAATTATTGGTTTTTATGCTGGGTTTGGGAAAAAATAAAGGGGATTTAGATATAAAGGTTATAGAGTTGACAAAGATTATGTTGTGGAAATGGGATAGAGCAAAATATGGGAAAATTTAGAGTGGGGAATGAAAAATAAAATGGCTAACAGGTTTATCTGGGCATAATTGCTGAGATATTCTTGACTTTGTTTAAGGAGAAGCCACAATACATCACATAGAAAATTTAATTTAGTGATCCAAAAGTTAAGGATGATGATGAATGCCACCAGCTAGGTCCAGGGAGAGAAAGAGATCTTTAACATTGTTCAGACAATTGAAAAAAGATTACAGAGACAAACATCAGCCAAAATAATTTTAAATAACTTCATAGTTTATTAAATTAAAAAATAAATAAATTAAATCTCAAGCAAACAAAAGTATAAAAAGTTTGACCTATATTTCTCTGGAATATTTGTCAGAGAGTGTATGAGAATATTGAAACATTAAACACCCATGCAGATAAGTTCGTTTTCTCACCTTATAAAAAAACAAATTCCAGTTTCTCCATTTAGAGATTTCAAAACAAAAGGGGTCTTGTAGGGAATATAATGAAACAGTGCAGGTGAGCTTTCCTTAGCCTGAAAAAGAAACATTGGGAATAAGAATATCATATGTCTGCAGAAAAGCCCATGGATGACCACATTCAAGATCATCCCGGTTGATTCCAATACAAGAAAAAAAAGAGTACGATATTACGTAATCTGAAACATAGGAAAAACATAATCTCTACTAAGAAAAACAGAATAATATACTCGCTAAACCAATAGCCAAAAGATTTATGGTCTACAGGAAATGCAAACCAAGCTTAACTAAACTAATTATGATGAAAAGAGACAGGTGAGGTAAAAGAAAATTACTAATATCTGCCCAAGCATTTATCAAGGGTTAGTAATATGAATAAAAAGAGAAAACACGGAAGTATATAAAATAGAAACTCGCAACACACTCTCAGATAAATAAATTTTAAAATATGAAATCTTAAAAGACTCCAACAAATACTATAAGTAAAATACATAATAAAATACTTAAAGATATTTAAATTGAATATGCAAAATGTATTATCAAGACAGGTTTCTTTTAAGATTAAGCTAAGACTTTAACAAGAGATTTAACTAGAGATTTAAGCCCTGGTTTCAATATAGGAAAGTTCAGTTACCTTTCAGGATTTGAATTGTCCATAGAGTATTTCCATAGGGGTGTGCAAAGTTCTTTCTAACTCAAGTCCATTACGAAGGCTTTTGATTTATATTTTTTGGTCTAGAGTATAGAGGCAATCTTTGGATCAGTTTTGATCTAGGCTTTTAGGACATGATCTTGAAGGTACAATTAGGAGTCCAAGACTTGAATTTGGGTTATTTAGCACTGCGTATTGTGAAAATTTCTCATGATGTACCTTTTTGGCATGGCGACTGGATGGCCGCTACTATTATGGCAAATAGTAGAAGTATTAGCAATCTGCAGAAATCCAACATCAGCAATCCATGTTGAACAATTAGAATACCATACAAATAAGAGTCACAATACAAAAAAGCATAAAAGACAGAATAATAATAAGCAGGATGATCATAACATGCAGAAGAAAATAAATCAGCAGAATAAAAATCAGTCTGAAACCTGGGGCTATTTATGTGAACTCATTTCCTGCTTAATCTTTAATTAGAAGTTTTGACCAGGGTAAATCTCTGCCTCCTGCTTAATCTTAATTTAAAAAACATCTGACCAGGGCTCTTATCTTATTCAAAATTAATTAAAAAAAGTAAATGCAAAAATAAGTCAGTTTTTTAAATATATTACAATAAAAAAATAAAAAGAAACTTGATCACAATGAAAATGCTCTTTCAAATAGATTTAAACTTTGCTTGCTTTTAATTACTGTGAGAAAAAAACCAAGCATAAAAAAATTATTAAAAAATAAAATCTATTGAAAAGTAAAATCATAAAATTTTAAAATATAAACAAGTATATGTGTTATTGCACATACTCTTAATACATAAAAAAAACATACAAAGCTTTTAAATCGTTTTCTTTTAAAAACTTTATAAAAATAAGTTAGTTTTAATTTTGCGATGAAATTTTTGAAGCAGATAAAGCATCCAGTTCAATATATATTTTAAAATAAACATAGCTCAATATACATGTAAATATAGGGAGTAAATCACCCTCCCCCAGACTATGACTTAAAAACACTCTAAATGTTGAACAAATGATCAATAATAGAATCCACCTATTCTTGGTGACTCTGATGTTTATAAGCATATCTTTGTCAACATCGTTTGTAATTTAGAATGAAATTAATTTATTAGCCAGATAGGTGTTAAAAGTGAGATGCTGTCAACAGCTTGTATAATTAACTATGAATTTAATAATTCTTAAGTGCCTTATTCCATCTGTTTGATAAATTAATTTTACTCTGAATTGTCAACAATGATAACAAATACCTTTGTTATCAGTTGTTTATAAACAGAGCTACCAAGAATAGGTGGATTCATTCTAGATTATTTTTGGCTCATAGTCCAAAGGAGGGTAATTTACCCATATATATATAAGATTCGAATAGTGGTATAATGTATATACTGCACATTTTAGATGTAACTAGAGGGGATTTGAAGAGAAACTTTCAATCTCTTTTCAGCTATCCATTCTATCTTATACAACTGGTACACATAACCAGATAATGCGAAAAAGACAAATTTCCAATATACATATTTCATGCTGAATCAGCATTTATAAGTTGGTCCACATCATCATCTCCCACACACATATATATATAATCAATGCTCAGTTTATATTTAAATGGACATACTAAAGTTTTATATGTCAGGGGTCAAAAGTCAACATGGGTATGACAATAATATTAGCATCAACAAAGGCTTTGAGCAATCCATCATTATCAGATTTTCAGTAATATGGATGGTTGAACAGTTGGAGGGTAGAGAAGATTGAAGTCTATCCATTAAAGTTTAAAAATGTTCTATCTTAATATAAGCTGAGCACTGATTGTATATATGTGTGGGAGATGATGATCAGGAAAAACTAATAATTTCTAATTCAGCATGAAATACATATATTGGAGATAATTTGTCTTTTTTCAGATTTATGTGGTCATGTGTATTGATTATATAAGATAAAGTAGATGGCTGAAGAGAGCTCTCTAATTATATATATATATATATAAAGTTCATTGATGATGATCATTCAAAGAGGTAATCCATATATTCATCTTTTGAGATATTTTATGTAGTGAGTAATTAATATCTTCCCTAGAATACTCCATTATTAAATAGCCTTTCATTAAAAATTGTGATGATAAAAATATGCATATATTTTAAGCATTAAGTAGGAAATAAATTTACATTACTAGATTTTAAACATCAGCAGAAATCCTTGACTTTAATTGTCTAGCCAGAAAAGATCTTGTAAATTCTTGACTTCTTAAATAGCTAATTTGAATTATCATTTTGAAGAAGTTTCTTTTCTTTTAAAACTTTGTCAATTTAAATAATCTTTCAGATCTTTATAAATAACAAGAAAAAAGGTAGTGTTTGGTTAGCTGCACCCCAGCCGCTAGAGGCACTGTTTCTGTGTAAACACACAGAAATATCTAGAGCAGGGGTCCTTTAAGCAGAAAGCCTGTTCCAGCCGTCAGGTGGTGCTTTTCACCACGCGTATGGTCAACAGCACCACCTGATGGCTGGAACAGGCATTTCTGCTTAAAGGGCCCCTGCTCTAGATATTTCTGTGTTTACCCAGAAACAGCGCCTCTAGTGGCTGGGGTGCAGCTAACCAAACACTACCAGAAAAAATATATATCAATAACTACTTTTTAAAAGAACATTCAATAAAGTTTAGTTTTGAAATAATTAATCTTCTTTTTTAAAAAAATATATTCTTGATTCGAACATATTTATATTAACCAATGTAGTTATTAGTTCAAAGACAAAATAGAAGATTAATATACATAAATTTGAGTTTGATTTTATACTAGGATTAATTTATGAAAGCATATAACGTATTAAAACTCATAATTTAATACTGTTATAAACATAATTATAATTTAATATTTAAACAGCATTAAGCTGTTGCACATGCACTTTAAAGATTTACTATAAATGAGTAAATACTAATGGTGTTTAAATATTACAGTTTATAAACATCGCGCTATATAAAAATAAAATGATTTATTTACATAATTATAATTTGTAATTGAATTCTGAACTTTACTTCCTTTGTTTTAATTGATATAATAGATATTGACTTAAGGGATCATCAATGTCAAGTTTTGATTAGTAAAAAATACCATTAATTGAAAACAATTATTTGTCTGTGTATGAATAAATTAAAATATTCATTTCATATTTAATTAGTTTATATGTATATAAAATATGATACGAAAAGCTTCAACTATGTGTATGTTGTAGTGTTTTGTAAAAATGGCAGACATGTTTGTGCACTCTGGAAAAACTAGAATTTATTCGAGAGGTTGTTTTTAGATCGTGCTCTGATAACTGAGGAATTTAATTAAGGCATTGACGTAATGGCGATCGACAATTCCAAGAAATATTTGCTGATTGCAAATATTTCTGGATAAGAGACCGTACCTTATTGGACAATGAATTGATTGTTGCTATTATCAGAAAATGATAAGAAGACTGGGTAAGAACTATGCAGTATTGGAGTAGAGGCAGTATTTGAGTGTAGATGTTCCTATTCAATTCCAGTGGAGAGCATCCGTTTACAGACCATTCGTAGGAGAGCATTCATTTGCAGACCATTCATTGGAGAGCATTCATGGCAAAGCATTCGTTGCAGACCATTCGTTGGAGAGCATCCATTTGCAGAGCATCCATTGCAGAGCATTCGGTGCAGACCATTCATTGGAGAGCATCCATGGCAGAGCATCCATTGGAGAAAATACAGAGTGTATTCAGAGCATGCAGACCATTTGTTGGAGAGCATCCACAGCAGAGCATTCGTTGCAAGAGAACATCATGGAATTGAACATAGTTATTTGCTGACTGCACAGTTATACTTGCAAATATAGCATTGGCATGGTCAGACTGGCAGATAAAACATTGGCGCAGTTGCATTTGGAACCTGTGAGTAGCGAATAGGTTTAATTACATCAAGTTTAGCTGTAGACGGAGAAATCTGGTGAAAATGGATATCCCAGTTAGTATAACATTAACAACGGAAGTGAAAGTTTGGAAATAAAATGCATGCGCAGTTAACATCGAAAGCTGAGTTCCACCACACTTGCGCAGTTACCATTGAATATAACTGGCGAAAAAGTTTCAGCAGCAGGAGTTAAATCGTATATTTCTGAGTGAAATAACAGGAAAGTAGGAATAGAAAAACAACACCAAGGAATCGCAACAAGGGTTTTTCTGGAGTGGAGGGAGGTGTAGTGTTTTGTAAAAATGGCAGACATGTTTGTGCACTCCAGAAAAATTAGAATTTATTCGAGAGGTTGTTTTTAGATCGCGCTCTGATAACTGAGGAATTTAATTAAGGCATTGACGTAATGGCGATCGACAATTCCAAGAAATATTTGCTGATTGCAAATATTTCTGGATAAGAGACCGTACCTTATTGGACAATGAATTGATTGTTGCTATTATCAGAAAGTGATAAGAAGACTGGGTAAGAACTACGCAGTATTGGAGTAGAGGCAGTATTTGAGTGTAGACGTTCCTGTTCAATTCCAGTGGAGAGCATCCATTTGCAGACCATTCATTGCAGACCATTCGTTGGAGAGCATTTATTGCAGACCATTCGTTGGAGAGCATCCATTTGCAGAGCATCCATTGCAGAGCATTCGGTGCAGACCATTCATTGGAGAGTATCCGTGGTAGAGCATTCGTTGCAGACCATTCATTGGAGAGCATCCACAGCAGAGCAGTCATTGCAAGAGAGCATCATGGGAATTGAACATAGTTATTTGCTGACCACACAGTCATACTTGCGGATATAACATTGGCACAGTCAGACTGGCAGATAAAACATGTTATCTATGTATTTTGTAAAAGGAATTTATCATTAAATATTAATTTTAATATTTAATATAGGCACAATTAAATTTGTAAATAATCGTAAGTTACTTTGGGTGAGGCTCATATGGTACTCTCACAATATATACATTAAAAGGTTGGCTTCACTCATTATACAATTACACAAATAATAATTTAGTGCTGAATGTTAGAGAATATATATACAAAAAATAATACATACTATTTTATTATGGTGAAATATTTAATTATTTGAGGCTCAGAATACTTTCATGGGTAAATGTAGGATAAAATCATAGATCAATATGTCTTATTGAAATGTCACCCAATTGGGTTAATAGATGTGAGAGTGTAGAATTTAGAGATTAAAGCATTACAACCACAGACATAATTATAAGTAAATTACATTAGTAATGAGATTTATTAAGCAAACCAAGTGATAAAACAAAAGCAAAACTCTCCATACAGTAGTGCCACTTTGTGCTAACAAGAATAATCAATGGATGCCAGAAGGCTTGTGCATAAAATCACTATCTAGTGCCTACTCATCCAATATCCCCAGACTAGTTTCTGGCTTGTGGCCATCATCAGTGAGGAGCCTTGGAACTGAGAGCACTGCACCTAGATCTTAGGAAACTAGTCTGGGGATATTGGATGAGTAGGAACTAGATAGGGATTTTATGCACAAGCCTTCTGGCATCCATTGATTACTCTTGTTAGCACAAGGTGGCACTACTGTATGGAGAGTTTTGATTTTGTTTGCAACAATTATGTGCTAGGATGAGATGATGATCATGTGATGTTTAGTGGTTCAAATCAAGTGATGTATGTGGACTTAAAATCATAAGAATGTTGGGAGACTCATCATTCATAACTATGTGAGATTCATATATGTAAGAATATGAAGGAATTAAGTAATATGGTAGCTTAAATGCTATAGATAAATATAGAAATATAGGGTTTAACTAGTGATCAGTGGTGTTGTTGGAGAATACATATGCGAACATATATAAGAGGGTGATGTATTGAAACCACAAGGCTTTGTCTATGTATAATTCAGATCAGTGGAATTCTAGATGTCCATGAAGGGTTCATCACAAATAATCAGGATCACTGGACTGGTCCCTCACCCCAGAAAAAATCTGTGAATGCATGATTGAGCAGTTAGGTTCCTAGGTGCGACTTCCATGACCACTCTGATGTAGGAGCCTTAATGATTTGGGACTGTCTTAGCTATGTGTACCCCTGGAGAAGCTTGACAGAGTGTAATAAAATCATAGACTTATATTTATCTGCACCAGCAACACATATATAAAGTGTAATAACAATAATAATCAACAAACTAGTTTGCTCTCAAAGTTTAGCACTTTTTTGTGCAGTTATATTTAAACCATCCTTAAGTCTTAAAAGATTTCAAAGAAATCTACATATTTATCAGCTTAAAGATTAAGGTAGATCATATGATTCCAAGACAGTAACCACATTCAATATTTCCATAATATTAACTAATATGAGTTATAAATGCATGACGAAGGGATTCTTAGATACTTAATGTTTAATCATGCATGTTTAAATATATCTATAGCTATAATTCCGCACACACCCGCATGTTATACTTCAATTTAAAATAAACAAATAAGTATGTGAGATAGCATAAATAGATCACTACGGGTGAGTTAAGTACTATATGAAACAATATAAGATTCACCGAATCGACAGTAATAAATATATAGTGAATGATAACATTTGAGCCAGTGAGCAGGGAAAGAGATTCGACATGAAATATTGGCCATTTATATGATTAACCTGAATAAAAATGTAGTGGCATGTTTATTATAAGGAGAATGGGATTCACTCACTCGGTCGGAGATTATCCAGGTTTATTATCATAATAAAATATCATAAAGAAAATAATTTAATAAAATTCAAGAGCATTTACCCTAGCATGAAAGTATAGTTTAGCCAAGTTACTTAGGTTGAAATTATATAATTTAGACACACTTGCAGGAGTACATTACAATTTAATTATACGGATATAGTTTGTTACATATTTAGCTATAGCTTAGGGAAATTACATAGAAATGTTTTAGAGCTCTTGGAATTGAAAGTTATGTTAGTTTATCAATTGTAGCATTGTTAAGTGCACTTAATGGGTTTGATCACATTTATGAAATGTTCATGGGAATCCATATCACTGGATAGCTAGCTTTCACTTTATAATTGCTTTGTTATGCTGATTCTAGCAGCAGTAGCACTCCCTATGGCATTAGCAACAGCATTTCTGGTCTCACTGGTGGCAGTGGCAGGTCATGGGCATCTTCTTACAGTTGGAGGCACGCAGGTAGTATTGGGCTGCAGGACGACCATTCTCCATGTAGGAAAATAGCACCATGCCTACCTGTACTCCACCATTTTAGTTCCATGCTCATATAAGATCTAACTATTTTATATTATATATTACACAATCCCGCTATATATATATTGGCCAAGTATGCCCTTAATTGTTCCTCCTGGCCTACCTTGTGGTGAAATAATCCATTAACATATTTTCTACCATCACACCCGATGTGTATCTATTTCACTAAAAGCTGCAGTAGGGTGCCGCAAGTACATTTATTTACTTTATTTTCAGATATCCTGACTACATTAATTCTTTTGTTACAGTTTTACAAAATAAGATTTAAAAAATATATATTATAAAGCAAATGCTTAAAGACCATCTATTTCCTTGTTGATAGCATCTGAAACTTGCCAAAATGTTATCGTTTTTACTAGCTAATTACTTACACCACTAATGTATCCAGATGGAATTGCATTAGTGAACTAGTATTGTTCAGCTTCGCAACCCTCATTTAATTTTCTAATAAACAAAATTCGTGGCGTGGTCTTTTAAATAAAAAAGCAAAATAATATTATTAAATATGTCTTGAAGATAATATTTGAATATATATGTAGTATCGGCATACCTGACTTATGTGTTTATATATATCCCCACATGCGAACATACTTTCAAATTATAAATTAATCAATTTATCATTGCTTTAGATTATTAACTAGCATATCTATAGTAACCGTATATAAATGTTTCACACGTGCATATATCTTGGCCGATTAAAACACAACACATATATTACAATAAGACTAAGGTTTAAACTAGGGTATGAGGGTAGGTAAGAAACAAAGCAAATCTTATTGTTTCAATATTTATTTGCTTATGACAAATTTGACTTCAGATATGTCAGAAAGTGCTAATAATTTTAGAAGAGTTTCATATGAAACAAAACTCCCCTTTTTAATATGTAAAATGTCAAAATTTGGGCAGTAGAGTTAGTCTTTCAAAAATTAAAAAAAAAAAGTTACTGTATCTCTGAATTATAAGATTTAATAAAGAGAGAAAAAATACTGCTAAAATTATTAATTTTTAATAACATAAAAATGTTAATTGAAACTGAAAAAAAGAAAAACAATATCTATACAGATGAACATGATTTGACGATATTGGATATAAGAAATAATGGCTGCATAATAATATATATTTTTATGGCTCTAAATTTAGACCTCAAGAAAGAAGAAAATGGATATTGAAATATATATATATTGAGACAGTCACCCTAGGTTCATCCTTTCTTTGTACCACTACAAATGGATCAAGTACTGGTGGCCATTACCCAAAATTTCCAATCAACTTCTATGCAAAATTAATATCAAAAAATACTATGAAATATATGACCACAATATTGATGATTAAGTTATAAAATAGTGGTTAATGTATATTTAAGGAGTTCATATTTAAAGTAGAATAGAAAATATGATTGTGGATATTGGAATTAAGTTTTTGACTGTTGGAGTTTATTTAACTGTACTTTCAGCTTTGATGATGAATGGAGGGTTTTGTCATTGGTTGTTTTCATGGAACTCCAAGGACTGTTTTATCTCAGGCATTATTCCAACCCACTTTCTGATTTTCATATTTACTATTGTTTATCATGATCCAGTGCTGCCATTATCCCCAGCCTCTAAGTCTCCAAGAAAAGGAGCAAGGCATAGTTCTCTATTTTCCAATCCCTGAGACTCAAAGAAATAGGGTTTTGAAAATATTTTTGCATTATTTTTATTTGGGGTTGTGGTATATTACAGTAACTAAATTGAGATAGCTCTCTTTGTGTTCATGCTGGATTGTGCACTTAATAGCCTGATGGCTGAATTCTTTATCTATCTCAGGATTGCAGGTCATTATTCATTCTGTTAGATCTTTGGAAAAAGTGATAAGTACATAGTCTGTGGTATGAATTTTGTTTTAGTTATGCATGTATATTATGTAAAATATTGTTAGTTTTGGTATAATGTTATAGTCGGTAAATCAATCACTTTTGAAAAAAATGCCATTGTGGTATTTATATTAAAGAGCTCTGTTACATGAATTAAAACATGTATTGAGTTAAAATGTGTATTAGTAGAAATTAGCAGGGTTCAGTATGTAAAGCATAATAAACAGTTATTATTCATTTGGTCTGAGATATTAAATTGAGGAGTAGAAGTCATGTTCTTGTCTTTCAAAAATAATAGTTATAAATAAAAATAAATTATGGAAAACGAGTCAGATATATTAGGACAGGGAAGACAAATTAGTGAAGTATCTGTCACATCAAAAGATGATCAAAATGATCTTCTTATAGGCATGTTCAAAAGTTTAACAAGTAAAATGAAACAAAAGATCTGTTAAAATTCATACTTAATAAATACATTTTGTTTCAAAATTTCATTTTAAATATATGAATTACATGGCGGTCATATACCATTTGGATGCTCAAATATGAGATTGAGCATAAACTGAGATGTTTTCTTCTTTAAATAATTAAACTTGATCCACGAAATCTTTAGCTGTTAACACACTTGGGTTACACAGAACAATGTGTTAAAAATATGTAATATCACAATTATTTAAAGTTACAAATTTAAAACAAAGTATATATAGCAAAATATATTTTAGGTTGCAATAAACTGCAAATAGTATATGCTCATTGTGATTATGCTATAAATAAATTTTTATTGAATTTTGACATATGATCTGAATGTTTGTAAATTCTGATTATTACTGCAATTATCAAATTTCTATTTCTTAGACAATGTTTTGGGAAACAAGCTCTATGGTTAATACAAAAAATATATGGAAGAACCACCATTGCAATATTAATGTAAGACAAGCAGCTATTTGCATGGACTATTCATAGTAATCTAAGAAAGTTGGTGAAGGAAGTTATTCTTGTCAGAACTATTTATATATTTTATTGTTGGACTTAAGATTTTTAATAACGCCAATCAATAGATTAATTTATGGTGATCCTACAGCTAAATATTTGCCCTTTGATACAAAGTCAAACACCATTAGAGTATTAATTTAAGTTGAAGTCTGCCATATTTATTGTTAAGTGCTTCAAGATGGCTGATAAAATAAATTCCTGAAATATATGTTTATTGCAATTTTTTCATGGTCAGAGTAAAAAAATATATTACACATAACAGGAGCTCTTTTAAAATCTATTTATATAGAACAATACTTTTTAAATTTGACTTTTGTAAAAATGATTCTAACAATGTATCTTTTGACCCGTAAAAAATGTGTGAATCTCAAGACAGTAATCATAAATATTTTCAAAGTAAAGTTTCATATTTCTTCCTATATAAATTTTTAGTATGCTTGCTTCTATGAAATTGCATCTGAATTCTACAATGTATACATAGCCTTTAAACTACTTCATTCAATTAGAGATAAACATATTTCAGCCATTTCCCCAATTCCTAATATTCTTAAATCACCATTCTTTATGCGTACACAAGCTGTTTACACAGAGGCAAAACTCTCCACTAAGTAGTGACACTCAGTGCAAACCAGAGTAATCAATGGATTGAAAAAGGTTTGTGCATAAAATCTATTTAGTGCCTACTCATCCAATATCCCGACTAGTTTCTAGCTTATGTCTTGTATTAGAGGAGCCTTGGATCCGAGAGCACTGCACTTAGATCTTAGGATATTGGATGAGTAAGCACTAGATAGATTTTATGCACAAACCTTTCTGCATCCATTGATTATTCTGGCTTGCACTAAATGGTGCTACTATATGGAGTTTTGCCTCTATATCCTAATATTCTTATTAGGATTTTACATTATCATTATATTCAAATAAATGTTCTTTTTTATATATCTAATTTGCACTATTCTGATAACAATCCATATACCAACTTAACTTTCAACTATCATCTATTAACTTATTTAGCAAAAACTTTATATATATATATTGGAAATGTTCATCTAAAAAATTATTTAAGGAATGTTCCTTAATTCTAAATGTCAATTTTATTTCCATCTCTAAAAGACGTAATCAAATACATCAGATACTAATTCTTCAAAAATCCTTAGTGTTATCTTTTTCAGTGGTCTTTATTTATATATTTCTTCCATTCCCGGAAAAAAAAAATCCAAACAATATTTTAAACAAAGCCCAATTCCAGGTTTCTGCCAAACATTGAACAAATATCTACTTTTGTTGAGATTTAAATTATTTTTCCTGTCACCACTTGTCTCTTTTACAAATACTCTTATGTCACTACGCTTTTAAATTTGCTTTATAAATTCTTTCTACTTATAAAAATAACTACTTATACACCTTCTGTTGCTAAATTGTTTTTGCCTGATTTTTTTTATCTAGAGGTACTTTCCCCCCTCTTTATAATACCAAGTCTTTTTTAAAATGTTATATTCTAAGTAGAATTTTTCCTGCAGTCACTTTTCTTCACAATTAATAAATCCATCTAAATGCTTCCAATAAACACTGAGCATTGTAGTTTGGGAATGATAAAAGATGGCGTCTAGATTTTGTTTTATGCATTGACAATTAATTATTAAAGTTTTTGTAAAATATTGCAAACATATCTTTTTTAAAAAAAAATTAAATTCATTATAATTCAGATGAAATATCAAAACGCTTTTATCCATTTCTTTGTGAAATAGTTCATTCTACTATGATAATATTTTCAACATTTAAAGTATTTAGAAAGTACTGTACATTACATAAACTATTTGATTAAATATTTCTGAAGCAATATCAATTTACATTAAAGACTCCAAAAAAAGTTCAAGAATGGGGACAAAAACTTTATTACATTAATTATCAGAGGAAAGATTTTATCACTGAAAGCAGACAGAATCTTTACAGAATATAAAAAAAAGATTGTGGCTTTCCAAAAATTTGAAAATTATATCTCCATTTTTAACCACAAATGTAGAATCAAATGATTATGTTCTTGGCCTAACCCCCTTTGGTTTTCTTTTCCATATCCACTAATGACAAGGCCTGTATTTCATTTGATCTGATAATTGACTGTTCATCCTGGCAACTCCAAAATTACTATTCCTATTGGGTGAGGATTCCACATTTGGAATTCACAATAACCTACTCTGAAATTGTACACATTAACACAAGTTTAAAAAAACAACTTTTTCTTACTGGAAGTAAATGACAGAAAGACAGCTTCAGACTATATCGTGTCTTAGTCTCTCTTGAAGAAATAAACATAATCGAAAAAAGTAACAGTAACTGATGTATTATTAAAAAAGCAGATCAAACCAAATTGATACCTATACCAAAATGATTTATCAGGCCTATATTCTTAACATGTATCCGAAACCTGGAAAGCATATTCAAAACAAATGAAAAGTAAAACCATATTTCAGCATTGTCTTTGAAAAAACTTAAAAACACCAGTAACAGGACAAAGTAATAAATAGAGAAAAATAATACACGACGCCGTATCACAATATTCCACAATAGAAACTAAGGTGATTGAGACATATCAGAATGGATAAAGATGATATAGAAAATGTTATTCCATATCTAAAGCATACAAATATCTTAAAACATCTTTCAAAAAAAATGCCAGATGTATTAATTGGGAAAATTGCATTCTATACCAAAGCATATGTTTGAAACAAGAGCTGGAAAATAAATTATATAAAAAAAAAATACAAAAGCAAGATACAATCTCTTCAAAGAAACAAAAGCAATTATTTCTGGTAATGCAACAAGCAAATATTTGTGCAGGAGAAACATCTATATTTCTCACTTGTTATTAAATCAGCTGTATAACCATTATGCCACATATAACATATAAAATTTGCATACTGCTTTTAATGACAGAATGAGAGCTACGATAAAACGTAAAGTCTTCACAAAAAATAAGAATGAAACATTTTATTATGCATCAGACTTGCAATATCCTAAATATATCCTCATATCTTGCTAAATAAATATATAGGGTTTGACCTATTAATTGTTTTCATAAGCTAAATAGTTTCAGTACAGAAAATTGAAAAAGCATAATTTTTAAATAAAACATAACAAACTATCCTAAAAATTGAGGATTTTCTGAGTACTAACAGAAAATTAAATGCAATATATGTATTTTTGACATGACATTATAATATCAATAAAAATAATGCATTAACATTATGCCGACTGCTATACAATGTAAATGATGGTCCCAACATTTTAGAAGCAGGATATCACCTTAGCAGTAATAAAAACTTCATATTATTCATTTTTTCTGTATCTGTCCCAATCCAGGTTAACCGGGAATGTTTGCCCCTTAGCTAATAACTGCAAAATATCCATATAGACTAACCAAAACCGAATGACTAATTTAATTACTAGAAAAAAAATTCCTAACCTACTTTTTATATATTCCAAGGTTTATGTGCTTGAATTCAAACCCCAAATGCATGCATTAAAATCTGAACTTGAGAAAATAGATCTCTTAGTTATTTGACAAAATAAAGTGGAAGGAACAATTGCAGCAAGAATTGAACAAAATTATTATATAAGTGGATATGTATAATAATGAGACAAAGCAATTCAATAATAAACATTTATTTTAGCGGTTTCTAATTGTAATACATTTAATCAGCCATTCAAGCTATTGTGCGCTTTTTACGAGTGTTAAATAATAAATGAGCACTTTCACTCCCAACACAGATATAGTATTTAGGAAAGAATAAAATGAATCCACTTATTCTATCCAACCCAAATGCTTATATATGGGCAAATCTTAAGTACTGTAAGTGAAAGCGTGAGGATAGACCACTCACTTTAAACCACTGTTTACGATATCTGAATGAATGATGTCGATGAAATTATCTAGAATTTACTAGATGTCACTCACAAATGAAACTTTAAACATATGTAAATAAACATTTATTTTAGCGCTGTTTCTAATTGTAATACATTTAATCAGCCATTCAAGCTATTGTGCACTTTTTACGAGTGTTAAATAATAAATGAGCACTTTCACTCACAACACAAGATATATTTAGGAAAGAATAAAATGAATCCACTGATTAAATGTATTACAATTAGAAACAGCGCTAAAATAAATGTTTACTTACATATGTTTAAAGTTTCATTTGTGAGTGACGTCTAGTAAATTCTAGATAATTTCGTCAACATCATTCATTCAGATATCGTAAACAGTGATTTAAAATGAGTGGTCTATCCTCACGCTTTCACTTACAGTACTTAAGATTTGCCCATATATAAGCATTTGGGTTGGATAGAATAAGTGGATTCATTTTATTCTTTCCTAAATACTATATCTTGTGTTGGGAGTGAAAGTGCTCATTTATTATTTAACACTCGTAAAAAGCGCACAATAGCTTGAATGGCTGATTAAATGTATTACAATTAGAAACAGCGCTAAAATAAATGTTTATTTACATATGTTTAAAGTTTCATTTGTGAGTGACGTCTAGTAAATTCTAGATAATTTCGTCAACGTCATTCATTCAGATATCGTAAACAGTGGTTTAAAGTGAGTGGTCTATCCTCACGCTTTCACTTACAGTACTTAAGATTTGCCCATATATAAGCATTTGGGTTGGATAGAATAAGTGGATTCATTTTATTCTTTCCTAAATACTATATCTGTGTTGGGAGTGAAAGTGCTCATTTATTATTTAACACTCGTAAAAAGCGCACAATAGCTTGAATGGCTGATTAAATGTATTACAATTAAAAACAGTGCTAAAATAAATGTTTATTTACATATGTTTAAAGTTTCATTTATGAGTGATGTCTAGTAAATTCTAGATAATTTCGTCATTCATTCAGATATCGTAAACAGTGGTTTAAAGTGAGTGGTCTATCCTCACGCTTTCACTTATAGTACTTAAGATTTGCCCATATATAAGCATTTGGGTTGGATAGAATAAGTGGATTCATTTTATTCTTTCCTAAATACTATATCTTGTGTTGGGAGTGAAAGTGCTCATTTATTATCGTAAAAAGTGCACAATAGCTTGAATGGCTGATTAAATGTATTACAATTCAATAATATTGACCTAAAATGGATAGCTTTTAACACACTTGTTTTTAATAATTGTAATTTCTTCTTTAACATATTGTAATGATATATAAATATGTCGTTACATTAAATTGAAATAAAAACTTTTAAGTTCGCATATAAAAATAAGTGTATTAAAAAGAAAAAAAAAACTAAACGCTAAAATTAAAATGTTTGTTAAACGTATATATTCGCACAGATGCTAAACTTTAAAAATATTTTTTTTTAATAAATAAAAAAAGGTGTTTGAATGTATTTTTTTTTTATAAAAAAAGATTTAAATATAAAAATCGTTTAAAAAAGAAATAATGTAAGTAAAAATAAAAACAGGTATTAATTAATTCCTCTAATCTGTAAATGATTGTTTATTAATTATCCAAAAGCTGTCTAATTAAAAAGTCAGAGAGTAAATTAGATAAGAGAATAAAGAGATTTTAGCTTGACCAATGGAAGCACTAAGCCTTGGCTCGGACCCTAACGAAAGTGATGGATTAGTGATGTTTTGTTGATTGAATCCGTGTGGATTAATATAAAAAGGGAAATAGTTTTTTCGAGAGTTCCAGCGTTGTGTGTTTGAGAGTTGTGGTAGGACGCACATACCACACTCTCTATTTAAAAAAAAAAAAACTGTGATACCTTGAACCAGCTATTGCTATCTCCAGAACATTATCTTCCAATGGAGGCGTGGCGGGAATTAAAAGCAGAAACCTGGACTCTTCTACCGTAAGCTATATTGACATGAACTCTAAATTGAAAAATAATTAAGAACTTTCGTTCAAGCTTCTGACTTTTTTTAAGTTTAAAATCAAATTAATAATGTTTAATTTTATATGTTTTCCGATTGATAAAAATCATTTCCATTTTTTTTTTCTTATTGTATAAATTATTTGTTTAAATTTTAAATGATGAAATTTAGGTTGGGTATAGACGTTGCATAGATTCGTTAGCGGTTGATTATGTTGAAGTTTTCACGGTTGATTGGAATATATAGGTCAACGATGTTAATGTGGGCATCTTACGATGAATGCCACGGGGCCTTGTGTATTCCCTTTTGCAATTGACGTTATCGATGATTTTGTATTTTGATCGATTGTGTTTAATTTGGATGTTTTTGACCGTGGAATCTATTCAGCCGATCTATATTCAACATTTTAAAAACAAATTTATAAAAATAATCTGTGCGAACGTATCTAAATGTTAAATTTAAGTCTGGCGTGAATGGCTATATAGTTTTGTAAAGTTATATTAAGGGAGGGTAATCTTAGGTTATTCATTTCGTAGTTGAATTGGTTCAATGGATTGGATATATTTGTGTAATTGTAGATGTAGTATGAGGTCCGCTACGGGCAGGATTCTAGATATACACCACACACCCTCTGTTTGCCTATGGATGGATTTGTAAGACGGCAAAGGACCGCAGTCCATTCCTATGGAGTTTTGTTTATTGTTCTACTCGCCAACAGATGTCATATTCCTGTTGGTGGAGAGACAATGTCGTCTCTAATCTACTTACTGATCAGATGTACATTCCTGACAGTATAGTATTTTGTGTTGTCGTATCATGCTACATTGAATACATGAATGTATCAGATGGATTGTCGCCAGTTTGATTGCGAAATTTGTTGCCTAAGGTTAAATCAGGGAAGAATATTTTCTTTTCAAATGCAGATCTATGTAGTCTATTCATACTTGACTATCTAAATAAAATATTAAACTCATTGAAACTTAGTTAAATGTAAAATTAAGTTAATATAAAAATCTAAAATGTTAAACTTATTCCTCAAAATTTAAATGTTATTTTATATGTGCGTAAATAAATATTTTATGTGTTAATCTCTGGCAGTGGCTTTTATTTATTTATATTTAAGATATAAATTAAGATATAGATTTTTATCTCTGCGTCTCCACTGAGCTAGTGACTTGGGCTAACGATCGGAATATTTAAATAAAGTGGAATCTTAACAGCGCGTAGGCTCAAATGCCTAGATGGCGCCCTTGTAGTGCAGATATTGTTTTTGCAGTTAGATTCGATCTTCACTTTCATTCCGATTGTTATAATATGTCATCAGAGGGGATTTGAACACAGATTTTTAAGCTTCCTTTAGACATCTACTCCATCTTATACAACCGATATACACTACCACATACATGTGAAAAAGATAAATGATCACCAACATATTTCGTTGGTCTGGATCATCAATTCCCACACACACATATATAATGTGCTCGATTTACATTAAGATAGCAAATCTTCAAACTTTGATTCTTTCCAGCCATCCATATCATTGAAAATCTGATGATGGAATGTTCAAAGTCCTTGTTTGCCAATTTTTGTTGTATAAGATGGGATGGATGATTAAAGAAAGCTTGTAAGTCTGGGTTCAAATCCCTCAGATTACATCTAACTTAAAGTATATATACTATACTTGTATTTAAATATTAACATAAGTCAGTAAATATTATTATAATGCACCACCAACATAAACTCTTGACTTTTAGACTATCGAAAGTCACATCCATTTTTGCCTTGACGATGGTTGGTCATTCTCCACATTTTCAATTAATAAACTTTTTTAATGAATTAGACCATCTCATGATACAACCAATTTAGCTATTAGTATGCTTCAAATAAGGGTTCAGAAACTTTTGCAGTCTGTTGAATTTTAAGTCTTCACCAGCGCTATACTTTTTTTAAAAAATCAGTATTTTTCTTATTTTTTTCCAATACGCAAATTTCATATCAAAAGTCACAGGAAATAATACACTTTGAAAAATTCTGAGCTTTATTTTCAAATATATGTTTCGCTGTCATTTAAAAATCTTTAAGGATTTTTATTGCAATTCTTCCAGTATTAATCTGCAATAAATCTTAACTTTTGGATTCTTTGTCCTTAGTGAAAATACAGAAATGCAAAATATCAACCATTTTTATGAATTAATTAAAGTCAATTGTTTATCCTGTCATTTAAACTTTGGTTTCTTTTTTTCATACTTTGTCATAACACCACCTATTATCCTAATAAGAATCTCAAGATCTGTCTACATGGACAACAATAGCAAAAAAGTAACAATATCTCAAATGATAGCTGAATGATATATTTAAAAACTCAACAAAATAAACGGCATACACTTCTATTGCTCACGCCCTCATCGGTAGATACAGTGATAGATTCTGGAGCTTAAAATCTTTAGATTGTGTTCAGTTCATCATCTCAGCTGTTCAACTGTTCTGTAAAATCCCAAGCAATAAAGGCCTTCGATCAATTGCCCATATAGTTTGGCGCAGTAGTAGAATGGCAAAGTCCGGAGCTTAAGATTTATGTATCGCAACTCAGTTCTATCATTTTTGAAGCCTGAATTTTTTATAAACTCCCAAACAATAAAACATATGATTCTTTTATTTATAAAAAAGATCTCAAGAAATTTTAAATTGATTAAAAAAAGAGTGAGGAGTATACATTTCCAAAAATAAAATATATCTGAACAAAGTAATCCTTGAAATGGAAAGATAGGCACGATACAAAATTAATATTATATCTTTAAAAAAATCCTAGGTAATATACAAAATAATTTTTTATGGTTCATTTTTTAAAGCAAACATTCCATTGCTGTTTGAATCTTTCATTCAGAACTTGATTTGAATACTAGAGTATGCAAAAAATAATAGATTATTTTTAGTAAACTTTTAACTGTAAAATTCTAAAATCAACAATCAAATAGCAATGGTTGTAATTCAATTTATTGTTCTATCAACAATATTTATCTCAAAATATAACCACTGATTTTAATTAAAAGCTATTTTTTTAAAATATTTTACAATTTCTGATGGGTGCTGATGAAATGCAAAATTCTTGTTTTTAAATACAACAGACGTTAAGCGTTGTTAACCGAGAGGTCAGTGCAGCTGCCTTGCAAGCAGTTGTTGCAGACAGTTATTGTGGGTTCGCTTCCTTGCTGATGCTTTGACATATGGAGAAAAAAAAATACAACAGACAAAGCAAATGTGCATTAAATATTTCTAATAATTATATAAATTATATGGCATGTGATTATAATTAATAAACAGAACAAGATTTATATAAATTTATTAATTCTTGAGGATTTAGTATAAAATTTTTTTTTAAAAAAAGATATACAATAGTATAGTTAATTAGTAAATATAATTAATATTGTTTCCATTTAAAAAATATATATATATAGCGCTAATTTTTTGCAGTCACTTAAAAATATCGTATTTACATTTGTGCAAAATATGTGTGTGTGTATATATATACACACACACAAATTTGTCTATAAATTGTCAAATGAAGGATTTTCTTCAAGTGAGATCCTTTTACCTTATTTACGGTGGAAAATGTGACTAGTTTTATCTTGTCGTTTGAGTACCAATATTTGTAAATTTTATACAAAAAAATCTAAAGACATTATTTGAAATAAGGATGAGTTTAAAAAAAATTTAAAATGTAAAAGATGAAAGAGTTGTGATAATTTTTTTTTTTTATAAAAAGTAAATAAACAAATATCACAGAACAAAATCCAAACCATAAAATATCAGTGAACGTTTTGGTTCCATAAAATATCAGTGAACATTTTGGTTCTTAGTTTGGTATGAAGCTAAAAAAAAAAAAAAGTTTACACTCATATTTGCTATTAGTTTTTTAAAAAAAATTATGACAATTAGCTCCCATATATTAATATATTGCTTCATTAAAAAAGGGCGACAATTTATATATTAAAAAATGAATACAACAGAGTTTAGGATATTACAAAATACTTTACATCTAGTAATCAATGAAAATATCTTTTTAAAATATTAACAATTACATATATATATATATACACAAAAAGGTCTTTGTTCTCTACGGCTAAATTCATGATCAACATGGGTTATAATCCCACAAAAATATGTTTAATTATTATTGAGGCAAAATAAAAATACGTTACTTTTATATATTACTAATAATATACATATGCAATGTAAGAGTATTATTATTTTACAGAACACGTATTTAAAAACAAAGATGTAGATTAAACAATTACAAAATTAAAAATTTTAAGTGAAAAAAATAAAAAAGTTATGAATTAAAAAAGAAAAAAATCTCGTGAAGTTACTTTCTCTCTTTACAATCAGTTGAAAAAGGAAACAACAATTCAGTGCCATCTGATTATTATTTTCCCTAATGCTACTAATTTTACGTAAAAAAGTAATTTATAAAATCAGTCACTTCTTTATCAAAAGGAAGGCTGCGCTGGTATTAAAAGTTTGGCAATACTTTTCAGTATAACTTAAAAAAAATTATGAGATTGCTAAAACACCTGAAAGTTTTTTTTTTTTTTAATTTTTATCTCATGATCAATATTAAAAACGTGTTTTGCAACACAATCCCTTGAGCAGTAAAAAATATTTCATCTGGTTAAGTTTTTGTTAAAATTGTTATTAACGCTAATACTTAGCCAATTTTTTTGTTTTAATGTAGCCTTTGTTTTCAGTGGATCAGGTGACTAATTGCCATGTAATGACGTAATGGTGGACTTGGCTTCAGCAGTCTACCTTTGAATGTCAAGTAAACTCTAAATTCTATAATTAAACTGTAAATTAAGTATTTTCTTTTAAATTTACAATGTAATGACATTATATTGTAACTGCAGTAAATGTAAGATAATCGTAAATAAATGTCTAATATGAAATTGACTATCATGTATGTTTTTAGATTAACGCACTGTGACTTTATTTTGATCTTCTGATCCACGAAACTTCTAACTGTGAAGCATTTTGAAACCTTTTGTAATACTATTCTTCATTAATCATGACTGTGTTCAATACGTATGTAATGAAAGAAGACCCATTGTATATACATTTACATTAGAAGTAATAATAATAGTTTAAGAAAGTAAAACTTTATTAATTCAAAAATACTTTTCAAAAGCATTGATGAAAACAAACAATAACAATAGCAAAAAAAAAATTAAAAAGACCTATTTCCAAAAATTAGCAATATTTTAGACTAAATATTCATAATGGACTTCATTAACCAAAAAATTGTATTTCACACAAATATTTATTGAGATAAGCAATTATAGTTCATCCCACATCAATTTCCATTATATAGATTTAATTTATTTGCATGGCTATCATTGAATAACATATGGATTTTATTATCAATATGAAATAAAGATACAGCAAAAAAATTAAGAGCTTGTCTTTAATCACTTAACCCACTATCATACAGATCAATTTTTATAATTTCTTCCCATGAGCAGAAAGTTTTCAAATTTCTTGACTTGTTAAATAAGAGGTTCTCATTTCTGGAACATTTTCAGACGTGTTTCATCTTGATACTTTATCAGAAGTAGGATTATGTGCTGCTTCCTTTTGAACAATCTGACAATATAATAAATATATAAATATGTGTGTTTATGAGAATATAAACATATGGATACAATTTTAAAAAAAAAATCAAATAATTAATTAAAAAAAACATTCTGCATAAAAGAAAAAAAATCCAAAATATTTTATACACCTCATTCTAATGCAGATCTTAACATCACTAATTCAGATTATCTCCCTCAAATGTTCTTCAGGTTATTCAGATGCCTGAAAAATGACTAGACTCTAAGCTTAGATGGTGTTATCCAAGAAACATTAAAAGCATATTATTATGTTTCAATTGAATCTTTATACCATTATTTAATATGGATTTGATTCAATAAACCCATAATGATCAAGCTTCCAAGGTAGAAGACTTGTCTGAATACAATAATTGGCAAAGCATTACAATACGAAGCCATAAAATCTTAAAAAAAAAAAAAAGGATAACTTAATTCGGGATTACGATTGCATAATGCATTCAAACATTTTCAAAATGTAAACATAGGGTTCAATGTAATATTAACGAAATCTATGCAGTCTATGCATGTGCTTTTTACACCCTCATTTTCATCTTTTTTCCAGTTTTTTATAAAGATAATTTTTATTTTTCTACGATAAAAGATAAAAATTTTATGATAATTTTTGTGATCAAGTAAATTGAATTTTTTTGTCTTTCTCTCTTTTTTTACTGGAAAAGATTTCATCCTGAAAAATATATCGGTAAAAACTTTTACTTTTTCCGATATATTTTGAAGTCAACGTTATGCGAGAGCCCAAAGGTAAGTATTAATTTTTTTATATTGTTTAATTATTATTTTTTTATATATATTTCATAAAAATATATGAAAGAACTATTATTGAAACTAATATATATATATAAAAAAGAAAGATCGTGATTAACTGCATTTTTTCTATGATACTGAAGTATTTGAATTAGATGATTTCAGATAAAGATATATATGTTTTTCAAATATTATGACCTGATTTAGATTTTTCTATAATCTCTTCTCTGCATTTTAAGAATAAATATACGCAAATGCTAAAAGTAAAGATTTTGACAGTATATATATATATAAACTACTAACTTATGAACCTCAAGCTTAACTCTATAATGAATTTAGTATTTCATTCACTTTTTATTTTATTTTGTATACAGTGACTATTTTAGTAGTACTTTTTAATAAATTACAAACTGTATTGAGGTTCTTTATTATAATATTCAAATTATACTAATTATTGATCAATATTAACTACTGTTATTAGGGATGACATATACATTGCAAACCCCTGTATGGAAATACATTTTCAAGGACTACAGAGAAAAATGAAACGTACTAATGTCTTTATTCTATGAAGTTTTCAAGTGATGGATTACCTCAGATAAATATTATTATATACTAATTTTTTAGAAATTTTATGATGAATCCAGCTAACCTATTAACAAAAATATAATTTTAAGTTGTATGCATGATAATTTAGAATTTATGAAATAATATGAAAATAATTATTAGAATTATTAACTTTTATTCTTTTTTTTATTACTTTGAATATCAATGACTATATTTTTTTCAGCTTAATTACATTCATTGGTGTTTTATCTTGAAAATAATATATATTATGTCATTTTTTAGTAATACAAACATATATTATGAATCAATTATTTTATATAGCGCAATGTTTATAAACTGTAATAGTTAAACAGCATTAAGCTGTTGCACATGCACTTTGCAGATTTTAACTATAAATGACTGAATACTAACACTTCAAAGACATGATAAAGTCTTTGGGAAAAGATAGAGTGGCCATCTATCTTTTCGAACCCAAACACTTTTGTATGGCAAATCTTAAGTGTCTGAAAGTGAAAGTGTGAAGATATTAAATAATCACTTTAAATTACTTTTACATGCTTGAATGAATGATGCTGGTGAAAATTACTAGAATTTACGATATGTCACTCTTATTTGAAATTAAATGAATGTAAATAAATCAATTATTTTATATAGCGCGATGTTTATAACCTGTAATAGTTAAACAGCATTAAGCTGTTGCACATGCGCTTTGCAGATTTTAACTATAAATGACTGAATACTAACACTTCAAACACACAATAAAGTCTTTGGGAAAAGATAGAGTGGCCATCTATCTTTTCGAACCCAAACACTTTTGTATGACAAATCTTAAGTGTGAAAGTGAAAGCGTGAAGATATTAAATAATCACTTTAAATTACTTTTACATGCTTGAATGAATGATGCTGGTGAAAATTATTAGAATTTACGATACGTCATTCTTATTTGAAATTAAATGTACATAAATAAATCAATTATTTTATATAGCGCGATGTTTATAAACTGTAATAGTTAAACAGCATTAAGCTGTTGCACATGCGCTTTGCAGATTTTAACTATAAATGACTGAATACTAACACTTCAAACACATGATAAAGTCTTTGGGAAAAGATAGAGTGGCCATCCATCTTTTTGAACCCAAATGCTTTCATTCATTCAAGCATGTAAAAGTAATTTAAAGTGATTATTTAATATCTTCACGCTTTCACTTTCAGACACTTAAGATTTGCCCGTACAAAAACGTTTGGGTTCAAAAAGATAGATGGCCATTCTATCTTTTCCCAAAGACTTTATCATGTGTTTGAAGTGTTAGTATTCAGTCATTTATAGTTAAAATCTGCAAAGCGCATGTGCAACAGCTTGAAACATATATTATGATAAAATTTGTGGCTTAACATAAATTTTTAAATATTCAATATGGCTGCTAGGTTCTTTTCAATCAGCCATTCAGTTATTGAACCATGCATAATACTGCAAAGAAGTTATATAAAAATAATATAAATAACAATTCGTGTCAATTGTTAATACAGAGTTTAATATAAATAAATAAAAACAAGTAATATTTCCAAGCGCTTTCAACTCTTACGAGTCCTTATCAAGGCAGTGTAAACAATTCTATTTTCTCCTAGGTGATGAATTTAACATTTCATTGTATTGGCCAGGAACAACTAATCGGAAAGCTGGTTAATTTTGAATTCATAGCACAAGATGAATTTTGTATAATATATGATTCTTTAATCTTGCGTTTTTTATCATGTGTTTCATTCATTAATATTGTAAAATCCTTTGGACTACATATATGGCCTGTATTATTTTGGTGAACATAAAAAGCTGAATAAACTGTATCACCTTCTCTTGCTCTATTATAAGTATATTTATGTTGTTGAAGGCGATATTTAATATTTGCTTTGGTTTCTCCAACATATATTGCACTACAATTTATTTGTGGGCATCTAATAGAGTATACAACACTGCTTTTATCCTCCTTATTTATTATTTCCTTAGAATTATTTATTAACCTATTAAGGTTAGGTGGAGTTCTCCATGCTAATCGAAAATCTTGACTTAAAACTTTTATTATATTTTTATTAATATTGGGAATAAAAGCTAATGACATCCATGGTTTATTATTCATATTTATATGGTCACTATTATGACGTTGTTTATAATGCTTCAATACAGTAGATAATAGCATTTGTTTATTATAACCCACTTGTATTAAATCTTGCATATAACATTTATATTATCTTTCATAAACATTTCATTTGATGTTTTGATATATGGACAACCAGACATTATAAAGCAAATTTTTGATAGTTTGCAGAACCAAGATGGTTTAGTTTGGACAATAGAAAGAGAAGACAATTCTAGTATTAAATACCTAGATTTGCAAATATCAAGGGTAGATGATAAATTAGTATATAAAATAGTTATAAAACATATAGATAATAGAGGTTACATTCATCCAACATCTAATGTTCCTTTAGTACACAAATTAGCTGGTTTTAGAGCTTTTTTAACACGTAATCAACAACTGTGTTCAAATGAAATGTTTATGAAAGATAATATAAAATGTTATATGCAAGATTTAATACAAGTGGGTTATAATAAACAAATGCTATTATCTACTGTATTGAAGCATTATAAACAATGTCATAATAGTGACCATATAAATATGAATAATGAAGCAATGGATCTGAAGTCCAATCCATGCTTCACATCTTCCTATAAGCTTAATTAATATTGTAGACCTAAATTAAGTTTATAGTTCAATATCAGCAGGGTTTTGCATTAGAGTTAAAAATAGTTATGCTTATTAAATGTGTATTACAGTTAAATATTTTATTTTAAATAAATTTCATTCTATTGATCAAAATTGCTTAACCTATTAGTCAAACATATATATACATCTAGCGTATATATATGAGTTAATGCAAGATTCTGCTGAGATAAAATGCTTATTCTATTGTAAAATAAAAATATATTGTTGTTCAAATTTTATTAAAATATTTAGTATGATTTGATTTTGAGATAAGCCCACCAACATTTCTGAAAGAATGTATATTTTAATTAGTGAGTCGTTCAAGTCTAATTAAAGATGGCATTTTCTTTCTTGCTTTTTAATTAATAGAATTCCAACTTTAAAGTAAGAAAGTTAGAGTAAAAAAATTGAAGTTATTTTTAGAACGTGTTGTTTTAAAACAAAGCAGCAAGGGGGGGGCTTATCAAGATCTCAGATCATACAAACAATGGAAGGTAGCTGGCAGAGAAAGTATAAATAGTAGGGAGAACAAAAGAGAAGATTATTCAGACTTTTCTTTTTGAAGGAGTCATTTGATTCTGATTTTGCTTGTGAAGGCGATTTATTAAGATTTTTCTTGCTGTTTTATTTCCAAGCGTTCTGGAAAGTGCATTCAGATTTCTCTTGGGAGAAATCCGTCAGATTTTGCTTCACATTTAGCTTGTGCTTCAAATAAAGATATATACAGCTGTCATTTTCAAACAATGGAGAAGTTGGAACCTGCTCCAGTTAAAACCAACCGTATTTTGAGGAAAATGGATATGCTTGGCTAGGCAAATCATAGCTTTGCCTATCGCCGGGGTTCCTAAATACCATCCAAAATGCCTTAACATCCAATCAATAACCATATGAACTCTATGCCGTGTCTGGAGAACTTTTCATGGAAGCCATACTTCATATTTTCATTGTCCGGACAAATACCTATCGTCGGTCGGATCAAGCCACGGACGCCGTAGGAAACATCACGGAAAAAGGACGGTATCGTATCTCCTAAATTAAACTATCTCGTATGCTACTAATGATTCATATTGTTTTATTGTTGTATTGAAATATATGTTTTTGCTATGTAAACATTTTATGAATTAACCTTAAATATATTTTGGGATCATCTAGCTATATGTAACCTTTTTACCTTCGCTATTCTTCCTTACTAACCATTGTAAATATTTAGTATTTCGTTGCGGTTAAATTTAATAGTTAATTTTTGTCATTTGAAATCAATTTCCAATTTTATTTATGTTGTTAATTAAATCCAAGTCAGTTTCTTTTGTGAGATCGGAAGAGCACACGTCTTTTTGTCCGCCATTAGCTAGTCACGTATCTTTGATTTAGCTATATACGTTCTAAGTCAATTGTAAACCCGGTTTTTCGCGCAAAGCCATAAGAAATGTTTTGCGAAAGGTTTTTATTATCTATCGTACTTTATCGAGAAGATCGAGTTGGATATTTTAATAAAATTGGGAAGAAAAGAATTTGACCGCAAACCTATTAACCTGTTTTCTTTTTATTGTCTAATTAGTTTGTTGCAGTATTTAGGGGAATAGCGGAGGCCCATTAAAGCCTTATTCATATTTTAAAGCCATTAATTAAACATTATTTAATCATCAAAACTTGAGTTTCCTAGTTATATTAAATGCTTTATGTTTTACTTTTCAATGATCCAGGCACGCAAAACGCAAACACCAACACATCTTTTTATGTACTTTACACATTTAGCTTTTAGCTCTTTAGGATTTCCCGTCCATGTCTCTACCGCTGTTGCTAAGCTGTGTGGCCGGTTGAAAAATAATTTATGCATGGCTCAGATGGTGTTGTTTGTTTGTGATCAGGCCTCGAGAACAGGCGAATGGGCAGAGGTCATATTGTATTCTTGATTTATATCTCGCGTATGGTTGGCCTTGAGGTACTTTCGCCTAGTATTCGAACTGGGTTAAATCTACACACATCATCTGACTGTCACAATAATAAACCATGGATGTCATTAGCTTTTATTCCCAATATTAATAAAAATATAATAAAAGTTTTAAGTCAAGATTTTCGATTAGCATGGAGAACTCCACCTAACCTTAATAGGTTAATAAATAATTCTAAGGAAATAATAAATAAGGAGGATAAAAGCAGTGTTGTATACTCTATTAGATGCCCACAAATAAATTGTAGTGCAATATATGTTGGAGAAACCAAAACAAATATTAAATATTGCCTTCAACAACATAAATATACTTATAATAGAGCAAGAGAAGATGATACAGTTTATTCAGCTTTTTATGTTCACCAAAATAATACAGACCATATATGTAGTCCAAAGGATTTTACAATATTAATGAATAAAACACATGATAAAAAACGCAAGATTAAAGAATCATATATTATACAAAATTCATCTTGTGCTATGAATTCAAAATTAACCAGCTTTCCGATTAGTTGTTCCTGGCCAATACAATGAAATGTTAGATTCATCACCTAGGAGAAAATAGAATTGTTTACACTGCCTTGATAAGGACTCGTAAGAGTTGAAAGCACTTGGAAATATTATTTGTTTTTATTTATTTATATTAAACTCTGTATTAACAATTGACACGAATTGTTATTTATATTATTTTTATATTATATACAGAAGTATTATTTATTTATTTATTTACAAAGAAGTTATATGAAAGTGAGTCATCTTATAATGTGCTTATTTATTAGTGTCAAAAGGACTAAAATCTGGGCTACACCAAAGACATTGCTGCATCCAAAAAGTCATTAATTTGTTTAAGGTTAAGTATTACAATCATGTACCATAATGAAGATTCTTTTGAAGTATAATTATTACTTATATTGATTTTAAGCCTGATATTCAGTGATCAGCTAATAGGTAAATAAAAGGTATGGATTATGTAGATGATTAAATTCTTATTGATAGTAGAGGACACAATAATGGAAAGTAATTTATTAACAAAACATGGCAAATTGTCCTTTAAACAAATACAAAGACCAAAAAGATCTTCTGCCACACTAAGGATTTCAAAAAGTTGGGACAGACTTTACTACCCTGGAAGTTTCATTAGTCAATACAGACTGCTGAAAAGCTTTTAAAATAAAACCACCTTTAAAGATAATACATTAAATTGGTCTGCTTTTGCATGATGTAGAATAAATTGACTTTATGGATACAACAGACTTACTGAAGTATAATTTGGCTGAAAATCTTTGCATAAATATCTTCAATGGAGATAGGTCCAAAATCCATCAACACTGAAGTTTGATGAGGCTACTGTATAATTGCACCTAATAAGATGTAACTTATTTTTTTGCTTCATCTGCAGGGTTGCAGCTAGAGAAACAAAAAGGGTGATAGCACTCACTAATTATCAAACCAATTCTAGATGTTCTCATGTGATTGTAATATACATCTGAAGAAAAATCTAAAAATATTTCATTAATTTTGCTGTCAATCAATGTAAATCCATCAAAGTTCATACTGGTTGCATTTTATTAGACGAATTGTATGTTTAGTTTCAGAGTTAATCATAATATTATTTAATTTACCATATATGTTTTTCAGCATCCTATTAATACAAATAGGTGAAAGTAAAAAATATCTTAAAGTCACCCCCCCCCCAACAACCCAATATATGATGTTTCCATTATTAACTATTAGTCTTCTTTAGATAGTTAAATTTTTTATCTAGGTTTCATTTCCATTCTGATATAACTAGTACTTTTAGTGATTAATTTAATAGATGATTTGAGAAATAAACAAAGATTATTCTCGCTTTGGCATAAGTACAGCCACTTTTCAATATAATATAATAGCTATTTTCAACAGATCTAAAAATGAAATACTATATTAATTAAAAATGATTAAGTGATTCTCCATATATCATTAACCTTAGAACAATATTCTAAAAATACAGCTTTGGAGGGGGGGGGGGATTAATTTTCTTTTATAATTTCTATTTGTGGCACAGTATTTTAAAACGGAATTTTAAAATATTACATCACAAATGGAAAACGGAACTTTAAAATATTACATCACAAATGGAATCATAAAAATAAAGTAAAAAATTAAATAAATTCAACACAACATATATACTATGATTAAAGATTATTTTTTTATAATATTTCATTATTAATTCAACTGAAAATGGTCGGAAAGTCCCACTATTTATGATTATAATACACTTTATTAATTGTATGTGTATTGTAGTGTCGGAAAGTCCCACTATTTATGATTATAATACACTTTATTAATTGTATGTGTATTGTAGTGTTTGTCACATTATCTTATTTGCTATATTTGAATTTGTTAAAGGATTTTATATATATATATGCACACCCTACATTATATCCTTCTTCCCCTTTCTACCTGATAATATTTCCCGGTTTTCTTAGTTTTTATTTATAGTTCGATTTTCATTATATAATCCTAATTTTTATTGTATATACTTTTTACATTTTTTTTCACTTTCATTTTTTCTAATCATTAGGCTTTAAGTCCACAACTTCTTTTCAGTTTCTTAAGATTAGTCAGAAATCCTAATATTCATCCATCATCTTATTTTCATTTAGAATATTTTGAAAAACTATTGAATGGAATAGGCATCTTTAACTATTCTAATTTCATAGCTGTAATTTCAAAATTATTGTATAATTTTATGTCCTAACATGAGCACTTTTAATACTATCCCTAAACTTAATTTTAATGTAGAATCAATGCGACCATCTCTTTCCTATTTCCATGTATAATGTGCATTAAACCACACATGTATGAGATTACCTTTAATTGATCTTGAGAACTAGAAGCCACAGACGATGATTTGGTTTGCACATTGTTATCGTAATTATGAATGAACATATTTGGAATATCTGAACCAAAATAGATCTTGTTATTAGATGTCAAAGCTTCAAACCTCTTTAGTTCCAAGTATTCAGGGGTTAAAAGAACCTGAAAAGGAGAATATATCATTATTATGAGTAGCAATCATATTATGTGATGCTTTGCAAATTACAAAATATAATTTAAATTTATTTAACGCACATTGATTACGTAAGTAATATTTACTAAGGCAATGCGTAAGCTTGTGGTTAAGACCTGTAGAGGTCCCTACCTTCGCATTTTCAACCGCACATGCTTTAGGTTTATTGCCTTAGTAAAATATAATTTAAAAAATCAAACATTTAATTTCCTAACGTAAAATATCTTTCAGAAAATGAATAACACTGCAGATAAATAGATATATATATTGAGAGCAACAATATTAATAAAAAATTGTCAGACAAGTTATAACTTTTTAAAATTTCTATCCCATTTCATAAATTCGTAAATGATAGAATTATGAAATTAAGTACGTCTACTTCATTAAATATAATGAGCTATAGTTTTTATAATTACCATTATGTGAAAATTATTCTTTAACAATAAACACCACTTAGAAAAATATAATGTTTTGAGAAGTATAAAAATACATACATTTTTTGTAAAGATGTGCAAGGTTTAGTACCAATCTCGAAATGATAATAAAATAATATTCTGACCATAGGCATAAGTTCTAAGACAGACTCATATTCCTTAAAGTAGAAGAAACAACTCATAGTTATAAATAATTTAGATGATAATTTTCAAATAAAAATGTGGTTATGCAAGATAAATGATGGTCCCCACATTTTACACTTAAAAATACATGTGCATGTAAGGGCAAAAATATACTCACTGAAAATTAAATGCAAGGATTTTAAAAAAAGCTTTATAACATTCAAAAATAATTATTAATTAAATCTAAAACTTATGTGAAAGAGAAATTTATCCAATCTTTCAGATAATCTGTTTTAAAGTTATATACGCTCTCATATACTATTAAATAAGTCTTCTTATCTACTTTACATATTTATTGTGATAATTCAAATTCAATTGGATTTATAATGGAACAGAAAGGTACCTGTATTTTAATTCGTAAAACTATAGGATTTATCAATAAGCAATTTGTTGACTGTCTTTAGCATTAAGCTCCTGATCCAATACTTAGAAAAGAAACCGTTAATTAGAATATTAATAAAAGATGGTAAATTCTGTAGATAAAATTATACCATGTAATAATCAATTGACCAAACACTTTACTACTTTTACAATGCTTTATTACCCACCCTTTCCTTCAGTCAACAGTTTCGATTGCTCCATCAATCTTCTTCAGAACCTTTATATCTCCTAATCTCACTGTTACAATCAAATTTGATTGCAACAGTGAGATTATAGATAAAATTATGTTGCTAAGTATTACAGATAAGATCGTTGTAAAGCAGTGGTCTTCAACCAACGGTCCGCGGCCCGGAGCCGGGCCGTAGAAGTTTTTTGCTGGTCCCCGCTAGACTGGCAAGAAAGTTTTTAATAACAAAATAATAAGATTTTAAACTTTTAATTAATATAAACAATTTTTATTTATTTTTTTCATCGCACTTTTACCTGATTAAAAAAAAGAAACAGGACAAAATCTAATCAATCATACATAAATTAATTTGTTTTTCATGGGGGGGGGGGATAGAATTAAATTTTTTATTACTTTTCTAAAAAAATTTAAAATTAAAAAAAAGCAAGTTTTTTATTATACAAACTCCATATATATATATATATAATTTCATCTAAGGCTAAGCTGTTTACATCTTTAAGAAAATTTATCTATAGACTTCTGCTGGTCCATGAAACGTTATCCTTATTTTTACCGGTCCGCAGGTGTGAAAAGGTTGAAGACCACTGTTGTAGAACCATCTTTAGAAAGACAATTTACAATGACTACTTTAATTGTAGGAAAGCCATCAAAATTCATAATTTTTGGGGGATTAAGTTATATATATATTTTACCGTTATCACAATACAATTAAAAGAAGAGGTTAACAAAGACAGTGACTAACAGCATTTTCTTTTAGAAGCCCTTTTTTTTTTTTAAAAAAAAGCATTAAAACTTTGATATTTTTGAATACTATATGATCACATTGATATGTATGTAATTATATTTAACAAAAAAAATACACATCTATTAAAAACAATACGAATATATATTGTACACTATAAATGAACAAATTTTTAAAAAAAAATTTGCATGAAATATATTAGTGTTATTAACAACAGCTTATATAATTTTTACATTTTAATATGATTTGAATGTTAAATTAGTTTTTCTATTATAGTTAAACACTAAATCAAAACAATGTGAAAAATTCTACTCCGCACTTCATTTTTTTAATTTCCAAAACTAACATTACTTTGATAATAAATATTTTGTATATATTACAAACAGAAATAATTGTGTATCTGAAATCATCATCATCAGTTTCAACTTCCTAGAAATTCAATCCATCTTCGATCTCTAGCCTCTCTTCTCCAAATCACCCCAGCACACTTCCTTATTTCGTCCATTGATCTCATATGTGGTCTCTTTCTAGGTCTTTTAAAATTTCTTGGAATACAGATTAAAATTTCAACTGTCCATTTGTCATCTCTTCTAGCAATACATCCAACCCAACTACTTCAATCTCTAAATTCTTTTAACGAAGTCAGTAATACCTACTTGGTTCTCTCGCCTATGTATTTAGCATTCGATCTCTTCTTGTTACTCTAACATGCATCTCTCTATAATTCATTGAATAGCTTGAAGTTTCTGTATTGTTTTATTTTTTAAGTATCCAAGTCTCAAATCTATAAGTAAAGACTCGTAAAACACATTTATTAAAAATCTTTCTTTTCAAATACAGAGGCGTATTTCCACTTTAATATTAAGTTACTTCCATCAAAAGCACTTCACCAAGTTTAATTTTAGGATTAATTTTAACCATAAACATATATAAAAATGATCTTACATATCCGGAAGAAAAATAAACTAAAAAGTCTCATGTGTTTCCTTATTATAAAATGTACTTTATAAAACATTTGTTTTTGTTGGTAAATAAAAAAAAAAAAATAATAAATTTAAAAAAATAATCTGGATCTACTAAAATTTATCACTAAGTCTAGTATGTGGCAAAGGTAGATTGTATTTGATGAGGATTGATGATGATGAGAATAACTACAAGTCCTAGGGGTTGGGCGCTCGTACAAGTTTATATGCTGACTAGCAGTCATAATGATATTGCAAGTGATGAGAAATATAAAAAGATAGAGGAAATTATACATCATGAGGGGGAAAAACATATATATTGCTATTGGATGATTGGAATGTTGTTGTCGGGAAAGATAAGGAATGAAAAATTGTTCGAAATTATGATATTGGGAAAAAAAATGAAAGAGGTAGCTGGGTTATACAATTTTGTAAGGAGAATGGATTTGTGATTGCAAATGCTTTAAAAATCATGTAAGAAGATATGATAAAGAGAGTTATCAAATTGAATATATATTGATTCCGGACAGATACAAGAATACTATTAAGGGATAGCATACTTTGCCTGGTGCTGACATAAACTGGGATTATAATTTGGTTATGACTAAATTAAAATTGGGTTTAAAAAGAGGGAGAAGTTATGTAAGATGGAACTTAAAGATAAATTGAGAGATATGGAGAAAGAAAAATTTGGTTTAATATGTGAAAATATAATAAAAAGGATTGACAAAGATGAGGTATATATTAATAGTTCTGAAGAGTATTGGTGTAAAGATTAAAGAAGAATTATTAAAACAGTAAAAAATGAAAATGGCATTACTCGGTTAAAGAAAGCTACAGGACCTTGGATAATGGAAAATAAGTTGGAAAAGATGGAAGAATGTCAGTACTAAAAAAACGCAAAGTGCATATAAAAAAATTAATAATGAGCTAATAGAAATATATTTAGCAAAAAAAAAAAAAAAAATGGTTTAAACAAGAATGTTAAGTGATAGAAATACTTTATCAAGTGAAAAGATATAGTCTAGTATTTGATAGAATTAGAAATGTCATTTGGGAGAAAAAGAAATGTTTAGCAAATAAAAATGAAGAGATTAATTGATAACAATGATCTTTAAAAAGATGGAAAGAATATCCTCAATGCCTATTTAGAAAAGAAAATAATTCAATTAATAATGAACTTAAAAATTACGAAGACATTGAAGCAGATGATAAAGGTATGGACATTCACAAATGAAGAATTGTAAAGCTGTTGGATTTGACACAGCTATAGAATTTTTGAAAAAAATGGGAGAATTTACTATGAAGGAAATAATTGGACTTTGCAATTTGATATATAATAGTGAACCGAAGATTTTTTGAGGACTATAATGATTCCAATTGCTAAAAAAGAAGAAAGTTGTTAAATGTGAAGAGTACAGATCAATAAGTTTGTTATCTCATGCTTCTAAAGAGGATTTATGGGAAAGTAGAATATTATACTGGAGAAGATCAGTTTAATTTTCAGAGAGGGAAAAATACAAGAGATGCTATTGGTATTGTTAGAACAATTGCAAAGATATATATATTTAAAAAGATAAATAATATTTTATTTTCTACAAACGCAGACAGTATTGAAATAAACTGAGAGTGCAAACCTCTCAAGCGTTTGGCCAATCAGATCGCAATACTGGAACAGAGAATTTAATAAAAAAAGAGCGGTTCACTCTTTTCTTTACTTGTCTGTCTATATATCCAAGCCAGTCCAAAGTACTTAGATCTGCCAGCGTGAATCTTAAATATCTTCACACTCAACTCACCGAGTTCTAATTATAAACATACAACGTGAAATCTTTCGATTTACTATGCAGTAGTTTTTAGATGTTATAACTTGCAGCAATATATGTAAATAATATTTTATTTTCTACAAACGTAGACGGTATTGAAATAAACCGAGAGAGTGCAAACCTCTCAAGCGTTTGGCCAATCAGATCGCAATACTGGGACAGAATTCACGCTGGCAGATCTAAGTACTTTGGACTGGCTTGGATATATAGACAGACAAGTAAAGAAAAGAGTGAACCACTCTTTTCTTATCAAATTCTCTGTCCCAGTATTGCGATCTGATTGGCCAAACGCTTGAGAGGTTTGCACTCTCTTAGTTTATTTCAATACCGTCTGCGTTTGTAGAAAATAAAATATTATTTACATATATTGCTGCAAGTTATAACATCTAAAAACTACTGCGTAGTAAATCGAAAGATTTCACGCTGTATGTTTATAATTAGAACTCGGTGAGTTGAGTGTGAAGATATTTAAGATTCATGCTGGCAGATCTAAGTACTTTGGACTGGCTTGGATATATAGACAGACAAGTAAAGAAAAGAGTGTGAACCGCTCTTTTCTTATTAAATTCTCTGTTCCAGTATTGCGATCTGATTGGCCAAATGCTTGAGAGGTTTGCACTCTCTCAGTTTATTTAAAAAGATAAAGGGATTGGTTGTTTTATGGATTTGCAAAAAGCATATGATAGAGTAATCTGGAATAAATTTATGACCATCTTAAAAAAGAAAAGAGTATTTTGGAAAGAGATACGACTGATTTGGAATATGTATTCTGGGCAAAAGATAAGAATTAGACTAGAGAATAATGATTTTAATAAAATGAATATAGAAAGACAGTAAGGCAAGGATGCAGTTTGCCACTTGTTCTGTTTAATATTTATTTGGAAGACATGTTAAATAATTATTTAGACTGTGAAGAAATAAATGTTGGAGGTAGAATAATAAAATGTATAAGATTTGCAGATGATATGACTTTTATAGCTGAGGATGTAAGTGTTTTCAAAATATATTGAATAATATTTTGTTTAAATCGCATGTTGTTATTAAATTAGTAATGACTGGAAGGTTGCTATTCTTCCACATGCGCCTTACAATTACCTTCAGACAGCCAATAGCTGTTAAAACAGCAGTCTGAGAAGCGATCAGGCCTAGATACATGACAGAGATTTTTTGACAAGAAAAGAATGATACACTTTTCTCTTTTACTTAACTTTTATATATATAAGCCAGTCTTAAGCCTCTTGGCTTGAAAGCATGAATAATATAAACATATACATTTATTACTCATTGAGTTATTAATTTATGATATTACAGCGCGAAATCTTAGATTTACAACACCGCAATTTTCTAGATGTTAATATAAGTTATCAGCAACGTATGTAAATAATATTTTGTTTAAATGGCATGTTGTTATTAAATTAGTAATGACTGGAGGATTGCTATTCTTCCACATGCGCCTTACAATTATCTTCAGACAGCCAATAGCTGTTAAAACAGTGAGTAATAAATGTATATGTTTATATTATTCATGCTTTCAAGCCAAGATGCTTAAGACTAGCTTATATATATAAAGGTTAAGTAAAAGAGAAGAGTGTATCATTCTTTTCTTGTCAAAAAATCTCTGTCATGTGTCTAGGCCTGATCGCTTCTCAGACCGCTGTTTTAACAGCTATTGGCTGTCTGAAGGTAATTGTAAGGCGCATGTGGAAGAACAGCAACCTTCCAGTCATTACTAATTTAATAACAACATGCGATTTAAACAAAATATTATTTACATACGTTGCTGATAACTTATATTAACATCTAGAATATTGCGGTGTAGTAAATCTAAGATTTCGCGCTGTAATATCATAAATTAATAACTCAGTGAGTAATAAATGTATATGTTTATATTATTCATGCTTTCAAGCCAAGATGCTTAAGACTGGCTTATATATATAAAAGTTAAGTAAAAGAGAAGAGTGTATCATTCTTTTCTTGTCAAAAAATCTCTGTCATGTGTCTAGGCCTGATCGCTTCTGAGACCGCTGTTTTAACAGCTATTGGCTGTCTGAAGGCAAAATATATTGAATAAATTGGAGGAAGGATATATGGAATGAAGATTAATGCTGAGAAGACCAAGTGTTTCTGGATAGGAAGAAATGCAAAAAAAAAAAGACTGTAAGTTGAAATTCATGATAATATAGTTCAGCAGATAAAGGGATTTAGATATTTGGTCAAATGAGGAAGGAAGAAGTGAAAATGATATTAAAAGAAGAATAGTAATGGCAAAGAAGGCAATTACTAAGGGGAAAAAAATATTTTATAAACCTTTAAAAAGAGAATTAAAAAAAAAATTAATTAAATGCTATATGTTGAGTATAGTATTGTATGATTGTAAAACGTGGTCATAAAATTTGAACCAGATTGAAAGTATTTGAGATATAATCATGGAGAAGGATGGAAAAAAAATCAGCTAAATGAATAAAATAACAAAGGAAGAAGTTTTGACAAGGGTAAATGAAAAAAGAAATTTGATTAAGGAAATTAAGAAATAGAAAGAGAAACTGGATTGGATATATATTAAGAAGAAAGTATAGTTTAAAGAAAAGAGTTTTAGAGGAAATGGCAAGTGGCAATAAAAAAAAAAAGGGCAAAAAAGATTGATATTTCTAGGTGATTTAAGAAATGGGAAGAGTTAAGTGGAATTGAAGAGCTGGGCAATGAAGACAGTAGAGTGGAGAAATGGATAAAATTGATGATGTAAGTGCTCTCTGGACCTGTTCACGGAATAGAATACTATTGATGATGATGATTAAAATATGCAATTGTTAGGTGAATATTTAAATCAAGAAGACACTCCAATCAATCCCCATTATATTGTTATAGTATAATATTTACTTAACATTGCAATTTATTTCAGTTTGTGTTTTTAAAAGAAGCACATAGCCTTAGTAATAGAGATCTTAAGAATTTTCAAAGACAGTTTATCTCTTCAAAATAAAAAAAATAAAAAATGTACTTGCTATACAAATGAATTACATTTTTCAAAATGGGTTACCTTATTTGCTTCCGATAACTTAATACTTGTGTAATAATCAGCATCAGCTTTCGCTTTAAGCCGGGCCAGATGGACTTCATCTAAAAACATATATTTAATTTGCTCTCAAAATTTTAACAAATAAAACTTTCATTTTCTAAATAATCAATTATTAAATTTCTAGGATAATATAAATCTTTACATAACTAAAAAGTTTTTGAAAATCGTATAACAAATCTTCAATATTGTTATTATTTGCTGTCGGGTAATTACACGAATCAGTTTCTTCAGAATAACTTATCAATTACCTGATTAGTTTTTTAAACTAATCTAAGGCATATTTCTTTTACAATAAATTTCTCCAACCTTTTGCATTTTTCAAATGAATTATCGCCTAATATTACTAAAGTAGATTTTCAAAAAGATCATTTTGTGATTCAATAATACACAATAAATAAGCTTTATCAATAGCATCTGATAGTAAGAATCTCATCATTTTTTTGAGTAAATTAATTTACTATAAGACATTATTTTTTTTAAAAAAGAAAATACTATGAAGTGATAAAAAAAATTAAAAATTAGGTCATCTTAATAGAGAGAAGACATCTGTTAATTTTTGAAAGAAAGAATTCTAGGTAAAGAAATCTATATCAAGTGGTTAAACATCAAAGTTTTGGATATGTTTCAAGATAAATATTGCAAGAATATTAAAAAAGAATAATTTTTTAGATTTACTTTTATCAAAACAGGCAAAACTCTCCATACGTATTGCCACTCAGTGCAAGCCAGAGTAATCAATGGATGCCAGAAGGCTTGTGTATAAATCCCCATCTAGTGCCTACTCATCCAATATCCCCAAACTAGTTTCTGGCTTATGGCCTTCGTCAGTAAAGAACCTTGGATCTGAGAGTACTGCACCTAGATCTTAGGATCTAATGAAACCCTCCAGCAGCCACCTTTTATCTCTACTTAACTACAAAACTATGAGTCTTAAATTGAAAACACCAGGCAATACGTATGGAGAGTTTTGCCTGTTTTAATAACAGTTTTAAGCAAGCATAAGAAATGGTGATCATGTGATATTTACTTTTAGAAAGAAGAGAAATTAGAAAAGTTCACAAGAACAATAAACACAATAACTGTTGAAAAGGCAAAAATTAACAATTGTAACTATGAGAGAATGAATGAAAAAAGAATCAATGAATAGCTCAATCGCTCTACTTTAAACAACATCTAATAATTGAAGTAAAATCCTCATCAGATAAGAAAAATACCTGTTTTTTTGAAAATCCTCAGCTACCACAAAATTATCAAAATTTCACTGGATTCAAACCAGACGAAAATATCAATCATTCTGCCATTAGACCCTTCAAATGCACACACACACACACAAATTTGAGAATAACTGTATAATTACAGAATTTTATACATCCAATTATTAGTCTAAAATATACAATTGTATATTTATAAGCGCTTCAGTTACATAACGGCACAGTAAGCAATCATTATATAATATGAAACATAACAAGCTATCAACAATCTTGAGTTGTAGCCTAGGCCAGGTTGACATTGTTGATAACTTAAAGGTTGATTGTTATCATCTACATTTACAAACCTATCTTGAGTAATTGGCTTTACTGTCTTAGTAAATATGAAACATTAGTCAAACATTGGTGGTTGAGTGGTCAGCACAGCTGCCTTACAAGCAGTTGTCCCGGTTTAGCAGGTTCGCTTCCCGGCCGATACTATGACACATGAAGAAAAAAAAATGAAACATTGATAACTAGTAAAGGCAAACAACAGAACAGAAATAAGGCTCAAATATTACTCTCCACAACCAACTTTATAATAACCAATCAATGACCGAAACTAAGACCCAAGATAAAAATTTTTTTTACAGTGGCTCATATTCATACATATTTCAAATCAATCTCTGCCAAAACATCTTCCAGATCAAATGAAAATATATATGGCACATAATAAAAATCCCACACAATCCATGCTCAAGTAACTTTCAAGCGGATTTAATTTGGTACGCAGATCAATTAACTCACGATATTATGGTACAATATTACAAGATAAAAATAAATAGCATAAAATACAAATGTAATTTAATATATAACGTTCAACCATATGTTAGAATATATTTGTAAAAAACTTTAATATTTGTGTTAATATTAAGAATACACATGCATATATAATTAGACTATATATAAATAAATCAATCAAATCAAATAAATAAATGACAAACTATCAAACTATCATTTTTACACAACATGTTTAAATCAAACGTAACATCATTTGAATACTCTGATTGCGAAAGCTTTCATTTGGAGATGCAATAAAATATTTTCATCAACAATTATTATATTCGTCAGACCTCTAAAATTTGGCATTCAACATTAACATAATTGAAGTTGGCTTATTTATTATATGCATCTTGCAAAAATGTTAAACATTAGCAACTTCAGTTCATATTTATTATTGAGAAAATAAAACAGAACTGAATAGAATAAGATTGAGCTGCAATCTTAGACAGATAAAATTACAAAAATAGTAATAATATAACTTCTTTTGCACTTTCTTTCCCTCTATGATTTATTTTCTTAAAGTTTTTATTGCGATGTGGGAATTATTATATATCAAAATAATTTATTAATATATTTATTACAATGTTAAAAAAAAAAAATTAAATTAAAAAACATGCTAAATCAATGTCAATAAAATATGTAAATTTTTAAATTTTTTTAAAAAATAAAAAGAACGTCAACTTGTTCTCAAAAGATAGAGAAATTATACTGAATATGTTGTAAAGGTATACTAAACATCATACGATCACCAATTTTTTACATTTGCTCAAGCTGTTAAAACAGGCAAAACTCTCCATACAGTAGTGCCACTCAATGCTATATGACTATATAAGCTAATGAGCTTGGATTAAAAATATTATTATGTTTTCAATTTTAGACTCATAGTTTTGTAGTTAAGTAGAGATAAAATGTGGCTGCTGGAGGGTTGCATTAGACTCTAAGATCTAGGTGCAATGCTCTCAGATCCAAGGCTCATTACTGATGAAAGCCACAAGCTAGAAACTAGTCTGGGGATATTGGATGAGTAGGCATTAGATGGGGATTTTATGCACAAGCCTTCTGGCATCCATTGATTACTCTAGCTGGCACTGAGTGGCACTACTGTATGGAAAGTTTTGCCTGTTTTAGAATGGTATCCGATTAAAATCTAGCATTAATATCAACCAAAGTTTATTGGTCTGGAGATATTGTATTGAAAGACTGCACATTTTTAATCATAAGATATTAATTTCTCTTCAGCTGAAAATTTATAGTTAAAAGCCTTATATTATTATCCATTCCTAAAGACAAATAACATCATCCTTATTTTACAAACAAAACGTAAAGATAATATCTGCACAAATACAACTTCAATAAGATGAAAATAATAAAAGGTCAATTAAAAATAAAAAAGAATAAAGCAGATGAAAGTTTGGGGGACAAAAAACTCAAGTAAATAAGTCACTGCAAGAAGTGAAAATGAAAATAAAAAGTTTTGGAAAAAATTATGCTGGACAGCTGGAGCAAAAAATAAAAAATATTGATAATAAAAAACATTACTGTATTTGAAGAATAAAATGAAGAATAACGATGGCTAAAATGAAATCAATTAATATATAAAAAGCAATCTAATGCACAAATTATTTCCAATGTATAGTATATATACACACATTTAAATCACATGAAGTAGCAAGCATATGAATACAATATGGTTTAATAAACCATCAATACCTTCAATAATTCTACCAATAATAAATATCAACATCATCATTGTCATCATTTTTAACTATTATGGATCCACTACAGGATAATCTGAGTTCAGTCCAGTTTCTTAAATCCATCTTCTCCATATCACATCCATAAACTTATTTCATCCATTCATCTCACACATGATCTTTCTCTCGGTCTTTTGCAATCTCACAGTGATAACTTGATTAAGAGTATTAAATTAGCAACTGTATAATAAACTTACTTATACACATCAGTTAATTCCTTATTGGAAAAATTTGAAATTGATTAATTATCAGTTCCAAGTGATTTAATCACAGATCATAGAATAAAAGATCTTATAATTTTTATTAGACATAAATGATGAATTTGCAATCTAGAATGAATATATTAGAGATTGTATTTGCAATGCCTGTATGGATACTGGTTTAATAGTAAGTTTTAAATTAGCATGATTTCACAAATCATTTTTTTAAACTTAATTATTTCATATAATATACATATATAAACAATGAGGATTGCCAATTCCTCTACAAGCTTTATGATAAATGCTTAGCCAGAGCCAGCACTTAAAATATCTCTGTCAGGAACCCCTCTCCAAACCCCTGACCATGGTTTCGTGCTTTGGCAAACCTACCCTGACACCTCTCTGAGGAGTGCCAAAGCATGAAACCATGGTCAGGGGTTTGGGGAGGGGTTCCTGACAGAGATATTTTAAGTGCTGGGTCTGGCTAAGCATTTATCATAAAGCTTGTAGAGGAATTGGCAATCCTCACTGTTTATAACTTACAAGCTTAAGAGATAGGGTCATGTGATATATGACTCTTATTTTGACTATTTAATATACATATATAGTAAATAGAACAATTTACCATTCGAATTTTTCAGTCTATTAATCCTCCACTCTATCTCGAGTAACCAATGCATACAAACACACACATGCGGAAAAGATACATGATCCCTAATATATGTATTTCATCTAGAACCAGCGCTCATCAGCTGGACCAGATCATAATCTAACACACATATATAGTCAGTGAGCACTGATTGTATATGTATGGGAGATTATTGGGAATCTTGTATCTTTTTCGCATGTTTGTGGTCAGGTGTATCTGTTGTTTGATAGAATGGAGGATGAATAGATTGAAAAATCCTGAGTTCAAATCCCTCTATTTCTATAAATAGGAAATATTCAATATAGGCAAATAATAAACTGCCCTAAAATTATATATATATGCAATGGTTCCATGAATACTATTACAAGTAAATAAACAAAATTCTTCTATTTAAAAAACAAGAATGAAAGGAGGCGTATAACAATAAAATTATTACAATGTACAGAGTATATAAATATATATTGAAACAATATGATTTCAATACTAACTATTTCATTACTATAATGATTAGCTTAAATATTTAATATGTATACACTAAATTTAATGTAAACAATAACAATAACATACATAAAATTGAGCTAAATTAAAACCTTTAGTCACTAAAAATGCTTTTGATTATGAAATTTTTTATTTTTATTTTATAAGAAACAAGATGTTTTTTTCTTTCATCCAAAATTGTAAAAATTTCAATTTTTCATATTTATTAAAAAATAGGCAATTATCAGATTATTGTACTAAAAAAATATTGTAAAACAAAATATATTTATAGTCAAAATAAGTCATAGATCACATGACCCAATTCTCTTAAGCTTGTGAGATATAAACAATGAGCATTGCCAATTCCTCAACAAGCTTTGTGACAAATGCTTAGCTAGAGAAAGCATTTAAAATATCTCTGTCAGGACCCCCCCCAAAAAACCTCTGACCATGGTTTCGTGCTCTGGCACTCCTCAGAGTTTACCAAATTCTTAAGTTAATGGTAAAAAACTTGTTTTCAATAATTAAGTAAAAAAGCTTATTTGCTTTCTTAAGTGCTGTTTGGTAAACAACTTTAAATTCTATATAAAAAAAAGTTTGATTAGTTCAATTGACAGGTGACACAAGTTATCGAGAAGCGAAGAAAGTTATCAATTGTAAGGAAAATTACCAGGGGACCAAACTTTGTGCTAAGATTTTAAAAACTTAGGTACTCCGTAAAATATTTAGATTTGGCATGACGTTACATTTCTAAAATGATAATTGGCTAAAACTTTTTGGACGATTGCTTCCTGGTTACTTCATGAATGATTTATACCTCCCAACAAAAAAAATATCTCAGTTATGAACAAGAGCTGTATATAATTTTTTCCATTGTGAATTAAGATACAAACTTTATTCTTATTCAGCCTATACTACAAGCTACAGTTTCTACAATAATTATATTTATACTTTCAAGTTTATTAGAAGCTGCAAGGAAATCTAAAAAAGTAAAATCTCCAATTAAAATTACAAAATATGTTAATTCTCAAAAGAAGGTAGCATGCAGAGTTACCGCTAGCAGAATTTCAGAGCAAAAACAAATTATAGGAAGACTGAATTTGGAATTAAAATATTATTGCTTACGTCAAGCGTTGTTGGCCAAGTGGTCAGCACAGCTGCCTTACAAGCAGTTAACCCGAGTTTGCTTCCCAGCCGATGCTTTAACACATGAAAAAAAAAAATTATTATTGCTTACAAAATATATGTATGGACAGATTATTATCCATTCAAAAACCTTGGTAAGAAAAAAACTATACTTTCATATATTTTTTATATCTTTTATTTTGTAATTATATTGAGTTTTAAAATATAACTTCTGTAAAATTGCTTTATTAATACATATGCCATTTTATTAAAATGTCTGTTTACGAAATCCCTTTGTAAATAGTCAAATCATGTATGTATCTATTACTATATGTTAATTAAATTTTTGTATTATTTTTAAATCCATCTTAGCTCTTTATTCTATTGATCCAATATTTTGCATATATTGATAAGATTTGTGATCTCATATTTCTAAACTGTAATTCACCAACTGGAAAATATATTGATTTGAATATGTCTAATTTTAGTTGCTTTCTTTTAAACTTGTCAATTTCTTGGAACTACAGCAATTACACGAAACAATTATTGTTTACACGGGGGGGGGGGGGGTGATTAGAATTATTGCATCATTAGAATTACAAACCACCTAAGTGCTTGTTAATATTTTCTAGAGCATAATATGCTCACCAACATATATAGTAATTTGGGATTATATACTTTTATTTTATATTATAATGTATATACATGTTAAATACATAAATCTAATCATCACCATCAACAACCATTATCAATCCACTGCAGGATGAAGGTCTCTCCAAATTCAATCCATCTTCTCCGATCTTTAGCTTCTCTTCTCCACATCACCCCTGCACACTTTCTTATTTCATCCATCCATCTCACATGTGGTCTCTTTCTGGGTCTTTTACAATATCCTGGAATCCAGTTTAAGATTTCAACTGTCCACCTATTATTATCTCTTTTAGCAATATGTCCAACCCAACTCCACTTCAGTCTTTTGAACTTCTTTCGAGAGAAATAGTGGAGAAAGCAATATTTGTTAAACTAGACCAATACCAGAAACAGGGCTTATGATTTTCTTTACTTGAATTCACTTTCACTAAGATAAATAAATATTAGTTTATTTACTGATAATTGAATAAATAGCGCAATTAATTTTGGGTTAGTTACCTAAAAAAAACCCATCTTACTCTTGCCAATAAAAATATGCCCAAGTTTTATGAATCTCAGTCATGGGTAAAGCAGATAAATGGACAAGGCATTACTCCAAAAACCCTTATGTTTATACACATATATAATTAATGTAAAATTACTATAAGAATCTATAAATAAGCATTTATTTATATAGCGCGATGTTTATAATTGTAATACATTAAATATCAGCCTTTTACAGCTATTGTACATGCGCTTTTACGAATGTTAAATAATAAATGAATACTTTCACCGCCAATACAAGATATAGCATTTAAGAAAGAATAAAATGAATCCACTTATTCTTTCCAAACATCGCACTATATAAATAAATGCTTATTTACATATGTTTAAGCTTCGTTTGAAAGTGACGTTTAGTAAATTCTAAGTAATTTTGTCGACGTCATTCAGTCAGACAATGCGAACTGTAATTTAAAGTGAATGATCTACCTTCACACTTTCTTTGCCAGTACTTAAGATTTGCCCATATATAAACATTTGGGTTTGGAAAGAATAAGTGGATTCATTTTATTCTTTCTTAAATGCTATATCTTGTATTAGCAGTGAAAGTATTCATTTGTTATTTAACACTCGTAAAAGCGCATGTACAATAGCTATAAAAGGCTGATATTTATAAGAATCTATGTAATGAACAATGTTTTGAACTTTTACAAAAAAAAAAAAACAATTAGTCAAATCCAATAAATTATGGCATGCTTTTAGTATAGAAATACCATATTTGTGATTATGAGCATAAAAAAATTAACTTCATTGTTAGATTATTATATGCAAATTTTATTTATTTATTTAGCACATGATTTTTTTTAAAACAGCTTAACTATTAACAAAACATCACAAAAGAACTTTTAGAGATTCCTTCCAACTAAGAAATAGATTCACTAATACTTTATTAAGATCTTCAATTCCACAACTGGAGCCATAGATTTGACAATCATTAACATTGCGGTTCATGATTTGTGTTAGTCCACTTCCACGTAGAGTAGTGGCTGCTAAATTCTATTTATGAAATAGATAAGCGCAATGATTATAGCTTATCTTGACTCTATTTATGAGATTTCGATTGTATCTAAAAAGATTAAATCCAGCTGGCTTTATTGTTGACTCAAAAAGAAGATATTTGTTTAAAACCTCATAAGAATTAATTTTTCTCACCGTAATTCTTCAATTGTAAATTCTTGGCTAAATATTTGAAAAAAAGAAAGACCTTGATTTTGGTCATAAATAATATAAAATTATTTCCACTTTATTTATTATTTTGAATAAAACTATAGAGATGAAACAAATTAGAAATACATATATAAATTTGATACATTTTGTTGTATAGTATTATTTTTTCCTGACAAAATTATAGCGACTACATATATATCTAAATACATTGTGTGTGAGTATTGCATTTATTTTAAGTAATTTAACAAGATTAAGTCTACGTAATCTTACCTTCAATCTGGGACATTCTCTTCAGGGATTCTTTTTCCATTATCAACATGTCATACCTAATTTTAGCTACTAAAGCGTCTTTTTCCGCATCTGTCAAATAATGTGATGAGATTGAGCATTTTTTTAAAAAATCTACATGAATCTAAGCTAATGTGAAATAAGAACAACTTAGTGGCTGAGATATGCTTAACGCATAATATGATAGTTTAAGTAGCTGAAATTAATTACAAATATTTTTAGGATCACCAATTCTTAAATGAGATTGTTTAATGATAGATTTAAAATCTCAACTAATAAAAAGCCCTCGTCATCTTTTCTTGTGATTTTGAATTTCTTAAGACTTTTATAATACTTAATTTTAGATAAAATGTGCACTATAGAAAAATTCAAAAGTGTAAAAAAAATATTCAATAAAAATTATTCAAATATAAATGAAATTTATCCGCAAAATAAAGAAAGTGATAAATTTGCTAATATTTTTGAAAAATTATTCAACATTATTGTATTTTTAAAAAAGTATTTAAAAAATTAAAACTAACAGATCCAGCAAATCGTATACGAAATACACTATAAATTTATATATAGGGTACATGAGCACAGACTTTCATACGACCCACCACTCACCACTCAATCTCATAACACTGATACACTTGAACACATATGTTGAAAGGATAAATAATCACCAATATATGTATTTCATGCTAAACCAGCAATCATCAGTTGGTCCAGATTATCATCTCTATACATATATGCAATGAGTGGTGAGTCGTGTGAAAGTCTGTGCTCATATACTCTATACAGCTATATAATAAGACTGTATTTCAGTTATAAATTTATAATAAATTACAATATGTTAGCCAGTATAAAAAATAGTTAAGTAAGAAATTAAATATTGCAGGGAAACATCAAATCACATTAAGAAGATAAAATATAAAAAAGAATCCAAAAATGAAACTAAAACACACTAATAAATTTGGTAAATAATTTGACTATATAGTATATATCTAGTTATTACATAATATTAACTACTGGGAAAAGTTTATATTTACATATTTCATTATTTGATTTGATATTGACAAGCAGTAAATTGAAACATTTCATAAATATCAATTAAAATAATATAAAGCAATTTACAATATAACTTTTTAGCTTTAAATTCATCTCCTTAAAAAAGTGCTACAAATGATGGCTTTGAGAACACAAAATTCCATTTGTACTTTTAAATTCTAAAAACACATTGTGAATAACCTCTGAAATTAAGTCTAATGCTAAAACAATATACACCTGGGTCTCTTTTTATGCGGACTTATTTCTTGAAGTTACGCGATTCATTATTCACCGGAAATCGAACTCCGATAATGCGCTATTACTTTAAATAATAAATTTCGCACACTTACGTTACATTGAAAGTAATAGCACATTATTGGAATTCAACTTTCATCTTAGTAATTTCAATATTTTCAGTGCTTTATAATAGTAAGATTTTATGCAATAATGAAATTAAAATCATGATTTCCACATTTTATGTATACACACATTAAATTTTACAAGATTATAATGTAAATTTGTTCAAACATTGTGCGTGTTAATTTTGCATTTTAAATCACACACTGTTTTTGCTTTTTAAAAAAAAAATGTAATCAATTATTAATCATTTAGTGCCCATAAGTTTGTTTTTAAAAGGTGAGTAATAGCAGTGGCCACAATTAAATTTGACAATTAAAAATTAAAATCTGATTTTTAATTGTAATTAACAATTTAAAAATTACTTACGGCGACTTGAAATTAATGTGATGTGAAATTTGATTTTTAAGCGAAATTGAAAATTAAAGACAAAAATAAGAATTTAATTTTTAGTTGTTAGTTTCATAAACAATTAATAAAATCATCGTCTCAAAGATTAATTACTAATTACGTTGTCACCAGAAAACCATTGACACAACATGAGTGTGAAGTTGGCGCTAGTTGTATTTCCTCTTGTGAAAAATTTGATTTTTTACCAGTTTGCAAACGAACGTGTTTTTCGGCAAATAGCGACAGTAATTAAAACGTGTATAAAAAAATGTAAATTACTGTACTGTAAATTATGCATAAAAATATATTATTTTGAATAAAATTAAATATTATAGTTAAAAAAAGTTTGTCTTGTATCAATTTTTTTCAAATTTGAAATTTTTTATTAGTCATATTTTATTTCCTTATTTTTTTTTTGTGCGAATTTTAAAGTAATTTTACGTTGGTGCTTTGCTTTTACGAGAATTTTGAAAAATCACAGACCGTATCCCCCCTTTTTCAATGTAAGTTACGTCTATTTTTGTGGGATTTCGTTTGCGCGTGTTTTCTGAGGAACCTATCTATCGCGTAAAACGAGACCCAGGTATATACTATATTAAGTATATTTACAAGATTTGATTATATTTTCCTGGAACACTTTATTTAAATATCACAGATGTAAATTGATAAAAAATTTGAATGCTTTCAAATGTAAAACGCAAAAAAAAAGATAAAGATAAATAAAAATGGTATAGAAAAAGATTAAATCAATACAAATTCATTATTAAAAAAAGTTAAGACTTGATATATATATAACACTAGCTTTCAAACAGATATCATGTGTTGATAAAATATATATAGCTAACATAATTACATTTACAAATTTAAAATTGTGAATTTTGAGTACTTTTCTACAACAACAAAACACAAATGCATGTCAATAAGCATTTATTTTATAGAGCGTATGTTTACAATTGTATTACATTCAAATATCAGCCTTTCAAGCTAATTGTGCATATGCTTTTGCGAGTGTTAATAATAATAAATGAATACTTTCTCTCCAATACAAGATATAGTATTTATGCAGGAATAAAATGAATTCACTTATTCCTACGACTCAAATGTTTATATATAAGCAAATCTGAAGTACTGGCAAGGAAAGCGTGAGGATGGAACAGTCACTTTAAATTCCTATATACGATGTCTGAATGAATGACGTCAGTGAAATTGTCTAGAATTTACTAAACGTCATTCTAAGTGAAACTTAATCATATGTAAATAAGCATTTATTTTATATAGCTTCCACCCTCACGCTTTCCTTGCCAGTACTTCAGATTTGCTCATATATAAACATTTGAGTTGTAGGAATAAGTGGATTCATTTTATTCCTGCATAAATACTATATCTTGTATTGGAGAGAAAGTATTCATTTATTATTATTAACACTCGCAAAAGCGTATGCACAATTAGCTTGAAAGGCTGATATTTGAATGTAATACAATTGTAAACATACGCTATATAAGATAAATGCTTATTTACATATGATTAAGTTTCAGTTAGAGTGACGTTTAGTAAATTCTAGACAATTTCACCGATGTCATTCATTCAGATATCGTATATAGTAATTTAAAGTGACTGTTCCATCCTCACGCTTTCCTTGCCAGTACTTCAGATTTGCTTATATATAAACATTTGAGTCGTAGGAATAAGTGGATTCATTACTCCTGCATAAATACTATATCTTGTATTGGAGAGAAAGTATTCATTTATTATTATTAACACTCGCAAAAGCGTATGCACAATTAGCTTGAAAGGCTGATATTTGAATGTAATAAAATGCATGTCAGTGAAATGATAGGATAAGTAATCAAACAAGTACTATATCCATGTAATAACATTTGATAATCAGGGATTAGGGTTCGCAATTGTTTTAACCCATTTTATACTAATAAAATACATTAATATTTAAAATAATTTAAAAAAATACTAACCAATCAACGCTTTCTTCTTTTCTGTTTCAGATTCTTTTTCAATAACTTTTTGCTTCTGGACAGCTATCAATAATTTAGTTTTCTCAGCTTCCCTTAAATAAGATATAAAAATAAAACAATCATTATTTTGTATAGTTTTTTTTTTTTTAAAAAAAAAAAAATATATATATATACATAATAAATGTCAGTAAAAAAATGACTATTGTGAAATAAAACAACAGCATTATTTACATTCATTTTTATTACTGATTATTAATATGTAAGGTATATGAGCACAGACTTTCACACGATCCACTACTCTATCTCATATCACTGATACACTTGAAAACATATATGTGTTCAAGTGTATCAGTGATATGAGATAGAGTGGTGGGTTGTGTGAAAGTCTGTGCTCATGTACCCTATATTGATTATTAATATGTAAGGTATATGAGCACAGACTTACTCTATCTCATATCACTGATACACTTGAACACATATATGTCAACATATATGTGTTCAAGTGTATCAGTGATATGAGATAGAGTGGTGGGTCGTGTGAAAGTCTGTGCTCATGTACCCTATATATTACATATATTGATACAGGTATATAGTAAGCCTGTATTTCAGTTATTGATTATTATAAATAATTTCCTCGTAGTTCAATATACCACTAGAAATCCCTGAAGCAGTCCTTCGTTGAGAATTTCTGTACGCCCTGAATTTCCAAAATAATCAAAAGTCATGGGAACTAAATCAGTAGAATAAATTGGATGCTCAAGCATGTATTTTTGGGCTAAAAATCACACAATCTTAGCATTGCAGATTATTACGGTATCAGGCAACAATGGTTAAAAACCTTGCTTACAGTATCAGACTGCTTTCACAAAATTTCAACACGTTAACGATTCACAACACCCAAATAATAATTAGCAATTACTGTTTGATCTTGAGGAATGTATTCATAGTGAATAATATCTTTAGAATAAAAAAAAAAATAGTGAACAATGTTTTGATTTAGTTCGGGTTTTTTTTTTTCTGTACTTATTTGATGACTCATATTGGAAGCAATCACCCATTATGATATTTGGTAAGAATTATGGATTCATAGTAAAGATTCTTTGTATATCTTTGCAGAATTCTATTCTGGTGTCTTTTTGGGCGATTGTCAATAATTTAGGCATAAACTACACAGACATCTGATTTTTTTCAAATCATCTGGTTAAAATGCAATGAACAGTGGTTTTGGGAACGCCAGTGAATTCCTCAAGTGTCAGTTCAAAAAAATTTTAATGACTTTGCAAATGCTTTCTTAGTTTTCAGTTGTTTTGATGCCCCTAGTCATAAATCACTTTCAATTGTCTCCTGACATCATGAAATTTTGCAAACCACTTGAAAATATGAGTCATTCCATCGTGGATTAAGATATGGAACATATTTATCACACTGAATTTTGTAAAAAACGATCCAACCATGCTAGCACCTTAAAATTTTTGTGGTACAGCTAACTATGTTGCAATGTAACACATCAGAAAAGGTACTGCAGAGAGCTTGGACATAAAAAAAGTTATCTTTCAATGAGGAGTTACATATATATGCACATATTTACATGGTATATATATATTACAAAAACTATCAGTTGAAAGTAAAACTGAAGACAAATATTAAAAAAGACTAAAATAATGTTCAACGGCTTTTTAAAAAAGGATAATAGTCGGTCAGATTTGTTGTGGATTCAAAATGCAAGCACTCCGAATACGTTATTGCTACACGCATAACACAATATATATATATAGTTCACTTCCCCTAATGTATTTACGACGGACTGCTTACTAGATGGTTTCCTCAGCCTAGGTTTTCACAAAACTTTTGGGCCCGGTTCAGCTGCTGCACGCGAATACATTGATTTTACACAAGAGTACTGCCCTCTCACTTAAGCTTCTTCAGCTATATGCACTTCCATCTCTCTGCTGCCGTCCACTTGGTAACTCACTAGAAGTAAAACAACACATTTTGTTGCTCAAACTATTTATAGCCCTCAGTTGGCCTCTGGCAATCCAAGGTTCATCCTTGATGTCATCAGTCCTGAATTCCTCTGTATTAAGAAATATTTGTAGTTAGCAAGTATTTCTTGGCATTTGTCGAACGCAATGTTCTTATCGCAAATTTAATCATTAATTAAATTTAACATATATCAGTTAGTGATCTAACGAAGAATAAATAATTTCTCTAATATACTCTTTACTTGACTTGGAGTATAAAACTTATACTTGGATGTCAATGTAAATATTTTTACAAAACACTACAAGATTATGAATAGAGATGCAAAGACAATGGATGAAATGAATTAAGAATTAATTTGAATAGATTATTTTGGGTAGACATAATATTAAAAAAAAAAAAAAAGATCTATGCAACTGAAAAGAAAGTTTTAGATAAATGCACTTGACCAGTGCTTATATAAATATCTAAAACGTGCATGCTAAATAAAATAGAAAAGTAATCACATAACAAAATATGAATAAAGAAGTACACTAGAAATATCAAGGAGAGATCAAAAGATGAGAGAATAAACAACAGAGATAGATTGAATATATGAGTAAAGGAAATATTTCTTGCCAAGTAGTTGAGATTTTAAAATAGATCCCAAAAAAATGTAAAATCTAAAAAAAAAAAAAGACCTGTGAGATGGATGGATAAGGTAGTTTGCAAAGGTGAAATAGAGATAAGAAAATATGGATAGCACAAACTTTACTAAATGTGAAGAAAGTTTCATTCTGCAGTTGAATAACGATTGAAAATGATGATATATTCCATTTATAATATATATACTTGACAAATCATTTGACAAGGTAGGCTTGAGCTGAAGAGTCCAACATATAAATACAATTGACAATGTAGTCACAAAAAACACTATTAAAATAAATAAATAAATAAAAAAATGTGTTTAGATTGACATAATTTACCTATTAACGATGTAAAAAAAAATATTTTATTTAGGACATTAGCACATAATATGCGTCAACAAATATAAATATTACATTTTTAATTATAACAACTCAACAAATTTCTATTTAATTTTAATAATAAATATAAAAAAAGGATCAAATTTTAATTTACGAAATTAATTAAGATTATAATAAATATTCACATAAGTTCATAATTTTTTCTGATCGATTCAGGAATTTTTGGTTTCGTAACGCGCACTGCTTGGATGTATAACCCTGGCGCCATCTGGATAAGATCTTCTTGTAAAGCTCTTTTTAAATTTTCATCAATTTGATCTGAAATAGAAAAAATTAGACTATTCAATGTAATGAATCAAAACGACAAATTAATGGTAAATATTATTTTAAAAGTCACAAAGATATTATTCTTTTTTTTCTTTAGGGTAAATTCAATAGGAAATATGTTAAACTATTATTTAAAGAATTTAAAGCTACATTTGGATATCAGCTATTACTATATTTAATATCTATTAATAATTAACTATTTTTTTTTGCACAGCTCCATTTTGCACGGAGTTCTTAAAGTGCAATAACAGAACGGCTTTACCCCCCCCCTTCCAATTATATTATAATTCACATAACTAAAAATTGGCAAATATTTAAACTTTTGTATTCTACTTCTTTATAAAAAACATTACATAAGATTAATAATAATTAAAAAAGCAAGTCATATATAACGTGACATAAGATTCTAAAAAAAACCTTTTTAGCAAACTTCTTAGAATTGATACAATCGTTATTATCGTTACTGACTTGCCAAAAGATAGGTTCCACACGTCGACCTGATTTCTTGTGCTTCTTTTCAAATATTCATACAACTAACAATTAATTTCTTTCTTTCACCTCTTTTTCTCTTGACTCCTCACAGCTTTCTCATATATCTTTTATCATTTTCACTAATTAATAAATATTCTGTTATTCATATAGCGCAGCCTACATATGTAATATTACAAAGAAGGATTGTTTCTTCTTTATATTACATTTCACTATTTCTAAGTATATATCAAGCCGTTTTCTTCAGCATTTCACAATTTCTACATTTAGTAGTCTTTTATTTATTTTTTCAACACGAGCATTGTTAACCGTATCTATGAAGTTCCTTTACTCCCATTTTTCATAAAATCTCCATCACAAACACCTTTAATCTTTTTATCTCCATTTTCCGAATCACTCTAATTCCATATAAAGCGACGCTATAAATAAAACATTTTATTTCTTGATTCTAATTTTAACGGGTCACATAATAATCCCTAACTCTTAATTAAAACCTAGATAGCCATTGCAATTTCCTGCCCAATTTTTTCAATCTTTATTTCCTCCAACTACATTTGATGATTTAGATTTAAAAAGTGCGTAGTTTCGTAACAAACTTTCTAAAGCTTTCACTAATCTAATTTTAAATTTGTTAAGCTTATTCCTGGCAATCCTCTGCTAATTAAAACTTACGCAATAAATTTTTCTGCACATCCCTCCCTTTCAATGCTTCCATCATAGATAACAAAGCAACATTCATTTATTGATGCATTTCAATAAATATTAAACAAAACAGGAATACATGGCAGGATAGCCATCTACTCCTTCCTACAATTTTCCTCTCTGTAAGAAAACTAATTACTCATATATATAGTTTTTAACAATCATTAATCCTCCTAAATTTATACTTTCTTCTTCAAAATAGCCAACAAGATAATTCAATCCATTCAAACAAATGCCTTTTCAAGATCAATGAAATAAATATAAAATCCTATTTTTTTGCTATCTCAAGTCATAATCATCATAATGCCATCTAATCCCTTTATCCTTTCAAAATCTAAGCTATTCACTAAATAGATTTAGTCTACTATAAATATTTAAATCTTCAACCTCACACTTTTCGAATTCATTACAAACTTATTCATCCCTTCACTCCACTAACTGTGCGCAGAGCACATATATATATTAATTTATTTAAGCGTTAATGAAGTAAAATCTTAACTATAAGCTTTCATAAATTCAATTCCAATTTCATAAAATTCATTGTCCTTTGCTGGTCTTCTTCTTAGCTATATTCCTCATTACTGTGCAATCCATTTCATTATTTCTATCCCACTTTCTTATTATAACAAAAGAGATAAGGATTCATTAATCCTATCATATGAATCGTACATTTTCTTTACTTTTCAATATATCAACTCTTTACTATCAACTCACCATTCTTCGATTCAATTGCCAAATAACTACACTTCTTTGTAAATATTCTATCTCATTACATTCTTTTTTAATATCTACCTAGCTTTATCAGATATACATGTCAGTTCATATAGTGAGATAAAATGCACGACTTTCTTTCACAATTTCCATTTTATTTAATTTTCTGTTTTAAATGATTGCAGTCTTCATCAGAAATCTGAATAATATTTTACATTTAATTATATTAAAATTTCATAATATGTCAATATCAATCATAATACATTTTTAATTTATTATTATTATATATTTAAAACGATCATAATTGTAAATAAGCATATTTTCTAAGATATAAAACAAATTCCAAACCTTTAAACCCTATATATAAACAACATATAAAGAATGACTACTACTTTACATATTAACAGGTATTTTTTAAAACTTTTGAATCCTCTAATACAACAACTAATTACAACATGTAATTTAATAGCATATATAAGCGATTTAACCCGCTGAAGAAGCTGTCAGTAGTAACAAAAACAATTAAATTAAATTAATCTAGGCCTAGTACTTTCGAGGTTTTTCCTCATATTCATACACAAAATAGGTTATAAACCATTGCTGTAATGTTACTAAATAATAATGTATGCAAATGCGTATGCAAATTAATTTGTGTTTTCTTTAAATAGCAAAACACGTGTAATGTAATTTAACACATTTTCTTATAAAACAATATATCTAATGTATACTCTTAAAATAACAAATTTTATTCTTTTTTAAAATGAACATTTGAACAAAATTGTAAATAAACATATTATTTTAAGACATTATAATCATAAAAATTGCTTTATAAACTGCAAAACGGATTGGTGCATTTTATTATACCGAGTGAAATTGAGTACATTAATCTAGTTTTATCTATTCCTAATGAATAATATTTCTGTAGTGTAATTTTCAATACATCGCTCAGACGCATGGTAGGGAATGTTTTCTAACCACTTTTAACACTTTTTGTGGAGAGATGTAATCATAAACATATAATCAAAGACGTAAAAAGATCTACGATCCCCAAGATGCATATTTCATGCTGAACCAGCAGTCATCAGTTGGCCTAGATCACAATCTCTTACACGTATCTTTGTCAGTGTTCAGTATATATATATAGATAGCAAGTTACTACAGTTTGATAAGTGTCAAATGTGCTGCCCTCACAACTTTGATATCACTCTCTTAGTGAAAGTATATTAATAATTTTTATTGGTCACTCATTAGACTAGAAATTATCCAATAGTAAATAATATTTCTGTATTGAAATTTTCATTACACCACTCTCACGCAAGGTAGGGACTGGTTTATATTTACTTTTAACATCTTGTGGAGGGATGTAATCATAAATGTATGTAAAAAAATATATAATCCCAAGATGCACATTCCATCAGTTGGCCCAGACCACAATCGCTTACACATATCTTTATCTGTCTTTATACTTTGACTTCTTTTCTTTACTATTTTATTATACAGTTTGGGAACTGAAGACTTTTTTCCATTTTTCACTATCTATTTATTTTTTGTGTTGCAGATTTTTACGATTTTTTAATACTCTTATGTTTCTTTTGAATTTACACTATTATTTAGATATATTTTCTCATCCAACAAATGTTAAGTTTTTTTCATAATACTCTCTTTAATTTATAAATAGCCAGCTTTTTTTTCTCGGCTTAAAGCTTCTTACATTTTTTAAAAATTCTCTAAGCTGGTGGGTCAATATCTATATCAACATGTTTTGTATTCTCTTCTGAATTAGTATATAGTCCAAAATCTATATCATCTGGAGTTTTCTCGTGAATTTTAAATTGTATATTTATTATTAACTTTTGTGATCAAGATTTATCATGCTTTTACTTTTCCAATTTCTTAATCCAAATCTTTCCTGGATTCTTAACTTTCTTCGACTTATCAAGTATTCTAATTCCTTATATCATTATACAACTTTTTTAAATTGCTTTTCTGATTTATTCATAAATATACAATCTCTTTCTATCGCTTTCACTATGTAGATTATAAGATCCCAACTATAGATTTCATCCTAATCAACAAACTATTCTTGACATTAGCTATTCCAGTACTAACATGTACCTCTTGCCAAAATAATTTTTGATCACCGAAACCTATCAATATTTAACCTTTTTCTATTTTTCCTAAAACTACATTCTCCGTTTTTTTTTTCATAATTTGAACATTTGATATACCAATTCTAATATTAATTTTTTTAAGGCTTGGAAATAGAATGTAATCTGGATCAATGCATTCAATATATGCATCAGATACATATCTATGTCTACATCCATTTAGCTACAAATATTACGACATGACTAATATATTGTTTTTTTTTAAATGTATTTATGTTTCGATTCTTTCTAACTGTAATTTTGAGCTTACCGAAAAGATCAATGTAGACTTCTTGTAAAGTGTGAACACTGCAGAACTGATTGACTTCATGATGGATTTTATTAAAGATAAGGGTTTTATCGTAATCTGCAGTATAATTCTTAACGATGTCGAAAACTAAAAAACAATAATAATTCAATGAGAAAGTTAATATAAAACTTATATAAATCATCATTAAGTTAAGAAATTAACTTACCACTACTGGCACTTAAAACATTTACAACTTCCACTCGGTCTAGATAGATCATTACACCCCCGCTAAAAAAGAAAAAGCATTTGAGAAACAATGGTTATCAGATGGCATAGTTGCCATAACCATTCCCACACTTCTTTCTGGCTTTTGAATTTGTCAAAGAGAACTAGGATCCAAACCTGGAATTAAAGCACTTACACATTTACCGGTCACCTCTAATTCCTTTAAAATATTCAAGCGAATAGTCTGAATCTAATAAAACTCTAAACATTTGAATCCCAGCTAACTTGCTCGCATAGTTATGTAGATCTGACACCAGGTAAGTTTGTATAAAATTTAGAGAGTTCAGTTTTATGCCAATGCAGGATTTTTCTGCCATTTAGCAGAGAAAGTTAATACTAATGAATTTCTCAGACGATTTAATCATAGGTTTATTTATATGCTTCTAAGAATAGTATTCCTTACCCTACCCTAGAGCTATTTACTATAAATTTGAGTATTGAACAGGCAGCAGATGGCATAATATCCTAGTTCTCACTGAGTATGGCAAAATCTGGGGATAACAGTCTATTGTCTGGATTTATTGATTAAATAAAAACAATTGTGTTTACACTATTCCAGACTCCTCTATAATAAGGTCAAAAAAACTTTAGAAGTAAATAAGTAAGCAGCAGATAATTAAGCCATGTGATAATTGGTAATTACATATACGCTAGCAGGATTGTAAATTAGAAAATGATTGGAGACTTTCGAGATGTGGATTTAGGAAAAAATAGAAAATTTAAAAGAATAATGTTAGAAATCTTTAAAAGGATTACATATTGAGGAAATTAAAAACAAAAGATATATTCTTAAAGTCAGAATATTTATAAAAAATTATACTGAACAGTGAAAAGTAAGAGATAAAAAAAAAAAAATTATCTTAGGGATAAAATAATTTTGAGCATCCAAACAACAGAGCAAAAAGCAGAAAAAGTTTGAAGACATGACCTAACATTTATAAGATAACCGAAAATGACAAAAACAATTACTATATAAATTAAAACAGGCAAAACTCACTATACGTATTGCCACACACAGCAAGCTAGAGTAATCAATGGATGCCAGAAGGCTTGTGCATAAAATCCCTACTCATCCAATATCCCTAGACTAGTTTCTGGCTTGTGGCCTTCGTCAGTGAGGAGCCTTGGATCTGAGCACTGCACCTAGATCTTAGGATCTAATGCAACCCTCCAGCAGCCATCTTTTATCTCCATTTAACTACAAAACTATGAGTCTTAAACTGAAAACACTTTAATGTTTTCAATCCAAGCCCATTAGCTTATATAGTTATATGGATCTGAACCCAGTTCAGTACCCATACATTTTGGTGTCTTTGGTTCTTGCTGTGTGTGGCAATACGTATAGTGAGTTTTGCCTGTTTTAACAACAGTTATACACAAGCATAAGAGATGGTGGTCATGTGATGTTTATATAAATTAAATTATATTAATTTTAATAGTGGCGTAAATAAATCACAGCTATTAAATATGCAACGTTAAAAAAATGGTAACATATCTGGAAAATTAATTGGTCTGTGAATAAAGTTAAATTTTACAATTTTTATAATATGACAAGTGTGTTTTAATAATTAAATAAGACAAGTATATAACTGATCAATGTGGTTTAGATCAGTGGTTATTAATGGACACAAGGTTTCTGAATATAATGAAGCAAAAAACAACTTACTTTAAACAACTGAATGGAACTGTTTGTGTTCAACTGACTACTTAAACATCAATATATTAAAATATATCTTTTTAACTGATTATATATACTTTTCTCCCAATGAGACGTGAACAAGTTTAGATTATTCTTTTAAATATTCCATGCAGAAGTTTTTTTTCAAACATGCTTTGGTAAAAATCAATAAAATATTACAATTCTGTAGTATATTTAATTAACTAGCAATATATACATACATGTGAATACATTCTGAGACAAGATTACTCAAATCTATCAATTTTAGACAATAGTTCATCATTTTATCATTGTCAAAAGGAGTACATTGATGCCAAACAACAAAACCAAACACAATTCAACTTGTTTTTTTAAGCTAGTTGTATCTGATAATCTTGAGATCTTATTTGATAGCACTACATTGTGTATTTAGCCAATCATATTGAGGTAAATTTTTTTCTGCACGAATTTATGTTGCAACGATAGATTCCCTTCTCTCAGCAAAAAAAAAAAAATACACCTGAGTTTATCCCTTGCATTAAAAAAACTGCCTGCATATTTCATTCATGAGCAGCCAATAAATACTTATAAATAATTTATCTTAGTAGACATTATTTCCATGATAGTTTAATTTGACCTAAAACAATACTACTTATGAAATCAAGATAGCTCCTAAAAAGCTATTACATTTATTATTAATTGTGAATAAACTTAAGACTTAAAAGACTTGACCGAGAGACATTGAGAGTTTGGCTTAACAAATATTGATTGAGATTCCTGAAATAGCAATTGCATACTTTCTTCCGAATTAATTATTTAACTATGCATTGTCTGCAGCTAGTTATACAGACTTTGACTATAATAAAGTTCCTGAATTAATACCAACATAAGTAAGTTCTGACTACATCACGTATATAAAATTATTCATAAAGCAAAAAACGATATGTACAAATTTGGATCAATATATTGTTTTAGAAAATGGTGAACTTCTCCAATCAAAATCCAATTAACATTAATTAATAATAAACTAAATAAAACTTACCTTGTACCACACGGAACATTCTTTACTTCATCCGACTGTAATGTAACCTGAAAAAGTATATTTACGGTAATTGTAAAAAAAAAACATACAAGTTACACTTCAAACAATTTCCTGCAAATAATTGTTTACCTGTACAGAACGAAAAGTTGTTATAAAAGGAATCATCATATGGAAACCTGGCCCACTTGTACTTTGGAGAAGGGCACCACCCTAAAACAAATCAGTTTTACTACAATTAAAGCCAATACTTCAAAACATTTGAATTATATATTTCTAAATGATCATTAAAATAATATTGTTTACTATTGCTTAATAACAAAAAATACAAAAATTAAACTAAAAGGGAAAACAATCTTTTACAAGTTCTATAAATATTAAATATATTCAAATAGAAAAAATAATCAATAATTATAATTTCTTTTACAGACCATTTCCTTCAGACTGATAAACTATTATTATCAATGACCGCTAGTTCATCCCAAAGTTGATAGAGGATATTTCATATTTATATTAATATATTCTAAACCTAAAATGATATGTATATATTGTGATGAGCCGGGGTTTACCACAAGGGGGAGGGGATCTCACTATGGTCGGACCTAGGGTCTTCTGATAGGATGCTGTCAATAATGCGATGAAGTACATAACTTATGATCGTATCTACCTCCAATGGGCTAGCTCTATATTTACACAATAAATTTAGATACAATTTGGACTAGTTCATTTATACCATACCCCTCCTTCGGGCTCCATTATGCCTCAGTATTCGAACTCAGGGAGAAATCTGCCTTTGACATTCTTCAGGGATGAACTTATATATACAGGATAGCAATTACTGCACTTCTATATAGGTTACAATTGATTTAATTCTTCAGCCAAGCATATTTTTACACTATTTCATAAGAGTAAGGTGTGTGGGTATGTATATCTTCGGTTATCGGTTAATAAGTGAATGCATAAATAATTTTGATAAATTAGAGACCAGTTTAATGTAAATAAATTTGAAAATGTTTATTAAATATTAAAACAAATTAAAAAGAAAAATTTAAAACTCTTTAACAAGATAAAGTAGTATAATTGTGTGTATCAAGAATGGATTTCTTCCATATCAACAATTGAAAATATTCACGGTTCCAAACCCTTATCCAATGGTAAAATACATAACATGGCACTAATTATTTACAAAGCAAAATAAAAAGAAAAAAAAAATTTATTATTAAATCGACCATGAACCTAACTAGCTAATTTACAATATTATGCAGGTATATCTGTAGTAGCTTCGTTGTCCAATTCAAATTAGCGCTGTTCCATCTTCTTTGGGGACTCCTCTATTAAGAAAATTAGTCATTTATACCAAAAAGAAAATATCAGCACAAACGATTATTAGTTAACAACAAACAACATGAACTTTATCCTGTAATATAGAATAATCTTAAGGATCTTACCTTATCTCATGTCATGATGATCAATGTCAAATCGTTATGGAGGGAATGCTGATCTAAACTTTATTTAACAAAAAATTTTTTTTATCTAACTTAATGATTCCTCTCTCCTTCGTTTTACTACTTTCACTTATAATGAACTCTGCCAAATTATAGACACTTAAGCTTCCAATTACGAAAAAAATAAAAAAAGAATTTTACAAATATACCTAACAAAATCAGAGCTTTCATTAATTTATTTGGCTAATGTTCATGAGATTGGCAATAATGTCCTTCATGGATATAGTCTATCTCTTTTTTGGATTGCTTTCCTTGGTTCACATCTGTCACTCATTGGAATTCCTATGCAATGCACTTGAAATAGTATTACATCCATTCTCTGCAGTTGCTTTTCTTTTCGATCCATGTATACATTTAGTGTAGGACAATTGGGACTTCTTTAGGCATTACAAGAGTAAGTGGGTTAATTCATTGCGCTTCCATCATCGGGATAGTGGGATTTCAGTTGAATGGCACTGCCAATTCAGACAGAATACATTGCACAGTGATTTATAACAGCTTTATTTTTTTCTTTATTTGTAATTTGGTATTTAATGGCATACAAGAAAAAATATTATTTCATCATTTTGTTCAAAGTGCTGGCAATGTTCTATTTCTGCTTTGTTTGCATAAGAGCGCAGTTTTTCCAATATCAATTTAAAAACAGTTCACTAGTTTTATTAAATTGCAGGAACTAATCAATCTTACCTTAATTCAAATGTCGGTTTTAATTTCTTATGGTTTTGCGCTAAGAAACTTATATGGATAATTCAGAGTATTTGAATGAGTCATCCATTTTCCTCTGCATTCAAACTATGGTTGATGCATTATTTTAAAAAATAATAAAAGATGGAAATGAACTGGGTTTGCTTTTATACCAAGGTTGGCTTCCGGTGTTTGGTATACTAGCTTTTCCATTTCCTTCGACATTGCCGTAAAGTTATCTTGGTTGTCATTAATAAAAAAAATAATACAAATATGTAATAGGATTCTAATTTTATTTTCCACATTTGGTTGCTTGCTTAGTGATGGGCTTGACCTTGGGTCATCACTATGCTTGCTCAGTCTCTGTCTCAATTCGTGATGTACAAAACATTATTAGTCTATTGTTAATATATATATATATTTAAATGGTTTTCATTTCTCATTAAATAAGGAAAATTATTTCGTGACCTTTATCTAACTTGACATTTAACAAAGCAAACATCCGTCGCATATGTATATATATATATTGAAGCAATGGATCTGAAAGTCTGATCCAGGCTTCACAGCCTCCTATAAACTTAATCAGTATTGTAGACCTGAATTAAGTTTATAGCCCAATATCAGCAGGGTTTTACATTACAGCTAAAATTAATTACGTTTATTAAATTTGTATTTGCAGTAAATATTTTGTTTTAAATAAATTCCGTTCTAAGATTAAATTGCTGTTTAAAAAATTACTTGTTAAAACCTTTTAATCAAACATATATATACGTCAAGCGTATATATATGAGTTAATGCAAAATTCTGCTGAAATAAAATGCTTATTTTATTAAAAGAAATAAGAATGTATTTTTCTTTTTAAAATCTTGTTAAAATATGGCGTATGATTTTATTTTGAGATAAGCCTGCCAACATTTTCTAAAGGAATGTATATTTTTAATTAGTTAGCCCATTCAAGGCAAATTAAAGATGGCCTTCTCTTCTTTTTTTTTAATTAATAAAAATTCAAAGTTTAAAGAAAGAAATTTAGAATAAAAAAGTAAAAGTTATTTTTAGAAAATGTTACCTTGAAACAAAAAAACGAAGGGGGGGGGGGCTTATCAAGATCTAAGATCATACGCAAAACAATAGAAGGTAGCTTACAAAAAGGTATAAATAGGAGAGAGAACAAAAGACTTGGCTTTTTCAGATTTTTCTTGTGCGTGCTTTTTCATTTTCTTGCTGTCAATCAGATTTCTCTTGCTTGCTTTCAGTCAGTTTTCTCTTTGGAGAATTCATTCAGATTTTCCCTTCATTCGTTATCATGCTGATGATTTTTTATTAATAGGATTGGCGATTGATTAGCTCGGCGGATCCTGTGCTGTGAACCTCTCAGATTTTGCTTCTCATTTAGATCTTGCTCCAAAAAGTTATTCAACTGTTGTCCTCGGAATCACGGAGAAGTTTTAACATGCAACGAGTTAAAAGTGATCGTAATTTGATGAATGTGAAAATGATTGGCGGTTAAGCAAACAGCTTTGCCTGCCGCCGAAGTCCTAAAAAAACCATCAAAATGCCGTAGTATCTAACCATTATTAATCTGAACGCTGTGCCGTGTCTGTGGGACTCTTCTTGAAAGAATGCTACGTATTTCCATTTTTCCTTGCCCGGACAAATACCTATCGAAGGATGTATCAAGCCACGAACGTCGCGGGAACAGGACCAAGGAACCAGGACGGTAATCGTATCTCTCCTCATGAACTATTTACTACTTTACCCTTTTTGATCATACCTTTCTAAATTGCATTATTGTAGTATATTTCTGAATTGTTTTATTTAATTATATTTGTAACTTAACTATTTCTATTAGAATAATCTTAGAGATATATATATATTTTGTGTGATCATCTATCTATTTATATTTAACCCTTTTCCTGTGCTATTCCTCTTTGCTAACATGTTATCAATATTTCATATTCCATTGCGGTGTAAGTAAAGGCTAATTTTTCATGTAAAATATCTTTCCAATTTCATTTATGTTTGTAAAGTAAATACAAGTCAGTTTCATTTGTTTGCCAACTTGATCTCCTCGCTAACGCCTATTTTGTCCGCCATTATGTATATCTTATTTAGCTATATACATCTTAAATAATTTTAAACTATTTTTAGCGCAAAGCAATTAGAAAATGCTTTGTGAAAGATTTTTTATGGTGCTTTATCGAGGAGAGTCGAGTTGACCATTTTATTAAAATTGGAAAGGACTTAGACCGCAAAATATTATATCGTTACTATCTGTTTTTATTGCCTAATTAGTTTTTCATTAATTCAGGGGAATAGCGGAGGCCATTAAAACATTACTAACATTTTAAAAGTCATTAATTAAATATATTATTTAACTAAAAAGCTTGAGTTTTCTAATTTTATTTTAATGGTTTATTTTACTTTATCCAATGATCCAGGCACGCAAAACATATTTTTTATAGTACTTTTATGCACATTTAACTATGTAGTTCTATAAGTATTCTTGTCCATTGTCTCTCCCCTGATGCTGAGCTTCGGCCGGGTGAGCAAATAATTTATGTATGTCTCAGATAATGTTGTTGGTTCGTAATCAGACTCGGTAATAGATGAAGAGGGCAGAGGTCATAGTATTCTTAATATCTTGTGTATGAGTGGCCTCGAGGTACTTTCGCCTAGTATTCGAACCGAGTTACACCAACATACATCATTTGACCGGCACAATATGTATACTTAAAAGAAAGAATAGCGCATATCTGACCACTTATTAGTTAAGCTTGTTTTGAATAGGTTTGGTTTCATGGTGTGGACGAATAGGTTGGTTTTGATAGGATTGTAAGCTACTCTTACAACTACCCTATCATTTACAGAGTTAATATTTTAAGATGCAATCAAAATTTTAACACTTAAGTAGTATGTGTGCATTTAGTGTTGGATTGTCTTTTTTTTTAAGAGGGGTTACAAAGTCTATCCATCTTATTTTCTTATCCTCCCTCAACTATATCCATTTTTCTTCATGTTTTCCTACCTTATTACACTACATTATTTTAATTAATATACAGCAAAAATTCTTGAAACATTTAATTTTTAAAAAAAATTAAATTCCTTTAAATGATTTAATTAAAATGAGTCATATGATGTTTTTAGAAAATATTTTGTTGTCAATAATAACAAAAAAAACAACAACAGATGGATGTAGATCCTTTATTTAAATCCAGGAAATTATTTCCTTTATTTAAAAGTTATCTGTAACTTCTTCCACTTATGTATAATATATGCCTTAATGATCATTGGTAAAAACTATGGACACAAGTATGTTGACTACCCTATTAATAAGCTGATGACAGTTGAGTTTATCAGTTGAAGATGGCTGAGATGGAAAACAACAGATTTGAAAACTCATTCCAATAAAAGATTTTAAATTATAAACATTTTGTGCAAAACCACTCAGTCAGTCCATTTAACGTATACATGAGATATGTTTAATTTTGAGACTAACTTCCAAGATGTTAAATAACGCACTTCAAAGCTACAAATAAAAAGAATCAAAAATTTAATGATCCTGATGCGCTAATTGGATACTAAGACTATGAAATAAAAATTAAAAAAACCCCACAAGTTCTATAATTCAAAATAGCCAGAATCAATAATCAATAATAAACATCTGTATGTTTGTAATGCCTAGAACATCATAGTCACCTCCAAAAAAGTACAAATATTTTAATTATAATAGATTTAATTAATTAAACTCTTACTACATAAATAGGTAATATTCCTAAATTTAAACACCTAAGATCATACTCACTATTTTGAGGATTATGATTACTCCATTCATAATATAAATAAAATTTAAGTTTCTGATACTTGATTACTTCATAGGTTTCCTTTTTTTTAAAAAAAAAAACATTAGAAATACAGAAAAAATACTCCTACTAACATAATATCTTTGACTGCCTAATCTCAAATAATGATTTTGTCAAAATTATAAAGATATAATAATATACAATAATCTCTCTTATCACCACACATCTTTCAAATTTAAAATTCAAATATAAACATTAAATATTAATTTCAGTTCAAAATAGACAGTGTAAACCAGCAAAAAAAGTAATTGGTTCTGTCTCCAAGCTGCCCACAATGCCATTTCTAAACCAATTCATTTGTTACAACGACATGGTTTAGCTATTCCCCACAATAATTTAACGTATTAGCATGATTGGATCAGAAATTACGATATGAAATGTGATTGTATTTCAAATTTTTATGTAGAGTCTTCAATATTCTCCGTCACATCACAAAATCTTGCAATCCAATTGAAACATTCTTATGATTCATGGCTTCCATGCCACATATAGTATAAATTAATTCAATCATTTTTCAATATTTTGCCTACTTTAAAATAAAATTTAATATTAGGGTGCATTGTTCCACCGCAGATTACTAGGGTAAAGAAGCAGTTACTTTTCACTGGAATGTAGCATGTATATTGGTAAAGAAGCAGTTACTTTTCACTGGAATGTAGCATGTATATTGGAAACACATTTACAATATGCTCTGTTTATTATATTAACATTTTTAAATCATCATAGTAAAAAAAATTTGATCACTAGTCCCCCGACCCCTTGGTTTTTTATGAAAAACTTCAGATAAACTGCTTATTTAGAGATTAGTTTTCCACCTTTGCTTTTTTCACAGAAATCAATTTTAAAAAAATTTATTATAGTTTCCAGTTGCTAATTTCATATCAGCTTATTTAGAGATTAATCTTTTCTTTTTAAAAATTTGTTTTAAAAAGTCTTCAGTTACTAATAGCCACATATTAGAGCAAACACCAAAACAAACATAAAACAGAAATAACGGCATTCCCATCTATCAATTAGGCTTATTTATTCACCTTACCATATTTGTTATTATTTTAACATGTATATTTATAGTAAAATAATAAAATCTGGCTACTATCAAATTTTGTCCAGAATTTAAGTTTCCAAATTTTCAGTAGCCAGATAGATAATATTATACTTGTATTAATTTTAATACATTATTTAGCCAAAACTTATAGCAATGAAATTCAACAGAATATATATAACTTTCTTTTAGACTGGTGTTAAATAGGAATGGGAACCAGCTTTGACTATGTTATTCACTTTTTTAATAGAGGTTTTTGGTGCAGTTTAAAAACAGCTTCATAAAGCAAGTATCAAGATGTTATAAGCTTAAAGATGGATTTATAATTTTAATTAAAAGCAAAAATAAACACCCTTTCAGTTACTTAGGAGGTCAAATGATATTCAGAGATCAAAATGACATATTAAGGATGTTGTTATTATTTTCAGTTGAGAATTAATCATTTAGCTCTTGAATCTGCTGCCTTTAATCCCACAGTCCCTGTGAAATCTTTCATGCCCAAAAGTATCGGTAAATTGTTTATAATTAATATTGCGTGACTAAATTAATAATCCTGAAGACTCTAGAATCTCAGTATGATATATATGTCATTTTCAAGATATTCACACAAATGTTCAAGTAAAATTTTAGTGAAAGTGGTAGTGAGATTTCAATTTTTGGTTTTTAAATTTTATATTATTTTTTTTACATTTTTTTGTTTTCACTTACAAAAATGTGCAACAAATCAGATTTATTATTGAATATTACATCAGAACAATAAAAAAAAAAAACCCCAGTGAAATGAACAATTGTTCAGAACCTTTTGGATTTAGAAAGATTTGAAGTTTCAAAGCATTAAAACTTTACTGAAGGCCGATTTTGTCGGAAAGAAAAAAGCACTTCATGTTTCTTAGAAAGCGTGAGAATTTAAACAACAAACAGAAATTTGATTTGTCGGATGACGAGCCAATACCAGAATCTTTAAAAGTGAATTTAACGATACATACCATTTCTAAAAGTGATATGAAAAAAAACATCTGATTTTATCAAAATGCCTACATTTGAAAGTAAATTTTAAAGCCAAAATTTTGCTCATTTTACCATTAAAATAAAAAATCTTTCTTCAATACCCTTCAACAGATTCATGAAACTAAAGAAATTAAAATGAAATCTTTAGCGGAACAAATATTTTTAGACAAAAACATTTGCTGATATTTTTCTCCATTTAAATATGTTTTTAATATAATTGGTTGCAAACAATTAAGAGTCATTCAAGAAAAAATCCTTGTACTTTAGATCTGGTTAAGATGAAAACAATTGTATTTATGACCTCAATTTTCTTTTTAACAGCTTACCAAAACACAAAATTTATTGAACAACCAACCGATCAATAATAAGATTCACACTGAAATAAGTAATGACTGGTCTTTATCAATCTATTGCCAGCAATTACCATGTTTTTTTTCTACCTTCACGTAATTGTGATAATTTTCTTAGTATTTTGACACAAAGTATAAACAAAAGAAAAAAGGAAACTGCTTCATCTCCCAAATTTGTTTTTTGCCTTTTAGAAAAAAAAATATTATGCGCACATCGAGATTATTTTAATCGCATAATTTTTTTTTTTGCAAGATATATTGCAAAAGGTCTTTCTTTACATGGAACGGTATTGCTATAGAAGCTATTTATATATTTTTTTTAAAAATTTCTCTAGTGATTTTGAAGTCAACAATCAAGTAGAATACAATATTCTGGATGAAAAATATCTACAAACATTACAGTAATAATGTTTCAAAAAAAAAAAAAAAATTATCTAATAAGATATTGTATCTGATAAATCAAATAATGTTATGATTTCACAATACACCTGGGTCTCTTTTTACGCGTACTTATTTAACACGATTTTGAAGTTACGCGATTCGTGTTTCACCGGAAGTCGAACTCCGATATTGCGCTATTACTTTAAATAATAAATTTCACGCACTTACGTTATATTGAAAGTAATAACACATTATTGGAATTTGACTTTCAACTTTGTAATTTCAATATTTTCAGTGCTTTATAATAGTAAGATTTTATGCAATAATGAAATTAAAATCATGATTTCCACATTTTATGTATACACACATTAAATTTTACAATATTATAATGTAAATTTGTTCAAACCTTGTGCATGTTAATTTTGCATTTTAAATCACATTCTGTTTTTGCTTTTTAAAAAAGAACATAATCAATTATTAATCATTTAGTGTCCACAAGTTTATTTTTAAAAGGTCAGTAATAGCAGTGGGCACAATTAAATTTGACAATTAAAAATTAAAATCTGATTTTTAATTGTAATTAACAATTTAAAAATTACGTACGGTGACTTGAAATAATGTGATGTGAAATTTGATTTTTAAACAGAATTGAAAATTGAAGACAAAAATAAGAATTTAATTTTTAGTTGTTAGTTTTATAAACAATTAATAAAATCATCGTCTCAAAGATTAATTACTAATTACACTGTCACCAGAAAACCATTGACACAACATGAGTGTGAAGTTGGCGCTAGTTGTTTGCAAACGAACGTGTTTTTCGGCAAATAGCTATAATAATTAAAACGTGTATAAAAAAATGTAAATTACTGTACTGTAAATTATGCATAAAAATATATTATTTTGAATAAAATTAAATATTATAGTTAAAAAAAGTTTGTCTTGTATCAATTTTTTTCAAATTTGAAATTTTTTATTAGTCATATTTTATTTCCTTATTTTTTTTTTTTGCGTGAATTTTAAAGTAATTTTACGTTGGTGCTTTGCTTTTACGCGAATTTTGAAAAATCACAGACCGCATTCCCCCTTTTCCAATGTAAGTTACGTCTATTTTTGCGCGATTTTGTTTGGGCGTGTTTTCTGAGGAACCTATCTATCACGTAAAACGAGACCCAGGTGTATTGGTAAATAAGAATTATAGTAAACACAAATTCAAACCAAAGTCTACTAAGTTATGAAATATTTTGGAAGTTGAAAAAACATCAGTGACCTGTGTGTGATTGGATTATTAAGCTGTAATACACTTAAGATTGGTAAAAGGTGACTATACTAAAAATCGCAAACAGACAGCTTTTAACATAATGTAAAATTTATTCCATTTTAAGAAATTGGTAGAGATTCTAATAGTTCTGATAGATTTTCAAAAATATTGTCACGAAGTGATTCAAGACAAGTAGAAGATTAACAAAAGATTAATCCCTGCATAAATAAGCTGCTAACATATGATTTGCACTCAATACTTTTTATAGTAAAATATATTTATCATTAGCAGAGATTTTTTTACTAAATGCATATTAAGTAAATAAAATTTTCCTCTTCAGAGATTTGCATTTTTTTGATGACAGAATCAAGAGCTATAAAGAAGTATAATATAAGGACCATTTCCCAGAAGCCCTAGTGGATGACATAATGAAATAACATTAAAATCCCCTAACATCCATGAGTAATTTCTTTACTTTATTGCTATTTGCATTCATCAAGAAAAAAAAAACCCGAATACAACTTGTAATCCACCAGTCACACATCTACGATATGTTTAGACTTGCTTAAACTATCGCTAAGAAACGGTTAAATCATTAAATTATAAATCGAGCTATTATTTAGAATTCTATCTGATCTAGAAAGTTTCCACCATTATTATCAGTAATGCAAATAGCATATATGGACAATGGGATTATTATTTCTATTAAACAGTAACTTTCATTTATAAAGACCAAATAGTGAAGCTGATCAAAAAACATGGCCAATTAGAATTGCATGGAGACAGAATTTCTCACATAAGCTTGTGCTAAGAATAAAGGTTTAGGTTATTGAAATGTATTCATATTAAGCAATAATTCAATTAATATTTTCAATTGTTTTAAATTTTTATCACTACCTTCCTCATCTCAAACTACACCATATCACAACCATCTACCAATCCAAAACCTCATATCACCCTCTTTCACCATATATGTACTTTACCAAGTTATTCTGCAGGTAAGCTAAAGATATAAACAGTTGGATCTTCATGTCAATGTTGATATATTTTAATATTTACATAAATATGCTCATTTAAACACAGTATATACAAAAACAGATATTTAAGCTTTTATTTCAAAATTACACGTAATTTTTTAACATTATGATTAAATAGTTTTGTATAGATCACATTTTTCAAATCAACTTATTTCTTTACAAATATTTAAAGTTTCTGTACTATTTATATAAAGATTTCTTCTTTTGAATAAATAAATCTAAGAATTACCAGACATTACAGAACAGGCAGATAAGAAAATATTAAACAAACAATCCAACCAGGGATCATAAATTTAATTAGACAACTTCTAAGACAAGAGTTTAGAAAGTCTTAATAGAATTCAGAGAGGTAAAAAATCATTATTTCAACTAATTATAGATAGAGATTAATGCCTTTCTTATCAAAAAAAGCAATATAAAATAAGATGCTATTATTTGAAATTTAATTAAAAAGAAAATTTTGGAAATAATTTTATATATTATCATTAAATATTACAAGTACATAATTTTCTAAACCCATTTAAAATGTTAACAACAAAACATCCTGACACCTAGTATTAAAATAAAGAACTATAATTAAAAAAGATTTAAGTACAATACTAAATTCAGTTTTCTAGACATTACTTTAGTATCTTAAGTTAGCATTTTTCAATGTTTACTTTAAATGTCATCTGAAAAGATGTTTTTCCTAAATAATATTTTTCAAAAATAAAAAAAATAATAATACATATTTTCTTGGGCGTTAATATATTTCGAAAAATAATGAAGTTTTAAAAATACTTTTTCATTTCAACACTAGGTGTCAGAAGTTGACAGACTATATTTGTTTTTGCTTATAACAAATGAAAATTATTCTTCACGTATAAACCATGATAAACAGAGTAGCAGCAAAAATTCAAAAAAGCATTAATGCTTTTTTTTTTTAATTTTTGCTGCTACTCTATTTATCACAGTTTATACGAAAAGAATAATTTTCATTATCTGACAGAGTTTTTGAGTTATTTATAACAAATGAAAATAATTTGGAGATTGTTGACATTTTAAAAAAAATATATAACTACTAATTGCTAATCATACAAATAATTTTAACATGATTTGTTAAACATCACTATCTCTTTGTTGATATTATCCCATTTTAATAATCACTATCAAGTAAAATCTTTTAATCATATCCACAATTTTGTTTAATGATATATTAACACTGAATCCTAATCCAAGTGATATTTTTCCTCATCACTGAATATAACAATTCCATTATTAATTGACCAATCACGAATTTATATTATTTTTTTTTTCGTCAAGTAAAAATCAATCTAGAAAACTAATTCTTGAATCAATCTTCCTGCTCAGATCCATCCTTACATTTAATAATATCTTACATTTCCAATTTCCATCAGGCATAATCTACATTCCAAACTTTCCTTCTGGTTTCATTTACTCTTTAATTTGAAAAAGGACTAGCCCTTGTCCAATCAACCATTATGAATATATTCTACATGAATAAATTGTTTCTACTGTGTGTGTGTGTGTGTATATACCCATGTTTCCCTCAAGCATTTTCAGCCTTCCATTATTTCCTTTGTACCTTTTACTTAGCCTCTTCTTAATTTCTCATTCCATTTCATAATACAAAAAAACTTAAAAAAGTTCTTCATCTTTTTCGCATACTAAATACTTTCTACAACAACCTGGTCACTGGTCAAAATCTTTTAAAATCTATTTTAATGGAAATCAATTCCCCATTACTTAAAATATCATATATAAACTTTTCCAATTTGTATTCTCAAATTTATAAATTATCATTCTTCGTTAATTGTTATCTTCTAAGATTTTTCTTCACTAAATATAATTCCTGTTCCTCTCCCTGTCTCATGTCAACATTTCTAACAATGTTTCAAAGACTTTCTCATCCTCCCCAAATAAAACCATATAATTGGAGAAGATAAAAAGTTGGAAAGACTTTTTTGACAACTGTGTTTTATAAGCAAAACAAATATTAATGAAACCATCTTCTATTTCTTTTAAAGATAAGAAAACGCTGAGTGATCCTGTTGCAAATTCATTTTACAACATTTGGTATCTTTAAATAAGAACAAATATTTTTTACATGACTTTCTTAAATGACTTCTAGAAATTTATGATTTGGAAATTTTTTTTTATAGTAAAGGCATATGAAGATTACTATATATTGTAAATTTGTTTACAAGGTTGTTAAAATTACTAAAATATATATACATATGTTTAAAAAAATATATCCATATTAAATATAATAAATTAGATTTTTTTTTTTTCATGCAAATTACTTCAAAATAACTCACCCTAAAGTATACAGCGACATGACCTGAAAATAGACATACATAAAATTACTTTCTATATTTATATATATACAGAAAGAAATTTATATATTTCTATTTATATATTGGACTATTTTCATCATCTAATATGAGTATTGAATGTCTTTAGAAAAATTTAATATTATTTAAATATTCCAAATACATTCAACTGTGAGTGATAGCGCAGGTTAGTACGTGCATATTCTAACCTGTATGCTATTACTAACAGTTGAATGTATTTGGAATATTTAAATAATATTAAATTTTTCTAAAGACATGCAATACTTATATTAGATTATGGAAATAGTCCAATATATAAATACAATTAAAACACCATCATCATAAACCTTCAGGAAAATACCATATATATATATTATTAATAATATAAGTTAAATCTTGCTAGCATAACTCTTACTAATGTAAAATCCAATGTTTAATGTTATATAACAAAATTCGTCATGAAATACAAAAACTCACATAAGTTTCTACTGCTTCAAATTTTATTGGTTACATTCACATAATCAATGAAAAAAAAAACACGATGGTCACAAATTCATTGCCATTATTACAATTAATAACAACTTAATTATGACATCACAATAATCAAATCTTAGCGTTATGTTCTATATTTTTTAATACACTAATTGTATTTAATCAACTGCTTTTTTTTTAGTTCTGAATACCATATAATATTTTGATGTTATAAAATTCATTACTGTTCCATTTTATTTGTATCAACTGACTAGTTTACAATTGCGATAAGTCCTGAAGAAAACCGCTAGCCAGTCAAAACGGGAACAAAACTACATAAAAAAATCATCGAAAATAATATGTAACGCTGAATTTTCACACCAAATGTAAATTATGACTGGGAAATGCAGACGTTACCATCTACTAACATTTCCAAAATAACATTTCCCTTAAATATCAGTTTTTACTTATTTTTTCCTATGTCATAGCATCGGCCGGGACGTGAACCCACAACCGTCTGCAACCAACTACTTGCTTGCATGGCGGTTGCGATACCTCTCGGCTAACAACGCAATTTTATTACAATATTTCATTACTTATTATCGGATATTATGCTGGTATGCAACTCTAATACTTTTTAAAAGCAATTGGTAGGATCTTGTGAAAAAAAAAAAAAGAAGTTTGAAACGCAAGTGAAAAATATTTTCAGATTAAGATCGTTAATATAATTTCAATTTTATTAAATCAAAAGCTATCATCACCTCCAGTATAAACTATTACAAAAATAAAACTAGGATTTTATACACACATATTAGATACACATTTTTTGTATATTGTTCAGGTTTACGTATAATCCTGTTATATTTTGATTAATAAACATCTAATATTTATTATTATTCTAATTAAAAATTCCTAAATTAAAAGTCAATAATTACACTATGATTAGAGATTAGCCACTAGATTAAAGAAAGCAAATATGTCGAGGATGCGATGATTAATCAGTTTAATTGCTGGGCTAAAAAAAAAAAGCTTATAAAACAATAAACACATTAGTAGATTTTTATTTAATGTATTCAGATGTAAATATCTTAACATATTTCTTTTGAAAAAGGTTGAAATTACTAGGTAAAAAATTAGATCACAATCATCAAAAAAAAAATTTAAAATTACAAAAATTCAATTAAGAAAAACTATATCACTGGATATTATGCAAAACTAAAATGACTGTTGTTTTAAAATTTAACCAAAAAATTAATAAAGTGGACATGCGGCAAAAATATAATCAAATTACGACTTCAGCGATAATAATGTTCCATTTTTCTGAAATATTTTTGGTTTTAAAAAAAAGCATACCCATTATAGCACACAAAATCATCGTTTTCAATTTCTCAAATTTATGAAAAATGGTTGAAAAATAAATATCTAAAAGAGAGTTCTCAATCTCTAAAGAATAAAAGATTTGTTTCATGCGTAAATGTCTTTTACTTTTTCTATAAACACATTTCTAAATAAATCATATACTTTTATGAATATTATTAAAAGTTTATATTGCAGAATTTCAAATAAAAATATTTCTAAAATCATTCATTACATACTTAAATAATTATTATTGTAAAATCATTTAAAAAACAAAATAAAAAAACCTCATACCTTCATCAATTTTATGCAAAGAACAACTTATGAGAATGATTAAGACAGGAACCAAGAAAAGTGGAATAGCTGTTCCAATTGACATCTTCTACTCTACTTTCCTCCAAAATGAATTTCTATAATATATATATAATAACATTAGAAAACAGTCAACACTTAAACAATCCCAATATAGATAACAATCTCAAATTGTTGTCAAGGCAACCTTCTTTAAACAATAAAGGTGGATTTCCACGTTTATTTATGGTTCCATATATTTATATAGACCCTAAAGATTGCAACTTAACCAAAGAGATCAAAATTACCAATACAATAAGTTTAAATACATCTCCTTAAACTGATAAATATAACCTATTCTAAATGCAGATTAATAAAGTCAATTATAACATTACAAATTGCAATTATAATTTTCAAATTGCACCCAATGTATTACTTAAATACTAAGTGTAATAATGCTCAATGCTAAATAATACAATATATATATAATACAATAAATTAGTATTAAATCTACATTATTAATTATATAAATATCAAGTTAAAGCCAGCCTATGGCATGGCTGCCATTATTAATAGCATATAACAATAATAATAGCAGACAGAATATTGTAATTGGAAAATAAATCAAGCTGGCTAAAGCTTAATATTTATATAAGTAATATTCATATAAAACATAGTGAATTAATACTAGTCCCCCAATGACTTCCATTAAACAGCTTTTTTGTGTGCATATGCTTATCAACAATAGCCACGAGGGCCATTAAGTGTCAATATTTTGCAACATTCATACGTATAATTGGTGACTTTTCAAATTTTATACAATTATTAAATGCCCTAATATTTTTGTGTTAATTAAATGGGAATTATATCAAGTGCTCGAGATTAAAAAAAAGTTATAAACAGGGCTTTGAGTTTGTTAAACACCCATCTATCTTTGAGTGTCTCTTTATAAAAAAAAAAAAAAAAAGTCAAATACATTGCATATTACGATGAATAGAATGAACTATAATAAATAAATAAGAACTTTAATTTGAAATAGATTTTATTCACAGAATTTTTGTTTTTTTATATGTCAAAACATCGGTCGGGAAGTGAACTTGGGACAACTTCTTGGAAGACAGCTATGCTAACCATCAGGCCACCAACGCTTGACTGAGAATTTTGTTTTTCTCAATTTATTTTTACAAAATTATAAGTATTCTTTTTCACAACTAATTCAACATATAAATCATTTCCAAGTGCTATTAATGCAAACCTTTCTTCTGAAATCCATCGTTATACGTAAACTACTGGCCGCAATACGATTTCATTCACACATCAAATACTATTGTTTCTAAGGCCATAAACTGACTCACATAAATATAAGGTTTCTAATCATGCACAAATAAATTCAAGTGCATTGTGTTACTAGAGAATACAATTTAATATTATTTATTAATACCTGGTAAAATGAAATTACCAGATATTTTGTTGGCTCAGAAGAGAAGAAAATTAGTGACAATTGAATTACAAAATACTATTTATTAAATATAATTGCAGCAGTTAATTTTAGAAATATAATACTCCCTGCTCAGTGTAAAGCTTATTTTAAACGATAAATTAGAAACAATTAAATTGAGTAAAATATGTCTATGACCGACAGAGTCTATAATCCTAGATCCGTTTGGTAATAGAACCATCAAAAATATTTAAGAGAAATTTTAAAAAAAATTAAGTGTTATTCTGAAAAAAATAAAACAGTAAGCAAAAACTAAAAAACATTTAACAGCATAAAATGAAGTTCAAATCAACCTTAACATTACTTTAAGCTAAGTTTTATAAAGTTGTAATCAAAAATTTCAAAGCTAATCAGGGCTGATTGTTTTTATAAAAAAGGGTAAATATGTTAGCGTTAAAAGTTATCAAATATATCTTTTTTTTTTTTTAAAAAAAATTCATTTAAAAAAAAGAAAAAAACATTACAATATATATATTTTTTAATTTTGCTTATAAAAGTTTGATTAATTGTATTAAAATACAGTATTTAATGAAATATAAGTATGATAATAAAATCTTATGTTAATTAAAATAACTTTTGGCTTAACTCGTATATTATAAATATATGATTGTGATAGCTCAACTATAAATATTAACGCTATTATATATTATTAATGCTATTATATATGATATGCATGTTAGGAGTAACAAGAAGAGATCGAAAATGAAATACATGGGTAAGAGAACTCATAGGTGTTATCGACATCATTGAAAGATTTAGGAGACTGAAGTGGAGTTGAACTGAACATCTTGCTAGAAAAGATGATAATAGATGAATAGTTGAAATCTTAAAACTGGATTCCAAGGGATTGTAAAAGACCCATAAAGAGACCATATGTGAGATGGATGGATGAAATAAAGAAGTACGTAGGGTGATGTGAAGAAGAGAAGTTGAAGATCGAAGAGGGTGGATCGACTTTGGAGACATCATCTTGCGGTGGATTGATAATGGCCGATAATGATATGACGAAATAAAAATTGCAAAACATTAATACTTTGTTAGTTTAAAATACACCAAAATGTAAACAAATATTAAGCATTCTTTCTACACTATATATGAGCATATTCAATTAAAAATAATAAACTTAGTGATTCACTTTTCAATCATCTTCCAAATGTAACGGGAATCATAAAACGAAATTACAGAATATTTTATTAAGATTTAACTTTCAACAGCACGTATGAATTTTAAAAATAATAATTGCAAAATTCAATTAAATGATCTCAAATTACGATACTGACACGAATATTTCTATAGAATGCCCTGCTAACTGATCAAAAATATGACTTTTTAATGGATTCATAATTGAGATAAGAAAGAATAATCTTTAATTCTTTATTTATCATGAACTACAAACTTTCTCAATAAGTAGAATTATCTCATAATAAAATGTATTAAAATTAGGGATAATTTAAATGAGGAAATTCAAACTTTATAAGAATGTTCAGAATGATTTCATCAAAGATATTTTATATCACTTTGATCATGATAATTAAATTTCATAGGAAAGTATGTTCATTAAAAAAATATCTCTTACCAATAAGAGAAAAATGTTGATTCTTAAAATTGTCAATAAAGCGCTATCTATAGTTTGAATATTGTAAGAGGCTTCACTAGTTTAAGATGCAGTTCCTAAATTGAGATGCTACAATAAATTATATTAAGAATATGGCAAACTACTATTGATGATAATAAAGTATAATCACTTGGACCCAGTATTCTATTATCTAGTTAACCAATCTGATTTTGTGCGGAGAACTTAACATAAACAAGTATTATCATTGTCAACCATTAGAGATCTACTGAAGATATATTCTCTTCAAACTTAATCCAGTTTCTCTAATCCATGATCTCTTTTCTCCACATTATACCAATAAACTTCCTTATTTCACCCAATTATCCCTTAAAATCTCTTAGGATGAAATTTATGACCTACTACCCATCTATTACCATCTCTTCTAGCAATACGTTCAACTAATTCAATTTCAGACTCTTTCTTTCAATGATATCAATAAATTCTTTCATTCAAGGATTTCACTTTCTGACCCTTCTTACTACTCCTTTCATACATCTCTCCATACTTTGTTGAAGTTTTTGGATTCCTTTTCTGTAAATATTCATATTTCAGATGTATAAGTAAGAGCTGGTAAAATGTAATAATATAAGCCTCTATTAATTATATTTAAAATACTACTACTAATGATAATAATTATGTAGTCTGTTTAAATCTTGGCATTCCAACATCAAATAGATGGAGTAAGTGTAACAAATGCAGCTAATTAACAAAATTGATAATTTTTTCGATTTCCTCTATAGGAAAATAATATGGGAATATTCTGCCTTTCCATCATTGTGCTAACATACTAAGAGAAATCAGTTTTATTAATTCAAAAAGAATAATTTAAATTGCAGATCAACGGTTGAGTCTTTTATACTGCTTTGTATAAGTATGCGTTAATAGCCTTCTGTAACAATAAATTTTCTTAACCAAGACATTAATTAAGTTTTTCCATATTTATAAAATTTTATTCAGGATAAGGCAGACTTAAAAATTTGCCCAGGATATCAACTTTGTAAAAACTGTAATTAATTGCTGAAAAATGAAAGATTTTTGAAATTCAATATTAAAAATGATTTAAGTTGTACATATATATATATACACACACAATTATTAGTGTAAGATTAGCAGCGTGACTTCACATAAAAAAAAGTCATATATTTTCTAAATCCATTCTTCCCTAAATTAAAATGGACAAATTACTCCATCAATGTATCTAATATTATATATAGTAATAGTTTTGCTTGATCTGTTACTTTAGTCATCCTAGAATTGTGTATATATGCCAGTGTAAATTAGAATAGCAATATTATATGCATGTTTTAACGGCAATATATCTTACAATACGTAATCCACGTTATAAACTTAAATTCAGCCAGCAGCCAACTTTGTTATATTATTCAACAGAATAATTCTAAAAATTCAACTCAAAATTTTAAACCAAAGGTAACTTTATTCTCATTTACAATACTTCTGGACCAGAGTAATATAGTTGACTACTATTGATAATACAGATGTTAAATAAAACATAGAAATCATGTGGTAATGCAGATCTTCCTAGTTTCGATAAAAAATTCGTGAAAATGTAAATGTACTTTAAAAACAAATGACTACCTAAATAAATTCACAAAAACCTGTTTTAATCACATTGGTACATAAATGTAACAAAATTAGGCTAGATTAATATTTACGTTAAAGTTCTTCAAAATATTAGATTTATTAGGGCGACAGTAAAATAATTTTTAAAACTTTTTCCCCCAGAAGCTTAAATTTTTTAAAGTGTATTTACTAAAATACAAGTTACAAACAACATTATGCTAAAAATACATATTTCATTAAAAAATAGTTCGAAACTGAAAAATAAGAGGAAGAATAATAAATATTTAAAAAACAGGTAAAAATAGGTGTAACAGACAATTATATATCCTACTTTAAAATTCAAAATATTAATTTACAAAACGCATTAGATAAGAAATTCAAAATATAATATTAAATCTAATTAAACTATATACAGCTAAAAATATAAACATTTTTAAAATTTACAAGTCAAAGACTAGTACAACACATGTGAAAGACAGCAACGCAGCAATTGAAATATTTCACCGGCAGGTAGTGTCCTCTATATTATTATTTTAAAATTAAATTACAAATAATAAAAAAGGTTACATATTAAATAATATTGTTTTTATTTATATAAAATTATTTCTTGATTTTACCGCTGTGTAACTATAATTTTTATAATTTAAAAGTTTAAAAAGTAGTTTTTATTTTTGCTTCTGTTTCAACCAATGACACTTAAATCCATCTTATCTTCTACTTGATTTACTTAGTTTCTTATATAGCGTATTATACCATATAATACTTTCGAATAAATATAAATGTTTGATTTTTAGCTACTACTAAAAGTAGTTAAATGACAAACAAAATATATTAATTGATGTTTTATTGTATTTTAAAAATACAAAAAATTTAAATATCTTGGCGTTGTTACAAAAATGCGTAAAAAGCAAAATGAAAAAAAAATTACGTCCAAGATCGAAATGCGCATGTGTTATAGCTCAGAAGCAAAAATGGCGCGTCTCCGTTTGGAAGTTTGAGAAATGAACCTATTGGCCGTATTAAGACATTAATCAATCTATATTATAAGAGAAACAACTTCTTAAGATACTAAGGTAATATTTTAAAGATGTTATAGTATATGAAAGTAATGAATTTCTTGCACAAAGGTGCGGAAATGCTGTGCAGTACATGTTTACAATTTCCTGTTGTGTTGCTGAGCTGGTTCGTTGGTCCAACACCTTTTAAAAGAAGAAACGATTTCTTTGTATGGCCTGATATTCTGTTGTTTATTATTATTATTTGCGAGAAGAGATTTTTTGATCAGAATGCTTTTTAAAACTTTATGTTATAAGAATTTTATTACTAACTGTAAAAAAATAGCTTAGATATTATTCCAAAACATTACAAAAAAATCTTCATATTTGCTGTTTGTTAAGTTTGCATTCACTCGTAGCTAGCCAATTGCATTTAGAATAAATATAAAATTATTATATAACATTTATATAATTTAAAATGGGATTTATTTTACATATTGATATTTTCCCAATCTTTTTATAAAGACATTAAATAAAATTAACCATTAAAATTGATCAATTTTTTTATTAATATATTTAGTTATTTTTTAAATTTCATTTTCTGTTTCATTTTTAATTGTTTGACTTTTGCATTTTACAATTATAATTGTAATATATTTTTTTATTACATGTGCACATAAACTCTCTTAATTTTAATAGAAATTTAATTTTTTTTAATTATTACCTTTTTATTTTTTACATAGCTTAAGACAAGCACACACACACAAATATACAAGGAAGCATAAGTAGTATAAATTCGCTTTTAATAACTTACAAAATTGTAGAATAGACACTGTTCTTAAGTATATGAAAATTTTTTAATTCGAAGATTTTGTTTACATCTTCAGAGGCTATAAGTATAATAGTTAAAATTCTTTATCTTGATTAGGTTAATTAATATGAGGCATATATTTTTAATTATAGATTGATATAATCCGTGTCAAATTAATAAAACAATCATTAATTAACAAATTCTTAATAATCTTAGTATAAATTACTATGGCCTATGAAGTCCCCAAAAAACATGTCTCAGCTATTCTTAGAAATTAAATTTTGTTGTTATTTTGTGTCATTGTGTGTTGTAGTAATGTTTAATCAGTGCCCATTCCATAACATTACTATAGCATATCAATATTAGAGCTATTTCAAAAGATTTTATTAAGCTCTTTACATCAATAAAATACATCCAAATATAATGATTCATTCCACAATGTGTTAACTTAATTTTTTTCATGTTGAGTTTGCTTTCCATGTTCACCATGCAATGCATAAGCAAAAAGTATTCCTGTATTGTAATAATATTGTACTAAAGAACAGACTTATTAAGTACTGTATTAATGAACAAATACTGTAAATGAATATAAAGTTCATAGCTTCATCTTAAACATAATTTTAGTTAAAAAAACAATACATTTGTTAATTGTTTTCCATTTAGTTATTGCACTTTTTGTTGCTATCTTTGACTTCATGCTTGCCATTTTTTTCACATGCTTTTTTAGGCAATGATTTATTTTTACTTTAATGTTCATAGTTGATACTACAAGACCAAATTAACATACTATTATTATTATATATGCTTTATTCATCTTGATATTCCCACTTTCAATTTTAAATTGCAATAAATTTGTGAGATGATTCATTCACTTCTTCCTTTACTATGCATCTAGCATCAGTCACGGTATATTTATATCAAAATAATCATAAACAAGTGAAAAGAAGCAGACATGAGATGCACAAGAATTGGAAGACTACATCATCTTATCTTTACAGACTGCATTAACTCATGCATATGGGTTTCAATTATTTTGCACTTTGTAAATTTTATTGTGCTGGGAGAATTTTTGCAGATATGGAAATTTGTCAAAATCAGCTTTAAGTTTGCCTCTAGCTATTATATATAAGGTACTAAATAAATAATAGTTGTTTGTTATAATTGTGAAGTTTTAAGATTTATTGTAGTGTTGACAATCTTTATTGATACTCAGTTTTTTTTTTCTGTCAGCAAATTGCAATTCGCTGTATTTTAATTAAATAATATATGTCAGTTAATTTATTATTTAATAATTTTTTTGTTTAATTAATAGTCAAATTGAATATTTATTCCAACATAACCTTAAATTTCAAGTTAAAAAAGCAAGAAGCAATATTTTTAAGAAAGATAATAGAATTATCAAACTTGAAAAAAGGAAATGTGATGACGAGTTAAATGAAATAATTGCCAAATAGGATATATCCTGTATTTTGTATATTCTTATATCACAGAAACAATGAAAATGTGTATGCTGATAATAAAAGACAGAAATAAATGTCCTCTAATAATATTGGACTGTAAAAGTAATAAATTATACCCAATCATTTTCTAAAGAAACAATGTTTTTTTTTTTATCCACGATGGAATCGAAAAGTTGTTTTAAAGAAGAAAAAGTCAGGGATGTTTATTGATAAATTCAAGACTTAATTAGTACTATGGAATAAAAAAATAAAGATAACAGAAGGCTTCAAAATCTAAATATGATAGATTTTTTGAGATTGGATAAGAATTGAAATAATTAAAAAAAATTAATATGTTGAATATTGCCTTCAAGTAGATGTTCTCTATCTTGAAAAAATGATTTGTAATCAAAAATCATAACTTTTTTTTTTTTTTTAAGTGTCGTAGCATCGGCTGGGATGCGAACCCGCAACCCGAGCAACTGCCTGCAAGTGCAAGGCAGTCGCACTGACCCCTCGACCACCAATGCAAGACAAAAATCTTTTCTAAAGATTTTATAGAACTATTGGATATTTTAATATGATGTGAATACTGATGTAGAGAAACAATCTTTTATTCACCACTAAAAAATTTTGAATGGTAAAATATAGCTTTCATCTCTTCAAGGTTATGTAATGAAAATATTTTTTATACTTTTTTAATTGCTGAAATAATGTAACAGTACCTAATACATTTTTCAGACTTTGTATGCTAGAGGAATATAATTTTCAAAAATCAGTAGCAGATAACTTATAAAAAGTTTTTTGTTTTTATATATATATTTTAACGATCGGGGATGATGATGACGTTTCCAGTCTTACCGCATCTGCCGACAGAGCGCCACTAGGCTACTTTGAACCTAGAAAATTTATAAAGTCGACAGATACGTGCTGTTAAGATCACGGCCGTCAGCCCTAGTCACTAGCTCATAGAGTAGCAGAGATTTTAAACATTTATAAGTTTCAATAGACTTCTATTCTCAAAGTATATATTAAATATTTAGAACAATAAAATAAAAGAAGCCACTGCCAGTAATTAACACACAAATAGATTTTTATTAACGCACATTTAAAATTGAAGATTAAATTTATTTTTAGATTTTAACATTAATATTTTTTTTTTAAATTTAAATTACTATTTTAAATAGATCGCACAGATGGATATTTAAATTATATTTTACTTTAGCATGTCGAGCATAGATAGTCTACATAGTTTTTTTTTCACTTAAAAACTTATCAAAACATTCATTCAATCTCAGACTAAAAGTTTGTAGTCAACCCAATGCCTGCTTCCAGATATATAGTAGCAATCAATGCAATACGAAGATGCTAGCATAAAATCACGCCACAGGAATGTGCATCTGGCAGCGTGATATTATTTGAAGGAAATGATCCAGGTCTAGATCAGGAAAGTGCCTCTGTCTGACTAAGGAATCATGTATATAATTTTTTTTTTTTTTTAAAGAGTGCTATGTATGGGGAAAGCGGTCTTTCTGCCGTCTTATAAATCCCTGTCCATAGAGCTAGGAGGGGTCAATGGTGCAGGAAATACATCTGCGACCATTTTCAACGATATGACTGCCTCTTTGGGGTCATGCATTCAGTTGGGCACGTTGCCCTGTATGCTAAACACGCTTCACATTACATTAATATAAACGTCTATATATCTCTCCACTAGCACTGACACAACCACAAAACAAATAGCCTGAAATTAAAATCTGTTAAATTAAACATAAACGAATTTAAACATAGTTATTAATCTTTATCCATGCAGCTATCTACACCCAACTTTAAATTTAATACATTTTAGTTAAAACATAATACACACACAAAAAAAAATGAACTGGAAATGATTGCTTAAACATCTACATAAAAAAATATCAATAATTGAATTTGCATTCTTTAAGTCAGATAAGAGTTCTTATTTTCAGTTATTAATTACTTGCAATTTTAGGAAAGTTATTAGATAGATATAATAGTTCATACTTTACGGATTTAATAGATTGAGAAGTCCATCTTCGTGATCACTTTCGTAGATTTTGTCCTTCTTTGAAATAAAACTGCGACTTGCCATGCATTTGGTCAGGAACTGTCATCCAGAGGCCTCAGCTGGTTGTCCGGAAAATTAAATTTATTGCAGACTTCCACATCGTGAAAATCTGCAATATAGCTAGTTATAACGATCTATTCATAGTCAGCTCTAAGATAACAATTATAATAATCATTTGGCTTTTATATTTTTCTTAGCCTCTTATCATTTGATCATAGGATTCAATCGGCAATACGTCACTAATCCTCTGGTGTTTCAGTTATGGTCCGTGCTGAATTTCTGGTGTTTGCATTGGTCATTTAATTTCTTTGTACCTTCTTATCTGACCCTTTAATTTATTTTAAATGCCTCAAGGGCTAGCTTGTTTTCAAACAATCATTTAATTAATAAAACAATCATTTCCATTTTCTAAGATTATAGAAATCAACATTATTTCTATTTCCAAAAATATCAAATCTTTATATCTTTTACTTTTTTACAAAAAAAATTACTTTCAAATAAAACTATTTTTTTAAATTAGTTTTTAAAGTTGTCCATCATGCGATCTATATATACGTTAAACAGTTTTTAAATTTCAGTTTTTAAGTTAAGTTTTCTTTCTTTTTAATAAATCAATTTTTATTTGTGATCTTTCATTTTAATTGTAAAATAATGTGACGGCATATTATATTCCGTTACAATATATATATAAAAAAACAATCTCTTTTACAATTCCAGTATACTTAGAAACTATCTTAATGAGACAGCTTTCATTTGACTTAGTTTTTTTCTATTGGTTACGCTCTAACTGCTAATAGAATTAATAAATATAAAAAATGCATTTTAATTATTTGCTACTCATTAAAGTTGAGATAATAGAATAAATTACATGAAGATTTAAGCAATATCAAAATACATTCTGGTGATGATAAGTGTTAAGATGTGATCGTAGCAGTAATCTCCTGCTGAGAACGCAGCATACAAATATAATACTCTTGAGGTAAATTGATTATTTATTTTATTCTTTGTAAATTTGCAATCAAAAGAAATCTATTTTTTAAACTTGATTAATTTTTATAAATCAAAACTTTTAAAAATGCATTTATAATGAATTGAATTTGATATATTAAAAATTGATTTGTTGGTACTTGCTGATAAACAAAAGATTATGGGATCAGTTTCTAAATGTGAGGGTTAGGATAATCTCATTTATAATGACACTATCACATCTAGGTCTGAGCACTAGTAATTTCTAAGAAAATGAAAAATTCAAATCATAGTGGCAAGCATCAGCAGTATTAATAATAGACTACTAATAATGATATTATAAACTCATGCCTATAAAATGATCAGGGACATGTTTTTATAGTCATTTGATTACGATATAAAAAAGTAAGGAAAGAATCTTGTCTGTTACGTATCGTTATTCAAGTAACTTTGAATTATCCACGTTTTGGAATTTGAATCCAAGTGAAACTTAGACATTTTTTTAAGTAAATGGATGTCTACTTAATAGTTGGAAGATAAGTCTCAGATGAATCGGAATTATTTATGCGAGGGCTGATGCTCTATAAATAATGATGGTGATGAAAGATCATACTCTTGACTTCTGGGTGCATGGTTTACATTTTTACCATCGTATGACAGCAAATTGCAGGTCATGTGATTTCATTTTTATTATAAGAATTAATAAGTATATGTACATGTTTGCTTCTGATCAGAATTTCCTATTCCTTATTTTGCATTTAATGGGTTTTTTTCCTATGACAGCAATTAGAAAAGGTGATTTGAAGGTTATGCTGACATAAGAAATAATTATAACAAAAAAAAAACAGAGTGCAAAATGAATTACTTTGTGCTTATTGAGTAGGTTCCAAGTCTTAAACAATTGAGAGCAACTTTAGAACTGTGATATTTTTTGCATCTGTTATTATTTATTTAATAATTTTAGTAGAATCCCATCTAAAACTAATTTTACATATCTGAATGAGATTTTTTTCCCGCTGTGATCTTTGTCTTAAAATTCTGTATAAAAACAACTATCTTATTTCAACTGCCTTATAGAAAAATTTATGACAATGTAAAAATACAAAATAATCTTTAAAAAGCTTTAAATTCCATCAAATCTCTACTATTAATTATAATTATATACAGTGAAATATTATATCTACCGTTTTTCAAGTAGTTGGAGGAATTAAGCAATAGGTACATATTACCAGGAATTGTAAAAAGACAGATAAGAACAATCTAATGATTACTACTTAATTTAAATACATGCATAGTACAGTTCAGATATATTGTAATTCAGTTCAAAACATTCTACACATATTAGCAAAATGTGTGTCTGCATGTGTATATACTTTTAACATCACAGCATTTATACATTTTTAAAAAATCGTGGTTAATATTAATTATAATCTCAGTTTCTTAACAAAATCATTTATTTAAAAAGAAAATGTTTATTGCATTTGTAGGATAATCTCTTATTGATATTTGATTTTGCATATTTCACACCTTGATTTAAAATATGGAATTTCGTTTGGCTGCAGAAAGGAGTTTCTAAACCCTTGGAGCCCTTCAACAGAGTAGGGCAAATATGTATCATTTCAGCTCCTTATTACTATGTGATTATTCAAGTGGTAAATGAATATGGGTAGGACATTCGTAAACATATACCAGCTTAGCATGCTGAATTGGTTAGTTTTTTTCTTTATTTCTGACCTTAAACCAAGAAACTCCTTGGTCTTAGTTTTCAGTTGTCTGATAGTTCTTAACTGAGATAGAATGATCTTCTTTACCTGTGACCCTAATTCCTAGGAGGCTGTAAAGTCATCAATCAAGGGAATGATTGGCGACCAAGGCAAGAAGTTATAATTGTGGATCCTGGCTGCTATTTGATGACCTTTTATTTAGCTATCTATAACTGCAGATCACTTTCAAATGAAGGAAGATTACATCATTTGGCAAAAATATTAAATGGGACATTGTTGGACTTTGTGAAGTTGAAAAGAAATGATCTAAAAAATTGACAATATAAAAGTACAAGTAAATAAAAAATATAAACACAATATAATGGAGATTGATGATATATCTGACAGAGTGGCAAGATTCTCATTGTGATGAACAAGTAGATTTTTATATAGATATACAAAATGCTTTGATTGTATCAAACATTTCAAAATTAATCATGGGAATCTTTAATGCTAAAATTGGAAAAGAATTTTGAATGTTTGGAGTTCTGTAAAATAGTACAGAAAGAGTTAATAATGATATAAGAAAATATAATTGTGAATTGGCAAGGAACAATATAGAAGAGAATAAAAATCACAAATGTGTTAAACATCTTAGTATTGGATATCAAATGTCTAAATGATAAAACTTTACTAGACTGGAAAAGTATAGTAGGAATATTAGTATTACAAAAAGATGATAAAGAAAAGATTAAAAATAACAGAACCTATTAATGTTTTATCAGTTCCATATGAAATTTTTAATAACATAATTATAACTTGTCTACAGCAAATTTTGGATTCAAACCAACCGAAAGAACAAGCTACATTTAAAATGTTTAACACAATGGAGTATGTCAAGTATTTAAAGAAGTCATACAAAAGATCATTGAACATGAATTGCCATTATGCTTGTAAATTATGAAAAGGCATTTGATTTGAGGAATATTTCCATAGAGATCGAAGTTTTGGGCTATCAAAATATAGACTCGGGATATTATCATATTCTCAGGAATATTTATGAAATGATAAGGATATATATAGCAGAGTGATTCCATATCTCAAAAACTACAAGTTTTACAAGTATTTATGGATTAAAATGGAAGGCGAAGAGAATAAAGATCAATGGAGATTATTGAAATCATTTAAATTTTGCAGATGGTATGGGGTTTTTTTTTTTTTTTTTGCAAATAATATTTCAGGACTTCAGAAAGTGTTGCAAAAGTTTTCTGCTGATAATAAGAAAGTAGGAACGAAGATGAATTGTGAATTACAAATTAACAACTATAAATAGTTTTATCTGATTATTATTTCAGTTAGAAACATAATGGATAGAATTAAATTGTAGAATGTAAGTTGGATGAAGTGCTTTTGCATATGAAAATGATACACTTAGACTGATAATAGAGTGTTGGATATTAGGAGTAGCAAAAAGAATTGAAAGTCAAATAATTTAATAGGAGAACAAACAAATATCATCGCATCATTTAAAGAATTAAGAGACTAAAATGGAACTAGACTGGATTTAATGTTAGAAGAGATGATAAAATATGGACAGTTGAAGTCTTAAATTGGATCCCAAAATATTGTAAAAAGAGTGGATGTAATAAGGAAGTTTTAATGTGATATAGAAGAGAAGCTATAGATCAGCGAAACAGGATTAAACTTGGAGAGACTTTCATCCTGCAGTGGACCAATAATGATGCAACATATTTGACATGGTTTTCTCCAAGATTTTTTACTTGTCTCATGGGTTTCAATAATGACAATAACTGATTTAATTAGAAAGCAATTGTGTGTTAATTCAAAATAGTTAAAGCATTACATAAATAAAAAGGAAGTAGTTGGGATTAGAATAGTTTAATTCCGAAAATATTATAACTATTGATTTTTGAAAAATATAAATTTCTGTTAATTATTTTTTGATTATAATATTCTTCTTAAAATCTTGAGTAATAAGATCCTAGATATATAAAGGAAAATTTTAAAAGGAATTTAATAGCAATTAGAATTTACGAAAATGTAATTATCAGGATATTGTTCAAGTATTTGCATATTTTAAAGAAAAAAAAAATCAATATGGGAAATAGTTACCTCAGGATCTTGATTTGTCAATAATTAATGCACTGCAATGACAGTTTGAGGAAGGAAAAATGTTATAAAAAATAAGGTGCTAATTCAGGGAGGCAAAAACAAGAGAAAGGAAATAACAGTTACTTGTGTCCACAATGTTTGGATCCAATCCCTGTGAAGGATACTGGAATTTATTGATAACAATGTATTTGTACATTCATATATGTGGATATGAGTACACCATATGCACTGTGGAACCAAAAAATTTACAGAAATAAATTTTTTTTCATGTGTCATAGCATCGTCCGGGAAGCGAACCCGGGACAACTGCTTGTATGGTGGCTGTGCTGATCTCTCGACCACAATCGTATATCATAAAAATTGATGGATATGGAGACCACAGATATGAGGGGAATATTGTACAATGAACTCTCAATTCATCTTTTATGCATATATCATTTTTTTTGCATCCATCAACTGATATATGTTTTTAAGGCCAGTGCCATATTGGTTTTTTAATGTATCCATATCCGTCTTTGATAAAATCAGATTCCTTATGCAATATTTTCCCATATGGATAGATTTTTTTAAAATCTGGAGTAATTATTTATAATTTAGAGTTAATGTCTTGTTTTTAAAAATTAGAAATGCCTACAAAAAGTATCAACTTTGCAGCAACATTTATTATTTTGCTAATTGTTCTTTAACTTGTTCAGCTGAAAAAATGCCATGTCGGATTTTTGGAGAATAGATATATAATAAAATTTTTAAGATAACTTGAATTGGAAATATGGAAAAATCATCTAGTTTATGCTATAAGGAAAGATAAATTATCGAGGAATGTAATAAAGCTGAAAAAATACATTTCAAAATTAAAAAAAAAAATTTTTTTTAAATTATTATTTTTATATTTGTTCAAAATTTCCAAATTTTAATAGATACGTTTAATTTTTTTTTTTTTTAATTAACAGGTTCATTACATTCCTTATAAAATTTTAAATAAAATGACATATAACATGATTTGCCTATGACATTCCATTAGTATAAAGTATATGAAAATATATTTATTAAGACCTTTCATAAGTGATGTTTCCTAACAGGGGTCTATGTATATTGAATGTAAAAAAGTAGCAGAAAAATGAATGTCTTCAGACTCAAAATGGTTCAGATTCTACACATGATGTAATTAAAGAGAAAAGGTTTAGATTTAGTACAATGTCGAATATTAATAACACTATTGCTCTTTTTATTATATCTTTCACATTGTGAAAAAGTTTTATTTTATTTGGTAGAATCCACTTAAAATGTAAAATCAAGTTATTACTATAAAATGATTGTTTACAATTAATAAAATTTTACTACAATCATACAGGAAAAGAATAAACATATAAATAAAAATGCAGGTACAGCTTACCCAACAATTCTGTTCATGATTCATCCTCTTCTGATCACAAAGTTGAAACAAGCACCCAAAATGTTGTTGGATAGAGTTGGCACATCATTCAACATTTCTGAAAAAGCTGAGTGAATTGGGATTTAATTAGATGCATTGCCTATCTCAATTTTAGTTGATAACTAAAACAGTCTCTCTAAGTCCTTTTGCTGCGTGATCATCTCTCCATGCAGCCAAAAATCTTTCATATCCTTTTTTAGACAGAACATTTTATGTGCTGTAAAACTATTGGAAGCACAGCTTGAATACAAAGACATTGGCTAGCATAAGAAATGGCGTTTTTTTTACCTATGTAAAGATCTTTATTATACACATAACCTTATATGGCTATCTGCACAAACCCCTTATTCGAAGTGTTACTTTTCTAATTTTGAGTAATCAGTTCGCATTATATTACAACCATTAAATTTAGTGATTGCTATGCACCTTTGAATTTTATTACACTAGTTCATATATATGGCTAATTTTATATATTTATTGCTATCCTAAATGTTTACGACTTGACACTGGGCTATATATATATATATAGGACTAATTTTTTATATTTATTATTATCATGGAAATAAACAATTTATGACTTACACATTTTTTCAAATCGGCATTTTTTTTTTTGCATATTTTTAAAAATAATTTATAAATGGAAAGGAAATAAAAAAATATATAAAATTTACTATTTACATGATATAACAAATCCAGGCTGGAATTATTAGTTGTTGGGTTGAAGAAACTAGTATATCATTAGCTTTTGTAAGCACAGGCCGTTTATCCTTTCTTCATTTTTTCACTGTTAAATAAATTATCTTCTCATAATATATAAATTAGAATTGTGTAGAAATTAAGAAAGAATCATTAATGCTTGAATTGGTATCAAAATTCACTTTTTTTTTTCTATCCAAAAAATAAGCACAAAAGAGAGAGAAGTTATATTTAGATAAAAATTCCTAAAAAAATCATATTGTAAAATTTTAGAGAAGAAAAAAGAAAGAGAATAACAATTCATACATGTGTAATCTCCAGGGTTTTCCTGCTAATATGAAATGAAGAGAGATTATAAACATTATGAATAATGCGGTGTTCATGCAAAGCTGTCTGTACTCCTTAAAAAAGTTATTCTTTTGACCTGTTTAGGTTCACTTTTGGCATAACATTTTTAAAAATCAATTGAAAGGTAAAAATTTTTCAAAGCAAAATAAATATCATTTAAAGCCTTTTTTTATTTAAAACAGTAAAATAAATTACTTTTTAAGAATAAATTAATGATTAGATAAGATTATCTGCTTTTTTAAAAAAATAATCTTATCACTATAATTAATATTATTACCATTTTTAAAAGTATCAATATATTATATAATGAGTAATATACACATTTTTTTTTTGCAAGTAATTGGTATGAAATATCTGAATTGTAATTTCTATTGTGCTTAAAGCCAACTGTTAATTTATTCTTGTTTATAATTTTTTAATGAAGTTCCCATTCTATTGTTTTTATGAATCTTTTATTTATTTTTTCTAGCCTTTTGAAAATTGGTAGATTAATTGTTTCATTGTATGAGCAAATGATATATCAAAGATACTGCCTTTTGATATTTTAATATGAGTGATTTTTAAGTAATTCCCAAGTTATGTCTATCATAGAAGAAATCAAACTAAAATTCGTTAAAATTTGTCATTAATTTACATTTGATGCAAAATTAAAGTGTCTAAATAAAACTGGCAGTATTTTCATATATTTAAAATTTACAAAATAAATGTTTGATAAAAACTTATTGAATCTTATTAATGTTTCAAAGATATTATTATAAAAGTACTATAAATATCACATGATCACCATTTTTTATGCTTGATTACTCTGGCTTGCATTGAGTGGCAATTTATAGTTTTGCTTGTTTTTATAAAAGCACTTGTGGCAAATAAATCAGAAACTTGAATTTAAAAGTAAATTTGATAGTAAAAATTTGAAATTAAAACAAATGCAAATAATATTTTTTATAATTTAAGGATTTATTTCACATAATTTTATAGACACCATCAAGAAAAAATAGAGTCATGTAATTTAATAAAATATAAAGTTTTAATAAATACAGTAGAACTGCTATATTTGATCTATTTTGTTCCAAGCCCCTCTCATATACATCGTACATTATGTATAGTAACTTATATTTTGTTGATAATTTTTGATTACGATTGAATACTTACTGGTCATTGAATTGCGAGTGTACAGTATTTTTTAGCTCACATATATACATGAAACACATTAATATAAATAAAATTAAAAAAAAAAAGTTATTAATAACAAATTGAGAAGCACATTTATGTATATATTGATTGTATGTATTTACTCAAAAAATAAGAGTAATAAACTTACTGTCATCATCATCAACCATTATCAATCCACTGCAGAATGAAGGTCTCTCTAAGTTCAGTCCATCTCCAACCTTTAGCTTCTCTTCTCCACATCACCCCTGCACACATTTTCTGATTTCATCCATCCATCTCACATGTGGTCTCTTTCTGAATCTTTTACAATCTCTTGGAATCCAGTTTAAGATTTCAATTGTCCATCTATTATCATCTCTTCTAGCAATATGTCCAGCCCAACTCCACTTCAATTCTGTACTATATCTTTATTTTTTTAAATAAAAAGAATGAATGGTTAGAGTTTCAGTGCAATTATACATGCTTTATACGCTATCTTTTTTTTTTTTTCAATAATTGTTTTCTTCTGTGACAGACAATGGCCTTTTTAATTGTTTCGATGTCTTTTTTTAATTTTTATTGGCTTCAGAATTTATACAACCACCCCTACTTGCCATTATCCATTTCAGAGTATCAAACTATAAACTTTTTGATACAAAACAATAATATTTTACAATTCTTATTTTTTTTGCAATTACTAATTCTATACCTTTCATTTAAAGCATAAGAAAGTTAATTACTTTACAATTTTTTTTAAATTTTGTAAAATTTTTAGGTTTATTTTTTTTTAAAAAAAATTGTTACATGAAATATTGTATCATATAAAAAAAAGCAAAGAAAAAAATGTATGTGTTTTTAATATAATTTAAGAAATATTATTAAAACCATAAATAATAGAATTAAACTTGGTTGGAATGCTTTTGGTAGAAATAACTTGAAACTAAAAGGAAATATGCCTATGTGTTTGAAAAGGAAGGTTTTTAGCAAATGTATTTTGCCAGTTCTTACTTATGGACACTTAATAGAAGAGCAATACAGGGACTTCAGACCACTCAAAGAAGTATGGAGAGATACATGTTATGAGTAACAAGAAGAGATCGAAAACGCAATGTATGGGTAAGAGAACAAACAGATGTTACTGACCTCATTGAAAAAATTAAAAAATTGGAGTTAGGCTGGACATATTGCTAGAAGAGATGATAATAGATGGACAATTGAAGTCCTAAATTGGAGTCCAAGAGATTGTAAAAGACCCAGAAAGAGACCACATGTGAGATGGATGGATGAGATGAGAAAGTGTGCAGGGGTGATGTGGAGAGCAGAAGCTAAAGATCGGAGTAGATGGATTGAACTTGGAGAGACATTCATCCTGTAGTGGATTGATGATGGTTGATAATGATTAAAACCATAATCATTTATGGTACTCTGAAATGCAAAAATGACTGCTGTCATATATTGAAGTTTATTAAATTTATGATTTTTTTTGTGTTTTTAGTTTTTGTTTATTTACATTTTTTTTTGATTGGTATGGTGAATAATACAGCTTTCAGGGCATTATATTAATTTAATAAAATCTAAAATAAAATCAGTCAAGCATTGACAGTTTACATTAACACTGCAAATCTGAAAATAAAAAGTAAAAGTAATACAAAAATGGCATTTTTTTTTTGTGCATGTAACTAATATTATTTCTCTACTATTTGTCATCTCAAATTACCTTGCAAGTCTTTCTATTCATTGATCTCCTATTTAAATACTCAAAAGTTATCTCTTTCCTCATTATTATTATTATTTAATTTCGTCATTTTTTTTTTGTAATTTTTTGTTGTAATTAACAAAACTTTGATTCCTTTTTTGTTTACTTGAATTTTATGAATAAAAAATCTCTCCCACCCCACCCAACTTATTTTTTTTAAATATTTGTACATTTCTTACCTTTCCGATTTATTTTTTCCACTTCATTCCAAGCCATACAACTAGTCTCCAATCTTTTTTTTTATTATTATTCCATCAAATTTCTACTTATATAAAACTTTATTAGCAAGCTTTTTTCTGTGTTGTCCATTACTATAATTATTCTAGTTTTTTTTTTTTTTTTTGTAATTGTCCTCATTATTCATTCAATTTTACAAATATTTGATTTTAATATTAACGTGCTAGATTTATCATTTTCATCTATTTTCATTGCTCTATTAAGGTTAATCTGATGTAGTCAAATGAGTGTTGGTGATGACTGTAAAAACTAAAAGATTGTAATATGATGCATTCTTCATTACTGATGCGGATCATATATTTCTATACCCATGGTTTATCTTTACTGTCTTTTTGTAAATCCCTTCAACAATACTATGTTAAGTTCATCTTTGTTGTCTGCAAAGCTTTGTCATATGAACAAATTTGATAGGATTTCTATTTTTTTAATGCTATCTCGATTCTTATCAGTATAACAATTAACTTGTAAAAAAATGTCAAAATGGTATCATTTAATGGTTTTTGATCACATAATGCAACCCTGAAAATAGTTATTTTTGAACATTGTCTCAGTTTTTAAGTAGTTGGATATTACTGCATTAATAGTAAAAGGTTATTATTTTAGTTATTTTTATTTAAGAACTTGATAAGTTTTTTTTAGTTTGTTTTCAGAAAAGTTATTGTTAAATATTTATTTTTAATTTTTAAAATTTTATTTTAGGCATTCAAGAATGTCTCGGTATGCAGCCAAGACATATGGCCGAAGTCAAAGTCAGAAACTGTGTTCTGCCAGTACTCAGTTTGACCAGATTTTCGGTGATCAATCAAATAAACCTTCAACAAAAGTCTCTCCAACTTTTCATAAATGGGGCCAGACCTCCTTTAAACCAGTTCGGTCAACTCAAGTTAATGGACAAAGAGACACACCTGAGGTGAATGTTAAGCGGGGACGGATAGGGGAAGGTATTGATGATCCTTTTAGTTTTGATTCTGATGAAGATCTTCCAGGAAGTCCTTTAAAACATCGTGTACCTGCGAAGTCTATTACTGCTAAAGCATATTCTTTACCACCAGTGCATCATGAACATCAAGAAACAGATGCTTTTATTAAAACATATACTAGGAAAACAAATATATTGTTGGAACAGAGTAAATCTATTTTACCATCGGATCAAAAAAAACAAACAACTATGGATACTTTTGTAACAAAACAAACCAGTGATACAAAAATAAAGCTTCGCCGGAGTCCCGCTAAACCTGGAAGCAATTTGAGTAGCCAAGATAATCGTGATGCTAAAGATGATATTTGGAGTTTAATAATTAGTGGTAGCAGTAGTAATAGCCCAGTTGGGTCCGTTGTTAATATCACAGATTCGAAAAAAGAATCATCTGATTCAGAAATAGAATTTAATTTACCAAAACTTAAAGAGAATTTTGAAAAATCCATTTCTGATATTGATGATGATGATGTTGATAAAATTGCTAAAGCATTTTCTGATGACGATAATCAAAGTAGATTTTCTGATAATAGTAGTCTTCAAGCATTTTCTGATGATGGACTAGAAAAGCCTTCATCTCCAGTTATTGAAGACAAAGTTAAATCACCTTCACTTGAAAAAGAAACTTCATCCCAACATGTTTCAGATGAAGATGTCAATTTAATACAACCATTTTCAAGTGATGATGATGATGAGGAGGAAGAAGAAGAAACAAACAAGTCATGCAAATCTCCTGTTCAAACTCAGGGTCATTCACAGCCTGATGAAATTAAAACTTATGCAGCCAAAGATAAAAATCTTGGTAATGAAACAGCTCCTGGAAGTCCAGACATATTAGAAACTGAAACAGATGATTTTACTCTGCCCATTAATTCAATAACAACATTAAAAAGGTTTGCGTCTGATCCTCTATCTTCTAAATCCATTTTAAGCAATAGAACATCTATAAGTGCTGCTACTTCTGGTGGTAGTTTTTTCTCTGAAAAACCTCGGAGAATATTTTATAGTCCTAAAAAGGTAAGTTATTTATTCTTATTCTTATTAATTATTATTATGAAATGCATAGATTTGGTTGCCTTAATAAAAGGCAATTTGTTATTGTCAATATTGATATTGTCTTGATTATTAAATTTTCCATTTTACTGATCTTTTATTTAAGGTTTAATACGCTTGACGTATATAGTGAAATTAAATTCATAAAAAATTACACTAATATTTCTTAAGGCTAAGCGCTTTCAGAGCATTCGACTTCATATTCATTTATTGTTGATCAAAATTATATATGGTGCTGTAGAGATTATTTAAATTTGTTTTTGAAGAAAACATCAAAATATTTTACTGGTTTATTACATTTATACTAAAATTTCTATTCAAAGTTAAATAATTCTATATTAAATGAAATTTTTATGTGGCATTGATTATGAAGTTTCAAATTGATTTTATACATTTTAGCATTAAATAGTTACAGTTTTTCTGAATTATTTTACTATTATGTTAATTGTTCAAAGTATTTACTGAAAAGTTGCTCTAAAGGTCCTGCTATCTATGAAATTTTAAAGCTATTTAAAAGATACTTTTGGGAAAGGGGTGTCTGTTTTTTAAAGCTATTTATATTCACTTACATCCAAAATGCACTGAACATTTTTTAAAAGTAATTAGTCACCAGAATTATAATATATGCAAGGTGAATTCTATTTATTATTATATTATTAAAATGTTAAAGTGTTTATATGTGTGTGTGTGTGATACCTATTGTGTATTTATGTTTTTAAACAAACGTATGTATATATTTGTATTTTGTGTATTTTCGTATGCATTTGCATGCTTGGTTTGTGAAATTTCTTGTTAGCATTTTAATTCAGTGATTGTAGTATAATATATTGTTAGTTTGTTTCCTTATGTAGGTCATAGTCGTTTTTACATAATGAGCATTCTTGCTTAACTCACATATTTACATAAGTTGGATTTCCATTCAAGTGCATGCTTGCCCCATATACCATAGTGAAGAATATGAAAATAATTACAAGAAATTTCTATAGAGATGAAGAAGTGAACAATGTATTGATTGATACACTTTTTTAAAAAATTTTATTGTAGTTTTAACATATATACTGGGCATTAGCATCATAATATTAATGTATATTTTTTTAAAGACCTGATATCTGCTCTACGTAATTTTCCTACAAGTAAACTATTACTATAACAGAAGTATATTAGTGGTCAGATTTCACAAGTTTATAGAACAATATTCATATATGATATGCCATAAAGTGAATTTTTAAGCTGTTCACCTGATGATAATATAATGACTGCATAAAAAAATCTGTGCAGATTGTTTTTTGAAAAAGCATATATCATTCTAAATTTGTATTGAGAATAATAGTGGCCATATTGAGCAAGTTTTGTAAATAAAATCTTCTATCTTGGCTTTTTATATGATTATCTTAAGAAACACTATACAAATACACTCCTTGGTCTTTTCTATAATTTCCACAATGTTAAAACCTTTTTTAAATCCATCTCGATTTTTTTTTGATTGGTGTGAGCCCAAATGTCTTGTAATTATCTTGGTAAGAGTTTGTATAGAAATACTGTAGATCTATATTTCTAATGTCTTTTTTTTTTTCACTTTTTAAAATATCAATATAATTACTACTCTCTTTCAATCGTCTGTTACATCTTTATTATTTAGACATTTGATGTGTAGTTTTGCCAATAATTTTTCCTTTTTTTTTTCATCAGCTTTTTTACGATTTTATCAATAATTTTGCAATTTCCTAGAATTTTTTATTTTTTTATAGATTTAATTGCTTATCTCACCTTTTTTTAAAAATATATGACAATTCAGAAAATGATGCAATTGCAAATATTTCTTTGATTTATTGTTCTTTATTAATATAGATTTTTTTCTATAAATTTATGCTTTTCATGATGATGTCCCTCTTTTTAGTAATACTGCTATTTTTCTTCTTATTGCTTAAATATATTTCATTCCAATACTAAAATGTTTTATTTTTTCAGAACTTTATTCTTTTCTATAATGTTTATCAAATTTATCTTCTAATAATTTTTATCAAATCACAGTTATATTTTTTTTGTACTCTTTTACAGAATTCCACCTATTAAATTGTTAATAATGGATGGATCATTTTTAAATATTTTTATATTCCTTCTTTTCTTTATATATTGTATTATCTCAATTGAAATTTTATGGGTGAATTCTGCTCTTCTGTATCTGGTATCTTTGTGGCAGTTTTTATTAAAGCATCAGTTATCTTTTTATTGATCTCGGTTAAGTCTGAACCATTTTCAAAGACGGTTAATCTTTTAGAATGATTTATAACTTTTACTTTAAATTCATCGGAATCTTTTTGAAGGGTAGGAATATCAATATCAACTGATATTACTATCTTTCGCAAATTTTTTTTCTTCTAATTTTGCACTTATGTATATCTTATATTTTACTAATTGATAATCTTTTTTTGTGTTTAATCTTGAAAGCATTATTTTTGAAATACATATTTTCTGTTAATCAAAATATAATTTGATTCTGCCGTAACTTCATTTGGAGTCCAAGATTTTGTTGTATTGTAAAAAAATTTCATAACAATTCAATAGCTGTTATTAGGTATAATAATAATAAGATTAACATTGAAAAAGATATGCAATTCGGTGATCTCCTACAATAAATACCTTTGTGGTTGACGGGAATAAGAATACATAGATTTTATTTAAGTCATCTCGATTTTGTGAATACTGTGGTTGTATTATTCAGGAAAGGTTGCAAAAGTTATCAGACGAAAATAAGAAAATAGGACTTAATATAAATTCTAAAAAGATAAAGTAATAGATTTTCTGAAATGAAAATGAAGATTGATATTCACAAATTAGAAGAAATTAATAATTTCATATACCTTTATCAGTTTATTAATACAGATGGGAACATAATGGTTGAAGTCAATCATAGAATTGAATTTGGATGGAGTGTGTTTGTCAGAAATAACTTAATAATAAAAAGAAATATGTCTGAAAAAGAAGTTTTTATTATATTAAGTTCTGAGATTTGAACACTTAATAGTAGAGCAGTGCAGAAATGTTAGATTACTCACTGAAGTATGGAGGGAGAAGCTGTATATTAGAAATATCAAATAATGCTCGAAAGAGAAATAAACAATAATGAAGTAAATATGTAGAATAACAATGATATAAGTTATATGTGTGATAACATGGTATAAGAAAAATTTGAGGTAAAGAAAATGTTAGCATTGATTAAAAGTTTAAAATGTATTCCTGAAAACAACCTGAATATTAAAAAGGAGATATTGGAAAATAAATTGAAGCTATAATTAATTGTAGATAAATATACTAAGGAAAAATGTGGTACAATAGATTATGAAAATTTCAGATCGATTGATTGATGTTTATTGAGTTAAAATGTAATTTTGATAATTGAACATAAAGTACAATGATTGTAAAGATAAAAATTATGAAAATATGGTAATTACTAAGAATAGTGGAGGGAGGGGAGATTGGTTATAAATAAAGTAGTAGTCTATCATATAATGAATGAAATTAATCATAGAATTAAACTTGGAGTGTTTTTGGTAGAAATAACTTATGTGATAATGTGTTTGAAAAGGTAGGTTTTTAATAAATGTGTGTTACCGGTTCTAGTGGATCTGAAACTTGATCACTTAACAAAAGAGCATTATAGAGATTCAGATCACTGAAAGAAGTATGTAGAGATGTATGTCAGGAGTAACAAGAAGAGATTGAAAACAAAATACATGGATGAGAGCACAAACAGGGATTACTGACATCATTGAAAAAATTAAGAGATTGAAGTGGAGTTGGGTTGGACATATTGCTAGAAGAGATGATAATAGGTGGATAGTTGAAATATTGAATCGGTTTCCAAGAAGTGAAAGACCTAGAATGAGACACATATGGGAGATGGGTGGATGAAATAAAAAAGTATGCGGCTGTGATATGGAGAAGAGAGGTTAGAGATGGAAGAAGATGGATTGAACTTGAAGAGACCTTCATCCTGCAATCCAATAGATAATAGTTAAAAATGATGATATATAATGATGATCATATAAAAATAAGATTATTAAAAGAGGAATGTTTTTTAAGTATTAATAAAAATCATAGTATAATTATGAATAAAAAAGTAAATAAAATTATTACTTTATTACATACAAAAAATAAGTGTGGTGAAATTCAAGAGAATGGATATATGTAAAGCAAGTATTTTAGACCAACCTAAGATAAAATTAGATATCTTTAGGCCTGTTATAAATAATATGAATACTAATTTTTAAAAAAACAAGATCATGATTACATAGGAAAAATTATTTAAATAATAATAAAAGCTAAATCGAAATGAATATTTCTGCAGTGTAAAACCAGTCCCTACCTTTCTTGAGAGTGGTGTAATGAAAATTACATTGCAAATATATTATTCATTAAATGAATAATCTCTAGTCTAATGACTGACCAATAAAAATTATTAGATAATCAAAATATAGTTTTTAGCTTATGATTTTATTGGGGAATTAAATGGGTTTATAGTAAGTATCAATTATAAGAATATATATTTTATAAAATTGTATATAGATAATTTAAATACAGAAACTAACACCAACGTAGCAATAAAAATTTAAACAGTTAAAATATATTTAATAAATAAGAAGAGATTAAAATTGAGATTAATAATTTAGATTTATTGACTTCTGAAAATATGTTACTTATACAGTATATACATATGCGATTTTTTCGCATGCGTTAGTGAAGCTGTAATTATACTGTAATGTTTAACATGCCTGCTTAGTGCTTTCGAAATTTAGTATTCTAATGTCATACTCATAGCTTTACTAAATGAAGACTTGTTATTTATTGTACACATATGCAAATGAGCTTTAATTAGTTAGTCCATTGTTTGGAGAGAGCATAGCATGCCTCTCTTCTATTAATGGCACTGAGATCATGTGCTTTGTAAAAAGCTTCTTTAATCTTTCTTTTGGCATCATTCTTCTCTGTGCAAATTATTTGGGTAGAATTGCCTTTGAATATATCAATCTTCTGGGACCACCAAGCAGCTACAGGCCATGTATTGGAACCCAATTCTGCCCAAATAATTTGCACAGAGAAGAATGATGCCAAAAGAAAGATTAAAGAAGCTTTTTATATAGCAAATGATCTCAGTGCCATTAATAGAAGAGAGGCATGCTTTGCTCTCTCCAAACAATGGACTAACTAATTAAAAATTCAAGGACATTTGCATATGTGTACAATAAATTATTAGTCTTCATTCAGTAAAGCTATGAGTATGAGATAAATCTCGAATGCGCTAAGCAGGCATGTTAAACATTACAGTATAATTACAGCTTCACTAACGCATGCGAAAAAATCGCATATGTATAATTACAATTTTTATTGGTGAAGAGAAAAACAAGTTGTTACCTATATATATATAATGATCATTTTTGTACATAAGAAAAATTTCAACAAAATCACTTTTTCTATTTATTCACAATACATTTATCTTATTAGACAATTCAGTTAGCTAGCGTCTTCTGAACTGTTATTTACATAACATTATTATAAACATCACATGACCACCTCCTCTTATGCTTGTGTATAACTGTTGTTAAAACAGGCAAAACTCACTATATATATTGCCACATGCAGCAAGCTAGAGTAATCAATGGATGCCAGAAGGCTTGTGCATAAAATCCCCATCTAGTACCAATCCTGCCTAATAGGATAGTGATGGCTATGGTTATTAAAGAACCACCAAAGACATCAAAATGTAGGGATGCTGAACTGGGTTCAGACCCATATGACTATATAAGCTTATGGGCTTGGATTGAAAACATTAAGGTGTTTTCAGTTTAAGTCTCATAGTTTTGTAGTTAAATGGAGATAAAAGGTGGTTGCTGGAAGGTTGCATTAGATCCTAAGATCTAGATGCAGTGCTCTCAGATCCAAGGCTCCTCACTGATGAAGGCCATAAGCCAGAAACTAGGCTGGAGATATTGGATGAGTAGGCACTAGATGGGGATTTTATGCATAAGCCTTCTGGCATCCATTGATTACTCTAGCTTGCTGTGTGTGGCAATATATATAGTGAGTTTTGCCTGTTTTAATAACGTTATTATGTGAATAAAATTTAAAGTAACAGTTTTGTAGATTGGTAGACAACCAGATATGATAATTGAATAAAAGCATTGTGAAAAATGTAAAAAAGTTATTTGAAAAATATATTTAATATAAACAATACAATAGAATGAAAGAATAATGCATATATATTAGAAAGAAAGACATTGATATAGGAAATAAGTTAAGTGGTTGTTTAGCAGATATTTATAGTAGAATATTTGAAAGTAGATATTTTAATATAGATACAAACTTATAAGAGATATGTTAACTGTTTTTTAATATTTAAAGAATAATAGAAATGATAAATAATTGGTGCTAGTTGCATGCACATACTATCCGTTAGTTTTGTTACCACCCAAATACTGAAATAAAAAAGAATAGTCTAATGAATTTATATATATAAAATATTTTAAAAAAGATTGAAGGTGATGAAGAAAAAAAAACACAAGGACAATATATATTTGAAAAATCAGTAATTAATCCATTCATTGAATGAGCAATTACTGAAAAACAAATATTTGCGCTAAGTTTTGGTCAGAACAAACGCTCCTGAATGCATTTAATTAGTTTTTGCGATATCGCTAATTTAATTTTCTGTGTAATGTTTCCATTCATTATACATGTTGACATTATTTGTTATTCAATCATTGTTTATTTACTGAAAGTATTTTCAAAATTGTTTTCTAAATAAATTATATTATTTTCATGATTTCAAACATTATTTTCATATTTTTGATTTTTTATGAAAATTAATGAATCACGTTGATTAGCTTATTTTTGTCTCCGTAAAAGGATATTAACTAGTACCAAATATTTTTTGAATATATTAATAAGATTAATACAAATAAGTATTCATTTTAAAATGGAAAATGAAGTAGAAGGTACAATTATTTTCATGGATATTGAAATTAAAAAAAAAGTAATAACAAAAATGAAGTTAAACAATTCCAAATTTACTAAATAAATATTTAAGTAACTAGAGGGATTTGAATTTAGGATTTTTCAGTTATATGTGTTGGTTGCGTGAGATAGAGCAGAGGACGAATATAGACGGAAAAATCCTAAATTCATATCCTTCTGGTTATTTAAATATTTATTTAGTAAATTTGAAAAAATGAAGTTAAAAGTTGAAATAATGTTAATAAACATCAAAATAAAATTCAAACAATGTATAAAAAAACTTTTTATAGTATATGGACCAATTGGAAATGAGAAATGGATAAAATAAACACAGTAATAGCATTAAATGAAAATTTGCTATTTGTTCAAAGGATTAAAATTTAAAAGAAAGAAATATAGTAAAAAAAAGAAATACTTAATAATTATTCAATTAATATAGTAAGTAAACAATTTAGTTTTTTTTTTTTATGTTTCAATAATATACTTTATTGTACGAATTAGATTACATGAATTTGTTGTTAACCAAAGTTATATTGTCGAAAGTACGTGGTTTAAAACTATATAGCTTTAGAGCAAACAGAAAGAATAATTAAAGAAAGGGAGTAAGTAAACAATTTAGAAATATTAAAATAAATAAAAAGTTATAAATAAAATATATAAAATAATTAAAATATTGAATAGGAAATATGAAGCAGTATCCAAAAGAAAAATTGGTTTAAATAAATTACTAAGTAACAGTAGTCAAAATTGATGAGTAGAAAATGTAAATGAAAAATTTTATCAGCACATTTCTAGGAAATGGCAATACAAATTGGGAATAACTGATTTAAAATAAACTTTAATAATAATAAAATACATATGCATATATTTAAAATTATTTGTGTGTTGATAATTAATAACTATTAGTCAACATTTGAGTACCAAAGTATTAGAACCTGAGTAATTCTATCTCGAAGGGGATAGATCAATAATTGTTTTTTCATTTTTGTGTCAGAAATCTGACTAGAAACGTTTGTCACTATTATAGTGCTCTACATTATACTCTTTCTGAAAGCTTCAAATTATAATAGACTTAGGATTCTTCTTTCGGCTAATTGATTCATCACATCAGTCCAGTTAACCATCCAACATACTAGCTATTTCTAGCTAGGAAGTAAAAAAAGAGAATGGATTATTATTTAAACTCTTACTATCCAACAAATGGGAAGTCTGGCAAATACTGTTTTTTCTGCTATTATTTTTTTAAGATCTTTGCCCAGAAGTGGGATATTTGAACGATGATTTATTTACCTATCATATTATTAAATTGAGACAATTGATCTGACCAATCAACAACATCAATGTCATAGAATTTATCTTTTTGAAAAAAAAATGAATATTTTCAAAATGTTATGTTAAAAGTAGATAAATTATAGAAAAGTAATGGTCCAAATGTATAATTAACAATCTAATTGCAAAAAAAAAAAAGTAAATAATTTGTTCAGATATTTTAAACAAGCACTTTTTAAATAAAACAATTCAGAATTTTAAACAAAAAAGATATTAAACTTCAATTCTAACCAATCAGTTTTATTTCAAAAGGACACAATTTAATCACTGAGACTTATTATCTGATAAATAAAAAAAGGCTGATTCAATATAAGATCTAACATTTCAAAATAAAATAGTAACACACAACAATATTCCATGAACTTTTTTTTTTTTTGAAGAAAATAAAAATTCCAAATAAATTAATGTTATATTATTCTGAAGATACTTTTGCAGAAGCTATACAACAGAAGTTCACTGTGTTTGTCTTAGTTATCTATTTTCAAAGGCCTCAACTATTTGTTCGTATTTATTTTCTCAAAAATATTTTACCGAGCATGAGTTACTTATTAAAATTAAATAATATTAAGAAAATGAACTATAAGTTACTGTTACTTTTAAAAAATATTATTAAATGGCTTATAAATTCCATTTCACAACATATAATTAATATTTTTTTTATGTATATGATAGCATATGAACATATTGTAAACATTGTGGTAATTATTTGACACCATTTTTATTACCTTTCGTGTAATATTTTTGAGCTTTTACTTTACTTGTTTTTTTGTGGAAATGCTTAAAATTTGGGATCTTCCAATGACGGAAGAAACAAAAAGCAGTGAGGAACTGTGAGACAACATATCGATTCCTATTTAACAGAATTTATGTTGCACTGACTGCATAAAGATAACACATTTGTGGACATGATGCACGCTATTAGGATTTCTGCTCATTGACACGAAAACCCCACCTTTATAACATACCTTTACTATATTTTCTTTGACCAGCTTTTTCATTTGTTATTTATATTAACATTTCCTTTAATTACAATCATTTGTATTTCTGTCTATTTTCTTTTATTTTTTAGAATCGTATTAAAAAAATAATATCGAGTATGATAGTGTATAGTCAGCCATATTGTTTGCAAGAATTTTTTGACACCGCTGTAAATGATAATTAAAATAAACACAGCTGTAGATCTTCTATTGTACAGCTTCTATAAAGTACCATTCTAAATATTATTTAATCAGCTATCATGTCATCTTAAATTTGACATGTTCTATTAGTCCAAATAAAGTTGACTAATTTTTCCTTTCAAATTTTGTTATTAGTATATATTAACTTGTTTTTTTTTTTAATTTACTAAATATTTTTTTATTCTTAGTCATCATTAATACTTTACCTAAAACAAATATATGAATTTGTAGCATCATATTTATCACCATAAAATATACCTATGAAATAAAATTACATAATCTGATATACATATATAATAATCTAATAATATATATCTTGTTTACATGCATATAAATGTAGTACCTTATTCATTACTTATAATATTCCACATTTTAATTAATTTCGGGACGTTCTTTCTTTAAAAACAATTAAATATTATCAGTCAAAAAGTATTTTTACATTCTAATTTATTTTAAAACTTTTAAATAAATTCTTTTACTAAAACACTTAAACGTTAATATCCTTTGAGTAATACTGGTTTTTATTTCAAATGAGATCATTATCTTTTAAAAAAAATTAAACCCCAAATCTTATAAAATTATTTATAAATATTCTTTTTTGTCGTTAGTTCTATTTTATATTAGCTGCTCTTTTATTACATTAACCATCTTTAAACATTTTTATCTTATTGATATACACTACAAAACAATTCTTAACAACCAACTGCAAATTGAGGAGTATTTTTTAACTAAATTGTAACATTGAGAATAATAATCAAATGGTTACATATTTTTGCAAATGAAATATAACATTTGTAATTTTTACCTTATGATAGTAACTCTATTTTGTTCTTCTCATGTATCATAGCATTAGCCAGGAAGCGAACCCGCTAACCCGGGGCATCTAGTACTCTGCTATTGTTTCTTATTAAATGGTTTTATATTAACTTGTCCTAACTGTGCTTTTTTCAGAATGTCTGCAGTTTTTAATATTTAATAATTAAAAAAAAATTTGTTTCCCTTTAGATGTCAAACTCACATACTAGTTTCCCAGAAAAAATTCTTAGCAACTAAGTCAACGGAAATATTACGTTTGTAAAGTTTTGTTAATATTTTGATTCAATTCGTAATTAATTAAAAATAAATATTTTCTATTGAAATCTGAATTAATTAGTCTTCTGAAATAATTAATATTTCATAAATATTTTATGAAAAAAATAATAAGTATGTAAAAAAAAACCAAAGAATTAAAAAGCCAATACATAAATATTTTTATATAGTAGACGATTATATTTAAATTTAGAATTTGTTTGTTAGAGGGCTATTTTTTTTAACTGTTTATTATTAAATTATAATTTCTGTCAGTTTTAATCATTTTTTAAAATAATTTACAACTAAACCAGGGGTCCCCAACCCTATGCCCGTGGGCACCATGGCGCCCGCGGACCATTTTACGTGTGCCCGCCGCAAATAAATTTAATTTTTAAAATTTCTTATAAATTATTGTATTATATTGTAATCAAATTATGTGTATCCAACTATAAATTTACATTGAAAAAATAAATGGAGCCTGCCACCTGGCCGGTATTGTAGAATGTGCTCTTAAGTGTAAAAAGGTTGGGAACCCCTGAACTAAACAATAAGAAAATAATATGTAAAAAAAATTTTTTTAATGCTTTTATATAAACAGCTGATTAAAAAGTACAATATAACAAAGTAATCAACAAAATAATCTACCTCTTGGTTAATTTGCGATTCTTAGAAAATATCAGAGATCTTAAGAATCTAGATTTGTTATAAAAGAATTGGAAATTGCAGGAATATTGTCATTTTATAAAAAGCATTTCAAGCCTTTATATTTATATGAGTCTCAAATGCTTTTATGAAATGACAATATTCCTGCAGTTTTCAATTGTTTTATAACAAGTCTAGATTCTTAAGATCTGATATTTTCTAAGGCATGGCAAATTAACCAAGATGCAGATTACTTTGTTTATGATTTTATTTTGCACTCTTTAGTTGGCTATTTACATAAAAGCATTATTTTTTAAAAATAAATTTATTTTGATATCTTATTTGTTGTTGCTATAATTAGATCTTCATACATCCTTATAAATTTTGTTTTATATATTTTACATTGTTTAAAATTGCTTTATTTTGTTTTCATATGATTTCCTTCTCCGTTATAGTCTGAACTCTACTCCCTCCCTTCCTCTTACTATTATTTTATCCATTTCTTGTCATTGCTCTATTTTCCTAGTACTCTCTTCTTTAAATCAATAAACATTTATATAGGATTGTATTGAGGTTTTGGTTCATTGTTTTTCTAGGGATGGGTGAAAATAAAACAATAGATATAGGAAAATGATAATATTGGGAACCCATTAAAAATTATAACAATTTAAAATGACTATTTCTTAAAATTATGTAAAGTACATATTAGATTTTCTAATTTATTCTACATCTTATCATCAGCATCTAATGAATATGGCCAATCTGATTCCAAAAGGAAATAGAAAAAATATATAAATTATTGACTATTGATAAGTTTTCTATGAACCATATGGTTACACATAAACCAAACTAGACCATTATTCTGTTTATGTGGTATTTTGCAAACTATCTTAATTTTTTCTCAGCACTTTTTTTTTCTAAACAACTTTCTACAATATGCTTAATTGTAATTCTCCATTTTATTCTGTTCCCAATGATATTCTCCTAATGAAGACCATCAATTGTGATAAAGTATATACTTATCAAGCTGATATTGTTAATTTTATACTTTAAAAAATATATAAAGGAGGAATAGCTAAAGATCAGGAATACATTATACAATAAATTTACTACCATACAAACACATATATTAACCAAATAATATTTAAATAAGCATAAATTAATAATCACCTCAAATTCCTAACTTATAAATTATAGTTCATTATGTTTAAGCTATTTAATAATATGGATGCCTTTTATCTGTGTGTGTGTATGTGGACTGTTGAAATATGTATTTGGGCATGTTACACAACTTAGGATTTGAATACATTAGAAATATTATTTTATAAATAGAATTGGAATTGACAAATTTTGAAAAATCAGTTGCTTAAGTAAAATGTTATTATATTTTGGCACAGAGACTTAAATCATTTATCATTAGAACTGAACATAAACTAATTCTGATATATTATTTTTTTTTGTCTGAAGCTACCCAGCGCCTCTCTGAGGAGTGCCAAAGCATGAAACCATTGGTCAGAGGTTGGGGGGGGGGGGGTTTCCTGATAGAGGTATTTTAAATGTTTTCTCTGACTAAGCATTTATCACAAAGCTTGTTGAGCAATTGGCAATTGCTCATTGTTTTATAGCTTACAAGTTAAAAAGAATGGGGTCATGTGATCTATGGCTCTATTTTCTATTTGACTAATTCTGGTATAGTTTTTTTTTTTAAAAAAAAAAAATGATTAAGAGGTACAATGATAGAGCATGAAAATATTTAAAATAATGAAAGGCATACATTCTGGTAAGTCAGTGAAAGTAATTCATTGAATAAAGGATGTAAAAGACATCAAAGCATCATGATAATAAATCAATAACGGTAACTACATTTGAAGTGAAAAGTAGTTTTTTAGAGACTTCACTATGGGGGAGGTTGGTTAGTGATATTTTTTATTATTTAACATATTAGTCAGAAAATGAAAAATGTGAAAGGAAATTCACCCATTCATGAATTTTTGAAGATAATAGAGATGAGAATGGAAATTTATACCTTATGGAGCAGAGTTTTTGTGTCTTAAAGAAAATGTGGAACAGAATATTAAAGAAAATATGTTTCAAAGAAAGTATGGGTAAAGAATTTGGAATAATAGATTGAGAATTTTTAAAAGAATGGAATAAAATAATAAGGATTTTATTGAATGTATGAAGCAAAGTATAAGAACATTTAGTAATGAACAAATATGGGAGATAAGATGTAAAAAAAATCCTAGAATATAGAGAAAAATTGTGAACAAAATGAATTTAGAAGTGATCATGAAAGTGAATCAACAATTCTGGGAAGTCAATTTGGATAAAGAATTTGAAAAGATAGGTCTTATTAAATCAAAAGCCTTACATAAGCCCATATGAAATATTCATTAGCAGGAGAGCTGCAATACATAAATGGTTATCAAGAAATAGAAAATTATGAATATGGCTATTCTATTCCTATTTAAGAATTTCTTTCAATTGTAAATTCAAAAGAACTCTCATAGGGATAGATGTTTATAATTACCATACAAAAAAGTTTTAAGCGTTGTTAGCCGAGAGTTCAGCACAGCTGCCTTGCAAGCAAGCAGTTGGTTGCAGACGGTTGTTGTGGGTTCGTCTCCTGGCCGATGCTGTGACATATGGGGAAAAAAAGTTTTAAAAAGAAAAAGGAATGACACTTTGTTATTAACTTTAAAACATTTTTATTTTAAAAACTTTCTTACCAAAATAAAAAAATCAAAATTTTTCTTTGTAACATTAAAAATCATCAACATATGTAGCTGAACTTTAAATTTTTTTCCAAGGAATACTACTCATTTCATTAAAAAGTTATTTGCCAATAGTATTTTTTTTCTTCTAAAAAATCTGTGCAAAAAAATCATCTATAAAATTAACATTTTTATATTAAAAGCAATAACTGCATAATCATCTGTTTAAAAAAGGAAAAACAATATTTCTAAGCATTATCTAAGAAGTGTCTGAACCTACCCTGTCACCTCTCTGAGGAATGCCAAAGCACAAAACCATGGGTCAGGGGTTTGGTGGGGGGGGGGGTTCCTGACAGAGATATTTTGAATGCTTTCTCTGGCTAAGCATTTATTATAAACCTTGTTGAGGAATTGGCAATCCTCATTGTTTATAACTCGCAAGCTTAAGAGAATAGGGTCATGTGATCTATGACTTATTTTGACTATTTATGTATTCATTTAAATGGAAAATAAATCATCCTTTAAGCATGAAATAGGATTTTAAAATAAAATTATTACAACAATATTTTATCCATTACGAAAATTTAGTACCTTAAGGAACATTTTATTTAAGACATCATGGTTCAAAATATTGATAAATATCAGTAAAATTAAAAGGAAACAGGGAAGTTCAATATGTATATATATTTTATAATAATAAATAATTTTATTTATATTGTATTATTATAAGAAGTAAAAACCTGTAGTGCAAGAAGGGGAGCTATAATTACTCATATTTGTTTATTAGTAGTAGTATATACATTTTATTTAAAAGAAAAGATAAAAAGCAAAATTAAAAAAAATATGTGTGTGAGTAAATGAAACTAATACTAATCCATTTAGTTATTATTTACTTATTTTTATTTAAAGGGGTTTATATTACGAAGTTGTAATAAATAATTATTCCATTTAGAACAATTGTTGTTAGTTGTGTGGTAATTGATATTTTTTTTTGATTGGATGAATTGATTATTAAAATATTTTCTGTTTGAGACAAATTTAGTCTGATATCTATTTTCACTCTGATACCTCATATAAAACTTGAGTTGATATGGGTCACTGATTAAGTACATGTGGGATATAGCATAACAAGAAAGGTTAGAGTCATCATAATTTTACGCTTTTTTGCAGGTGCATGTGCACAAGTTAAATGATTAATAATTATGAATTCTATGATTAAATAAATTATGAATGAAAATAGTATCTCATTTGAAATCTAATTAAGGAATGATTTATATGAGGCAAGTTCATTCTATAACCAGTTGATTTTGCAAATAAAGATATAAATAAAAGCTTAACTCCATTACATCTTTGCATAAACAATGCTATTTATATATTGTCCATATAGCCCTGGCTATTCAGTTATATTTTGACACCTAAGCAGAGATGTAAATAGAAAATCATTTTGTTACATTTTGGCATCCGGATAGAACACCCATAAATGCATCTCGTACATTTCGTTATATTTTAGCACCAAAGTGGATGCAAATAACAACTCATTCTTTTACACAATATTGCATTTCTTTGTAACATAAATAGGGGTTGTCTCTCATGAAAATCATGCATAAATGTATTATAAATTTTTTTTTAGGAATTCATGTATTGTTTATTTTGCTTGGAATTGATATTATATTTTTGGAATTTTATAGTTTTTTAATCTTTTTATATTATTTTGATAGGGGCTCCAGGGTTCCCTTTCATTCAGTAATTAGCTAAAATAACTGTTCTTTATATATAATCAATATAATGTCAATAGTTTATTTTTCTGTAATGAAATATCCTGTTGTTGTGTTTGGCTAAATTTCCAAACCAACAGACAAATGATGACAACTACTCAAACAATTAATATGTATAATTTATTAGTTACAAAAAATATACACACACGTTAGTTAATAAAACATATAAATATGATTTATACAATTTAATGCTGAGGTAGTCGTGCTGAGTAATGGAACTCACTTCCATGTATATAAGTAGCCTGCCTCGAGAGTTCAAGTACGACTCTTCTGGCTGTATAGTATAGTTTGCCTAGAGTCCGCTCTAATTCAGACTTTCCGGCTATGCAGGACAGCTTGCCTCAAGCTGGCTGCGGATGTAGCAGTTTCCAGTCCTTAGGTGGACCCGCCTCACTGCATGGACGTCGCAATAATGACTAGAGAAAATACCTTTGCCGATGGCAGAGAATTTATTGGAGAGCCTGTTCAGTCATTCAGGTTGATAGAAGTAATTGCTTTCTCTGCCTTGCCTCCAAAAAGGCTGACTATTTAATGGCAGATTCCCTGCCTTACTGGAAACACTGATTATGTGCGTGAACTCCAACGACAGATTTATCCCCATTAGATAGTAACCAGGTACTAGCCAATCAGGCAAGGAATCTGGAATAGCCCACTTCTAAAGGCAAGGTCAGATATGTCTTTTAACTTATAAAAAGCATCTGCAGCACATTAGTCTGTGCTATATCTCGGCATTTAAACTTATTTGCTTTTTAAAAAGCTACTAAAATATTTAAATTGGCTACCATTCTCAATTTAGTAACCACCCGAGCTAAGGGTTGCTGATTTTTCTACAGGTCCTAACTGATAAAAGGACTTGAATTTTTTTGTATTACTTACTAAACCAAAATTTTTATATATTGCATTTTGTAGATGAACTTTAAATTTGGCAAATGGAACACAATTAAGATAATGAAATATTTGTTTTTGTTTTTGATAGATTCAAGATAAAAATTACACCATCAAATCTGTATCACATCTTGGTTTATTAAGTTGCTTATAAACAGTTGCAAAGTTTAATGGTTATAAAAAATCAAAAAACAAATTTAAGCTCTTGTTTAACACCATTTTTCATTTTGAATGTCATATTTTCCAACTGCAGTAATATTTTTTCTCAATTTCTACCATATAGTTGTTCAATTAATTGGATCAAATACCTTATGTAAGCAATCATTTATTTACTTCTGATACCTTTTTTTGCATTTGCTTGGCAAAAAAAAAAAAATTATGTCTATAGTTCTTAATTCTCTAAAAGCTTATTTGGTCTTTAGTAACCCATTCATCTGCAATCAATAGCAAGCTATTAAAAGAAATTTCTTGAATTTTTCTATAACGAGTATCTGTTATATTTTATGACAGTTACTGCAATCTTATTCCTTTATTTTTAAAATTAGAACAATAGAAGCAGCCTCAAGATTGGATGACACAACTTCGTGAGTCCATACATTCGTAAAAAATTACAATCTTTTTAAAGTTAAAATATTACCATTATATTTTTAAACTTTAAATATCTCACTAGGATCTATAAACTTTACATTTTTAAAAAAAGAGCTGTTTAACTTTCATACCTGTCATTAGTAGTTTGTATGAATATGTATAATATTTTAACATCACAGTAATTACATGTTTAAAAAACCAATTTCAATATTAGTATACTTATTAAAAGCAATATAGTATTTTTTTTATATAAAAATTGAAAAAAATATGGCGATTAATGTGTTTGGGGTAGTCTAAGACTTTACCAGTGCTAGAAAGTTCCTCTTCTGGTTTATTATCTAAGTCTTCTCATTGGTTCAAATGATAATACTCTTTGATTTAATGTGAAAACAGGTCACGGCAATTTAAGATAATTAAATCATTATTGAAGGAAAGACAGAATGGGGATGGAACAGTTTTTGTTTTAAATTTAAGACTGGTATTGGAATTGATTTTTGAAAAATATTATTAACTATTTTTTGATAATATGACATTTATGTTTCGAAGTATGAGATTTTAGACAAAAAAAATTTGAAAGGAATTTATTAGCAATTGAAATCATGAAAATGTTTTTGTCAAATTATTTGATTATTCAGTATATATTTTAATTTATTACTTATAATTAGGACTTGTGAAAATGTAATGAGCAAACTAATCATATGTGTGTCTGTATTATATAATTTCAAATTAAAAAAATATATATCCATATTGGAAAAAAGTGTTCAGAACTGTCAATTTAAATAACAATGGAATCATGAAAAATGTCCAAATTGGCAGGAAATTATATCATAGGAATAATGAAGCGGACTTTTATTCTATTACATTGATAAAGATTCATTTCAAATATTTGTTTTGTTTTTGTGATTTCATTTTACTTTTTATTGCCTTTTTCATTTTTATTGCGTACTTTTTCCTTAAATTATATCTGATGGAATTTGAGTTAGAATTACAGTAGAATCACTTTTTTTAACATTGATTATTAGAGTTTTATTCAAATAGTCATATTTATTTTATTTAAAACTCTATTTATAACATTTTTTTTACTATCTAAAATGATAATATAAGCTTATTTTTATTGTACTTAGCTAATTTTATTATTATTTACTTATAATGAATGATACTTATAATACGCTTTAAATATATATAGGGGAAGTTAATGGTGGGTAAACAGGTTAGAATCCATAAATATTCTTGATCTTTGATCTCACGTATGGTTGGATTCGAGGTACTTTTGCCCAGACTCTGAATCGTATTGACTTAACAAACAATTTCGACTGGTACAGCGTTTAGCTTAGCGCTTTCTGAGTATGTTTACTCCATATTCATAGTCATTATTATGTGTAAATGTAATGAATGCAAATTTATGCAAATCATTATCCTGTCCATTTTTTCGATATTGTAAAGCAGGCATCCCTTTGATTGATGATGTTTGGATAGTTCGCAATGAAATACGCTTTTTTTAGTTTTCTTTCTTTGCAAACAATTTTGACGCTGGAAGGTTCAAATTTATGATTAAATGTTTTTCATTGTGAACAATCCAAACGACATCAGTTGAAGGGATACCTGCTTTACAATATCGAAAAAATGGACAGGATAATGACTTGCATAAATTTGCATTCATTATATTTACACTTAATAATGGCTATGAATATGGAGTAAACATACTTTGAAAGCGCTAAGCTAAACATTATTTGTGAAAATTTTTATTAACTTCACCAATATATGTTTAAAGCATATTATAAGATTATGATCAATTGGCAAAGTAAATTATTTATTTATTTTATAATGGGCAAAAATAATGAATTACATCATAGTTGTCATTTAAAAAAGAAGAATAGGTAGTAAGAAATGACTCTTTAATCTCTGTTCTGGTCATTTATAAATAAATTGGTTATGAAAAGTGTTTTCAGAATATGTTGAGTTAATTGGAGGAAGGATGTATGGAATATGGAATGGAGATTAATGTTGCGAAGACTAAGTGTTTATGGATAGGGAGGAATGCAAAAAGACTGCAAATTAAAATTCTGTTAATATAGTTCAACAGGGAAAAAGGATTTGGATGAGAATGAAAGAAGTAAAGATGAAGTTAAAAGAATAGCATTGGCAAAGGAGACATTTATTAAGAGAAGGAAAATATTTTGTGGCGCTTTGAAGAAAGAATTAAGAAAAATATTATTTAAATGCTATGTGTGGAATGTACTATTGTATGGTTGTGGAATGTGGACAGTGAGTAATAAAATTAGGACCAGATTGGAAACCTTTGAGATGTGAACATGGAGAAAAATGGAAAAAATCAGCTCAATGAGAAAAATAACAATTGAAGTTTTGAAAAAAATTATATGGAAAAAGAAGATTTAGGAAAGTAGAAAGAGAAAAAGAAACTGGATTGGACATATATTAAGAAGTATAGTTTAATGAAATATTTTTTGGAGAGAGTGGTGAGTGGAAGCAAGAAGAAAGGATAGAAAAGATTGACATTGTTGGATGATATAAGAGATGGGCAGAGTTATGGGGAATGGAAGAGCTGAGCAGTGAAGAGAATGGAATGGAAAAATGTATGAATTGATGATGTGATTATTTTCTGGTTCTGTCCATGACTATTGATTGATTGATTGATTGAATAAAAATGATTTATTTAATTTAACTTATTGCTTAATATTGAAATAATTTTCAGTTATTATTGAGCCACTGCAAGATTAAGGTGTCTCTACGTTCGATCCATTTTTCTCCAATCTCTAGCCTCTTTTTTTTCCACCTCACTTCAGCACATTTATTTTATCCATCCATTTTGCATGTCTCTTTCTAGGTCTTTTATAAGTTCTTGGAATCCAGATTAAGATTTCAACTGTTCATCTATTATTCATCTCTTCTAACAATATGTAGAGTCCAACTCCACTTCAGTCTTTTGATTTTTTTAAATGATATCAGTACCAGCTGTTTGTTCTCTCACTCATGCATTTCATTTTCAATCTCTTCTCAATATATTGAAATAGCTTTGACTAAAATGTAAATTGGTCAAGAACATATAAATAAGAATGTTGTTTCTAAATTGTGGGAATATAAGTAAAATAAATAAATATTTTTGTATTTATTAATAGGGCTTTTTTTTTTAAGCCAGAGATAATGTGAAATATTAGGTTATAGTTTCAATTGTTCTTCCATTCTTGTGAATGAATATTTCATTTTCTAATACCAAGATGACTTTATTATTATTTTATGTGCTCATTATGCTTGAAGTTTGTCTTATGATAGTTAAATATGAGAGAATTCATAATGGATATGTGTGAAATGCTGATTCTCATTTATATTTAGTCTTTATAGCTCTCATACCATGAAGGCTCTAATGTCATTAGGAAAGAATCAGATGTAGACTTAAACTGCCATTTGATGATAATCTTTTACTGATCTAGATACAACTGTAGATCACTTTTTTTATGAAGCAAGGCTCCGTGAATTGGAAGAATAAATATTTATCTCATCCTATTAAATTGGATATTAAAGCAGGCAAACACTCACTATACGTATTGCCACACAGCAAGCTAGAGTAATCTATGGATGCCAGAAGGCTTGTGCATAAAATCCCCATCTAGTGCCTACTCATCCAATATCTCCAGACTAGTTTCTGGCTTGTGGCCTTCCAGTGAGGAATCTTAGATCTGAGAGCACTGCACCTAGATCTTGAGATCCTAAGATCTAAGTGCAGTGCTCTCAGATCCAAGGCTCCTCACTGACGAAGACCACAAGCCAGAAACTAGTTTGGGGGTATTGGATGAGTAGGCATTAGATAGGGATTTTATGCACAAGCCTTCTGGCATCCATTGATTACTCTAGCTTGCTGTGTGGCAATACGTATATTGAGTTTTTGCCTGTTTTAATAATAGTTATAAGCAAACATAAAAAATTGTGATCATGTGATGTTTATTGGCTTAAATTGGATATTATTAGAATTTGTGGGATTGAAAGAAAAGGCGAAGAAAACAATTAATCTGAAAGAAAGCACAAATATTAGAAGCATAAAAGAGTGGAATTCATAATACATAAAAAATGAAAGAACTACAATGTGAAAACTTATAGTATATATAATAGATTTTCAAGATTAGTTATTCACTTTAGTGGAAGTTAATGGAAGATATAAAATTCAGATTATTTAGGTTTATGCTCAACAAGTTCTTATTATAATGAAGAAAAGGATTTTTGTATTTACGTACAGAATCTTTTTTATCAAACCAAATAATTTAGAATTGTTTATGAAAGATTCTATTGCTACTGTTGAAAAATGATTGAAAAATAAAAATTTTCTAAGTTTTATGAACATAGAAATGAAGAGGACATAGATTTACGGAATTGGTAGGAAAAAAGAAAAATTATGACTAATTTTTGTGACATGGACAAAAAATTATCCAAATGAACATACACCAGTGTTGGATAATTCTGAATTATAAAAGATAGATTCAACACTGGAAGTTAGTCCAATAGTTAAATGTAAGGTACATGCTAATGTAAAGATAGATAGACAAAAACTATTTTGGCTGAATGTTTGTGATGTATGGCTTTTTTTTAAACTTGCAATTGGATGTTGGAACTATTCGCACCATCTAATTTAATTGCTAAATGTGATTAGAAAAATTATAACATCATATTTTTCCAAATATATTTAATTCAGTAATGAAATACAGCTTAATACAGGGGTCCCCAACCTTTTTGCACTTAGGAGCACATTCTCTAATACCGGCCATGTGGCGGGCACCATTTATTTTTTTCAACCAGATGGTGGGCACCATTTATTTTTTCAATGTAAATTTAGTTGGATATTGCTAATAATACACATAATGTACAAAAAAATATTTATTTCAAAAATAAAATTTTAACATATAATTAACATTTATATTTTTACGCTGTAAAAATATAGTATGCCTTATAATTTGATTACAATATAATACAATAATTGATAAGAAATTTTAAAAATTAAATTTATTTGTACCAGATAAATAATTTTTTATCGTGTTCGGATAGCGGCGGGCACACGTAAAATGGTCTGCGGGCACCATGGTGCCCGCGGGCATAGGGTTGGGGACCCCTGGCTTAATATATAACAACATTTTGAACGCTGTTTCTTTTTTTTTCAGGTTTTGGAGTTCTGATCAGTGATAATACTTGCATGGGAAATTGTATCAGCGATCTTTAGTTCCATAAATTCTAAATTTAAGATAACATCTAATCAGTTAAGACTATTTTTTCAAAGGCAATAGTCAAAGAAATTAAAAAAACACGAAATAGTATAGAGGAAAAAAAAAAATAGATATATTTAATTGGGTGAATTTAAGACTATTGAACAGAAAGGAAAATATAAAATGAAATTTAAAGAAACTGTTCATATTTTAATGACAAATAACCTCATAAATCATTCTAATATGACAGTCTATAAGGTTTTGAACCCATTCATTAAACTTGTCTTTAAAAAGAAAAAAAATGGAAAAATTAGGAGGATCCGAATGAATAAGTATATAAAACACATATATTGACTTGCCTTTGATAGAATAGCCCAATTGTTTAGAATATCATATTAGATTTAAATTCGGGTATCTAAAGATAAGTTTGATTATCGTGCTAGTATTATCACTGATCAGACCATATAAAGTCTAAAAAAGAAAAGAGAATAATATCATTTGAAAGGTGTAATATTCTAAATCAGTGAAAGATATAAATAAATTTTGAAATTTTTTAAAAACATTTAGCAGTTAAATAAATGCTGTGAAATAGTCCGATATATAATTACAAAATCTATTAGAAAAGGATAGTATTAACAGCTGATATCATTAACTTTCAACAATTCTTTAATAATTTGAACTAAAATTGCAAATAGTTTTAAAAAATTAACGGATTTTGATAAATAGTTGAAGACTTTAATGATTTCAATGCAATTATTAATATTCTTTTACAGTTTATGGATAGCTGATATAAAAAAGAGCTATACGCCAATAAATTATTAATTGAAGCGAGGGAGTGTGGAAAGAAATAATCCACTTAAAACAACTATATATGATGACATAAGGAAATATAGTTATATTATGGCAAAGAAAGCTATAGAAGAGAGCAAAAATATCAAAAGTATGTAACAACATCTTGATATTGCAGGAAAGTTATTTCAGCAGTAAGAAGAAAGGAAGACATTGTTATTAAAAATAGTATATCATGAAGTCTACAAAAAAATGCCACACAAAAAATTATGTAATAATAAAAAACGAAACACTATAGTTTTTACAATTACAATGACATCTTTTGAAATAATGGAAAGATGAGTCATACATTTAAATCTATGAAGAATGGAAAATTCCATGAAATAATTAGATACTTTAAAAAAAGCAAATGAGAAAATAGAGAAATTATTTGAAAACTATACCAATGTCAAAATAATGAAGATATACTAAGTGAATGGAAGAATGTAGTAGCGAATTTGCTATTTGGCAAAGTAAAAAAAATATATGAGAAATTACAGACTTGTCAATCTTCTTATCAATCTTATATACAATTTTAACTAAGATCATTACAAAACGTTGGATTCAAACTAACCATATCAAACTGGATTTAAAATTTTTTATAGCACTTTAGATCACATTCAAATATTAAGAGGTTGTACGAAAAAAACTAGTGAGCACAAGTTAACATTTAAATTGGATTGTAAATTATAAAAATACATTTAATTCTGTAAGTTTATCTATGAATATTAATGCTTTCAGTTACAAAATATAACCCCAGCATATTATCAAATTTTGAATAATATTTTTCAAAATGTAATACTTGATTAAATTAAATGATGATATTAAGAAAATTAATATTGGTAAAAATATGAGACAGGATGATTTTATATTTTTAAAATTTTATAGGCATCTTAAAAGAAATATTTATAAACTAAAATGGAAAATTTAACCCCTTGTGACCTGAACGGCCATTTTGAATTCACAGAAAAAATTACAGGACATACAATTTTAAATGAAATGTCTAATTTATTACAATAAATAACAAATATATATACATTTTTAGAAAGTGCAAATATGAAAGAATGTAATGAAGCTGATAAAATAGTCATTACCACAAAAAAATAATTAAAGAAAGGAGATTTTTCACATTTTATATATCTTTATTTTTACATTGGTTCACAAACTCTCAATTTTGAAAGATATAGCCTAAAATGACAATTTCATAGACAGCTTCATCACATTCGTCATAAAATGCAGAAAAAAATAATATATAACATGACCTACCTGAGTTACAGATTGTTGGTGTAATGTGGCAAAAGGTGACCATTTCAATTTCTTTTTTCTGCTTGACACTCTATATGTTCTATTTTTGCAAGCAGTTGTTTTTCCAGGCCCTCTATGTGGGATATCTATTAGAAATGCAAGGTTTTAGTGAGGATCAAAAAAAAAAATAACAGTAATAACTTTAGTAAATTCTAAGTTATGGGGGTAAAAAATAATGACTATATTATTAAAAATAGGGGTGGGGTGAGATAAATTATGCATTATTTCATGGAGATCATAATTGCCAAATATGCAAATAAATAATTTAAAAATTTGTTTCTAAAATAAAATGAATAACAACATAGTAAATAAAATAAAATAAATAATCAAAAGGAATTACAAGCAATTATTATATATGAGTGGGAGATGATGATGACTGTTGATTCAGCATTGTGAGGTATTTATTTTTTCACCTTGTTAGTTTCACAGAACAGAGTGGATAGTTTGAAGACAGTTTGCAAATTGTTGAAAATATAAATGCATGAGCAAAATCAATTTCAAAATAACTGATGATGATGATGTGGAGCAACTGGTAAGGGTGAGCTAAATTATGCATTATTACATAGCAAACCATAATAGCAAAGTATGCTATCAAATAAATAAAAAGTTATCTGCAAAGTATGCTATAAAATGAATAAAAAGTTATCTACAATGAAATGAATAAAAACGTAGTAAATTCTAAGTTATGCATGTAAAAAATAATTACTACATTATTGGAATATCATGAGGGTAAGAGTGAGCTAAATTATGCATTATTAATAGCAAACATAATAGCAAAGTATGCTATCAAATAAATAAAAAGTTATCTATAATGAAACTAATAAAAATGTAGTAAATTCTAAGTTATGATGTAAAAAATAATTACTACATTATTGGAATATCATGAGGGTAAGAGTGAGCTAAATTATGCATTATTACATAGCAAACCATAATAGCAAAGTATGCTATCAAATGAATAAAAAGTTATCTGCAAAGTATGCTATAAAATGAATAAAAAGTTATCTACAATGAAATGAATAAAAACGTAGTAAATTCTAAGTTATGCATGTAAAAAATAATTACGACATTATTGGAATATCATGAGGGTAAGAGTGAGTTAAATTATGCATTATTATATAGCAAACCATAATAGCAAAGTATGCTATAAAATGAATAAAAACTTATCTACAATGAAATGTATAAAAACAGTAAATAAAATAAAATAAATAACCCAAAGGAATTACAAGCAATTATTATATATTAGTGGGAGATGATGATGATGAATGTTGAATACTTACAGGTAATGGGGAATACAAACCTCAAAATCAAACACATCAACAGAAAAGTTCGTTATAAACGTAATTACGTTTAGCGGCGAAAATAATTCTTTTCTCCGTATATTTTTTTTATCGGTTGATAAAATCTAGAAAGATAAAAAAAATTACAAAATTTTAATAATGTACTTTACAAAAATTGCTATAAAAAATCTAATTTTCATCGCACAGAAAAATTTTTTAGACGTACAAAAAGATAGAAAAATGGCGGAGAGAAAGAAAAAAAAAGCGTAACTGTGACGTATACGGTTTGCACGCTATTGCGGTCGAAATTGTAAACTTTTTTTAATGCGTAAACAAGCGGTTTTCGGTCTCAAAGGGTTATTAAAGAATAAAATATCTAGTTTTTATAGATAATGTACTTGTTTTCACAAATAATGCTTTGGAGTTTTAGTCGCGAGCTTTCAAATGAAATTAAAAAAGTTGGACTTTAGGATAAATGCTTAAAAAGGGAGAAAGTAAAGATTGATAATAATAAATTAGAAGTTAGCAAATGATCTTTGTTAAATTACTAATATAACTGAAACATAATGGATGAAATCAATCATAGATTTAGTTTTGGATAAAACGCTTTTGGTAGAAATAATATTAAAAAGGAATAGCTGTATATATAAAAATGTTTTTAATAAATGTCAGCATATGGATTTGAGCTTTGCATGCCTAATAAAACCGTAAATGTAGAGAATTCAGACCCACACAATCACTTACGGACAAATGTTATTTCCAACATGAAAAGTGAAATAAATGACAGGTATTGACATCTTTGAGAGAGTTAGGAAGCCAAAATAACATGTTGAAGTTCTAAACTGGATCTCATGAATTTATAAAATTCATATAAGATGGATGAATGAGATAAAGTTTTGCTGGAATGGTGTGGAGATGAGAATCTGTGTCTGGGATAAACTGACTTAAACTTGGAGTGACATTCATCCTGGAGTGGATTGATAGTGATTGAAAAGAATGATGATTAAGTATATAGTATATTTTAATTTTAAAGTGTTAAAAAATTTTAAATCAATTTTTATTTAATTTTAATGATAGTAATGCAATTTTTTTTTTTAAATAAAATTAAATCAAAAATTTGTTTAACAGACTTTTAAACTAACTACAATAATAGTTTTAACAAGGCTGTAAACCTTAGCTATGAGCGTCTGAAAAAAATCGTCACTAGGGACTTCTGTAGGTCTTTAAAACACATGCTTACGCTATGAAGAAAAGACTTTAAATTGTTATATTATGATAGTTATATATTTAGTTGATTTGAAAAGCACTTATTACCCATAAACAGATTAATTTTTATTTTATTTTAGAAATATGATTAAAATTTTTAAATAAATACATATTTAGAAGTACTTGCATTTTTTCATTATTAGTAATAATACTTTTTATAATTTAAAATTTCTGTATTTGCCCAAAATATAAACATTTACATATGATCTTATTGACTTCCGTCATACATAAAAGTAAAGTCTTTATTCCCATTCATTTGTGTTGCATGTGTTAATTGAAATTTAGTATTGCACAGAAAAAAAAAGCGACAGCTGCTTTACGAGTGATTGTCCCGGGTTGGCAGGTTCGCTTCCCGGCTGATGCTATGACACATGAGAAAAAAATTATTTTGTTTTCACATCTACAATAACTTATTTTAAATATAAATTAAGTTTTTAATGCACCTAAAAATAAACTCGTGCTCTGATGCAGGTAAAATAATTAGAAAACAGATTGCTACATAATTAATTGTAATGAGAGTTGAAGAGAAATTAAGAAATGTCTTTTAAAGATAAAATAAAGACAGTAAAAGAAAGAAGTTGGTAGTCAATATGAAGAAAGCAATTGTGAATGCCAGATGATTAGAACTATGGACAGAAAGGTTTGGGGAAGATTGTGGGATTGATTGGGTTAACATTTTATGAACTAATGAAGAAAATGATTTTTTTACATAAATTCACAGGTATTTTTTTATTCTTATTACATATATATTGCTCAAGTTAAAAATAGTACCAGCAAGGGGTGATATTAGTGAGCCAATTGTTATTAGATACGTAGGATAGCCCTTGTACATTCAATTGATATGTTAATATTTAATGTCCAAAACAGTGCATTAAGTAATTAAATGATAAACTGGAATCGTTTGATCATTATGTAATGTAGATAATCGAATGTGAAATGATAATAATAAAAATGTTTAATGTTTTTTTGTTGTTGTTGTTTGGGGGGGGGGGTATTTCTGACTACTTGTTTATCTGGACTTGTACTTTTCTTTGACATTATAGGTATTATATATATTTGATATGTGAAGGGATTTGAGATTAAATTGACTACCAAGAAGATATCTAACTGTATGATTCTACTTTATTCTTCTTAGAAATAATTTTGAGTGCACAAGGTTTTATATATTAACTGTCAAATTGTGAATATGCTGGTCAGTGTTTTATAGGTAAACAATTGACATCACCATTAAATGACAACTGAAATAATTACATGCTTGCATAATTGCTAAATGTGGTCTTTGATTATTGGAAAGTAGTAAAATTGTGCTCATTGCTGTTAATTAGTGGCATGCATCTCACCTATCCTCTGATCTTTCTTATGCTCAAAAGAGTGTTGTCTTCAAACTAAATTTAGTCCCAGAAAAATTTTGGTCAGAGTTTAATTTGTGATATTTATATTTATTATTATTGTAAATTTTCAATGCTTTCTGTCTGCGTAATAACAAAGCTGCTTTTCTCAATTGATGTCTGCTTTCCAAATGTAAAATTCATTTGTGATATAGGTTTTCTACCAGTAGACCTGAGGTTATGATATAATCTAAACATTTTTGTTTTGCATATGTTTTAGCACCATATATCTTTTACTGTACTGTATTGTTCTATTTAACATGAATCATTCCATTAAATGACTACTTGCTTATATTTTAGCATTTCTGTTATGATTAAGTACCATCTTTAATTTATTACATGTCTGCTCTACTGACTCATATGCCATATTACATCAATTTTTTTCTGGATGAGGTGATTTGAGTTTTATAATTTAGAATATTATTGCTTATAATAGAAATAGAATTTCAAAGAATATGCATCTTATAAAAGCTAATATGAAAGATTTCTCTGGAAACTCCTGGTTAGGAATCTTCATTTAATTTAGTTTTAATTTTTCATAAAGTGATGACCTCACAAAAATTATGAAATACATAGATGTCTCATATCCATTTTGTGAATGATTAATTTTTTCTTCATGAAAAAAAGTTTTCTGGTAGTAAAGAAAAGTTTTGCCGTTTTACTTACAAGCTCTTCTGATTAAATAGAATAATTTGAATGTACTTAGATTTGTTAGGGAGCAAGGGTATTTTAGCAGTCAGTTTTTTTTTTCTTTTGTCATTGCATTTTCATAAATTTTATATATTTATTAGAACAATACAAGATTAAATATTAATAAATATATTCATTTAATGTGGACAGTATTTGTGGATAATTGTTTTAGCTAATAATAATAAATATGCTTAACACATCATTTAATTAAGAATTTTATATTCAAATACATATTTTTATATCCAGTGAGGTTTGGACAAATCAATTTTAGATTTACAGAAAATGGCTTATCATAGAAATAGAATTTTTTATAATGTTTAGTAATTACAAAGTGTCTAGTGAGGGGGCTTTGACTTCCAAGTTCTTATTTTAAGCTCATCAAAGAGCTTTCATTTAATTCAGTTTGAATTTTTCAAAATTAAGGAAATAGCTTCACATTGTAATTTCAATAACGATTACCATTGTGTATATAATTGACTTGGATTCTGTATTTTTTTTAAAATTTATGTTTAATTGTAAAACATAGAATTTCATAAGTTTCATCAAAACCATTGGCGACTACTGTTTTGGAAGGAAAAACATTAATGCATTATGGAATAAAATTCTTTTTTGAATTTTTTTAAGAAATGAATAAATTGATACTATGAAGTGTGATTTTTTTTTATTTGGAGAAGGAGGCCAAATGACTAATGACGAAAGTAAAAGAATACATTATAGAAATGTAATTCTTTTTTGAAGAGGTTACAGTTTAGTTAGATATTTGAAATTTAATACATTTAGGTATAAATACATGAAATTATCTTTCAATAAAATAATCGTAAGATCACTAACTAGGCATTTTATTGAGATGGTTGATGGGGGAGGGGAAATCAAAAGTCAAAAGTGGATCTTATTCAATGTAATTTTTTTTGAAAGGGATTAGTCTTTAATTAGGTATTAAAGTTTGGTATTTATGGCAAAAAAAAAAAAAGATATGAGGAAATTCTAAGAAAGATTAGTTGGGGAAGGAAAGGACATTAAATCCTGTATTAGATAGTACTGTTATTTGGTAAATAATTTTTTTACCAATGTTAATTTAAACAATACAATAAAGTTTTATTTAATGCAATAATTAAGGTACAAAATTTTGTATAAATTGCACACAATTAAAGCAACATCTAATTTTTATTTAAAAATAAAAATTGTGCTGGTATTTATATTATGTTGCTTGAAATAAAAATTAAACCTTGATGACTTATTTTCATGTGGTGGGTATACATACTGGTTAATGCTTTGCAGTAATTCAGTCTTTAATTTTTTTAAAAAGTCTTAAGAATATGTGTATATACTTTGAAAAATAATTTACTGGTGTACTGAAGATTTATCTGTAGAAAAATCCTGTATAAATTTAAGTACTAAAGGAATAAAATAGTATTGTTTTGTAAAAAAACAAAAAAAAAAACAATTGTGAATTAAAAACTAAATGCAATTGATATTTTTATTTTATTTTAAATCAGTACATTAAAGTTTATTATATGTAAATTAGGTGTAAATTCAAATATTGAAAGAATTCAATTTTCATTTTAAAAGATATATTGTGATGGAATATATAATTTATTTTCAAATAAAGAAATTTCAATTTATGTTCTTATAATATGATAGAAAATCAAATATTAAGTGAAAGTTTTATGTATACTGTATTTCATTTTTTATTTTGTCAAATAATGTGATTTTAAAATAGGTAACATTAGGGGGGCACAGCACTTGGTGCCCAACCCGCTGGGAGTACATTGCTCATTTTTATTCTTTCAGCAGAGCTTATGGAAAAATATTTTTTCAACAGTATTACATTAAAGTTGGATAAAATTAGAAAAGAGTGACACCAAACACACATACACGCACATATATATATATAGGATTTAAAATTTCCATTATTTAATATGTTACATAAAATTGTCATTTATATTTTTTTGCAAAGCTTGTTAGGGTAGACAGGTTTTTATAAGTTCTATTTCTGAAAGCAGATTATTTATTGGCAAAGAAAAGAAAAATTGAAGGAATGCAATAATAGAGTCTATTATCAATGTTTTCAAATTATTTTTTTCCAAAGACAAAAATAAACACTGAAAGATTTAAATATCTTAAGCTTTTCACAACTTTCATCATAATCTAATATGTTACATAAAGATATCATTTCCCTTACCTATATAAAGACTGTAAGTTATCTTTATATATTTTAACTAAGATTATAAAATTAGCTACAAAATTAAGCTCCAATTTTGTGGCGTTAAATAAGTCCTACATTGACTATTTCATAAAATGCAACTTTATTTTTTTTTCTTTAACATATATTTAATTGGGCCAGAGCAAATATATTTTTAAATATAAATAATTATTAATACTTTTCAGAATACTGTAGTTTTTATTACAGATGCGCTGTTTCTATGAGATTTTTATCAACAGTTTGATCTAAGGGTAGCCAGATAGGAGAAATTCATATTTGGGATTTTTAGCTGTGTCATTTGGTTCTATTTCAGTTCCACTTATCATTTTATATATATATGGTAGATTAACAAACTACTTATATTTTGCAGTAAAATTTTATTGGGAATATAATTACAATATTGAAAGAATCCAATAATATAATTCAATTTTTACATTGAAAATAATATTGTGATTAAATTGTTTTGATTTCAAGTTGTAGTTCAGTTACAAAAATCATTATTTGGATAAGAATATATATATATAGTATTTTGCCTCTAATGAGGTGAATGTTGCAACATAAATGTATCAAAAAATGTCATGTTCCCATCTTGCAACATTGTTTATTAAGAGATATTTCAAATTAATGTATTTTTAAAGCTACAAATGTTAAGAGAGTGCCAGCAATGGCAAACTCATAAGTTATGCCATTTAGTTATAACACTCTTTATAGAAATCTGTACCTGACTCCAAACATATGCACAATTGAGAAGTAATAATTCATACCATTACTTGTTATTTGTTATAAGTTACAATGGCTCTCTAAATTCATTCATAAGTATTGAAGCAGTCGATCTGATGCTCAGATGGAGCTTCACAGTCCACTTACAATCTCCTACCACCAAACCATGTTTAAACCCCATCCTTACACATGTATACATATTTACTAATACATATTTTTCCTCCGCTTAACCATTTAAAATAACTGACATAGATATATATCTTAATGCAATTAAGTTTAATAAATAAATATTTAATGTTATTTTAATGTGTGTGCATGTGTAATATATATATATATTTTCAGTGTGGGGAGATTGCTAATAAATATTATAAATAAAGTTATATTATTAATGTATATTGAAAATTATATATGTAATTTATTAGTTATATATTTAATCTTAGCGGTCAGAAAATGATGCAATTCTTTTAAGAAATTTCTCGAACACAACTAAAAACAATTAACCGGAAAACCTATTAGTCATAATTAAAATGTTACAATTTGTAACAGTAAAGTAAAAAATCCATTAGTGGAAATTTAATCCACTTCAGATTGTTTTAAAATCATAAGACTTATTTTAAAACAGTCGTTTGAGAAACTTGTAACAGGATTGCATTGTCTCCAAAAACTTACTAAACAAAGGAGATATCCGGTCAGTAGATTTCAGCTCTGCTAAATGCTTAAATTGCCTCAAGTCCAGCAGCTAAGTGCTTAACTACAACATCAGAAAAAGGATATAAATACTGCTGGATTTGAATCCAGAAAGGGAGGAGACAACCATAAAATAATCATGGTAAACCTAATCCGCGCTGGTTTAAATTTTAATTCAATGTGCAGTGAGTAGGGGAAATTTCACTTTTCCCTCTGTTCCAACTTGCTCGTTCCCGTGATAAAAGCTCCGGATCCCGTACCTATAAACTTTCCAATATCTATCGATTAAATAAATAAAATGCTACCTGTTGTGCCTGATTCCAAAACCTAGATCTAGTATGTTAACTCCGATAAACATTAAAAGCATCAGGGACTGCTACTATCTATGAAAAGGTAAAAGAACTCTAGCCGCTACATGACTCTCTTAACCTCAGCCTTCTATAATAATAATAATCCTGACGCTCTACTATATAATCTCATGTAAAATAATTGTGATTTTCATGCGCAATGATCTTTTATTCTATTATTATATATTTGTGTTTTAAATATGCCAATAACATCTCAAACTCGCTAGCATGTAATAGATTTCTTTTATTTTCTTTCCACGACTTACGGGATGATTAAACTTAGCTTAATTAAAAATTAGTCTTATATGCCTTATGTAGATACTTGTGAGTTTGGGAAAACAAAGTCATTATCTTCTAAGGTTATTGTAGAAAAACAGATCAACATCTGTTTTTCTAAAAATGTTTTTTTCCTCTTTTTAAATAATAATGCGCTAATTATAAATGTAAATGTATTCTATATAAGTAAAATCTACTTATTATCCAAGTCCTTATCACTACCCCATTCGTTTTTATGTAAACATATTTTTTTTAATAACAGCATTTATTAACCGAAATTTGTACTTATTAAATGGTGTGGGAAGTTATAAATAAAGTTAAGTATGAAGGGGAATCTTTATATCTTAAGAATTATATATTTTCACTAATTGAAATAATCTATGTGGTTTAGCAATTAGATCATACCATTACACAGGATGTTCCATAATATATGGGCATTAATTAATTAAATAGTCTTTAAAGCTATATTTTGTTATTCCAAGCGTTGCGTGCATATAGACACCCTCATTCTTATATTATATGTATCTTCGTGCTGCTTTCATCCGGAGGTATCGCAAAGTCGAAACCCATTATTTTTCTCAAAAGTCCAAGAACCAGGCTCTTAACCCCCCCGGGGGACTTATTTGTTTGTATGTGCGTGCTTTATATGGGGATCGCTCTGGAAAAATCCAGCCCAATAAATGGATAGCTGACAGCTCTTCGTTCATGAACCGATCCTGCCAACGTCTGCAGAGTTATATCGGTCTTTTCCTCAAATGATCTCTATGAAGCACCCGCTAGGATCTGTGACTGGATCATGTAAAGATGCCGCCATGCACACACCGCCTTTCTGTTATGTTTCTAATAAACCCATGAATATCCATGGGCCTTAATGTTGTGATTTTGCTGAACAAATCTATTTCCACTATTTGAAAATGCATGTCTTTGTGACGACATTATTATAAATGTATTCCCCAGCTATCCCACACACGTTTATCTCTCCATAAACTGAATATTAATAAAATGTATTTTGTATGAATTTAATGCTTCGTCCTAAAATGATAATTGTTAACTAAATCAGTTAAATGCTTGTTTTTGTTTCTTCTGGGATTGGAATGGTACCTCAAAAGTGTTTCCTAATAGCACTAAGTCATTCATCCATTGTTATAGTTCTCCATTATTGGCATAGCCGCAACCATAAATCCACGTAATTTATAAAATCTAATTCCATAATTTATAAATATAATGTAATATAATTTCTCTATGACCAAATGTCATATAATATTTACGAGGTCAATGATTAATAAATAATAACACACATTTATTTATGTTTCGCTAAAGTAATAAATCTTAAATATATATATTATACATCTCAGAATCATTGTGTTTTCTTTTAGTTAAATTAATATCTTACTTAATAACTTATGCTCATACTGACTAGATGATCTCCCGCTAATAAATAATTAATATGAAAGGTCACGATCTTTAATTTTTTCAAATTATATTTCATGCTAAGTTATTCCATCATTAAACTTAAATTAGAGTCTTTTTGTATCTCCGATGTGTGATGCCGGCGGAGAGAATTAGAATTAGATCGATATCATCGGGATTGTTGCTCATAAGCTGGTAGATCTGGAAAATAGGCAAATAGGGCAGAGTTCATGAGTTTTCCTGACTTATGTATCTTGCGCATGATTGGACTCTAGGTACTTTTGCCTAGATGCTAGATCTTATTATGTGAACAGACAAAACCGACCGCTACAGTATGCACCTTAAAATTTTCTAGTATAATATTAAAGCGGAAAATTCTGATAACATTCAAAACAATGGAGAAACTTATTCATTATTTCAAACAGAAAATGCTTGATTGATAGTGAATCATTCCATATAAGGATACCTAGAGAGTGTTGTTTGGTAATGATAGGTGATTTTTAAATTTTTGTTATTGGTAGCATAGTAGTGAAACTGTTGAAATTAAAATTTTATAATATTTTGATTAATATTGATCGAGACACGTTTTAAAATTTGTCATTTTTATCTTATGTGCCTAAGTGGAATCTGCATCAGCTGTTTATAGCTATGTCTAACTGTGAAATTAATAATTGAAATTCAACAATTTTCATAGCAGTTTGAAGGTGTTTTTATTAGCAGAATATATATAATTTAAAAACAATACTTTTTTACATGTAGGACTTGCATTATTAAATAATGACTAATTCAAAGTAAGAGTTCCTTAATTAAGAACTAATAATCAAAATCAAATAGTTCTAGAGAACTAATTTAAATCTGTTTGAGTCATAGAAAATGTTAATAAGTGCAAAATTCTAAAGTATATATAAATGACCATTACAGCATGTTTTCTCTAGCATATAAATATACATTTAACAATAACCTGTTCCAGACCTAGCCATAGCAAAGTTAAATAATTAACTTAATCATTTAACAATACATAATCAAAATTATAAGTGTAAAACTAATATGAAGTTAATTTATTCAATTTTTAAATAATGTTCATATAAATTCAAAATGTATAAAAATTTTCTCTACACTTTTTTGGAATTTTTTTTTTGCTTGATGTCTACATTAATTACTTTGCTTACTATAATTTTTTTATGTTCATAGTTGGATAATTTCCTAATATAAATTTAACAAAGTTAACAAGTCTATGTGTGGATTGCTTAACATTTTTTAGATTTCTTTGCCGTTATAAAAATCTTATTGATGTAATTTTGAGACTTTTTTTTAGATAAATTCCCTAACTTATAAAATGCACATGCTTATGTCCATTAGGAGATAAAGCTTTAATGAATAATATTTCTGTAGTTTAATTTTTACTATGTCACTCTCACACTGGGTAGGGATTGGTTTCTATCCACTTTTAATATCTTGTGGAGGGGTGTAATCAATCATAAACATATGACCAAAGACGTGAAAAAGATGTATGATTCATTTTGTGTTGAACCAACACTCATCAGTTGGCCCAGATCACATTCTTGTACACTTATCTTTATCATTGTTCAGTATATATGGATAGAGAATTTCTACTCTTTAATTGATATGTCAAACTTTCTGCCCTCACAACTTTGACACAAACCATTTCTTGGAAGTATATTAATAATTTTTATTAGTCATTCATTAGACTAAAGATGATCCATTTAATGAATATTTCTATAGTTTAATTTTCGTTGTATCACTCATGCAAGATAGGGACTAGTTTTTATCTGCTTTTAACACTGTGGAGGGTTGTAATCATAAGCATATGATTCAAGATATGTGAAAAAGATTTATGACCCCCAAGATGAGCATTTAGTGCTGAACCAGCACTTATCAATTAACCCATATCACATTCACGCATGTCTTTTATCACTGTTGAGTATATTTAAATAGGGAATTACTACAGATTAATTGATGTGTTGTAGTGAAAACTAAACTGCAGAAATATTATTCATTAAATGAATAATTTTTTAGCCCAATGAAGGACTAATAAAAATTATTAATATATATTTGTTTTGTGTCAAAGTTATGGGGGCAGAAAGTTTGACACTTTTAGTTAAACTGTAATAATTCCCTGTTTATATATACTGAACAATGATAAAGATATGTGTAAGAGAATGTGATCTGAGCCACCTGATGAGTGCTGATTCGGCACAAAATGTGCATTTTGGGGATCATATATCTTTTTCACATATCTTTGGTCATATGTTTATGATTACACCTCTCAACAAGATGTTAAAAGCAGACCAGTCGCTACCTTGCATGAAAGTAGTGTAGTAAAAATTAAACTGCAGAAATATTCATTAAATAGATAATTTTTAGTCTAATGAATAACTAACTAATAAAAATTATTAATAATTGCTTTTGGTTTTGATTCTATTACTAAATAGATTATAGTATTAATTTAAAAAAAAAAAAAAGAATACTCAAATAAACTATACAAATCATAACTATAAAGTTTAATCGAAGCAATGATTAACACTTTAATTAAAGCAAAAATGCCCATACCTGTAGAATAATATGGTCATACAAGGCTGTAGACAAACAATGTATTTAATGAAATAATCACTTCTGTTGTATTATGTTTCCGATTGGTTGAAATATGATGTACTTCATTATTCTGTCATGAAAGCAAAATATGACGCAATATTTTATCACATACTATCTTGAATTTTAAAGAAGGATATAAAGTTTGCAGACAGTATAATGTCTTGTGGTTATGTAATATTGATTACTCTTATGCAATAGAGATGGAATGTTTTCTATGCAAGAAACTCATGAAGTATTAAAAAGTACTAGTAAAAATCAGTCATATATCACATGACCTATATAGCTTGTATTACCAATATGTAATATATAAGGAGCCTGCTACTAGCTCTAAACAAGCTTAATTATTATTATTATTTTTTTTATGATAAATGCTACAAGAGAAAATACATGAAGCCTTTATCTATGATGGTCCCTATCCCCAGACCGGTTTCGAGCTATGACTCTCATCAGTGAGGAGCTAGGACATAAGATTCAAAATATTAACTCAAGCCAAGCATTTATCTAATTCTTAAATATTAAGAAAAAGATCCAAATCTTCAGACACCTACATGTCTTCAAACTCAGCTCTTTAACCAAAGAAACTATATGAGCTTGTTTAGAGCTAGTAGGCTCTTTATATATTACATATTGGTAATACAAGCTATATAGGTCATGTGATATATGACTGATTTTTACTATTATAATTTTGCTATTAGGGCTTTGGCTATATTAAATTGCTAAGCCTACTAATATATGGGATCTCTGAATTTAGGTCAGGCTCGTATAGTTTCTTTGGTTAAAGAGCTGAGTTTGAAGATATGTAGGTGTCTGAAGATTTGGATCTTTTTCTTAATATTTAAGAATTAGATAAATGCTTGGCTTGAGTTAATATTTTGAATCTTATGTCCTAGCTCCTCACTGATGAGAGCCATAGCTCGAAACCGGCTCTGGGGATGGGGACCATCATAGATAAAGGCTTTATGTATTTTCTCTTGTAGCATTTATCATATAAAAAAAAATAATTAAGCTTGTTTAGAGCTAGTAGCAGGCTCTTTATATATTGCATATTAAAAAGTACTATGTTTATTTCTGTGTTCAAATTGTCTTTGAAAGCATCATCAAGATTTACAAAAATAAATATCTAGAATGGTAAAATTTAGAATAGAAAGTAAAGTTGTGATTCATTTAGTAAAACATATAAGCAGCACCAGGGTGAGGTCATTAAAGTTTTTTTTTTTTCTTAATTTGGCTGTGACACTTTTAAGAAATAATTATTCTATTATCTTTCATTCTAATGAATCACAAATTCCTACTGCTGACATAGAAAGCACTACTGATCAAAATTTCAGTACATCCTCAATAAGGATTAACCAGTTGATTTAGATTTATTGCCAGTAAAGATGAATAGAATTAAGTGTAAAGGAAAGAAAAAGTTACATGGAGTTTAAAGTTTGGAAATTAAGTATTGAAGTATTTGTTAATTAATAAATTCATGAAATGTATTATCTGGATTGTACATCTATGCTGAAAAAATTATTGAATAAGTTTAAAGAAAATATTCAAATTCTGACGTTAGTTTTAGATATCTTGGGCAATTCAGTAAAGTAATAATTATTTCAGTATTGCTATTAGATCTGATAGTTTAGAGAAAAAGTAATTTATATTTATTATGATGATAATGACAATCATTTTTTTCCTATGACAAAAGAATTGATATCTATTCTAATTAAGTAGAGACTGATTTTTGTATGATTTAAAAGAATTATAGTTTGCGCACTTGAAGCAATATAATGATGTGAACATTTGATTATCTAAATTTTGTTCATTATTCTCAAGAGAATGTGCGATTGTTGGAAAGAAAGATATTGATATTCATTCTGTATATGTGTTTATCATCAAAATGACAAACTTGTTGAAAAAACTGATAGCGCATGATTAATAATAGTTACTACATCAGTTGATTGAATTTACTGATGGTTTATTTATGAACTCTCTGCTTTATATCCTTGTCATTTTTATTTTTTTACAAAATCTTCAAATCATTAATTTACAAAATCAGTATATGAATTCAGTATAGATACTATTATTACTCTGGGAAATTTTCTTGAAAACGATACCAGTATTATACAGAATGCTATCTAAAGTTTTCATGGGAAAAGAAATTTTGTAAAATATATATATGAAAAAATTCACCAACATTTGGACTTGTCAAAAAGTAATGGTTATGTATTTAATTAAATAATTTCCACAAATTAAATATTTCAATGATGGATTGACAGCTCAGTATAAAAATTTAAAAATTTTGTTAATTTTTACCATTGTGAAAAATACCATGATGTGAAGGATATGGTGTTTTTGCCTCTGCATCCATATGAATAATTTTGCAAAAGAATAGAATTGAAATTTTTTTGTAGTCAAAATAAGTAGTAGCAAATTAATAATTTTTGAGATATCAGATTCAATTAGAACATTTGTTGCCACTATGGGATTCAAAGAAATAATCAAACCACTGACACTATAAAGTGAAAAAATGTGCACATGCATATGAATATATATGGAATTAATTGGTGGATTGGAAAGATTTTGGTGGAATGTAATAATTATCAAATTATGTTTGTGCATCCTCATTGTCTTATGTCTTCATATATATGACCAAAGCTTTTAGATGTATGTGTTGGATTTTATACAAACATAATTGGGGTTTTTTTTTTTTTAATCAGGATTATTATAGGAAGAATTTATCACATTATGTATGAAGAAAAAAAGTTATTGCATTATTATTCAAAAATTTTAAGGCAGATTAAATCCATTGTTTTTAGCTTCAATATTAAAAAGTATGTTTATTTTGAAATGATCATATTAGTATTTATTTAAAAAAACCTTTTTCTAAGTAGCGATATATCCTAAGGAGTTTAAGTAACTCCATACATATATTTAACAATATTTTTAATAAATTATGATAAACCCAATATATTCTTAAAATTAATTTGTTGATATACAAATTGCAAATGCATACAATTTTATCAAAAAAAAAAAAAATCAATATTTTCTATAGTCTCTCAAAATATAGATTTTTATTTTCTGTAGCATATAAAAAAATATTAAATAAAAAATTAGAAAGTTGTTGATAAGGATTTACTTAATATATTTTTCAATTTCTTTTTCCAATTTACTATATATAACATTTAAATACAAAAAAATGTTTTTTAAAAAAATAAAATATTAATTTATAAAATACTTAATTACGCTGTTTTTTTTTTAATATTGCTAACCGATTGTATCTAGTTTGCATAGAAATTTTTATGTAGCATAATAAATTTTAGTTTGTACATAAAGATAATTTGAAATATATTAACAATTTTTTTACATATTTTCCCCTTAACATTACTAAAGTAACAGAATTAAATAGCCTACAAGTTTCTCGGAGAATTGTGATTGTATTGCTTGAATTATGAAGAAATACGATATAAACCAACACATTAATGAAAAATGTTTTTCCATATATCCAGAAAAAACCTTTTCCATGTTGTTAATCATGGGACATTTCTGTAGTTTGTATTAGAACTGTTTTATCGTAAATTGTCCCCCAAATGTTTTTGGTTAAATGTACATTTATCTGAAAGACAGAATAGTGACATAATAATTTGATTTATTGCAATCACGGTTGTAATATGAATATTAATTCTTAAGCATTTTTCTTTTTAAATGCAAATTTTGGATGTGGAGTATGTTGATAATAATGTAAAAATGTTCTGTAGTCTAAAACCTTCCTCGAGATTTGTACTATATTATATAAAATTCTCACTAAAAGTCTTTTATTACTTCCCAACTTATAAGATAATTGGCATTTTATTTTAAACACGTAATGAATATATAAAAAAATTATAATTAGAAATTAATGCTGTGAAAAACGTAATTTTTAACAAAGTAAACTTATAATCTTTCAAATATTATTAGGATATTTCTATAAATGGATATTCTCAGGTTTAATTTTTTATATAAACAATCAAAAGAAATTGTTTTTGACTTTTATTGTTTATTCCTGAAATAATTTTAGTTTTTGTAAATTACAGTATTTAAAGACACACTAGATTTTTCCATTTCATGTGGGATAATAGTTTGGCTCTTGGATAGTCATTACTATTAAAATGAGAAAGTTAAATAGTCTAAACATTTTTTAGAATTATCTGTATGTCAAACAAAAAAAACCTGTTTAAATTGATTCTATTAATTTCTGAGTTAAGAGAAAACGGACATACAAATTGGTTTCATTTTTTTATGTAAAAATAATGTAGTGTTTAGATCATTTGTTTTTTCATTATGGTAAAAGAAGACTTACATTGATATATCTAGCTTTTATATCTTTTTCCACGTAAATGTTGTTATGCAAAAAATTATCTAACTGCATATAATATTATTTATTTAAATTTCCTTTTAATGTTGTTTACAAATGTTTAATTAATTTGTTAATAAAATAATGAAATAAAAACATTGACAAATTACTATCAAAGATATAAATATGTATTACAATTTGATAACAACATTTTTTGGTCTAGTCTCAAACTTAGTCTTGATTGAATATTTTAAATTATTATTTTATCTATCTAAATGTTCATTTTTTTGTCTCCTTGTGATTATTAGCCATCAAATTCACCTTGACTTTTGGTTACAATACGAATAACATTTTTACAGATTGATCTATTAACCATTTGGTTTGTTCAAACTCATATTTTCATTGTTGTATTAATACAGTCTACCAACCTCTTTGCTAGTTATTTTTGCCTTTTTTCATTATTCCTTTTCCAGTCATTATTAATTTTTTTAATAAATTATATTGTCTCATGATATGACAAAAATAGATCCAATTTTATTATGGTCATTTGTACTTCAAGGAAGAATTCAAATGTAATCTTATCATTTATCTATCTTTTTGCTTAATTTTTTTTTTGTTTGTCCATAGTCTCTATTTATTTTCTTGTTTACTGTCCAACATTTATATGATTGAAGAGTCATAGGAATTCCCATAGTTAGAACATTTTTAATATTTGTTTTTCATTGCAACACTTTTTTAACCTATATTTATTTATTATAAAGATCTCTGGATCTTTTAATATTGAATGATTTAAGGAGGTAAACTTTATGAATCTCTTTTATGCCCTCATTAACAGTTTTGTAGTCATCTCATCTTTGTTATGTACTTCATATTTGATCGTAAACTCGTCTTTTCACTTTGGTTAGAATTTTTAGATATTTTATATTTTCATCTACAAATATGATATCATTAACATATGTAATAGTGTTGATATTTCTTCCACCATCTTGAAATCACATTTGTCTTTGCCTTTTTTTCTGTATTATATATTCATCATATATATTAAATCAGGTAGGATGATAGCATGTAGGACTCTCTTTCTTATTATATAGTCTATTCCATATAAGGATTTCTTATATGAATAGGATTCTGATCACATCTATTTTTTTTTTTTTAAGAACATTCCAGAATATTTCTGTAATCAATAGAACACATATAGCAGTTGCAGCAACACTTCATGTTTGTAAGAGTCACATGTTAAAATTGAGACATAATTAAGAGTCTCAATTAAATTTTTGAAGTATTCAATAGAAGCAAATGTTTTATCTATAATTTTTTCCCTTAATATGATGTATTAATTGCACAAAAAATCGACAGAACAAAATGAGAATGAAATCAATAAAAAAAAAATATTAATATTCACATGTGATTGTATCTGATTAGCAAGAACATTAAAATTTGGTATGTTTGTTTATCAGTTCTACTTAATATTTTGATTTTATGAACTTCATTGTTAAATATAATGATTCACAAGAATGAATTTCATGCTCGTACCTTTATTTTTACTTGATTAAACCATGATGATAAAAAATTTAAATAAAATTTTTCAAATTTTTAAATCTTAAAATTAAATATTATAAATTATGCTTATTAATTGTATATCAATGCAATAATTAGAATATAAATTGAAAAAAAATGAAACTGTATTGCCTAAGTAAAGTAGAGAAAGTTGATATTCGAAAGTCAAAGTAGTTGTTTGAATTAAAACTGTACTAAGAACAACAACATCATTCGACAATGTCCAAATGAAAACAGCTGATAAGTTTGAACAATGCCTTATATTTTTAGGAAATGGTAGCATGAAAACCATTGAAGTTGATGACATTAAGTTGTATAGTTTCAGAGTAAAATGTAATCATTCTTATGTAAATGATATCATGATTTTCTTTGAAAGGTTTGATGAGCCTCATTGGATAATTTAGAGACCCACAATTTGGCCATGCCTGTTATATAGATTGGTTTACTTTTGCTTTGTCATTTAAATATGTATCAGCAATAATGTATTTAGTTCCTCTATCTTTCTTGAAATAAATTTGTATATTTGGCAATGTATATTATGCATAAGTCATTACATAACGATGAAGTGGGTTTTTAAAGTTCATGATTTAGATCTAGATTTAGATATACTAAAATAAATTCTCTTAAGCTCATGGCAAATAATTATAAACAACCACTGACATTCTCAAATATCATTGCTTGATCATAATACTAGCCTTGGATTAAGAATATATGCATACTGTTTAAATTTGATAAATTAAAAAAAAATTTTTTTTTAAAGATTAAAAACATTGACAAATCAAATAATTAGTTACCATAATTTCTTGAACTAGAGCAACATTGTAATTTTTCTTTATATCAAACAAAGCATCGCATTACCCACATTTATGTGAGTAATAATTTCTGATTGTTGATACCAGATCTGACAGATTAGTTAATGGTTACTTAGTTTTATCACTATACAAGTTTTAAAATCTTAAGATTATGTTAAATCTAACAACTAATGGTCTCCGTTTTATGCTAAGCATAATCATCCCTGACACCTAAGCAAAATGTTATATAGCAAACAAAGGATTATATAATTCTTAATCTACATTGAACTCATACTAATAAGAGTGATTTACTTGTTGTTCTCTAGACAAAAAGCCCATTGAATACATAAGTATGGTTAGTTATGCTTGTGTAAATGGCTTTGAAATAATGATGTAGAATGTGTTAGGGTAGTGATAATGCTGATAGTAAATGTAAACTCAGTTGTATAATAACACATTTTTTCAAAAGATCATCGGTAAAATATATATTATTAGAGTCATGTCAATTATAGTTAAAGAAGCAAGTTGGCGTGAGTTGAAAATCTTAGGATGCTTAAGTTATTGGTGTAAATATTTTTTAAAAAGTGAAAGTTAATTATGCAATTCAGCACTTCCTACAATTAAATGCAAGTAATCAGAAACTTGTTTTGTCCATTGATGAACTGCTCTTGCTTACAGAGATGACTAAAAAAGAATTATATACAATGGATTACTTACTGTTTTTGATTTTTTTTTTTTTAATAGCTAGGATTAAGCATATAAGATACAAAGAATTATAAACATTCGTCTTAAATTGTAAGTTTTTTTTTTTTTATTTATGAAATATTTTCTTCTCAACAATTATTAACCTTTCTAAAAAGAAATATTTTTTTTTTTTTTAGATTTAAACATATTTATTTCGTATGCAGTTTTGTTTATGTTCATCATGATCATCATTTTCAAGATAATTGGTCCACTACAGGATGAACATCTCCAAATCTAATCAGTTTCTTAATTGCTAGCGTCTTTTCTCCACATCATCCCAACACACATCTTTATTTCATCCATCCATCTTACATCTGGTCGTTTTCTAGGTTTTTTTTTTACAATCTTTTGGAATCCAATTTAAGATTTCAACTGTCAATCTATTACCATCTTTTCTAGTAATATGCCCCGCCCAACTTCACTTTAGTCTCTTCTTTCAATAATGTCAGTAATACCTGTTTGTTCTCTCACCCATGTATTTCATTTTCAATCTCTTCTTGTTACTCCTGGCATATATCTCCATTATTTGTTGAGTGGTCTGAAATCTGTATTACCCTTTTGTTAGGTATTGAAGTCTCAGATCCATAAGTAAGAACTGATAAAGCACATTTATTAAAAAAATTTGAAATGCGTAGGCATTTTTTTTTTTTTTAAATATTAAGCTATTTTTACCAAAAGCACTCCAAACAACTTTAATTTTATGCTTAATTTCATCTATTATGTTTCTATCTGTAATAATTTGACAAAGGTATTTGTAGTTGTTAACTTCTTCTAACTTATCATTATCAATCTTTATTTTCTTGTTTTGAGAAAATCCATTGAATGTTACTTTAGTTTTTCTTTCTTTTATCTGATAACTCTTACCACATTTCCTTAACCTCTGAAGCATTATTTGCAAAAATAATTCATGTGCAAAATCTAGATGATTTAAATAGTCTTCATTTATTTTTACTCCCTTAGCTTTTCATTTTAACCCACAAAATACTTCTCGCAAAACTGTTATAAAAAGTTTTGGAGATATGGAGTCATCCGTCCTTACACTCTTCTCAATGTTTATCTGAATAGTATCATTATGTAAACTAATTGTAGATGTTGCATTTATATAAATATTTTTTTTTCAAAATATGACACTGTCCTGGATCTATACCTTGATGTTCCAATGCTTTAATCATTTAAGAAATACTTCTAGAATCAAATGCCTTTTTTATAATCTATAGATCTGAAGCATAATGGAAACTCATATTCAATGCTCCTATCAATAATTTTCTCAATATTTGAATATGATCCACTGTACTAAAACCTCTTGTAAATCCAGTTTGTTCTTTTGGTTGGTTAAAATTCATAGTTTGTAATGTCATGATGAGTTGTAATTATCTTGGTAAAAAGTTTATATAGAACTTCTAAAAGATTGATAGGTCTGCAATTTCTAATATCTTCTTTCTCTCCTTTGAAAAATATTAATATTGCATTCTTTCAATCATCTAGTACATGTTTATCATTTAGACATTTGGCAAATAACTTTGCCAAAATTGTTAATATTTCTTTATGTGCCTCTTTTAAGATACCGATTATAATTCCATCATTACCTGGAGCTTTTCCTTTCTTCATAGATGTAATTGCACGTGCCACTTCTTTATTTAAAATCTTGGGCAATTTACTAGATATAGTAATTATTTTAGTAGATATAGAAATTATTGTTCTTTATTGTTATATAATTTTTAATAGAACTCTTCTACACATTTAATTATGCCATTTCTCTTTTTAGTAATAGTTCCATCTTTTTTTTAATTTTATTGCAGAAATAAGTTTCCTATCTATCCCAATATGATGTTTTATACTTTTGAGACTTATTCTCTTCTATAACTTTTTTTTTTGCTATTTCACAATTATATTTTTTTATATTATTATTAATTCTTTTTTGCAGCATTTTATAATGTTCTAGATATTCAATCTTTCTCAATAGATCATTTTTATATATTTTCATATTCTTTTTTTTTTCTTTTTAAATTGTCTGAATTCAGTAGAAATTTTACTATTCAACTGCTGCTTTTTTGCACCAGCTATCTTTGATATAAGTTTTAAAAAGTATATCAGTTAGCTACCTATTGATTTCATTCATATCCAAATCATGATCAAAATTTGTTAATATTTGAATTCATTGGAATGTTTCTGAAAGCTAGAAACATTATATATATATATATCCTCTGACTTTTATATATGAATTTTTATTCCAAAAACTGGAATTAGCCATTCAAAAATTAAATATGTACACATATATTTTGATTTTATTAGACTAGACATAGTGAGATTGCTTGGCAAGGTAATCAATTAAGTATTTCACTGTATGTCTTAATTGTTCATAATATTCAAATTTAACAACTTCCTATGCTCACATAATTGACTAAAATATTCTTCAAATTGTATAACTTCAATATGCTAAAATGATTAATTGAAATGTTTTTATAAGTAAAACATTTTTTCTAAGTATCCAAATGTGGCAAAAAATCAGCACATTATAATATTAATAAATTTGCTAATATGTTAGAGTACAACATATAAATTATTAAGAGATATATGTTACAGGTTTCTATTGCTGAAAAAAGATGCATTAAAAATATTTTTTTTCTTAAATTGTAATTTTGATGGTTATATATATCTTTTGGGACTTGCGTAAATTAATTATAACCAAAATTGTGATTCAATTAATTAATTTAAGGATATCCTATACTTTTATTTCAAGTTGTATGTAACAACCAAAATTGTGGTTGAAGAAAATATTTTTTCCACTCAAATTAAATATAAACATTATTATTTTTTAGTACTTTGATATTTTGCAACTGACTTATTGTAAAGCCATATTCAAATTTAAAAATTGAGAATCTAAACAATGTTACCATGTTTCCACTATTTGAGATGAAATTCATGCATGTTAAAAATTGTTTACAATATTTTTATGTTTATGAACATAGCATTTTCAAAATAACAAGTTTTAGTTAAACAAACGAGAAATTAAGATTTCATTCTTCATTTCTTTTTCTTTCTGTGTTAATTAAGTATAAACTTATAGAGTGAATTAATTCATTGAAAGTATATTTTTAAAAATCTATATACTACCATTTATTGCACACTGCTGAAAACTTAATGAATCGATATCAACATGGATTGAAATTCAGTTTGCTAATATTGTTAGGCTGGATAAGCATCTGGGCAGTCATGAAATATTGCATTATGTGTACAAAATTTGAAGATAATCTATGCAATCGAAATATGTTAAAATTCAGTTGCAAGATTTCGTCCAAGAAAACAATTTTTAAGTTAAATAAAATCATTTAAAAATCACAATAATAAATTCCAGAAAACAAATATTATAATTAATTGTTTCTCTTCTGGGTTATAACATTTTAAAACTATAGCATATCTGTATATAATTATGTAAATTGACTATATATATCAGTATTTGCAATAGCAGACAATCGACTTCAAATTTTACGCCATACTAACTTTTTATGAAAAACTATATATTTCCTTGATTTATATTTTCATAATGTCTAAGGAATTAATTCAATATCAATACAATTAGACATGATTTTAATCCATATTCTTAATTTAACAGGACTTATTATAGTTCAAACTATTTACATTAATCATTATATATATCATAGACAGTAATTTCACATTCTCTTATTTTTTTCTATTACTATTCTTTTAATGAATCTGTTTGAAAACCACTGTAGTTTGTCTTTCATCACAATAGTACTTTGAAACAAGCGCCACATTAGTCTGCAAATGTTTCTATATTTTTATTATTATTGTAATTTATTTTTTTAATGGAGTCTGAATTGTTATAGTTTTTTCAAAATTTCCAGTATTAATCAATGTCAATCCCCAAAGGAATGGTTTTTTTTTTTTTAACAAATACTTCAATTAGTTCAATATAAAAAATAATCAGTACAAGCTTATAGAATAGCAATAAAAAAAAAGTTAAATATAATTATGGTAATTAATTTAGTGAAATCAAAATCATATTTTTTAACTTTTGAAGAAAACCTTTTCAAGTTTAATATTTTCAAAATAAAACTACTTTACACATACATTACTTTATTTCTAAATATGCAAACCTTGAATTACTACTTAAATTTTTGTAATTTTTTATTTGAATATATTCCCTTTTTTTAATCCTTTATCAGGCAGTTTCTGACTAATACAGATTTTAGTTATGATAAGTGCATTTTTTGAGATATCTCAAGGATTGATAAGATTTGAGACTATGTAATGGATTATTTTTAGAGTGTAGACAGAGATTCTATAAACTATATAATAATATTAAATCAAAACCATAATAATTTTATATACTTATTAAATTATCTGGTTTCTAATCTTTCAAATAAACAATTTTTTTACCTCTTCATACCATTTAATATTAATTTAACTTAAAGGCATGAAAGAGGGGGGAATTATATTTTTTTGTGTGTCAGCAGTAAATTAAGTTTTATAAATTATATAACTGTATATTACAAGTCATTTATTTATTTCTTTGAATACTATTAAAAATTCAGTACTATTATACTCAGTTAATATGATTATTCAAAGAAGAATGTCTTTAATATTACAAGGAAAGATGCATATTTTTTTGGCTAATATATTATTTGACTTTCTTAAAATCTTGCAGTTTTGTGAATGAGATGTGCATATGACTATTATTTTAATGTAGTCTGTGTGATTATGTTATATAACAAAAGAAAAAATGGAGGGGGGGCACTTTTTTGTAAAGAATAATACAATACACTAAATAACATCATATTAGTGATCAAAATAGAGTATAGTATATTCATTTGAATGCCTTTTGGCAAAAGTTAGAAATGAGTAATATATACATGAATTATTTTATCATGACTTTTATGCTGAAAATGATTATCTAAGAATAATTTAAGAATCTCTTAAATAATAAAAAGCTTCTATATGATTAAGCATCCAAAATTTTACTGGACATAGCTTTTTAAGAAATAATCGTAAATAAATCTAGTCATTTTGGAATCTGAGTGCAAGAATTGAGTTTTCTAGAGTTTCAGAAAAGGCAAAATGACTTGTAATAAAAACCAATCTTGCAAGAAATGTAAAGTTAGCATAAAGAAGTTGTTGTTTTAAACAGTACTATTAATTCCTTATAGTTAATAGTAACCCTCAAAGATATATGATGTTTATGATAGTGGTAATTGAAAGTATTTGAAGTCTCGAAAGTAGTATAATTTTAAGCCCATTACAGTTGTTGATACCAATATTATAATCATGTTTGCTTATAGTTATCCTTTAGATATTTTATCAATAAGATCTTATTTGATTACTGATGCACAAAGCATAGCTTCTTTAATAAATAGCCCAAATATTATAATCAATTTTTTTGCAGGAGTTCAATAATATAACATTTTTGATACCAAATGTTTTATTATAGTTTCCTCTTTCTATTTTGCATTCTATACATTGATATGACTTTGCAAATTCATTGTACCAACTAATTCATTCATTTTACCAAAGCTTTTTACTTATCTTCCTGTGCTTCAATGATTTAATAGTCATTTGGATTTCTTTTATATTTTGTCTAAAGTTTGCATATTCTATGTATTTATATGTAAAAAAAAAATATTATTATTACTATTATCTTTTGCTTTATCACCATTACTTTTGTTGATTTTACCATTATTTCTATTACTTTGATGAATATCAAATGCAGCAACTTAACCGACTGTACTACACAAGTCATTTAAAATTTTTTGTATGCTCTTCCAACTTTTGTGTCATATACAGAGATTCTTAAGTGGAGTTGTCTAAACATACAATCTTGGTTGAAATCCTTATTCCAAACCCAGTTCAAAGCTACTCACTTTTTCACATTCCTGCCTCATGCAAAGATCATGATTAAAAACTACCAGTCTACTTGTATTTATATATTGGACTATTTCCATGATCTAATATAAGTATTGAATGTCTTTAGAAAAATTTAACTTTATTTAAATATTCCAAATACATTCAACTGTTAGTAATAGCACATGGGTTAGTATATGCACTATGCTTCCAGAGGTATTTTCCCCTCTTCTTCAGGTATTAGTGGCCTGACTAGTGACAGTACTAGCATGGGATCAAATCTGGACTTTTAGATTCTTGAATATTGAATTTTACGGTAACGCTCTAACCAACTGAGCCATCCTGCCAAAAGCAAGTTTATCTATGTGGTTCTTCCTGATTTCTCCACTTTTTTCTAAGAGCAAAGTTGATTGTGCTTTTCATGCATTAATTATGTATAGTCATACTAGGTTGACTTATGGGGTTGTTTGCCATTGTCATGTGAGCAGCTTCTTTAAATTTTTTTCTTTGTACCTTTTCATCACAAACTTTCAAGAAAATACCAGTCTGTTAAATCTTTTTTTCTTTTATCTGCACTGAATACTTGTACACCTGGGTTTCGTTTTACGCGATAGATAGGTTCCTCAGAAAACACACGCAAATGAAATCGCGCAAAAATAGATGTAACTTACATTGAAAAGGGGGGGATGCGGTCTGTGATTTTTCAAAATTCGCATAAAAGCAAAGCACCAACGTAAAATTACTTTAAAATTCGCGCAAAAAAAAAAAAATAAGGAAATAAAATATGACTAATAAAAAATTTCAAATTTGAAAAAAATCGATACAAGACAAACTTTTTTTAACTATAATATTTAATTTTATTCAAAATAATATATTTTTATGCATAATTTACAGTACAGTAATTTATATTTTTTTTATACACGTTTTAATTATTATGATTTTCTGGTGACAACGTAATTAGTAATTAATCTTTGAGACGATGATTTTATTAATTGTTTACGAAGCTCGTGATATTCAGACATACAACCATTTAGCTCTCGTTGGAATTTAAGAGCACGTTAATGTTTAGTGTCATTAATAAGAAAATAATAATTGATTACGTTCTTTTTAAAAAAGCAAAAACAGAATGTGATTTAAAATGCAAAATTAACACGCACAATGTTTGAACAAATTTACGTTATAATCTTGTAAAATTTAATATGTGTATACATAAAATGTGGAAATCATGATTTTAATTTCATTATTGCATAAAATCTTACTATTATAAAGCACTGAAAATATTGAAATTACTAAGATGAAAGTCAAATTCCAATAATGTGCTATTACTTTCAATATAACGTAAGTGTGCGAAATTTATTATTTAAAGTAATAGCACATTATCGGAAACTGACTTCCGGTGAAACACGAATCGCGTAACTTTAAAATCGTGTTAAATAAGTCCGCGTAAAAAGAGACCCAGGTGTATACGCAAAAAAAAGAAAAAAGTCAAAATTATTGTGTGCATAAGGATGGAAAAGAGATCATTCAAATAGATTTCATTGCCATATTTTTTGCAAAGATATTGTTGTTGACTGATGACATGGGGGATCAAATTCCTGAATTAATTTAAATGACAGAGAACTGCAAAGTAAAACAATACAGAAAGGTGATAGAAAATACTGTTATATTTTGAAAAAGTATTTACCCTTGATGAGGCACTGGTCATTCTATTGTTTGCCACTTGTGAATTCTACCAGTGCAGCATCTGTCTATCAGTCTTATATTTGTTAATATGATTCAGTAATTTTTTTGGTTACATGAATTGTATTAAATTTCAAATTATAGTTTTTTTACAGCATCAATCTTTAAACTTTTTCAGAGTTGCTCAGATATTCTAGGTTGGATAGTTTGGACTAAGTTTTATTGTATTGTTAATTAAGATCTTTTTTAATCATTTCCAGCAATATCTAATATCCAAACACCACAATTTTTTAAATTGTTTACACAATGTAGAAAATATTTCCATATTTTATATTCATCTATCTTTTTTACTATCTGTTGTTTGTGAATTTTATAATTTCTTTTCCATCAGATGATTTAGAAAATTAATTTTTTAAAAACTTTGCATAGATTTTCTAAATGCTCTATATTGATTTAAATATCTAATAGACATTATTTTTCTCAAATGTTCATCTAACTTTTTTTTTGTTTAGACTAATCATTATTGTTGTAAATAATTGTCCAAATTTCTTGAAATAACACACATTGGTAGTAGTTTTGTATCATTTCTCTTGTATTCTTTAAAGAATTTATTGTATATTTGTTTTCAGTATCAAAGATTTCATGCTTGAATTGTTAATATATTTGCCTGTCAATCTTATGGACTAGGGTTCATATCCAGTTGTAAGAAGTTAGTTTCTATTATTTGGAAGAAAAATATCAAGTTAATTTAGAATCATTAAATGTGCAGGTGTGTGTAAGCCTGTACAGTCTATTAAATGAGTTTTAATAATATTAAAATTTTATCTTTTTATATAATGCCACAAGCATTTTAATATTGTTATTTCTATCACTTGGAACTTTTTATAAATTCCTAGGTAATGAATTAATTCCTTTCTTATTAGTTCTATTATAAATATAAATTTAATGCAATTTTTCTGATTGAATTATACATTTAAATTCATATTAATTTAATTTATTCCCATTATTTCTATCACCTTTTATGGATTTTTCAAGGAATACATGTAATTTTATATGCTTATGTACATCCTATACATGTTATATTTAATAATAGAAAAAAATAGATAGCATTCCAATGTAATTATACTAATATAATTAAAAATCTCATTAATAGATCCATTGTTTTTTTTAAAATTTTCAATGAAAATTTTAAAATTACTAAATATCAAAAAGTTTTCATTTTATGACATTAAAATTAATATATATATAAATTTATGTTTACAAAAAATTTATCTTCCTGTTTTAATGTAAAATATTATTGCGATTTTTTTTATTAATATTCTCAATTTGTAAGTAATTCTTAATCTTTTCATCATTTCTGCAAGATTATCTTATTTTGTTGTATGAAAGGAAAAAAATTAAACCCCCTCCCAAAGAGATAATCCATCCTTTAATATAAACAATGAGAGGAATTTTTTATATATAACAAAATAAATTAAGTAATTTTTTTCAAGAATTGATCTAAAAATTAAGAATTAATTATAAATCACAATATAACAATACCACTATTGTATAAAACAGAGAAGCTTTAAAATAATATAAACAACACTATTGCCAAACGCTTTCAACTTTGAGTTTTTATCAAGGCTGTATAAAAGTTGTTATACTCTATTAAGCGATAAACTCGAAACATTTTATTATATCGTCCAGGAACAACTAATCAGAAAATTGGTTAACTTTGCATTAATAGCACCAGAAGACTTTTTTATAATATATGATTCCTTGATCTTACATTTTTTATCATGTATTTCATACATCAATACATTAAACTCTCATGGATAACATACCCAACATACACGCCCAGTAATACTCTGATGAATATAGAAAGCCGAATAAATAGTATTATCCTTCATTGCCTTCTTATATGTATATTTATATTGTTGAATACGATATTTTATATTTATGTAATATATATTGAATTCACTAATATATATTGAATTACAACCTGGTTGTGGGCATACTACTTTTATCCTCTTTGCTCATTATCACTTTAGAATTGTTTATTAATCTATTAAGGTTAGGTGGGGTTCTCCATGCCAATCTGAAATCTGAGCTTAAAAATTTCATTATATATTTGTTAATATTAGGAATAAAAATTAATAACATCCACAGTTTATTATTCACAATTACATTAGTACTCTTATGTCTTTTATAATGTTTTAACACAATCGATAACATTCTTTGTTTATTATACCCAACTATCATCAATCCTGTATATAACAATCTATATCAGAGTTTCCCAACCTGTGGTACGTGTACTACTGGTGGTACGCGAGTTGCTGGTTGGTGATACATGAAAAATAATCAATAATGGCGGACATAAAAAAGAAAAAAAAATTAAATCATAGAAACGTTTTTTCCTATAATTCATAAAAATTATTTTAATTAATAATATTATACAGTAAAGTTGTTAATATGTACAGTCGATGATTGAAAATCCAGAAATCGATATCAGTTTTTTTGGAGTGCACTTTTAAATTTAGCCGTTAGCCATCAGTAACTTGAGATGTCGCTGCCACTGTTGTGATGGTGTTGCACTCTCATTCACTTCACGGCGCAGCTTACAAGTGACAGGTTATTGTATCGTCTTTGTTTGTTAAAATTCATTGATCCCCGTATTGATTAACCTTTTTTTTAATAAGGCTTATTAAATAAGCCATGGATCACTGGTTAAGAACTGGTATGTGCTAAAATGTCAAGCAAAACACGAACAGTGATGTATTGCCGAGTTCTACAAATGACAGGTCTGAAAATTCTGTGCAAAATGTTGAAATCTCGCAATCTTCAGTTCTTCAAAGAGGCATTAAGAGAAAATATTGCGATGAATATATGAAATATGGATTTTTGTATATTGGAAAGGAAGACTGTCCTAAGGCCAAGTGTGTAGTGTGTGGGGTAGTGCTTTCAAATGGATGCATGAAGCCTTCATTTCTTTCGCGACATCTACATACAAAACATATGGATTACAAAAATAAAGATTGTTATTTTTTTAAATGTTTAAAAGAGCAAAATAACATGTCTATTTTATCATCTTACATTCTACCTACTAATAAAAATAATGAACGTGCAGTAGATGTTAGTTATAGTATTAGTTACCATATTGCCAAATATGGTTATAGTCATCAAATAGGAGAAAAATTAATTTTACCTTGTATAAAGGACGCCATTGGCCTTATGATTGACCAAAAATATATCCAAAAAATTAATTGTATTGCTCTTTCAGACAATAGGGTATTGAGAAGAATTCACGATATGTCCAAGGATATCAAGAAAGCAGTGATAGAGAGAATAAAAAAAAGTAAATTTTTCTCAATTCATGTAGATGAGACCACAGATGTAACAAACAATGCTGTATTGCTAGGTACGTTAAAGACAATGAATTTGAAGAGAATCTTTTACTTTGTCATTTTCTGTCCACATGCACAATGGATGAAGAAATATTTAAAGCTATTGATAATTATTTTATATTGAAAGATATTAGTTGGTCAAATTGTTGTGGATTGTGTACTGATGGTGCCAAGTCAATGTCAGGTTTATATATTGGTCTTCGTGGCCACGTCTTAAATGTAGCTCCTAATGTAATTTGGAGCCACTGCTGTATTCATAGACAAAATCTAGTATGTAACTTACAGAAGAATTGAAATTTGTTCTCAACGAAGCGGTGAAGATTGTTAATTTTATAAAGAAAAGCTGCACAAACTCAAGAATTTTTAAAGTTATGTGCGAAGACTTGATGAGTCTTCATACTTCTCTACTCTTTCATACAGAAGTGAGATGGCTATCTCGTGGTAAGGAGCTAACTTGCTTATTCGAACTTAGACAAAAAGCACAGTTTTATTTTAAGACAATCCTTTTGATCTTTCTTCGAAATTGTATGATTTTAATTGGCTTCAGGTGCTTGCATATTTATCTGATATTTTTTTGCAAATAAATAACTTAAATTTGACACTTCAGAACAACTCGATAACGATCTTTAGTGTTAATGATAAAATTGAAAGTATGATTAAGAAATTAGATTTTTGGAAACAGTGTATCGAAAACAATCAACCGGAAGTATTCGAAACTCTACATATTTTTTGTTTGAAAATAAGGTTAGTCTGTCGCAAGATATGCGAGAAAATATAATAGCACATTTAACAGGATTAAAATTGTCTTTCATGGAATATTTTCCAAAACCTGAAAACACTAATGATAATTGGATTTCAAACCCCTTCTATGAAGAAAATTTAGAAAAAGCTACATCATTATCAATAAAAGATAAAGAAAATTTAATAGAATTATCATGTGACAGAACTTTACAAGTAGAATTCAAACGACACAATCTAATTAATTTTTGGTTAAACATTAAAGAATATGAACAACTTTCTGAGAAAGCTCTTAAATTATTATTACTGCTTACTAGTATGGGTAAAAAGAGCTTTTTCTTCATATATTTTTAAAAAAAAAAAGTATCGAAACAGGTTGAATGCAGCTGTAGACTTAAGGGTATATCTCGCATCTTTTGAACCAAATTTCAAAAAATTATGTTCTTCGAAACAAGCACAAGGATCTCATTAAATTTATTTTATAAAAATATTTGATTATGATAAGAAAATATATTAATTGGTTTTTTATAATTTTGTGTTTTTATTAAAACCATTTATTAGTAAATGGAATATGACAAAATAGTAGATAAATATGAAACTTTGAACAAACACATACATATATGTTACAGTGAGTTTATAATCCAGCATGACGTTTAGGCATATTTCAATGTAATTTGTCTCATTATGTGATGTGAATACATGGTCACCCTATAATATTTATAATGCAAATAAAATAATACTCGCAATAACAAATTTCACAAAATACAATCACTTTTACGAAGTGGTACAATTTAGTGTGATGTACTACCAAGTGGTACATGAGCCACAAAAGGTTGGGAAATGCTGATCTATATTATCTTTTCGAAATGTTTTATTTGAACATAGCAGTTGATTGCTCATTAAAGAACCATTAAAACCAAACAACCTGTGTGTTATATGAACCTTAGTTGTTGGATGAATAGAGCTTCTAATATCCATATGCTTTAATACCATTTTATTTATTCAAATTTATCATCCACCAATGATATTTGCAAATATATACATAATTGAATAAAGTATCTGATAAGATGAGCTATAAAAAGCAGTGAGTATTGAGATTACATTTTTTAATTATAATCAGTTTATTTGTTCTAAGGAGGATAAATCTAGGAGATTTGTTTTAATGAACTAAGGTATATATGAAAGTAAGCTTCAACAACAGATTGTGAAATTAAGCTTTATACGAATTGGAGAATGTTATGATTGTGGGGTAAGGAATTTTTTACTAATAAAAAATACAGAGAAGTTTAGCCATTGGATTACTATATTCCATAAATGTTTGCTAATATAAAAATGCACAAGCCTAATGCTCCATTGAGATTAATGATTGATTTTACAAGAGCATTTACCAGAAGCTATTGAGAATTATAGTTCCGTGAATTTTGGATTGTATTGCTGAATATACTTTGAAGTCATCATTTGGGTGTGAATAATCTTGATAAGGCAGCTATAGTGGGGGAGGTGGAATAAGTTGGTATCTTTAGATGTATTGGAATTATATGGTTCAGTAGACCAGGCTGCATCAATTACAATTTTACGATATAAACTGATGGTTAATGAGATGCCTCAAGGAAAAATATTTTTTATTGTGGATGTTTTGGATTGGATAAGTAAGGATATTGTGGTAGCATGTAGGAATCATGTAGAATGGAGAAGGGATGGGTTTGGCAGTGATTAGTGTATTAAGCAGTTTGTTTACAGTATAGAGCAGTATGTAGTGAGATCCATATTATTAAAAAGTGTGAATATGCTGTATTGCAGATATGTGGATGATGTTTTGATACACGGGTAACCATATGTTATAAAACAAATTTGTGAGGGTTTGCAGAACTAGAATGGATATGGACCATGGAAAATGATAACGGTGCTGCTATTAAGTATCTAAATTTGCAAATATATGTGTATAATAAATTTGTATATAAAATGGTATTAAAGCATATGGATAGTAGAGGCTTTATTTTTTCAATGTCTAATGCTCCTATAACAAAGTTGGCTGTTTTAAGGGTTTTTTAATGCGCAATCAGTGACTGTGTTCAAATGAAGCATTTTGTAAAAATTATATAGATTGTTATATGCAGGATTTGATAAAAGTTGGATATAATAAGGAAAGATTGTTATTGATTGTGTTAAAACATTATAAAATATGCAGTCGTAGATATCATTAGTTTTTATTCCTAATATTAACAAATATATAATGAAATTTTTATGCCAAGATTTCTGGTTGGGATGGAGGACTCCGCTTAACCTTAATAGTAAACAATTCTAATGTGATAATGAGCAAAGAGGATAAAAGTAGTGTTATGTATTCTATTGTATGTCCACAATCAAGTTGTAATACAATATATATTGGTGAAACTAAGACAAATATTAAATATATTCAACAATATAAATATACGTATAAGATGGCAATGGATGATGATACTGTTTATTCAGCTTTCTATATTCATCAAAGTATTATCGGACATGTATGTTGTCCATGAGAGTTTAGTGTATTGATGTATGAAGCACATGATAAAACACGTAACATCAAGGAATCATAAAACATTCTTCTGGAGCTATTAATGCAAAGTTAACCAAATTTCCAATTAGTTGTTCCTGGTTAACATAATGAAATGTTCGAGTTTATCACTCAGTAGAGTATAACAATTTTCTTGGCAATAGTATTTTTTATATTATTTTAATATTTTTCTGTTTTATACAATAGTCGTTAAATATTGTGATTTATATTTTATAATAACAGAAGTATTGGATTTATTAAGAATTAATTAGAAAGTATTTGTCTTATAATAAGATAGTAAAATAATATTTTGTCAATATAAATTTATATTTAATTCTTATGTCATAATATAAAAAAAAAAAAGCAGTATTTTTTTTTTCTGATGAATAAAAATTTTTTTATCCTAACAAATTTTTATTACATTTCTGTGTGTGTGTGTTAAAATAAGTCTTTTATCATTTATTTTTTTATAAATTGATATATCTTCAGAAATAATAATATTTTTAAAATATTACTGATAATATTAAAAAAGAAAATTGAAATAAATGTGATAAAGATAATATATATTATATTTTTTCCATCTCAAATTATACTATGAAAATATCTATAAATACACAATCTGTGTATACAAATTATTTTTTAAATTATTTGTTTAGTTTTCTTTGACGTTACGCAAACCAGTGTATCTATTATAGTTATGTAGTTACTAATTTCCTTCCTAAATCAATATTAGCTTTTACACAAATTATTTTTTTTATCTAATTAGAATATCTAACTCTATAATAAAATAGGAGGTTGTATCGATGAGTGCATCCCACATATTTCACTAGGTAATTTGAAAAACGCTACAAAAAAATTCACATTTTTTCAATTATATTTGTATGTTTAAATTAAAATGTTTGTAATCTGATTTGTTTTTTGTATATTTTGGAATGATATACGGCATTTACATATTTGTAAAATTACATACAAATTGTACTCTAGAAAAATATATGAAGTAGTCCAAATTTTGGGAATGAATTAATTTAAATGTACACTTGATTCAGAAAAATGAAAATTAAGATTGTTAAAAAGAAGTATTGTATTGAATCTATAGTGAGCATTGAAGAATTGACTTTAAAAGTAAAAAAAAGAAAGTGATTATAACATGATAGAACTTAGTAGTATGAGGTGTACCACTATAGATACTTAACAATCTTTATTTTTCATGTAATTAAGGAAATGATTCTAAGCTGTGTGATTATGAATATTGATAGTTCTGCTGTCACTTTTGGCCCATTTTTTCATCTTTTGTGGTTATCTATAAATGCTATTTTTCTGGTTATATGTTCATTTGATAGTAGAAATTTGAATTAAAATAAAAATTGATTTATTAGTTTAAAAATAAGTAAATCTGAAGATGTCAACATTCCACTGAGAATGTTCTACAAATGATTTGGCAATACTAGTGATTGGTAGATTTTTTGATCTCTGATTTTGAGAGCAGCTGTAAGACTAGTTGTAAAATTCTATTATTATTGTTAGCAATGAGCAAAAAAATGTATATGTTTCATATTTAAATATTTCAATTATTTTTACAAAATATTTGTATATTAATTTTTTAAAAAAAGAATTATTTTCATGATTGCATTGTATCGGGCCAGTTGCTTGTATGCAGATAGGGGAGAACTCATCTAATCACGATCAGACTTTAGGTTTTCGGTAGGGTTCTCATGGTGGCGGGATGACATCCATCTCTAATATGCTAGCTCACAGTTCTATTAAATTCAGATATGATTTGGATTAGTTCATCAACATCTCTTCCTCTTTCTAGCCATGTTATGCACCAGTATTCAAAGTCAGGAGTAATCACATTTGACTCTCCAGAGATGGGATCAGTTAAAGAAAATTTGTTTTTATATTCCTATGTTGATGGCAATCTTGTATAAGCGCTTTAATAATTTATCCTATTGATTGCATAAGGGTTTATAAGGGTGTGTATGCACTTAAATGATGTATTAAGTTTGAATGAGTGTGCATGGATTATGATATATAAGAGAGCAAATTTGGTATGAAACAAATTAACAAAGTTTATTTACAAACAAAATGTTTAACAATAACGATTAATTTGAATAGCATTCTATACCAATGATGATCTTCTATTGCTTATATAATTAAATTCTATGGAGCTTCTTACCCTGTTCCCTGCAGTAGAAATTCATTTACTTGACACCCGCTATTTACATTAAATGTAGAAGTAAATGGATAAATGATTTTATTAAAATATGTATATATCAGTAAATATGACACCTCATGCTGAGTGACTAAACATATTTATTCGTGTATCTTTTAAGTTGTTGTTGACAATGCGGCACCTTATGATGAGTGCCATTGGGTTTATTTTATTGTAAATTTCCCTCAGCAATTTTCAACTAATATCTTTATATTTTAATCTTCTATGTTTATTTTGAAGGGGTTTAATTTCAGGCTATTTGTCTCATAGTTAGGTCGATGCTGGTGGAGGGATTTATGAGATTTTATATCAATGTAATGTGAGGCATGTTTAGCATACAGGGCAAAGCCCAATTGAATGCTTGACCCAAAGATGTAGTCATTGCATCGCCATGAATGCAGATTTTCCTGTGCCATTGTCCTCTTCTAGCTCTATGGATAGGGACTATAAGTCGGCAGATAGACCACTCTCCCCATACGTAGCACTTCTCTTCAACTATTTTATATACATGATTCTTTTGCCAGACAGATCATGTCCTTCAAATAATATCATGCTGTCAGATGCACATTACTGTCAGTATGGTTTTATGTTAGTATGGTTTTATGTTAGTATCTTCATATTGCATTGGTTGCAACCGTATATCAGGAAGCAAACGTTGGCTTAACTACGAACTTTTAATCTGAGATTGAACGATTGTTTTGAAAAGTTTTTAACTGAGTAATCTATGTAGCCTATCTATACTCAACATTCTAAAGTAAAAAATAATATTAAAATGTCCATCTGTGCAGACCTTTAACTAAAGTATAAAATAATAATTGAAGTTTAAAAACTAAACAAATTCAATAATAAAATCTAAAATTTATTCCTCAATTTTAAATATTTATATATGCGTCAATAAATCTTTGTGTCTGTTATTTCTGGCAGTAACTTATTTATTTATTGAAATCTTTTTTCTTAAAATGTTTCTTTTAAGCAAGTTTTATTACAAATCTCTGCATCTCCTTGAGCTAGTGGCATGGGCTGACGGTTGTAATAAAATATATGTGAATTTTAGATCTTAATAGTATGTATCTGCCTACTATATTAATTTTCCAGGTTCAAAGAGCCTGGTGGCGTCCTTGTACATCAGATATTGTAAGACAACAAATATCAACCTATTCCCCGACCGTTATAGTAGACTCTCAACATTTCCCTCTATGGTCATTCTCGTTGCTTATGAGTTGCTCTGTTATGTTAAGTATTAGAATGGCATTTGCTTCTTCATGACATATCTACCTTCTAGCCCCTACACACCTTGCACTGTAACATTGATGCATAGTAAAATATAGGTATAGTTTGGGTTAGATATTAATATTTTAGTTCTCCATCACTTTTGACTTACTCTCCTCGCAGATGAGTGTTATTATTAATATATATAATTTTTTAAAAGTTATTGCAAATGAAGAAGAAAACTGTCGACTTCCATTATTTTAATGAACTATCCTCGATTATTATTTAATTTGTTACCATGCAGTTATAATTCAGTTTTCTTTTCATCAATTTGGATTTCTTCTTGGCGTTTCAAATATCGTCAATTTGGTTTTCTGAAGTTAGTTTAAGTAGGTATATGCTCTGCAACTTGTGTTTGAAAGTTCCGAAAAGCAATGTTGACATTCATTAACGAAGGCTGATTTAAAAAAAAAATAAAGTAGAAAAGAAATATCTCCCAATGATGGAGTATATGTATATTTTTTACCTTCTACCTGAATCAAATCGAGACTGATTGTTCTTTTTTGCTCATGAACACATGCAGCTTGTGTCTTGCCATGCTGACCTATTATTACACATACATTATAAATTTATTAGGCTAAAATAATTATCTAATTAATTCTTTATTTTGTTTCCATGTTTGATTACCTAGCAATAGCTTGACATAAAGTCATCGCCATTTGCAATTGCTCTTTTCTGTTGTCATCAAAGTCAAAACAACCACTTTTGGTTTATGCACTTCTTTAACATACATAATAGTGATCTGCCAGTTTATACTAAATTATAATTATTGTTATACTTTCTCCTTTTATTTGCAATAATTTGGTTTTATTTTTATATATATTTTTAAAAAAAATACCAATCTATTTATTATTAAGGTATTTTTTTCTGATAGGGTTTAAAGTTCTTATGGGTTGAAGTAGTAGTTTGTTAGCCTGGAACTAGTGAGTTTCTGGTGATTGCAAGTAACCTTTACAGCACTTACTATATAATATTTTTAAAAATACAAGTTAAAAAATTCTTAATAATAGTAATAATGAAACTACAATTGGCAATACTCTGTGAAACATCATAGTACAGAACTTTTGTGATATTTTAATAATTATAAATGCAATTTTAAATTTTAGAACAGAATTTTATAGCTTTGTGAGGACTTAACAATAGTTTGTTCAGATTTTAGAAATGAAATTCAGTTAACCAAGATTTCGTTAAATTTATTTTTTTATCGGTTTTCCAGTAATCATCCAATAAGAAAAAAATTATTATCATCATTACAGATTTCCTTTTATTATTATTATTATTTTTTCTGTATTTGTGAAGTTCAAATACGATTTTTTGTGATGTTTTTCATTTTTAAATTTAGATTTCTAATAAGTCAGGTACAATTTATTGATACATAATACAGAATAAGAGTTTTAATACTAAAATAAAATATTGAATTATAACTCAATGTGTTGCAAAAATTTTTGAAATATGGAAGGATTAAAAATAAATGATAAAATCACTTAATGATAAGAAAAGCAAAACCATATTAATAAAATGGCTGATTTATCGGCTTGCTGCTCCATTTTCTCTAGTTATCTAAGCTATTTTTAATTTTTTTTTCCATTAGGATTTTTGGCAAATCCATTACTAACATGCATTTGAATATTAGCATGTTCATGACATTTGACAGGTGATAAGAATTTTACTTTTCATTCTTTTTCTTTAAATTTTTTATTTTCATATAGAGTTTCATTGTTGTCATTCAAAAATTGACTTCCCTACACTATGGATAATCAATAAATGTGTTGGAAAATAACTTTTGACAATCTGAGTGAAGTAAATCATAGTCTGAGTGTAATATTTTACCCAAATGTGATTACATATTCAAAAAAGAAAATTAAATATTTTCTCTATATCTTTTTTAATGTCGGCAAATAAAATTTTTAGAATTGTATGACCTAATTATTTGTGTTCCAAATTCAGATGTCAGTATTGTACTACCATAACCATAGAAATATATAGATTTCAGAATTTTTTTAGAAATACATTGTTAAATAATCATAAAACATTTTAAAATAATCAAATAATTCAATACGTCGAGCACCGGGAATCAGAAATATGTCCGTGATTTTAGAATTATATGACTTAATTATTTGTATCCCCATTTCAGGTGTCAGTATTGTACTATCATAACCATAGAAGTATATAGATTTCAGATTTTTTTTTTAGAAATACAAATTATTTTTTTTATAGATTTGTAAGATTTTACAGAGATGTTAAGCTTTTTTTTTTGAATAGAAACTTTTTTTCATGAGGTGTAAACTTATTTTTTTTTGCAGTATGAGATGAAAAAAAACATATACAATCCACCACACTTCCCTTTGCCTATATAATCACTGACAAAGTTGAATTTTTAAAAAAATCAAATTAAAATGTATTTATTCATATACTGTGAGTATAAAACCAAAATAATTGCAACCAACATGAATAGAAACAGTAAAAATATGGATGTGTGCATTTAAAATCAAGACTAAATGAATATAGAGTGTAATATTTGTAAGACTTACTAATGAAATTAAGATTAAAAACTTATAACTGCAAATGACATCCTGAAACAAGAAAATGGCAATTCTATGCTAAATCTACGCTTTCAATATAAATTGAAGTAATACAAATTTGATGTCAACTTTTTGTGATATTGCATCAGCTTGACTACATTTTTATAAAGAAATTTAACTTCTTCTTAAACTGCAGTAGTCATAATTTTACAAACACAATATCAAGAAGCATAAAATTTGCAATTCTATGTTATAAGTTTATTTTCACCATGGGTGGAAACAAACAAAAATATAGTGGCAGGTTTCTTCATTGTCATATTAAAGAGTGAAAGGAAAAGCATGTTTAATATCTTTAAGACTTTTTTTTATATATAAAAAATTAGTCATTTTTAAATTACGTAAAATTCACAATTACATATGATTTTCAGAAACAAAAGGTTTGTGATTCCACACTAAATAGTAATTATCGATATGTCAATAGAAAAAAATGCCAATATAGTGTTCACTTTTATCTCAGTCCACAATTTCTGAAATAGCATAAAAAAAAATTTAATTCTATTATGAATTTTCTACATCATGTAAATACAGATTAGAATTTAATTAGGTAATACATTTACACCCCCCATCTTCATTGAATTAATATTTTAAAGCTGTATTTGTTATATTGATAAATTAAACAATAAATATATTTTTAATATTTTTACTGTCACTTTTATAATACTCTGTTGATATTACTGTATCTTTTTTTTTGCTTAGAAATGCAAACAAATTTTCTTTGTAAATAGAATTTTTTTTTTTTAAAAAAAAACCCCCATTAATTACATTAAAATTTCATTATAGTTGATTATTAAACATTTCCTATTTTACCATTATAATTACAGAAATGTATTTAAGTAATTAAGAAAATTTCATGAATCAGTAAAAGGATTTGAACAAAGGTTTTTCTGATTTGAATAGTATGGTTCAGACTATATAAACATAGCAAACTATTTATTGTAACATTAAAAAAATTCTGATGCTAATTGAAGTTAAATGAAAGCAGCCTAAAATACAATATAAAAATTGACAATATAAGAAATATTTGCGTGAAGTAACCATTTTAATTCCTTTTATAAATATTTTTTGAAGGATACATTATTTTTATTAAATATTGCTTATCTGTAGTAAATAAATATGTTACTCAAATTACTTACATCACAATTAATAGCTATGCAGTTCACATTTTCATAAAGTATTTTCGATACTTCCATATTAGACTTGCTATGCCTTTTCACATCCGTGTCAATCCTCTCTGCAGATCAAATTGTCATAAAGTATTAGATTTGCTATGTCTTTTCACGTATGTGTCAGTCTGCCAATAACTTTCTAAATTTGCAATATGATTAAATAACATGTACAACGGAACTTCTGACAAACTTAAGTGATAAATTTGTCAAAACGGACCATGTGTACATGTTATTTCATGATATTTTTGCAAGATTTAGAAAGTTATTGATAGACTGGTACGTATGTGAAAAGGCATAGCAGTTCTAATACATAACACTAATTGCACCTGACTAAATCCGAACAAGTACATTTTTAACAATATGCAAAATATAAATTTGTACTTAAAAATAATAAAAACACAATATGATACTAAATAAAAACAAGTACTTGGGAGTTTTTTTAAATGGCACTTTGTGCCATCAAACCCCCCCCCCCCCACACACACACACACAAGATACAGCATTCTGCCATTGCAATCATGGCCAGCAATTCAGAGATTTTACTTAAAATTAAAAAATACTATGTATACTAACTCTAGTATGAAATTACAAAATGGATACTAAAGCAAAATTACCAAAACATAATACTACATAAGCAAAATAAATAAATAGATCCATCTATTCCATCACTTAAATAAGTATATTAACTAGAAAATGGACAGGAAAGCAAAGAAAAAAAGAACAAAAAATACCATGTCTATTCATTATGGCAGGGAAGCAAAAAATAGATAGATCAAAGCTTAGGATTGTTAAAGAATGGAGAGTTAAAGCCCTTGTTTATGCGATGTAATGGCTACTTGGGATTTTGATTGAGAAATATCTGAATTACATTTATTTTGATAAAAAACACAAAAAAGAAATTAGTAAACTTTTAGGTAAACTTAAAAAAAAAATTGTTAAACTTTCATTAAAACGGGATCAATGAGGTGGATTAATTTTTTTAATGTCATCCAGAAAACATATGAAAGCGCCATCTTTATGCTTTATCTGCCAGAAGATCATAGTTCTCAGTTTTACACACTTTACAGCTTTCTGAATAAATTGTTGAGCCCTCTTGCACATTTTGTTTGATCATTTCCATCAGAATTAACCACTGTTCTATTACCAGGTGCAACAATGAAACAAAAACAATAAACTGTCTTTATTTAGTATTATAATGAGCTTCTATTATTTTTATAGACAAATTTATCACTTAAGTTTGACAGAAGTTTTGGTATTCATATTATTTGCCGAGATCACAGAGTTTATTTGATGGGATCGCAAGGTTAGAAACTTATGATAGGAACAACATGGATGTGAAAAGGCATAGCAGGTCTAATACATAAGTACCCTATTTTTTAATAAATGTAATCAGTATTTCGTCTCTGATTATACATAATTTCAAGTTTCTATGCTTTTCCTTATCATTTTTAATGCTAATATTGATGTCTTGTATTTAACGCAGAGCAACAAATTATCAAAATGTAATTTCCATTGCATATCAGTTATATTCCTTCACTATCATTTGAAACTTTTATTTTTACAAAGTTGCGTATTATCCAAGAGTTTTTATGGTATATATTATCATTTTTGATGCATTATACCCATTTTTATGTTTAATAGATTGTATTAAATATTTTATAAGCTCTTGTTGCACTTTAGTATATATTAAAATTACGAATGATCTTACAAAGAAGGAACCTGTATAAGTAGCTATGCCTATTAGATTGTTTATTTTGAGCAACTATGCAATTATATGGATAAGCAAGAGTATTAACCATCAAATTAATCCACACTTTCGATTTAGTTAGTGACAAAAGAACAAACGATCATAAAAATATTAATAATTTTGTGTCAAAATTTTTTAATTTTGCATAAGTGTGCCCAATTACTTTTACTATCAACAATTTTGTTAATGACAATTATATCAGTTTTTCCATATTTTAACTGATTCAGCTTCAAGCCGCCATATTGAACTTTTTAAAATACTGGCCTGACACACAATTTTCACAATAACTTCAGTTTTAATTATGTTAGAGCAAAAACAATTACATTGCTAGAAACTAGAAACATTAAGGAAAACAATAAACATAAAATAAATAGTGATAACTATATAAAAAATAAGGAAAAAAAGAAATTTTCACATCCGAAATACTTATTATTTTATTGTTTGTTCATAATATGATAAGTAACATTACCTAAAATTGAAAATACATCTTCAGTGATAATTTCTTTGCATTCCTCACAAAACTATCTTTCTAAACATGTATAACATGTCTTACCTGAGATAATCCACAGCTTCACAATCTCCAAAAGAAGTCAGATATGACTTCTTCATTTTTATCTTGTACCCCAAATGTTCTAAATGTCAAAGGCGTCTATAAAGAAAAAGATTCATCCTAATAAAAGATACAAAAGATATTATCATAGCAATTGGCTTCTTGTCTGTCTAAAACTAGAAATTGTAGGCTACTGTCTATATCACTGATAAAATGAGTTTCATCTCTTCATTTTATATTTTTTTGTGTACATCAGTGATGTTTATATTCTGTTTGTGTATTCAATGTTTGTATACATTTGATTATTAGTTTTATAACTATTTATATTCTTTATGCACAGAAGTGATGCTATCTTATTATATTTATTGTACTACATAGATATAATTTATTTGTATATAGTGTATTTGTTAGCTATTGACTTGAAAGTAATGTTATGAAACATATAGCAAAACCAAACATGAATCACGTATGTATAATTTATTTGCATACAGATCATTTGTTAGCTATAGACTTGAAAAACGTAAACAAGAATCGAAATTATAACAAATTACTTATAAATCATATTATATATACATAAACATAATTAATGATTTTCATAATAAATTATACTTTTTGAAAAACATTATTTTTATAAGTGTAGAACATTAAAAGTTACATTAGATATTAATTATATACGAACGTAAATAACTAACACACACAAATTACAAACTAAAAATGATAATATATATTATAGTTTTATAAAAAACTAAAAAAAAATTTTTTTAAATGTTACTTACAAAATTACATTGACCAGCTTCTTTCCGCCATCTTTAAAATATAGTACCGGAGAAATGACATCTGCAGCCCCGTAAATTATTTTTGTCTTTTATCGCTCCGTGATAAGTACAAAAATTATTAAAAAAGACCAAAGAATTAAATACTGTGGTTGATTAAAACTGCTGCCAAAAATTTAAATTTTAACCGATTTTTTTGAAATAAAGATTTTCAGAAAGCTACGTCAGCAATCTTTTGAAAGATCGTATTTTCATCTACGTCACACTTATACCTTTTACGTCAGTAAAGAAAGAAAACAAAACATCATCTGAACACCGCTGGATGCACGCTCGTAGCGCTCAAAAAGCTGAAAGGGTATTAAAGTGGTTTATAATTAATAATATAGGAAATTGATAATTCTAAATTATTTTTGTTTTATTTTTATCATTTAGTTTTTTGTTTTAATTAATATTGCCATTAAATTTGTTTTGCTAACAATTGAGGATTAGTGTATATTCATTTTTTATAAAAATAAGAAAAAATATATATAAAAACTAAAAAAAAAATTATTTTCTGATTGTATAGAATGTATTTGCTATTTTGTTAAATTTATAAGTTTACTTTTTAAAGATTTTCATCTTTATCATAGTCATCAGTACTTTTATCTGGCAAGAATGTTTTATTCCTATTATTATTATTATTATTTACAATCTCATTGAGAGTTTATAAGATATGTACTAAATATTTTCTAAATGAGACTCCAAAGTAACATCTATAACCATGTAGGTTGATTTTATATTTCTAAATTTATAAAATTGCTATTATAATTTTTTTGCATACTTGTAATTAATGGTTTTGATGTATTCTTTTTTCTCGGAATGTGAATAGATAATTGCAAAGTGAAATGGTATTTAAAAATATTCAGATGTTTATTTTATTAATAGTAAAAGTAATACTTAAAAGATGTTATTAAAAAATTATATCTATACTTATAGATACACTTTTTCAACAGTATGATAAAGCTATTCTGAAACATTAAAATTTTAAGAATATACATAGAGCTGTATATATCTCTTATTTATATAACTTGATCAGTAAAATAAATGTTATTTAATTTCAATATATTACTTAAATGTAAAATATAGTTTCATTTTTTTTAAAAATGAAATTAGGGAAATAAACATTTTAGTTTACATAAAAAAATTGCATATTTTTTCAAGATTTGAAAAATAAAGAATTATTTGTTATTGTTTCTTTGTTCTTTTTATTAAAAAAAAAATTTTTTTTTTAAAAAAGAAAAGGCTTTTGAAAACTTATAATGCATTGTAATTGTCAACATTTTTTTTTTCACAATGAAATTTCCTCAATTTTGAAATTAATTGAGTTACTAGTCATCCACTTTTTTTCTAAATGTATTATATTTTCTTTAATATACATCAGTGGGTTCATTACTTTCTAGTCTCAGGAAGAAATTGCTTCTTGCTATTAAAGCAGTTGTTGTTTTAATAATTTAAGAAACTGATCATTTATTAAATTTTATTTTTAGATTTTGAGATATTTTTTGAAGTTACAAATTGAGTGCAGATATCTAGTAAAAGTTTTTTTCTTCAATTTTTTAAGATTGTACATTGAAGTATTTGCAAATTTTTTTAAATGTTTATTTTTGGGGGAAAAAATTGTTATATATATATTTTATTTGATTTCATTTATAATTTTTTTAAGAATGATCACTCAGTAGAATCATGTTTAATAGAAGTACCAAATTCTCCATACAATAGTGCTACCAAGTGCAAACTTCGTAATCAATGGATGTAGAAAAATTTGTGCATAAAATACTTATCTAGTGCCTACTCAGCCATCCCCAGATTAATTTCTAGCCTATGGCTTTCATCAGTGAGGAACCTTGGATTTGAGAGCACTGCACCTAGATCTTAGGATCTAATGTAACCCCAGCAACCACCTTTTACCTATTTTGTTAGCTATACAGCTAGAAGCCCAAGATGAAAACACCATAATGTTTCCAGCCTTAGCTCATTTGCTTGTAAAGTCATGTAGATCTGAACTCAGTTCAGCATTTCTACATTTTAGTGTCCTTGGTTTTTCAAAAACCACAGTCACCATTATCGTATGGGCAGAATAGGTATAAAACCATTAAAACATCACATCATCACCATTTCATATGTTTACACATGCTGGTAATAAGAGTACCAAACTTTCCATACAGTAGTACCACCAAGCACTAACCTTCATAATTAGATCCTAAGATATAGGTGTTGTGGTCTCAAATCTAAGGCTCTGTCACTGATGAAAGCCACAAATAGAAACTAGTCTGGAGATGGTGGTGGATAAAAATTTTATGCATAAATCTCACTGCATTCATTGATTATGAAGGTTTGCACTTGGAGATAGTACTGTATAGAGAATTTGATATTCTTATTAACAGCATGTGTAGGCATATGAAATGTGATCATGTGATGTTTTGACGGTTTTATACCTATCCTGCTCATGTGATAATGGTGACTGGTTTTTAAAAAAACATAGACACCAAATGTATAGATGCTGAACTGAATTCAGATCTATCTGACTATACAAGCAGATGAGCTTGGATTGGAAACATTATGATGTTTTCATCTTGGGCTCCTAGCTTTATAGTTAACAAAATAGTTAAAAAGTGGCTTCTGGAGGGTTGCATTAGATCCTAAGATGTAGGACAGTGCTCTCAAATCCAAGACTCCACACTAATGAAAGCCACAAGCTAGAAAGTAGTCTAGGATGTTGGATGAGTAAGCATTAAATAGGGATTTTATGCACAAATTTTCTTACATCCATTGATTACTCTGGCTTGCACTGAGTGGCCCTATGGTATGGAGAATTTGGTACTTTTATTAACAGCATATTTAAACATATGAAATGGTGATCATGCAATGTTTTGTTAAAATCATGCTTGTTTTTACAATAAACTTAATAAATCACAATTATTTTTAAAACAAAAATTGAAATGTATTATTTTAAAATTCATTTTTTATCATCATTTTTGCATTAAGAATCACATATTAATTTTTTAATATACACACAAATGAAATCATATTTTATAAATATAGGTAATTTCTTACTTCTGCACTTTGAAGTTGTACATTTGCAGAGAAAGTATGTTTCTTTTTTTTTATTTAAGTAAAATACAATGAGTTCAGGATAGTGGAGGAATGTGCACACATTTTATACTATTTAAAATGAAAAAATGGAACATTAATTCTATACATTTTAACATTATATCAAACCAATCTTTTTGCAATCTTATGCTAAAATTAAAATTTTTTTGTACATTATAATAGCATCAGATAATTTGTTTTCTTTTAATAATTAGCTGAAACAGCATGCTTGCTTACCAACACTATCAAATTTAAGTTAGTTCAAATAATCTTTTTTTAATTTTTTTTTATAGATACAACATTTATTTGTTATTTCCTAATTAAAATAATCAGTCTTTATTTATGTTATCCTCCTCCAATAATCATTTAATATAATCAACGTGAATATTATTATAAATGTGCTACTATATATCTAAAAAATATAAAAAGAATATTAATATTAAATTTTTCAAAAATATGAACAATATATATATTAAAAAGTAAAACTTAGTATATTCTGATTTTTGTCTTATATTATTTAAATTAAAACATTTTTAAAATTACCTCTGTATTTTTTTAAAAACATTATCTTTTAAATCCAGTGCCTAATCTTAAAACAAAATGAAAGTCAATCATATATAAATAAATATTTAAATTTTTTGTTTAATTTTAATAATAGGCATAAGTTTAAAAGATAGTTTTTCGGAAGATATAAATAATGTTTTTTAAATTTTTATTTGTTCAAAATGGAAATACAGCTAAACTTAGTTTTTTCATAGGTGGTGAAATTTTGGTCTTCATTAAAATCATTATGATTACCTGTGATTGCTAAATATTTGATAGTATGTTTTATTTAATTAAATAAGTAAATTTAACTTTTTTAAAGAGAAGTTGTTGAAAATCTAGAGCAGGGGTCGCCAAACTTTTTTGATCATAGACCCCTATATAATTTTTCGAAATCTCCATCGACCCCCAAAAAAGTAATTTTCAGTTAATTAAAATAAAACTATCTATTAGGTGCTGTGTTTGTACATTTATTTTATGATTTTAGTAAAAGAGAAGATTGGTATCATTCTTTTCTTGTCAAAAAATCTCTGTCATGTGTCTAGGCCTGATCGCTTCTCAAACCGCTGTTTTAACAGTTATTGGCTGTCTGAAAGTAATTGTAAGGCGTATGTGGAAGAATAGCAACCTTCCAGTCATTACTGATTTAATAACAACATGCGATTTAAACAAAAATATTATTTACATACATTGCTGATAACTTATATTAACATCTAGAAAATTGCGGTGTAGTAAATCTAAGGTTTCGCGCTGTAATATCATAAATTAATAACTCAGTGAGTAATAGATGTTTATATATTCATGCTTTCAAGCCAAGATGCTTAAGACTGGCTTATATATATAAAAGTTAAGTAAAAGAGAAGATTGGTATCATTCTTTTCTTGTCAAAAAATCTCTGTCATGTGTCTAGGCCTGATCGCTTCTCAGACCGCTGTTTTAACAGCTATTGGCTATCTGAAAGTAATTGTAAAGCACATGATTTACTAACAACATGTGATTTAAACAAAAATATTATAAACATTTATTAAAATAATTTTACATTGTGTAACAATAGTTTTATGAAAAATATATATGATTTGCATATGGCTCAGATCTACCCCTACTTTTGTTAAATAGATCCCTGGGGGTCTATATAGACCACTTTGGTGACCTCTGATCTAGAGTATTTTTATATCTACTATACATTCTTTATTAACTTTTAGCTATCACTGACCTACTTATGCTTTAAAATTGAATTGCATTTAAAAGAAATAGTATGTTGTTTACTTGTTTCAATATCTATATAAATACTTTTTTGTAAAAAAAAAGAAGCAAACTATATAATAAAACAGTAATAAATCAATTGTAATATATAATGACAAGTGTGACTTTTTATTTTTATTTTTAGCTCAGTTGATTTCTTAAAAAGAGGAGTGAAAAACGATTAATATGTATAGATCTTTAGTACAAGGATTCATACATTTATACTCTGACGCACACACATTTATATATACACATAAAGAGATCTTTGAAAGTTAAATTTAATTAAATAAAACTTACTATCAAATATTTGAGAATTATAGATAATCATAATGAATTTAATGAAGACTAAAATTTCTCTGCCTGGATTAATAAGTAACTACCATTTTTTCAATTATATTTGCATTTTTTAATATTGTTTAGATTTTTTAAAAAATTAATCTATTTTATATTTTTAAACAGATTTTAAATATGCTAATAATATATTACTTTTTTAAATTTTTTTCCAGACATATATATATATTAAAATATTTGTAGGAATATGTATTATGAATATTCATAATGGTGTTTTGACTCTAAAACAATAATTATTTTATAAAGAAATTGATTTAAACATTATTTTTAATCATGAGCACATATGTATTTGTTAAGTCATTTATTGAGTGCAAAAGTTACAGCTTCCATGTTGAATAATTGTATACATACCAAGTATTTACATGATTATATCTTCCCAAGCCAAAAAAAAAGCATGTTAAAATGGATTTGGAAAATAATGACTTGGGCATGCGAATTTGAAGACTTTTGACAGTCTCAATTACAGATACCCTCACAAAATACCATAGCAAAATTTAAAATGGGATTGTTCGTAGATAACTGCGTAACACAAAGTTCACCGTAAGCGGCCGCCTGCGGCGATTAAACATCCTTCTGTGCTGTAAATACCTGTACCATAAATATTAATAATGGGATTGTTCATATAAACTGCGGCAGAATAATATGTTCTATTTCTGTGCTGCAGCATAGGATACCGTAGCTAAATTTAAAATGGGATTGTTCATATAAATTGCATAACACAAAGTTCACTGTAAGTGGCGGCATCCTCTGTGGCATTTTATGCTGTAGCATAGAAATAGGCACTGCAGACAAGTAAATGGACTATTTCTATGCTTAACCATTGGAATAGAATGTTATATAGCAGAAGAAAAGTTATCCATTGAATCATTTGTTTTAATTCTATGGTTGGAGTAATGCATGCATATCATGATTAGTGGGAATAAGTAGTTTAAAGACACTAAAATAAATCTTTCGTAAAAAATTTTTTTATTGAATATATCATGGTTGATGTTCTAATATTAAAATATTAAAGGTTTTAAAAGTTAACTATTTTTTAACATAAACATTTATAGTTTTAAAATAAACGCAAATAACAAAACTTTTCTATACGAACTGTAATTTGTTGGTCATTTATTTTAGCCTAAAATGAATCAGTCAAATAAATCAGAAGTTTGGGAATATTTTAGAAGAATTAGGGCAGATAAAGCCTGTTGCAAAAATTGTAGTAAAATGATAAGGATTAAAGGATTGTCTATGAGCAGTCTTCTTAAAACAGTTCATAAAATATTAAATGACAAGTCATTATTGAGAAATTTGTTCACAAAAACAAGCAATTATTTTTAGTTTCATGAAAAAAGCTAGTTTAGAAGAAATTGTAATGAAACTTGTTGTGTTTGGTGGATTGCCAATAAGCAGTATTTCAACAAGCTCATTCATATGAGAATCTCTGCAACAACTAAGGTATTCATTACCAAAAAAACAAGTTTCGAGTAATGGATCTCATTTATACATTTTATTGGACTAGGAAATGAAATTGCAGATGTTTAAGAATTTAATTTAGGTTTATTTCCAATAGTAATGCTATAAAAACATTAGAACTAGTTATCAAAGAGGCTTTAAATGTTTATGTTTAACAATAGATATAGTTGCAGTTACAAATGATGGTGCCGCCAAAAAAAATTGATTACCACAATAATAAATGAATTGTGCTACTCACATGCTGTTCACTTAGCTGTCAAGATATATTATATAAAAATAAATTATTTGCATTTGTTACAAATAGAGTGTGATATTGATTGTGACCAAGAACTTGATGACTCCTCTCAACTATGTGTACTATGATGCCTATAAACAGGCAATTTCTCAAATTAGGATTATTTAAAATATAGATGAAATAGATAAAAATAATAATAAACGATTAAAATAACTAAAAATATATTTTAAATAAATAAATGTATATAAATTATTAGATCTTAGTTGTTTTCTTAAGAAAATATGATTTTAAAAGATAATGTATTTATAGTCAAAATAAGAGTCATAGATCACATCACCCTATCTCTTAAGCTTGTAAGTTATAAACAGTGAGGATTGCCAATTTTGTGATAAATGCTTAGCCAGAGCCAGCACTTAAAATATCTCTGTCAGGAAACCCCCCCCCCAAACCCCTGACCATGGTTTCGTGCTTTGGCACTCCTCAGAGAGTTGCCAGGGTAGGTTCAGACACTACATCGATGTTAACAATATTGAAAAAATATACTCACTAGCTATTGAGCTTAGATTTATCATTTTTAAAGCTCCAAATAATGTCTAAATTCTTTGTCCTTTTAAGTGTTGCTTTGTAAACTGTAAACTCTGCTTCTAATGGTTTAGGATTTGTTGTTCTGTCTTTTGGTTTTTCAGTAAATTGTTGAATAGATTTTTCTATTGTTTTTTTTTTTTTAAAGTAATATTATTTTTAATTTTTTTATTTTCTTCATCATCAGAATTTGTTTTGGTATATGAATTTGATTTTGGGTAAATTCTTGATAAATTTTTTTCTAATAATTTTATAATTTCAGATTTTGTCAAAATGTTGAGGATTCTGCAAATAAAGAAGCAATGTTATGAAATCAATTTGACACCATTCCCTAATTCTAGCATCTAATGCATTAATTAATTTGAAAGTAATTTCAGTTTTTAAAAGTTTTAATTTGTTCAGTAAAAATTCAAAAGTGTCTTCATTCATTAATAAATTGGTATCTTTACTTCCTAAAGATTGCTTTATAAATTTGAGCATATGTCTCATTCCACATATAAAAAATATTGAGATCATTTAAAGCAAATCTCTATCATGACCATTAGGCTATTCCATCTTGGTTTACAATCCAAAATTAAAGTTAACTCTTCTCCTTTCTATTGTATAACATAATTTTGGAGTATGCATTACATTTTTTAAAAACAGCCCATTTGCTTTCAAATGGAGCAAAACAAAATGTTTCAAATTTATGAATTTTAAACAAAACCAGTACATTTCAATAAAACTAAGCTAGTTTTAACTGAAAATAACAAAATCAGCAAATATTTTCACTGTTGATGTATGGTACATTTCATTTCTTAAAAAGAGTCCATTTGCTTTCGGCTTTACTCCATTTGAAAGCAAATGGGCTCTTTTTAAAAAATGTAATGCATTCTCCAAAATTATATTATACAACAGAAAGGAACACAGAGGCCAAACTCTAGGAAATGAGTTAACTTTAATTTTGGACTATAAAACAAAGTAGAAAAGCTTAATGATCATAATAGAGAGATTTATGTCTTTGAAAGAATATGCAGTATTTGCTTTAAATGATGTCAATGATTTTCATATGTGGAATGATACTTATGCTGAAATTATAGAGCTTTACAATCTTTTTACACCAATACAACTTGTAGCAGAAATAGTTTATTAGTGAATGAAGGCACTTTCAAATTTTTACTGAGCAAATTAAAATCTTTACAAACTGAAATTAATGTCAAAGTAATAAATGCATTAGACAATAAAATTAATAATTGGTATCAAATTGATTTGATAACATTGCTGCTTTTTTTTTTTGCAGAATCCCCATTATTTTGACAAAATCTGAAATTATAAAATTATCAGAAAAAATTTTATCAAGAATTTACCCAAAATCATATTCATGTATCAAAACAAATTTCAATGATGAAGGAAGCTGAAAATAACGAAATAAAAAATATTACCTTAAAGAAGCAATAGAAAAATATATTCAACAACTACTGAGGAACCAAAAGAAAAAAACAAATCCTAAAACATTAAAGCAAAGTTTGTAGTTTACGAAGCAACAAATAAAAGGACAAAGGATTTAGATTTACTATTTGAAACTTTAAAAATGACAAAACCAAGCACAATAGCTAGTGAGTGTATTTTTTTCATATTGGCAACTTGATAACTAAAACTAGAACAAGATTAAGTTATCGATCTGTAGATGCATTATTTTTTATAGTCATATTTTTTTAAGAAAGCAACTAAAATCTAATAATTTATATACATTTTTTTATTTAAAATATATTTTTGCTTATTTTAACATTTGATTTCTTCATTAAATGTCATTTTTTAATTTATATATAAAATGTACTTTTTTTTACATGTTTGAATTGCTAATTAATTTTTTGTACATTAATAATCATGCATATTTTGAAATAAGAAAAATTATTTTATAAAATCTTAATTTTATTTTTTACAAATATTCAAAAACAGCTTCTATCTAGTTTTTTGAATAAATGAGAATTCTAAAACCAATCTTATAAACTTTAAATACTACTTAACATTTTCTATTAAGTTTAGTAATAATATAAACAATAAAATTAAATGAAAAAACAAATAAACAAGTGGCAAATGGCTAGAGAAAATCTCTAGTTTAATAATTGATTAGAAAGTTGATAACATAAAAGTTGGAAGTGGAGTAAATTGACTCTTAAAAATAAAAATGAGACAATTTACTCTACTTATGAAAAGATATATATGAAAGATGATGACCTGGCCAAACTGATGAGTGCTGGTTCATCATGAAATGCATCTTGGGGGTTATTTGCCTTTTATTATATCTTTATTTATATGAAATTATTTATGAAATAAAAAAAGAATGGAGAAATATGGAAGTTGTCTATGTATAAAAAACAAACAAACATGTTTTTGTTAAAACAGAATTATTACAAAATAGAGAAATGAATCAAAGAACTGAAACTAAAATATACATTATGAAATTTTCCTTATAGCTGGGCTTATGATAAAATTGTCAAATATCTATACTGTATATAAATCTTTATTTATAAGTAAGCATGCCATTAATTTCCATGATGTTGTTTTCTTGTTTTTTCCTTATGGTTATAGATTTTTTGTATACTTTTAATAAATAATTATGTAATGTTTTCATTTATGAATGAAGTTTGTTAGCAAAAATAAAGTAATTTATCCAAACTACTTCAAACACTTTTTAGCAAAACTCTTTATTTGTACATATATATACATACAGCTATATTTCGACTGTCCTGCAGTCTTCTTCAGAGCCAATTTACTTTAATCTCTTAAGATGTTCTTAAGGGGCTTTGTTATATCTGTACAAAAGGATTATGCCTGCACGATGACCATGGTCATATCTCTGAAGAGCAGTGGCACACATTGTGTGCTGAGACAGTTCATCCGTATGTTTTGCATACACTTATTCATGGGAGGTGCCTGGAGAAGATCCAGAGTAGGAAATGCATCTACTTTGAGAGGGATAACAAAGAGTGGGATTGGTCATTCCGAAGATCCCAAAATACACGACATAGCAAGAAAATAATAAATAATGATTGCAACAATATACCTATAATGCCTAAAACATAAATAGTTTGTGTCACTAACAACCATGGTAAATTAATAAACACCTGATTATTATACTATGCTTTCCTGTGCAATGGAATGCTTAAACACAAATCATTCCAGGCCCTTAACTAAGGATTAATAAAAGGTACATAAGAGGTCAGACTTTAAAACTAAAAGAGAATAAATTGTTCTCTCCCACATCTCCGAAATATCTTCTTACATTTCTACAAGCGATCATTGCACAGAGAACTCGTATTACTTACAAAATAAAATCATTAAATTCACTTCTGGTGAGATTTAATTAGATAAAATGAAAACAACATTAATGATTAGACAAGAGTTAATTTTCAGTTAGAGATAAAGATTGAACATAAACATTAAGACCTGATCATTTAAAGAATAAAATTATTGTAAAATAATTAGTATAAAACTGAGTGAGTTTATAACAATGAACTTTAAAGGAAATTTACATCTCCATAATTTAATAGGAGAAAACTATGGGCTGTGGGTTTAAATTCACTCGCTAAATGGTATACCTTCTTGTCATATCAAAATGAATTAGAATAATAAAATAAGAGGAAATCAAATTAATTCTAAATTGCCGCACCAAAACATGAGATTAAATAAGATATTATTTTATAAAGCGCAATGTTTTTAAACTGTAATAATAATCAGCCATTAAGCTAATGAACGTGCGCTTTGTGGATTTTAACTATAAAAGGATACTCTCACTTTCCAAACACAAGATAAAGTCTTTGTGAAAAGATAGAATGAATCCATCTATTCTTTCTACCCAAACGTTTAAGTATGGGCAAATCTTAAGCATTTAGAAATGAGAGCGTGAAGATATTAAACAATCACTTTAAATTGCCTTTACTATGCCTGAATGAATGATGCTTGCAAAATTTACCAGAATCTACGATACGTCATTTTTAGTTGAAATTAAACTTGTATAGATAAGATATTATTTTATATCACGATGTTTTTAAACTGTAATAATGATCAGCCATTAAGCTAATGCACATGCGCTTTGCAGATTTTAACTATAAATGAATACTCTCACTTTCCAAACACAAGATAAAGTCTCTGTGAAAAGTTAAAATGAATCCGTGTATCCTTTCATGAAACCCAAACATTTAAGTAAAGTCTCTGTGAAAAGTTAAAATGAATCCGTGTATCCTTTCATGAAACCCAAACATTTAAGTATGGGCAAATCTTAAGCATTTGGAAATGAGAGCGGGAAGATATTAAACAATCACTTTAAACTACCTTTACTATGCCTGACGTCATTCTTAGTTGAAATTAAAATATATAAATAAGATATTATTTTATATAGCACGATGTGCATTAGCTTAATGGCTGATTATTATTACAGTTTCAAAACATCGCGCTATATAAAATAATATCTTATTTACATATGTTTAATTTCAACTAAGAATGACGTATTGTAAATTGTAGTAAATTTCGCAAGCATCATTCGTTCAGGCATAGTAAAGGTAATTTAGAGTGATTGTTTAATATCTTCATGCTCTCATTTCCAAATGCTTAAGATTTGCCCATACTTAAACGTTTGGGTTTCATGAAAGGATAGATGGATGCATTCTATCTTTTCACAAAGACTTTATCTTGTGTTTGGAAAGTGAGAATATTCATTTATAGTTAAAATCCACAAAGCACATGTGCATTAGCTTAATGGCTGATTATTATAAGAGATTAAAGGAAATTGGCTCTGGAGAAGACTGCAGGACAGTTGAAATGTAAGTGTATGTATATATGTACAAATAAAGAGTTTTGCTAAAAAGTGTTTGAAGTGGTTTGGATAAATTGTATTTATATAGGATATTACAGCAAAATAAAGAAAAGGGTGATTTTGGAAAAAATAAAGTATTTAGAACATTTATTATAAAGATATAACATTTTTAGTTCTTTTTGTTGCTCCATTATTCAAGTCTTAACCTGAAATGAATAATCAGTTACCAACTTTATATTAATAGTTTTATATTAAAATCTTTTTTACATATTTTTTATATACATCTCAAGTTTAAAGTAGTTTAACTAAATCTAAAACCATAATATTTGGTAATCAATTTTTTTTTTCACATTTGCTTTTTTACTAATTAAATATTCTTTCAGTGATTACCTGGGTTCAAATGTCTTACCTCTACAAAATAATTTCATTTATTAATCTACTGTTTTCACATTATATTAATCAGTTGAAAGACTACTTTTCTCATCTTTGACAAAATATTACTTATTCTTCTTCTCACAATAATTACTAATTAAGTATTAGTCATTTTGTAATATACTCTTGAACAGTACAGTTCTATGATATGATTAGATGGTAATCAGTTACAGTAGCAAATTTTTCTTTATAAATTATATAGAAATCACATTTCTCAAGGCACAATTTGTCATATTCAACACATTAGAGTTGTTTAATATTCAAATTATATTAAATTTGATCTTGATATACGTTCAATATTTAATCCTGTAGATTGTTACATGAAATTGAATTTTTTGTCTTTTACCTTCATCCAATAGACATTAAAATTTGCCTGTGTATGTGGTTGATTTATTTGAAACATTCATCCTGAAAAATTTTACTTTATGGCAGCTGTTTTATATTTGGATTATCTTAATAATTGCACTTATATATGATTTGTATATTTTTCTATGTATATTGATATATAAGTTTGATGCAAAATTTATAGCACATTCTTTATTAAAGAGTACCAGAGTCCTATTTAACTGCTTGATTCTCCAGGCGCCATATTGAATTTTTTTTAAAAAAACTGACCTGAGACACAATTTTCAGAATAACTTCAGTTTTAATAATGTTAGAGTAAAAAATTTTACATTGATAGAAACTAGAAAAACTAAAGAAAACAATAAATCTAACACAAATAGTGATTACCATTTAAAAATAAGGAAAAAAAGAAATGTCAACATCCGACATAATTATTACTTTATTATTTGTTAATAAATCATTTTTTATAGCGCGATGTTTGTAAACTGTAATATTTAACACAGCATTACGCTGTTGCACATGCGCTTTGAAGATTTAAGTTCTAATTTATCATTAACTAAGTTTAAATTACATCTTCATTGATAATTTCTTTGTATTCCTTACAAAATTATCTTTCAAACCATATATAATAATTCTTATCTGAGAGAATCCATAGCTTCTGAATCTCCAAAACTATTCTCATAAGAATTCTTCATTTTGATCTTATACCCCAAAAGTTAACAAATCTCAAAGGCATCTGCAAGAAAAAGATTCATCCTAATAAAAGATACAAAACAAATCCTTTCCTGAAGGCGAATATGCATTTGTCATCATAGCATTTGGCTTCTTGTCTATCTAAATCTAGAAAATGTAGGCTACTGTTTGTATCAATGATAAAATGAGTTTCATCTCTTCATTTTATATTTTTTGTGTACATCTGTGATGTTTATATTCTTTATCACACCAGTGATGCTATCTTGTTATATTTATTGTCCCACAGAGATATAATTTATTTGCATATATCTCATTTTCTAACTATAGACTTGAAAATAATGTGTTGCAAGATATGGCAAAACTACTGACTCCACAGCATGAGTATCAATGCATAGGCAAGAATCAGAATTTGATTCTTTGCCTGCATACAATTGCATGTGATATATGCATAACTATTGTGGTTACCACTACACGCACATCATTCGAAATCTATTGGTTTCAAGTGTTTATATTTTCACATGGTACTATGATCAGTAAATTTTGTGATTGCTTTATCAACTGCAATCTACAGACCTACAAGAGCAAACACAAACACACTAATATAAATATAAACATACTAATAAATTATTAAACCTTTTGAGAATCATTGTCTATAAAATAATGTTGCCTCAAACTTCGATCAGAGACTCAAAACTACACTGTATAAAAACCACATTTGTTATATTTGAATACAAATTTATATACTATATAATAAAGAGCACAAATGATTTAATATATAATTTATATACAACACACACACCAATACAAACGCAAATTAATAAATTATACCATTTATCAAATAATTAAAAAAATTAAAAATATTATTCAAAAAATTAAAATTGTATACTTACGACCGATATTCTGCGGTTACGTTTATATCGCATTGAAGGCCTTGAATACGAATCGTCAGCATATTTTTATTTCACTTTAGTTAGGTAATGAGGTCGATAAAAATTTTCTGCCTTTATCATTCTCATGTAAACTTGTAAATTGACCAAAATAGAAAAAAATTAAATGAGCCTATTAACAAAAATATTAATGAAAAAATTCAAATTTTATTCAATTTCAAATTGTGATATGTCATTTTAAAGATGGAATTAAGCAGTAAAGAATCCTGGGATTTCTGTTGATGTCATGTTTATAGTTTTCACATAATTTAAAAAAGAAAACAAAATTTCAATGATTCAGCTGCGACACACGAATGACATGCTCTATAGAAAGATTCAGCTCGTTAAAGAATTTACATGATTATGATTGAATAATTGTATAATAGAAACATATTTTATAGATAGATATTGTAATACATTTTCTTTAAATTTAGCATTTCCATTCATCTCTTCAAAATATTACATATTATCCTTTTATCAGATGCCTGCCAGTTGGTTTTTTTTAATTATTCATTTTCAGGGGTATTCAAGTTTTTGCTTGTTTTTCCTCTCAAAATTCTTCTGAAATATTACCAAAATCACCCTTTCCTTTATTTTTGCTGTAATATTTTATATAAATTGGATTTTTCAAAATTATTTTACTGAATATGGGTCACTTCTTAAGTTTAAAAACTATTCAGAAATTGATTATTAATTTCTGTTAAGTTTAAAAAATATTAATAAATCTTGTATAAATTCCATTTGAAAGATTTAATTAAGTCTTTTTTTTTTTCCTTTATATATATTTATAAATATTCACTGAATATGTATTACTTTTTAAGTTTAAAAATTATTAAGAAGTGGATTCTAAATTTTTGTTCATTTTCAAAAATATTAATAAAGCTCTTCACAATATTTAGTTTTTTCTAACCTTATATCTAGTATAAACATGTTGCAAACATTGCTGTGATTTTTTTACATTTAGCATAAGATTGTCATTGAGCATCTTAATTTTATTTTATTCTTTTGGAACATTTTGCTAAAAGAATTAAAATGTGTTATCTTTCCTTGATAGAAGAACATGCAATAGAGTATTCCCAAAATTACAGGATACTAATCAACTGGGGAGAATATTTCCATAGCACTGATTGTTAGATGACTTGTGTCGAGAGACAAGCGATTGCTTTATTGTAACTGTTCCAGATTTACTGCAGCCATATTAAATTTATTTAATTACAGTCAGTTGTGGTACATTTTGTGTAATTTCTTGTATTTTTATTATATTAAAAAAAATATAAAAAGAAATATTAATAGCTTTTAGTCAGCCATATTGTTTTCAAGATTTATTTGATGACCCTGAAAGTGGATTAAAAAAAGCCCACCTGCCAAGCTTCCGGTGAAGGTTAATACATAAATACCATAAAAAAATAATGGTATATTGTAATGTGAATTTGGAATTTATTAAATGAAATGTGAATATTAAGTGCCATTCGAAATACTTGAGCCATAATTGAGACTTATGTAAGAAATAAGTTTTTCCAGATGAAACAACTGCATATTCCTAAGAATGCTCCAATACAAGTTTTAATGTTGATGACTAGGAAGTCAAAACTATCTTTCGAATAAGTTTTTTTTTTTTTTTTGGGGGGGGGGGGTTGACTGCTTTGTATAGTTATGTGTACTGTGATAAAATAGAGGTCATAGACAGGGAGAAATATATACATATGAAAAAATGAAAATCTAAAAATTACCTATTTGGAAATTAATAATAATAAAAAGCCAATTTAATTACTTTAAAAGAAATAATCTTTCTGAGTTCATTTTAAATTTGAATATGACCTTATTGATAGCAGGATTATGGAAAGAGAAATTAGGAAATATTTATTTTTTTAAAAACTGAAAGCAGGCATGAGAGAAAATGTTATGTGTAGGACAATATTAATATTAATACATTGCTTAAATTTATTATGTATCATATAAATATTTGAAAACCAGGCATTCTTCACAAACCTGGGAGCTTAATTGTAAGTATAGAGGATTTGAACTCAGATTTTCAAGCACCCTTCAACTATCCACACTATCTCATACAACTGATACACATGACCACACACATGTAGAAAAGATTAATAATCACCAATATACGTATTTCATGCTAAACCAGCACTCATCAGTTGGTCCAGACTATCATCTCTCACACACATATATAATCAATGCTCAGTTTATATTAAGATAGCAAATCTTCCATACTTTAATGGACAGGCTTCAATCCACTGCAACCTCCAACTTTTCAGCAATCCATATCATTGAAAATCTGATGATGAAACCTCAAATGCTATATAAAACTGAGTATCACACTTTTATTGACTCAGTAGGCTATGATCATAATATTATTCCTATGGAAATTTGCCCTTACATTCATCACACTAATTTTTCAGAACAATTATAATAAATGAAAACTGATTTATCAATTCAAATAAAATAAGACCCTTAGAAAAAACTATCATTATTTGAGAATTGCTTTGGCGAGTTGGAATATATGTTCGTTTATTTTTAATGACTAGAATTTTTTGAAGTTATTTTGTGACATAATAATAGTAGATAATTTTTTTATATTGCATGTTCTAATAATAAATAATGGAATGATTTACTGGTCCATAATTGTATAATTTTGAACATTGGAAAGAACAGAGGTGGCGCTGTGATCTCTGGATTTTGCGCTCAAGAGTCTGACACTTTACTACTGCACTAAACCGAGCGAGCAGTCTTATACACAAAATATTTAATCACTATTGGTCTAGAATCAGCCTACTTATATGTGCAATTAGGTTATTCACTATATTTTGTTCTAAGTCATTGGTGATGTAAATTAGGGAATAGATGTTTGAACTTTGTTTATAATGCTTTAATTTACAATATGCTCTTTACTGTACTGATCAATATGCACTTATTACTTTTCAGTAAACACATATATTAATCAGATATTCTTTTAATGTGTATATATATGCAAAAAGTATTACCTGACTTTAAAGAATAAATTTCTTACTTAAATTATGATTATCAACCAATATGTAGATCACTGATACTTTTTAATATACTCATACCTATAATCCAATTTACTTTTAAAAATATATTACAAATGCAAATTATTATTAAAATTAATTTTTAAAAAATAGAACAATATCGCTATGAAAAAGACAGTTTAAATAGTAAGTTAAGAGTACACATTGCATTTACATATGTAAGAACTGATGTGTGCATGTGTTCACACTGCTCTCAAAACAATAAAGAAAATAGCTTACTACACCTGGGTCTCTTTTTACGCGGACTTATTTAACACGATTTTGAAGCTCACCGGAAGTCGAACTTTGATAATGCGCCATCACTTTAAATAATAAATTTCGCGCACTTACGTTATATTGAAAGTAATAGCACATTATTGGAATTTGACTTTCATCTTAGTAATTTCAATATTTTCAGTGCTTTATAATAGTAAGATTTTATACAATAATGAAATTAAAATCATAATTTCCACGTTTTATGTATACACACATTAAATTTTACAAGATTATAATGTAAATTTGTTCAAACATTGTGCGTGTTAATTTTGCATTTTAAATCACATTCTGTTTTTGCTTTTTAAAAAAGAACATAATCAATTATTAATCATTTAGTGTCCGCAAGTTTATTTTTAAAAGGTCAGTAATAGCAGTGAAACAAAATTTGATTTTTAAACGGAATTGAAAATTAAAGACAAAAATAAGAATTTAATTTTTAATTGTTAGTTTTAATTAAATTTTTCCCAGCAGTGGTGAATAAATGTCTTTATTATTGTAAGTCTAAGTTCATAAACAATTAATAAAATCGTCTCAAAGATTAATTACTAATTACGTTGTCACCAGAAATCTATTGACACAACATGAGTGTGAAGTTAGCGCTAGTTGTATTTCCTCAGTTTGCAAACGTAACGTGTTTTTTCGGCAAATATCGATAATAATTAAAACGTGTATAAAAAAATGTAATTTATGCATAAAAATATATTATTTTGAATAAAATTAAATATTATAGTTAAAAAAAGTTTGTCTTGTATCAATTTTTTTCAAATTTGAAATTTTTTATTAGTCATATTTTATTTCCTTATTTTTTTTTTGCGCGAATTTTAAAGTAATTTTACATTGGTGCTTTGCTTTTACGCGAATTTTGAAAAATCACAGACCGCATCCCCCCCTTTTTAATGTAAGTTACGTCTATTTTTGCATGATTTCGTTTGCGCGTGTTTGCTGAGGAACCTATCTATTGCGTAAAACGAGACCCAGGTATATATGTGTTTTGTTTTATATATTTTTTAAATTTTTTCTGGAGTTCTTTTTCTTTTTTCATTATTTCATGAAGGGATGATACCTCTTAGTAACCCAAATGGTAGCCTTACATTTCTATAGAATTGAATTAATAATTTTCTTTTTGATATCTAAAAAAAGAATTTCAGTTTTTTTTAAAGCCTAGCAAAATTGCTATAATCTCTAAATTAATGCTTTCAAGGCATTTAAATGAAAATTTAAATTTTTGAGGTGAAAAAAAAAGTGAAAACATTTTATTTATTTTATATTGCCATGAAAGAATAAATGTACATGATTATATGAGTGCAAAACTTGCATAAGACTTAGTGCAAGCAAGAAAATGGCTGCTACATATTGGAAAATATAAATTTAAAATGCAGTTAGAATAATATATATATATAGGCTACACTATATATATTTTAAATATATACCTTTATCATGTTTAATAACTTCCATTATTAGCTCTAAAAAAACATTTTATTTTATTTATTTTTAAATATTTTAAATCGAACGTGTTTGACCATCTTCAAACCTCCCCAGTCCTCTCTAATTTCTACCTGACTATAAACAATCTCCAACAATAAATTTATTTATCTCTGGTAGCTTTTTGCTTTCCTTTTTATTTGCAATTCGTACTCTCTTATTTTTTTATTTTTTTTTAACTATTATTAATTATCTTATATACGTAATATTATAATTTGCTTGCCTTGGTCATCTTCTCTTCTCACACTGCTCATCGATTTCAACTTTTATCACTATGCAATTTAGTGTTTATTTTTTATTTTAGTTTCAGACTTTTTTTAAAATTTTAATTATGATTTTACTTTTTTAAATTATGCTGGATCAATTTATGGCACTTTGGCACCCACCTTGGATGGCATTTGATTCGGGTTTCCTGAAATTTACCATCTTAACTAGGTTTAAATACCTTTTATCTTTTGGCTTTAACACTATAGGAACGGACCAGCCCTTCAAGCAGAGGGGAGAATACCATTGATAGCATAACCGTCAATGATACTCATGGCCCGATTGAGCTATATAAAGCATAACATAACCACTTTTGCTGACCACGGCTCACCTCGATTGTTGGAACAAATCCCTGCCATACAAAGCATTTTTTTTGTTTTGAGGATCAAACTCAGGTACCAGCCAACTTATGTTATATAGTCTGCATGCTTTGGATGACAGGTACACAATCCAGTGCTTAGCACATTCCAGGCTAGCTCATACTCTGTATCAGGGGTCCAGCATATTTACCTTAACATGTAAAAATAACTACTCTTAAATTAATAATGATACAGTGACCAGAGAAAGAGAGAGAGAGAGAATAGACAAAGTAATACTTAAGCAAACATTAGTATTTATTTAAGCACACACATCTAATATAATATAGCAATATTTTACATAAAGAAATATAAATAATTAGTTTCAGGCTAAATTTTATAATAGTTCTTCATTAATTAAAGTTTATTTAAAATAAATATAAAGTGTCTATAGATAAGTATCAAAATATCTTTACCTTGGCTTTCATGATTGCCATTTTTCAACCGGTTGGTTTTTTGATCTCCATCGATGGTTTCAAGGCTTATTTCCAATTTCTTTGTCTTGTCAATGAAAGAGACATTGTAGCAGTAACATCTATTTTATGATTTCAGCATTAGTTTTCAGTGATGGTTTAGGCAGGGACAATTAATTTGTGGTGGACTTTGGGGGCCTGATACCCAGTCAAACACTTTTAATGTCTAGCAATGCATGTTGTTAGATCTGGAGCTTTTCCATGGATGTTGACTGCTGCAGTAATTGATTGGCTTACTACTGTGTTTAGTTTTAGAATATCTGGATCTCTGATAGTTTGGATTCTTAATGAAAAACACTGAGTCTGCATGTCAGTCTGAACTGAATAATAATAATCTGAACTGACTTACAGATTGAAGACCAGACTCATTTACAGACTCAAGAGTGGAATGGTCTAATAGATTGAAGACCTGACTAAATAACAATAGGCCATAGCAACTTTATATACTTATTTCTCTCATTATTTTAATTTGTCATTATTTTTAATTTGGATCTTAACTTAAGTCTGTTTTTTAATTATTTTTACATTTGCTTTAATCTAATCTTTTTCTTAGATCAATCTACTATTGTTTTTATGAAATGGGTTACATATTTTTCTTTTAATTAATTCAATCAGTAATCTTTTAACCTATTTTTCAACAGTAACAGTTAAAACATGACAGACTTTCCATCATTCTAATCCCGGAAATTTTAGAGCTATGGTAAAATTTTAGCATCATTTGAAAGGTTATAAAAAGTTCCATAAGATGCTGCCTTCTCGTGAATTATTTTACAAGTATAAAATCAATAAAACTGTCAGTTAAGCTCAAACAAAGACGGAAGGTGGAACTTATCTTAAATGTGATTGGCTATTAAATTTTGACAACAAAGAAAATCTCTTGTCAATAACGAAATTGCTCCAATTTCCTTTATTTCATTTCAAAAGCGATAAACGAATGTTTTAGAACATTCTAAAAGGTTTTTTTGACATATAAATTATTTTGATAAAATATGCTAAAAATAAAATTATTATAGAAAAATATATAAGATTTTAGTAAAAATTATTTATTTTTCGGGAACATAAAACTGAGAAAGAAAGCATTGACATCAGCAACTCTTTTTAATTGGTTTCTAATTGATTTTTAAATTCACCGCTATCGAATATTTCTACAATAAATAAATAGAAATTTATTTTTGAAAAAACTTTCGTTCACTTTAATAACCTGACAAATTATTAATATACTTTTTACAAACGAAACTCAAGTGACTATAATATTAAAAGATGAATATATTTTGACAATTGAGTTTGTAACTTGACCAATTAAACGTTTAGAGATTTTTTCTCACTCAGCCAATAAACAAATCAGCAATTAATAGGCTAAACTAATCACATTTTTGAAAGTTTTCACTAACATATATTTTTACGCATCTGTTTTTTTTAATTTATTTTTTAATTTATAAACAAGGAGAGTTTTCTTTAAAAAGGAGAGTTTTTAAATTTTTTCCTACCCTGTTCTTTTTTTAAAAAAAATTATAACAATCTTTTTTTTATTTTACAAAATTGCATTTTAAAATGGAAGAAAACTACCCTAAAACATATTCCTTTTTTATTTATTTATAAATTATAAATATGAAATGCTAGTACACCTGGGTCTCTTTTTACGAGGACTTATTCAACATGATTTTGAAGTTACGCGATTCGTGTTTCATCGGAAGTCGACCTCCAATAATGCGCTATTACTTTAAATAATAAATTTTGCGCACTTACGTTATATTGAAAGTAATAGCACATTATTGGAATTCTACTTTCATATTAGTAATTTCAATATTTTCCGTGCTTTATAATAGTAAGATTTTATGCAATAATGAAATTAAAATCATGATTTCACATTTTATGTATACACATATTAAATTTTACAAGATTATAATGTAAATTTGTTCAAACATTGTGCGTGTTAATTTTGCATTTTAAATCACATTCTGTTTTTGCTTTTTAAAAAAGAACGTAATCAATTATTAATCATTTAGTGTCCACAAGTTTATTTTTAAAAGGTGAGTAATAGCAGTGGGCACAATTAAAAATTAAAATCTGATTTTTAATTGTAATTAACAATTTAAAAATTACTTATGGGTGACTTGAAATTAATGTGATGTAAAACGAAATTTGATTTTTAAACAGAATTGAAAATTAAAGACAAAAATAAGAATTTAATTTTTAGTTGTTAGTTTTAATTAAATTTTTCCCAGCAGTGGTGAATAAATGTCTTTTTATTATCATAAGTCTAAATTCATAAACAATTAATAAAATCATCGTCGTCGTCAACAGAAAACCATTAACACAACATGAGAGTGAACTTGGCGCTAATTGTCTTTCCTCTTGTGAGAATAATTGCTGAGATATTCTTGACTTCGTTTAAGGAGAAGCCAAATACATCACATCACATGAGAATCTGATTTTTTACTAGTTTGCAAACGAACGTGTTTTGGGGCAAATAGCGATAATAAGTAAAACGTGTATAAAAAAATGTAAATTACTGTACTGTAAATTATGCATAAAAATATATTATTTTGAATAAAATTAAATATTTTAGTTAAAAAAAGTTTGTCTTGTATCAATTTTTTTCAAATTTGAAATTTTTTGTTAGTCATATTTTATTTCCTTATTTTTTTTTTGCGCGAATTTTAAGGTAATTTTACATTGGTGCTTTGCTTTTACACGAATTTTGAAAAATCACAGATCGCATCCCTCCTTTTTCAATGTAAGTTACGTCTATTTTTGCGCGATTTTGTTTGCGTGTGTTTTCTGAGGAACCTATCTATCATGTAAAACAAGACCCAGGTGTATATATGTTTGGTTCATAACACATATCTCGCTAGAGTTACGATATATATATATACTAATTATAGCTACTGAAATGTTTTTATATAGCACATTTACCCACAAATTTCTTTTTTTTTTTGTAATAATATACTTAATAAAATGTTTATTCATTATTTAATACTTTTTTCAATTTAAGCTTTATTTTTTTGATCAGGTTTTTATATATTTTGAGTTTAATAAATTAATATTTTCTCCATAGGAAGTCATTATAATAGCTTTTTTTTTTTTTTGCAAGATTTTGATCTACAAATCATTTTGATGAACTATTTAAACATGTCTGGGGATAAAGGTATATTTGTTAAATTAAGCTTATCTAAATTATTCATATTTTTATATGTTTGATATTTTATTGTGCATAAGTTTTTATGCTTTCATGGTGTAAAGATTGATATATCAAAATTAGATGGATTCTAGTAAGCCTAAGATATTTCTAGTCAATCTTCTCTTGAGTATTAGTAAATAAATGATTATATAACTAATCTGCAGAGTGAAAGTTAGAGATTGTTAATTAGGGCAGATGATTGATGAAATGACCACTGTAAAAGGAGTGAAACCAGCATCATTCTCCAATTATCACTGATATCGGGATTAAACTCAGAACTGTAACTAAAATTATGCTGTACTTTTTAATATTTTAAAAGATTTGAAGCCATTTTCCCACAAACTCGCAACATGCAATGAGTGTTTGTTGGAAGAGTTTTAAATTGTTCCTTGATAAAGACTAAAATAATATAGTTGAAATGGGATAGATTATTGTACATTATAATAGTTCATATTATAATATATCAAGATTTATAAAGAAGTTTATGTGTGGTTTGTTGTGTATATATATATATTGTCCCGATAGATCATACAATTATTTTAAATGATAATTTTTTAATTAAACATAGCTCAATGTATATATAAAGAAAGGGATAAATTACTATCCCCAGGCTGTGACTTAAAAGCATTCTAATTGTTGAACAAAGGGTCAAGAATAAAATGAATTCCCTTTGTTTTCATTTAAATAATAATATAAAAAGTTAATATATAGGGTATATGAGCACAGATTTTCACACGACCCATCACTCTTCATACAATTTCATAACACCTGCACATTTGAACACATATATGTTGAAAAGATAAATAATCACCAATATAGGTATTTCATGCTAAACCAGCAATCATCAGTTGGTCCCGATTACCATTTCTACACATATATGCTATAAATGCTCAGATATATATTAAGATAGCCAAACCTCACCCTTCAATGGACACGTTTCAATCCATTCCACACTCCAACTCTTCAACCATCTATCCAATTGAAAATCTGTTGATGGAATGCTCAAAGGCCACTATGAGGCCAAGATTCTTGTCACACCCATGTTGACCTAGCCTGTCCATTGAAGTGTGAGGTTTGGCTATCTTAATATATATCTGAGCACTTATAGCATATATGTGTAGAGATGGTAAACTGGACTAACTGATGATTGCTGCTTTAGCATGAAATACATATATTGGTGATTATTTATCTTTTCAACGTATATGTTGTCAAGTGTATCAGTGTTATGAGATAGTGTGGAGAGTGGTGGGTCATGTGAAAGTCTGTGCTTATATACCCTATATATTACATATATAGACACACATATATAATAAGCCTGTTTGTTTCTGTTAATATAAAAAGTTATTAAAATAATTTTTTATATCAACTAGACTTATGCGTCTGTATTCCTTTATATTTATAAACTGCCACTCTTTAAACAATCAATGTTTCCCAGAACTAATTACAGAATCATTTTAATATTTTTTGCTTCATCCTAGTAATTGTTTAGGTTTTGTTTTAAATATATATATTTTCATATGTCATAACATCGGCCGGATGGCGAACCCACAACCGTCTGCAAACAACTACTTGCAAGGCGGTTGCAATGACCTCTCGGCTAAAAACATATTTTAAGATTAAATTTTTGTTCTATATTGTGTACCAATAAATTGTATTTGATTTTTTAGAAATGTAAGTTTAAAGATTCTTCAACTTTACAAATACAGGGAAAGAAAGTAATAAGCTGAAGTACATAATCAGAACATACATTTTCTTGAATGGAATATTACTGTTTTGCCTTTAAAAAAATGAATGATATATTTATTATTTGAACTTCATTTCTAAAATGTAATGAATTATTATTATCACTAAGTAATGAAATTCTGTTCTAAAATTTAAAATTGCATATATAATTATGAAAGAGAATAAGATTTCCTACTATAGTGTTTATGGATTCAGAACCTATTATAATTTTATTTTTTACCATTATATCTTTTTTTTTATGATTTATCTTAAAAGCAAATATTTTCAAATGAAAATGGCTGTAATCATAAATGCTTTGTGTTTAATAAAATAGGTAAAAATATTTTGCAAAAAATCATAAATTTTTAAATAAACAATTGTAAAGGTCATTTACAATCACCAGAAACCCACCTTTCCCAGTCTAACTAACTAGTAGCTCAATCTATGAGAAATTTAAATCAGTGAAAATACAATGATGAGTAGAGCGCGCAGGGAGTAAATAACAATTTGATATATATTTTTTAATTCACTAAAGTAAAAACAATTTATTGTAATCAAAAGAGAAAAGATAACAATAATCATAATTGAGAATAAACTTGCAAACCACTTATATATATGTTATTTGAGTACATAAACCAAAAGTTATTGTTTTATGCATTATTGACTGACTTTGATGACAGCAGAAGTCATCGCACAAAGGGATGACTTTGTCAACTCATTGCTAGGTAACCAAACATGGAAACAAAATAAAGAATTAATTAGATGACTATTTTAGCCCAATAAATCTATAGTGTATACGTAATAATAGTTCAGCATATGAGCTACTACATGTGTTCACGACCGGAAATAACATCAATCTCGGTTGGGTTCAAATGGATAATAAAAAAAACCCAATATGTTCCATCATGGGAGATCTTTTTCTTTCATTTTTTTTTTTTGAAAATCGGCTGTCACTAACGAATGACAACCACATCATTCAGAACTTTTGAATGCAAACTGAAGAACAACATGGCTACTTAAATCAACTATAGAAAATCAAATTGGCAATATTTGAAAGGCCAAGAGAAATCCAAATCGACGATAAGAAAACTAAACTATAACTACATAATAACAAGTTAAACAATAATTGATAGTTCTACACTATCGTTAAAATAACAGAAGTTGACATTTCTTTGTGTGTTTAACTCACTAGAGCTTAAAAAACGTAATAATGACACTTGTCTGTGAGAAGAGAAAGTAAAAAGTAACAGAGAAGTAAAACATTAAGATTTACCTTAAACTACGCCTATAATATTCGACTATGCATTAATGTTATAGTGCAATGTGCAGGGGCTAGAAGGTAGATATGTCATGAAGAAGCTAATGCCATTCTAAGACCTGACAGGGTGGAGAAACTCTGGCAATGAGAAAGACCAAATGAAGGGAAATGTCGAGAGTCTATGGTATGTCATCAAGACTTATTCCAAAGGAGCCCATGTTAGAATAACCTGACCTTATCACCAGTGAAGTTAAAGAATGTGAACTTTTTATCCGGACCTTACTCCATAAAGGGTGGATTCGCCTAAATATTGTTATCAGCAAGCTGAAAGACACTCATTTGGCGTGTGCTACTTTTAAATCATCGTGACAAATGTAAATGATTATTGTAATCTTTATTTTGTTTTTATGTTTGAAAAAAAAAAAAACCTTTGTAAATTAGCTTAGCAAACATTATTTAACCATAAAAGGGAGGGGAGGGGTTAACCTTAGTTAGATAAACTTTTTTTAAAATAAAGTTTAATGTTCCCAACCCCAATATCTTGACATGAATTGTCCAGTGTGAAATGGAGGTAATTTATTTTTTATTTTATCTCTGCACATTAATTACAATCACTGTTGACAGAATAGAATTTTCATTGTCTGTTTATTATTACATTAACCCTTGTTTATTTATTTGTTTTTCGGTATGATCGACTAACGTTCTTTGCATGAATGCTTTATCCTATAACATGAGGGACATATACTATTGAATAAGAAAGAAAAAAGGAGGAGGGGTCTCTAAGAGAATCCCAGGATCCACACATGAGATCAACAATCATCGGAATTTAATGAAACGTCCGTGTATAATATTCAGTTATTAATTTTTTTGTGTGTTTAGGAAAACTATACATTCACTTTCGCATTTAATGTAAATAATGCTTGTCAAGTGAATGTGAATTTCTACTGCAGGGAAGGGGGGTACGAAACTTGATAATATTTAATCATATAAGCAATAGAAAATCATCCTTGACATTAAATGCTATTAAAATTAATCGTTATTGTTAAATATTTTGTTTGAATAATAAACTTTGTTAATTTGTTTCATACCAAATTCGATCTCTTACATATCATAATCAACACACACATTCAAACTTAATACACCATTTAAGTGCACGCACACCCATATGAGCCTTACATAATCAAAAAGAATGAATTATTACAGCACCTATGACAAGATTGCCACCGACATAGGAATATAACAGCTAATTTCCCTAGCTGATTCCATCCCTGAAGAGAGTTGAACGCATTTACTCCCTGGGTTTGAATACTGGCGCATAGCATGGCTAGAAAGGGAAAAGAGATGTAGATGAACTAATCTAAATCACATCTGAATTTAATAGAACTGTGAGCTAGCATATTGGAGGGGGATGTGGTTGTTAGGTACTTTGTTGTCTCATCATGCAAATCCTACCGAAGACTCAGAGACTGACCGTAGTTAGATCAGTTCCCCCTATTTTTGTACAAGTGTCCAGCCTGTTACACTATATACAGAAAATATCTAATTTTCTTTCCAAAGTATAACACAAAAAAATGAGAGTTTGCAAATGTTCTCTCAAGTGCTTTTGAAGCTGATAATCACACATCTACCTATCCGAATCGTTGTTGGCTCATTTTTGCTGTGAGATCTTCAGTTTTTTTTTAAACTAATAACTCCATATTTAATTCCAGTTTTTAATATTAAATGAACAGCAAAATAATGCTAGAGATATTTATGAGGGAGTGAAGAACAACTGAAAGTAGCATATCAATTATTCATGATGAAACTATGATCAAATAAAGCAAGTTAACTATATGAATTTGCTTTTTTATAAGAAAAAAACTCTTGACTATAAATAATTAAGCTACAAAATATTCTACTTTCATGATTATTGATTGGTAAGAGCTATTAAATTAAATCTTAACAATTGAAATGTGTTTCCTTCATGAAAAAATCTTATAAGACTTAATATTACAATGGATTTAGAATTATAAATAGAAAAGGAACCATGTGAGTTTTTCAATGAAACTATTAGTCAAACTGTGATCCCAATGGATTTTTTTTCTATTATTAAATCAGTATGCAATGTGAGATAAATCAGATTAATTACTATATTCTCCAATACTGGCATCAAACCGTCTTTTAATATTGAAAAGTAGTTTAATTTGCAAAATGTTCTATTTATTTTTAATAAATACATATATTGGGGATCATGTATTTTTTTGTATGTGCATGGTCATGTGGATCACTTGCTTGAGGTAGAGTGGAGGATGGTTAGACTGAAAAATCCTGAGTTCAAAACCCTCTGTTTAAATTGTTATCTTTAATAAAGAGTGCCTACATTTATACCTGAAATTTTAGTAGTAATAATTCTTCTGGTTGAAGACATTTAATTCTAATAGTTTCAAATCTCTAGAGAGTTTTTCTCAGAGCTAGATTGATTGATAGATAAATAAATACTGTAACAAACATGACATTAGATCAGTGTTTACCAAAGTGGGCGGTACATCCCCCCCATTTGGCAGTGAAGACTTTTATGGGAGCAATAATGGATTCAGAAGCATTTGAGGGGCGTCCAGATGGTCTAGCCTTTTCTATGGATGTATCGATCATCGGCTTTAACTCGCTGTCAAACCACTAATTTTTACGTTATTTGCTGATTTTATGGTTATTTTATAAATTGTTTATGTGCAAGAATATATAAAAAAGGTAGATACTCAGAGTAATTGTAAATGTTTTGCACATTTTTGATGGTTTTTCTTTCTCTATTAACAAGTTAAAAGGAATGCAGGTTATTATTGTATGGCTAGTTTTAAATTTTACTAATAGATAAAAGTGGCAATTTAAGGCTTATACCAGCTGAAAGAATGTCATATCTCAGATTTGTTTTCTTTTTTGTTTTGCATCTTTTGTAAAGGTGGAAAAAGCTATTTCCATTGCATTAAAATTAGTATGTACACCTGGGTCTCTTTTTACGCGGACTTATTTAACACGATTTTGAAGTTACGCGATTCGTGTTTCACCGGAAGTCGAACTCAGATATTGCGCTATTACTTTAAATAATAAATTTCACGCAGTTACGTTATATTGAAAGTAATAGCACATTATTGGAATTCGACTTTCAACTTAGTAATTTCAATATTTTCAGTGCTTTATAATAGTAAGATTTTATGCAATAATGAAATTAAAATCATGATTTTCGCATTTTATGTATACACACATTAAATTTTACAAGATTATAATGTAAATTTGTTCAAACATTGTGCGTGTTAATTTTGCATTTTAAATCACATTCTGTTTTTGCTTTTTAAAAAAGAACGTAATCAATTATTAATCATTTAGTATCCACAAGTTTATTTTTAAAAAGTGAGTAATAGCAATGGGCACAATTAAATTTGACAATTAAAAATTAAAATCTGATTTTTAATTGTAATTAACAATTTAAAAATTACTTATGGAGACTTGAAATAATCTGATGTAAAATTTGATTTTTAAACGGAATTGAAAATTAAAGACAAAAATAAGAATTTAATTTTTAGTTGTTAGTTTTAATTAAATTTTTCCCAGCAGTGGTGAATAAATGTCTTTTTATTATCATAAGTCTAAGTTCATAAACAATTAATAAAATCATCGTCTCAAAGATTAATTACTAATTACGTTGTCAACAGAAAAACATTAACACAACATGAGAGTGCAAACGAACGTGTGTTTCCGCAAATAGCGATAATAATTAAAACATGTATAAAAAAATGTAAATTATCGTACTGTAAATTATGCATAAAAATATATTATTTTGAATAAAATTAAATATTATAGTTAAAAAAAGTTTGTCTTGTATCAATTTTTTTCAAATTTGAAATTTTTTATTAGTCATATTTTATTTCCTTATTTTTTTTTTTGCGCGAATTTTAAAGTAATTTTACATTGGTGCTTTGCTTTTACGCGAATTTTGAAAAATCACAGACCGCATCCCCCCTTTTTCAATGTAAGTTACGTCTTTTTGCGCGATTTTGTTTGTGCGTGTTTTCTGTGGAACCTATCTATCGCGTAAAACGAGACCCAGGTGTATATGTAAAACAGAACTTCTTGAGGAATTAACTGTTTTATACTTGTGTCCATTGTTTTTTTTTTATTTTCTAGTATTTCCCCCCCCCTTTTTTTAGATGGGCTATCATCGTTTCCTGTATTAGCTGTTCTATTCATTTTTTTAATATTTCTGGGTATTTTTCTGTTACTTTTTATTTTTATTTTGAGTATCCATTTTTGTTTTGGCCCTAGTATACATTAAATTTGTTTTTATAACTATTTCTGACTCGTGCAAATTTTATTTTACTTGGTTTATTTATTTTTTAAATATTTTAAAATCAAATGAAGTGTTCGACTAACTCAAAAACTTCAGTTCTATCTAATTTCCACCTGACTATAAACAACCCCCACCCCCCAATAACTATTTATCTTTGGCAGCTTTTTCCTGTTTATTTACAATTTTTACTTATTTTGATTCTTAATTATTTCATATTTTTAATATTATAATTTGTTTGCTTTGGTCTTTTTCTGTTCTCACACTGCTTACCAATCTCACTTATATAACTACGCAATTTAGCATTTATTTTGTATTTTAGTTGTGAACTTTTTTTTCAAATTTAATTGCGATTTTACTTTTTTTTAAACTTTGATTTTGCTGGGTCAATTTGTAGCACTTTGGCCTCATGTTGGGTGCCATTTCAACCATGTCCCATGATATTTACCATATTAACTGGTTTCAAATCCCTTTTTAACATATAGTTTTAATAAGCTTTACAATCTAAACTTTAATAAGTTTAACATTTATTTTAATACTACAGGAACAAACCAGTCCTTCAAGCAGAAGGGAGAATACCATTGATAGAGAGCCATCAATGATACTCATGAACAGATTGCGCTATGCAAATCATAACACAATCACATTTCCAGACAATGGTCCACCTCAACTGCTGGATTCAAACCCCTGCATTTTATTTGTTTTGAGGATCAACTTCAGGCACTAGCCAATCAGGTTATATAGTTAGCATGCTTTGGATTATGGGCACACAATCCAATGCTTGATATTCCATGACTAGCTCACACTCTCTCTCAAGGTCCAGCACATTACTTATCTCATAAAAATAATTATATTCATAAATTAATGGTGACACACTGATATGAAAGAAAATAGACCAAATAATATTTAAGCAAACATTAATATTTATTCAAGCACACACATATCTAATATAATACTCTACATAAAGAAATATGATTAATGATTAGTTTCAGGTTAAATTTTATAATAGTCCTTCATTAATTAAATGTTCATTTAAAATAAATATAAAGTGTTTATAGACAAGTATCAAAATGTCTTTACCTAGGTTTTCATGATTGTCAGTTCCAAGCAGTTGGCTTTTTGGTTTCCTATGGTTTCAGGGTTTGTTTTTATTCTTTGTCTTGACAATAGGAGAGTTTATGGCAGCGTCTATTTCATCATTTTGGCATTGGGTTCCAGCGAGGATTCATGCAGAGAAAGATTTGTGGAGGACTTTGGAGCCTGAAGTCCAGTCAAACACTTCTAAACATAATCTAGCAACTAATTTTTGCTACATCTGCAGCTTCTGTAATAATATTTTCCTTAGCAGTAATGAATGGCTATATTCTGTTCTTAGATTTTTTGATCTCTGGAGCAATGAATAATGTAACATGCAAAATGAAGACCAGACTAAATTCGATCACAAAGTGAAGGCCGGAATGAATAACGATAGATTGTGATGACTTTATATATCGTTCTCTCTCGTTTTAATTTTTTATCATTACTTTCAATTTTCATCGAAACTTGAAGATGTTCTTTTTTTAATTTTTACATTTTGTTTTTATCTAATCTTTTCTTAGATTAATCTACTATTGCTTTTATGATTTTAGTTTATATAGTTTTAGCTATTACAATGATTGGTTTCAATTTTATTCTCAATCAGAAATCTTACTAGCATTCCAAATTAATTAATTAATTCTTTTATTTTCGATTTCTACTAAGATTTACTTTTACCTTTATTCAATAGAGAGTTTTCTTTTCTTAGATTAATCTACCATTGCTTTTGTGAGTTAGTTTACATAGTTTTAATTATTACAATTATTGGTTTTGATTTTATCAGTCAGAAATCTTACTAGCATTCCAAATTAATTAATTAATCATTTTATTTTCGATTTCTACTATGATTTATTTTTACCATTATATAAGAGTTTTCTTTTAAAAAAAGGTTTTTTTTAAATCTTCGCTATTTTAGATCCCTCCCCCCTTGCATGTTCTCTCACCATTCTAAACTTTTTTATTTTAAAAGAAAACAATATAGTGCAATCTTTTTATTCTACAAAATTGGGGTGTTAAAAAAATCTATTTCTGAAATAATTATTTCAGCTATTTTCTTTGATTTTCTTTTTTAATAAATCCAATTTTATATTCTGAATTATAAAACATGTAATGCGTATGTATATATGTAGTTTTCCCAAAAAAAATCAAGTCAGATGTCACGTGACCTACTTCAATAAACTTGTATTACAAATGTTATATATAGAGCTCGCCAGTAGCAGAAACTGGTCTGGGGATATTCTGTGAAGCTTGTTAAGAGCTTATTTGCGAGCTCTATATATAACATGTAGTTTTATACATATATCTCGCTAGTGTTATAATATATATCCATACTATATCAGAATAAGTTAAATCATATTTATTAATTTATAATTAACTTCATTACAAAATCTACACCTTGCATCCCTTTTTTTATTACTATAATCATTTACTAGTAAATGAACATAAATTATCATTTTTTACCATTATCGATCCACTACAGAATGAAGCATGTTTAGTCCAATTTCCCTAATCTCTAGCCTATATCACCAAACTTTGTTATTTCATCTATTCATTTTACAGACTCTTTCTAGGTCTTTGACCAACTATCCATCTATTATTATTTTTTCTAGCAATAAATTGAGCCCAGATCAATTTTTCTTAATTCTTTCAATGGCATCAATAATACCTGTTTGTTCTCTTACCCCTGTATTTCATTTTTGATCTCTTCTTGTTATTTCTAACACACATTTGTCCCCTTTTTATTAAATGGTCTGAAATTTCTGTCCAATTCTCAGATCCATAAATAAGAACTGATAAAATACATTATTAAAAATCTTTTCAAACACATAAGTATATATATATTTTTAATATCAAAGCATTCCACCCACATTTAATTCTATGATTATTTTCATCCATTATATTTCCATCTGTATTAATAATCTGATCTAGGTATCTGTAATTATTTACTTCTAATTGATCATTATCAGTCATTATTTTCGCTGAGAAGTTTCATTGAAAATTATTAGTCTTTTAAGCATTTATTTTTAATCCTATTTTCTAACTTTCATATGATAACTCTTGCAATATTTTCTGAAGCTGTGAAGTATTATTTGCAAAGCAAAATGTCTTAAATAATCTCAGTTTACTTTTACTCCCTTAGCTTTTCATTTTAATTCACAAAATACTTTTTGTAAAACTGCTATAAAAACTTTCGAGATATGGAATCCTATTATCATATATCTTTCTCATTGTTAATCTTCTTAGTATCATTATGTAATCTAATCATTGCTATTGTATTTTGACAAATATTTGACAAATATTCTTCAGAATATGACTACCTTGGGTACTGTAGAAATGCTTATAGAATCAAATGCCTTTTCATAATCTACAAATCCCACTACCTTGGGTACTGTAGAAATGCTTATAGAATCAAATGCCTTTTCATAATCTACAAATCCAACACATAATGGTTGTTGGTCCGTTATAATTTCTCTCAATATTTGGATGTGATCCACTATGCTAAAACCATTTATAAATCTAATTTGTTCTTTTGACTGATTAAGATACAGAAATGAAATTATCTCTGTAAAAAGTTTGTATAGAACTGATAAAAGTTTAATAGGTCAATTTTTTAAGTATTCTTTATTAACCTTTTTTAAATATTAATTATGACTTGCATCCTTCCAGCTATCGGGTACAGCTTTATCATTTAAACATTTGATATATAACTTTGATAGCAATTTTTGTATTCATCTGTTGCTATAAGATATTAATTATAATTCTATTATCAACTGGAACTTTTCTCTTGTTCACAGATTTAATTGTGTCTCACTTCTTCATTTAGCATTTGGGACTATTCACAAAATGTTGTAGGGAATAGATATGGTTTTCTTGTTATTTATTGCTATATATTTTTTTTTATAAAACTCTTCCACACATTTCATAATAGTTGCAATTTTTTCTTATTGCAGTTCTACCAATACGAAAATGTTTTATACTTTTGAGACTTTTATTCTTATCTATAGTTTTCCTTCTCAATTCATTCTTATATTTTATTATATCATTATTAATTTTATATCGTATCATTTTATAAAACTTTAGATATTCAGTTCTTAATGGCTTATTTTTTAAAAAAAGTATATTTGCTTTTTATCATATAATGAATGTCATCTCAGTGGAAAATTTACTGGTAAATTATTCTTCCCTATACCATCTACTTTAGTTGCATTTCTTAATAGTGTATCTGTTATCTTTCTATTAATTTCATTCAAATCTGAACCATTTTCAAAATCTGTTAATATTTTACAACAATTTGCAAGTTCTAATTTAAATTCATAGGAATGTTTCCAAAGGGTAAAAATCAACTGTGAATGCTGATTTCCATAATTATTTTTGTCTCTAATTTCACATTCACATATATCTTATATATTACTAATCAGTGATTACTTCCTGTGTTGAATTTATTAAAAATATTACTATCTTGAAATACATATTTTCTATTACGCAAAATATATCAAATTCAGCTGTACCTTCATTTTGATGCTTCTATGACCATTTCCATTTAGCATTTTTGCAAGAAAAAAAACTTAGTTTTTGCAAATTCCACAAATCTGTATTTTCTCTCATTTCTATCACTATAACCAAATCTATTTCTTACCATTTAAATCTCCCATGACATATGTAAAATGTGTTGCCTTATCAAATGCTTTTTGTATATCCCTATAAAAGTTCTCTATTTCTTTGTCGTAATAGGAATTTGTTGGGACCGAAACCTAAATTATTTTCATTTATTATCTTTCATTAATTTGAATAACTAATCTCGCCATTCCATCTGATTTATCATATTGTCCTTTACTCTTATTTATAATGAATCCTACCACTATTTATTCTTCCAATATTTGTGCATTTCTTATAACATCACATAATGCTACAATGTCTCATATAACATTAGACAGTTCTTCCAGTTTGTGCAATTTCCGTTCATTCAAAAGTGATTTGCAGTTGTATGTAACCTAAATAAAAGCTCATCATCAAATGGCAAAAGTCTGCAATCAGGAGATTCCTAGCACCCTCCACCCTCAGCTGCTAGTCGCTGTCTTAGCTAATGACTTTCCAGTTTCCTGGGAATAAGGTCCATAATTTAGTTTTGACTGTTATGATTGTAAATACATATTGAAATAAAAGTTTATTTATGCATGTGCTCTGCCTTCAAGAAACGTCAATTGATATTTCAGTTAAGAGCCATTGGGAAACTGAGAAACTTTGAAGTAAAAAGCAATTACACTCAGTGGCTGAGTGATATATAGCAGTGAGCAATCATCTATGTTTGTATATTGTATGAATAATTACAATAAAAACAGCTGCAAATGATTAGAATGTATGGTGTGGTCTCTATGAATATGCCTTCATTGATTCTTTAAGGCCTCAAATATCTTTCATTTAATAATAAACTCCTTACTATAGCCTTAAAATATTTATTATATTGTAAATATTAACACAGGGATGAATTTACATCTGGTCTCTCAAACCAGTGATTGCAGATCTGAAGTGTATAAATTTGCACTAACCCGTAATGTCTACACTGCGGTTTTTTGAAGTAAATATTACAACAGCATCTGATATTTTTCCTAAGAGTATTATAATTTTATGATATATTTATGGTTCTAAATTGGCTTTTTTTAAATTAAAGCAATTGAAAAATATAACTTAATTTTAAAAAATAGAGAAATCAAATTACTTTTGTTTAGAATAACTTCTAATTAGAATAAGATCATTGCTACTGTTTTTATAATAAATACATTTTATTTTTATTATTGTAAGCCTTATTTACAATATGCACTATATTATTTGTATAAAAAGAATATAACATAGATGTGCAAAAAATAGGGAAATAAAATTAGTTTAGCATATAATTGATACACATCTAACAAGGATCAATTGGTTGCTTTTTAGTAATTAAAAAACAAAATATACTATATTTTTATTAAAAAAGTAGGGGAAAAAACCCCTATATATCACATAAAACGGAATAATACTGCTAAACCTTAAACTGTAAAAGTGGCATAAAACTTATTCTACTTGATATTTATATAAGGCTATATATAACCTTAGTACATGCACCTTGTGTGCTTAATTTTATTACAAGAGAGATCTCTACAAATCTTAATGCAAGATTTGACTTTATAAAAAGCGGCCACACTCTTATCTTCAACCTATTTTTTTAATTATATAGGCCAACTTTAAATTGATTCAAAATATTTCTAAATTTAAGATCTGAATATTGACTCATTGTAAAGCGAAAGATTTCATGAATGTTAATGTGTAACAGAAATAGTGGACTTAATTAGTGAAGAATTTATTATCTTCACTCTCCCAAATCAAAATGCTTTAGATTTGCCTATATAATTAGAAAAATAGGTTGAAGATAAGAGCGTGGCTGCTCTTATCTTTATAAAGTCGAATCTTGCATTAAGATTTGTAGAGGTCTCTCTTGTAATAAAATTAAGCACATAAGGTACATGTATTAAAGTTATAGCCTTATATAAATATTACGTGCTAACAATTGCTCTTAACAAGAATTAATATTTATTCCATGTGAGCAAAATTCAAACTAATTTGATTTTTGCAAAATAGACATATCTAGGAAGATATTGAGACAGAAAAATTTTCAATTTTAAAAATTCTATGAAATTAAGGCATATGAAACAGTTGAAGGTTAAAGTATATGTTTAAAATATATGTATATGTTGTATATAGCATTTATCAACAATATTATATTGTTAGCAGCAATTTAGAATCATGTTGCTGACAGGTGATCACATTCAATTTAACAACAGGATATTTCAAATTATATTGAAGAAAGCATTTATTAATTATAAACTCCTGTGCAATTTAGCATAGTGATAGAGTTTCAGATATGAGGTCCTGGGATGAATTCCAGTGCAGGCACTTCTGACATTCAAACTCCTTATGAACTCTTGAATGATAAAGCTATTTGAATATAAATTTATTAATTATAAAGTATTTTATTGTATTATGCTGAAAATTTTTGTGAATAAGCAGAATATCGTTCATAGGATCACTTGTTAGTGGGCTTTGGTAGCTTTTATTAATAATGTAATACAGAAACATGACCAAAGATTTTTTTCACAACTATTATGTTTACATTTAAAAACTGGTGCATTACAATCTGAAGGTCTACAGAACAATTTAATTTTGTATTTATTGCTGATTAATGACGGTTGTTTTGAATATGGTAAATGTCATCTGCCAAAATGATCTTATACCAAAGCAAGTTGAAGCATCTTAATGCTAATATATTAGATGTTTGGGTAAGTTTTGATACAATAGGGTTTTATATATATATATATTCTAACTGGCTAGAAGAGAGAGCAGGAGGGACAGGATTAGTTAATACCAGCCCCTAAAGTTGGGCGGCAAATTCTAACCAGATAAAAAGAAAGGATTATTAATATTATAATGAGACTAATAATACATTCGGCTAAGCTCAGTGGTTGGTTAGTTATCTTTCACTTTTTACTACAGAGACATGCATTAAAATAAAAGAAAATTTCACTGTAATAATAAAATGCATAATTATAAAATAAATAAATAAACTAGGAAGAGGAAAAACTTCACTCATTCCTATCTATTCTATTCTTGTAAAGTGAAATGTAATGTACCTTTCTCATAGTACGATAAACAGTAATGAATTTCTTTTGCCACCATCATAATTATGATACAAATGAATGGATTAATAATTACTGAGATCATAAATAATGATCTCAGGATTTTTCTTGTTAACTTTGGGAAGTATATTGTTGTATTGTGTTGAAATAAATGACTGACATTCTGGTAGACTATAGGAGACATATACTTCTCTTATAAGCTAATGTATCCTAATATATTATAATAATAGTAATGATTACATAAAGAAGTGTTTAATTTGCCTAATAATTACATAAAACAAAAATGTTAAAATGTAGAAAAATAGTCTTTTACCCAGGATATCACTCAAAAATAATAGATAGAAAGGGTACCTTTTATATCTTTCTACTACCCCCATCAATAACACAATCAAAATAACGAAGTTTAACTATTGTACTTTTTATTAATAAGTAAAATAATGTGCAGTCTGAAAAATGGATTAAGTAATCTTAAACAAGATTATATTTATTTCTTATAATTACATTTCCCTCTTTGGAATTGTAACATTTATGGAATTTTTTATTTTTAAACATTGAGCAATCATTATTACATCTGATTGGCTGTCACATAAGCATTTTTTGAAAAGCATCTGTCGAAGGTTTTAGCCTTTCATGTTATTATTAAACATTGAGATTATGGAACTGCATGAGAATTGATCATCTGATTCACCAAGATTACTGTTATAATAAAGAATTCAGGACATAAGAAATCACATATAGAGAAACAAAAACTAGATTTAAATAATAAATATATTTATTGATATACTAAATACAAATAAAATTTATTTACAATATCAAAGCGAAAGTTATTTGCTAGCCAAACATAGGCGCTGTTAAATTTTAAGTAGGATGTCACAATGGATAATACAAAATTGCCTCACTAATAAACTTTCCTATTGGAGTTATAAAACCTTTGGATGAGTAATTAAGAATACATACTAAATCATCCCATTAAATAAATGTTTAATGAAAATAGCTTAAAGTATAAACTAAGCAATACAATCTATGAAATACATATCCTTTGTCTGGTAACAACTCATAATACCTTTCTTAGCAGTATTAACACATTACAGATTAAAATAACTTTAATCTGAATTACTCTATGACTGAGTTTGAATTAGTAAACTTGTATGATAATGATGATTATCATATCCAGACAAATAAGATAATTATTATCTAGCATTGTTTTTTTTTTTTAAATAAATGATAAAATGTATGGAACACACATATGATATATATGGTTTATGTCCACATAATAATAAAATATTTAACCTTAAAATAACTTAACTAATCCATCGGTGAATTCCCAGATGGTGATGCAAATGACATTGTGCATGTGCATTTCTTATTATGCTATGTACCAAAAGTAAGCATTTAAAATTATTAATACATTGTTGGTTTGCTTATGAACTACTGGCAAGGCACAACAGCACAATACAAACACTGTTTCACTTAACAAAAGCACTACAAATAACCAAGTGCACCTTAAAGAACTAAGTATTTCAATATCTATCTTATCATTGCCATATCACTTCTGAAAAGCACAATTAACTTTTCATGGTGGAAAATATTTAATAGCATCATGAGGGATAAATTAATAAAGACAGGCTCTTCAGAGCAAAACAACATGAATAAAGCAGTATGGTGGATTCCAATATCTATATCTTAGACAGAATACATGTGTGGATGAGGTCGCAGGACATAGGGAAAAACGGAATATACAATAAACAATCCTCATGGGACCTAGCTACCTGAAATATAGAACACTATCCTCTAATGCAATACAAATGTGAACAATGGAGAAAACGCATGCCATTCTGCAAAGTAACATCTAATAAAGTCTAATGCTTGGAGACATAAATCCTAGACTAAATGATGGCAAGATAACAAAATTATCACTTATAAACTAAATAGCTTAATATCCATGTTAAAAATTACATATATTAAGCAATGTTTGAAACGAACAAGTTTACTGTCTGTCAGTCAAACGACTATAATATTTAAAATAGCACAATAAAAATTCTGCATTAAATAAGGAATACACACACATGCAATTAACAGAATAAAATTTCTAAAGATAAAGTGGACATAATAGCAAAGTAAATATTACTAACAATATGACTATTAAATATTTGGTTATATTAAATTTAACCATAAATTATTATATAATAATTATGAAAATATTGAACTTCTGATAAACATACATTGGCTGTAAAACACTCATAAATACTATTTAAAAAAAAATGTAAGAGATAAATACTTGAATAAATGGCATTATAAAATTTATCTTAAACTAACGTGTATAATATATGAATTTTACCTTGCAGGTTGTAGGAATACCTACACATTCTATTATAAACCCATTAAAGTATAATATAATAATAAAAATACCTTGACATAAATATTATAAAATAAATATATATAAACACCTTAGTTCTTTAATAGAACTCCTTTCTGTAGTGAGTAGTCTGTCGAGGACATGATGTCCTTCCTCAGCGAATTATCTGTAGAATGAGCATCCATACCCATCAAATATTTATTTTTTTATAGAAAATAAAGGCAAATATGACTTTCAAGAAATAAGCAATAAATAACAAAACTTTAACAAAGGTTTTATTCTAAATAAGAAAAAGTTTGGATCCATTTAAAAGAATTGATGAAATATAAGCTAGCTTGTTTGAAAATTTTCATTTTATAGCACATAATAATAATTAAGTGAATTATTCATTGAATTTCAGTGTCTGCAGTTCCATGGAAATAAACAATTCTTTTCATTCCCTTTGAAAAATGCACATTTAATAAGCAATTCTTATTTTTTTAAAATTCACTTAGAAATATCATTTTCAGTTTTGTTTTTTTAAAAATTATAATTAAGTTTGGCAGTTTACAATTTAACACAACACATTTATTAAATGTCCATTGCTATTATATCTGCAAACTATATTTCTTCTATAAAGCTTTTTTTTTTTTAATTTCTATAGTTTAATTTGCTCTAAGTATTTTTTTTTTCTTGGCAAAATACAGAGAAAGCAAAGTGTAACTTAAAAGTTCTCCTGTATCAAAGATGACAGGTTATTTATTAATTGCAAATTTCATATTGAGTAAGTATTTCAAAATATTCATTAAAGTTAATATAAATTTAACTTTTAAACATTAATAACTGGCAATAATAATTAATATATAACAGTTTATCTTCAAATCAATTTTTTTTAACAGTCTTCTCTCTCCTTTTTTAAGATTTTAGTCTCTTTTTCCTAAAGATGAAACATAATAGCCAGAAATAAAATAGTGCAATGCCCAGCATGGTTTTATAAATTAATATAAGAGAAAATGTCGCCCGATTTATTTCAAAGCACAATTGACGAAGTTGAGTCATTATAAGTTGATTATTCTTTCAAAGCATGATATTAATAGTTAAGAAAGAGAGTTCAAATTGAATTCAGCAATAAAACAAAAATATATAACAATTCTTTTCAGGTCAACAAAATATAAGACTTTAGTAAAATAACACGTAGATAATAATAAAAAATGATTAAAGAAAATTATTAGGTATTTAAAGATGAGAAAATTGCAGAGACCAGTCAGGAGATGAAGAAACAGAAGCAGCCCACCAAATGAAACCCCTGCATACTGACAATCTCTATCTTTTATATCTCTCTTGACAGATCTCATCCATTAATCTATGCCCATAAAAAATAATGACCCCTATGTGAGAAAATGTCAAATAAGACAAGGAACTAATTACCGCAAAATTATGTAACTTTGTTCTACATTTTTTTTAAATTCCCGTGATCCTAATGACCAAAGTCGAAGAAAAGCTAAACTGTTATTTATTAATTAATACATTTAATAAATACATTAAGATAATAAATAATATTTTATTCCTTTTGTAAAACAAAATATCACCTTTTTTATTTAGGTTTATCAGAAATTCTTATTTAAATTTTTTAACCCTTTCATTACCTTGTTTAACTAAATATTTATTTTTAATCATTTTAATGATTAAAATGTAATATCTTGGCAATTAAAACCAAGAAATCAAAAATACACATGTGCACATGGATTCTCACACATACATGCATACAGGATTTTACGTTTTTCTAATTCAAATTTATCCTTGTAATTAACTTATATTTCTTTAAAAAATTTAATATTATCTAAATAAATTAATGAGCTTTAATTAGAGATACATTTTTTTTAAAGAAACTTACCAAATAAAAGAACTTAACCAGATGATTAGCTACTATAATGACAATTAAATAATTGCATTTTAATACTCATAAACTATCTATTGATATTTTTAAACTTTAACTAGAAAATCAACTGTTTAGTTTTCTTTCTAAAGTATTCATAAATTAAATATTAACTTTTAACCTAAAGCATACATCTTCTAACACTAAAATGATATCTTTATAACAGCTTTTAAATTATTAAATATTATCTATTTGATGCTTATAATGAACCAAGTAAAGTAAAATATTAACGCATAAAAGTTAGGTAACCTAATTTACACAATATAAAGTTATCTTCTCTCTCTTTATTATTTCTATTTTTTTAAGAATAGAATAGTTTAAATTCTTAAGCTAAAGTACTCAATGAAAACAATGTGCAATAGCACAGGGTCACAATATATATGTTAGCATACTTTATTTCTGAACTTTGTGTAAAGTTAATATTTCAAAAATGATAGAGCTCAATTTGATGATTATTGTTCAGTAACTATGGAGCATTTTTTTTGACAAATTTTCCAGAATGATAATTTTAAATGTACGATCTGATTTTTGTTCTTATTATATAGAAAGATGAGCCTCATCATAGTGAAGTTATGGATGAGAAATTGTAACAAATTGATGATATATATTAAGTGTTTGAAATATGTATCTCAAGTATCAATATCTACCTAAATTTAGAAAATTAGCAATATTCTAGCTAAAATCATTATGTGAAATTTTCAACAGATTTTTAAAAATTATTTTTATAGTGCCAATAAGAAACTGAAATATTCAAAATGTATATAATATTGGTTAAAGTAGTCTGATGAGGCAGCTTAAAAAGGAAGTCACATTGTAGTAAATTATTTTAAAACATGATAAGACTGTTTAAAATTAGTTGTTATAGTTCTGAATATCAAAATATTTCAATTTACCATAATGCAAGCATATTATAAACTGGGGTGTGAGCTGCATTTTAATGAGTTAAAATATGTGCTATAAAGTATATGGGGGCAGTAATTTTAAGACCTTTTCATGTTAACCATTAATTTCCATAGAAGTTAGTGTCAAGAGAGTTTCTCTTTTGTATTTAAAGAAATATTTGATCATGGAAAACCATTATAAATGCCAATTCTAAATTGTCAATATTTGGGTTTTGTTGGCTGTAATCTGGTGGTAATATAATGTGATTACATCATTAGACTGGGCCATCTCTTCTATTGGAACAAAGATATATGTGTTAGATGTTGATGTGTAATAGTTTATATCTGCGGCTTGTCAGTCAGAATACTGTGCCAAGGGATTATATAGTTAGCTTTTTTTTACCTAAATCAAAATGTGAATTTTTGCAGATGATGTTTAAACTATTTTCAAATGATTTATTGAATTGTTTTTATAAAACACAATTTATTATATGAAGTTTATATATAATATTTGTTACAAATGTGATGTATATTTATAGTACCTATTTGTTTATTGTCAAGGTTCAGTAAAGTTTAATTGCTCCAATTATGTAATGGCCTTTGCTGTAATTACTACTAATTGAAATCAGTTTTTACTAAAACTTAATTTTTTTAATTTTACCTTTATTATAGGATTTGCCTTTATTTTATTGTACTATATATGTTTTCTATTGCAATATAATAACTTCTTTATACAGTAAATCATAATTAAAACATACAAAAAGTATTTATAATTATAAAAAATATTTAATAAATTGAAATGTTTTTTCCCACCTAATACGTCCAGATCTGTAGGACCCTTCATCCTATACTTACTTAGTCTACTTAGTTAGCTAAATTTTTATTGTCTGTTATTTTTGGATTTTTTTTTTTTTTATAAAATTATGAAATCTTTAAAGGGTCACCTTCAAATTTTATATCTGTAGATATTATCTTACCTTTTTTTTTTTCTTTACACTTAGATAAAGTTATTAATTTTCAAATGTGATTGGTTTATTACAACAGGCTAGAACATTTTTTTTTCTTCTGTAATATAATTTAATTTTTAAATGATATACATTTCCAAAAATTTAGTTCTATAATAAATTTGTTAGAATGTGTTAAAACTTGTGACTTTTCAAAATAAATTTATACTATACCATAGTATAAAAAACTTATATTGTTAAACATATTCTTTTTAATTTACCATGCCTATGCTTTACACATGTTAAAAGCCCTTTGGTCATGATATATCTTGTTTTACCATAGCAACCCTATTGAATGATAGAAAATTACTATTTTCAGAACTCTCAGTGGCTTAGCATAGTAATAGAGTGTCAGATTATTATCATTAAATACCTGCCAAAAGATAGATTCTATCTCCTAACTTTTTTTTTACCAAACTCTTTATGTTTTTCTACTGCTCATATACTTGTAGCTGCTTAACTTCATCAGTAAACTTTTTTTTCTACCCTTTTTTTTTACTTTATACAGTTCTTTTCTGAAGCAATGTTCATAATACATCTATCTCAATATATGTAGCCAAATATTTTTTTCCCCCTTTTTATAATTTTTTAAATACCCCCATTCGTGTACATTGCTAATCTTTTTTCTCTTTTCTACTTCTTGACTTTTTTTAATTGTCCAAGTTACCACTCCATATAAAGCTACATATCAAATAAAACATTCTTTTTTAAAATCAAATTTTATTTTAAACCTCAGAATAACCTCCTGCTTTTAATAATACTTGTTTTAATCCTTGCAATTCTCATCTGCCATCAGTCAACAATCTTTTCAAATATTTAAAAACACGGATTTGTTTCTTTTATAATTTTCCATCCAATACTTACTTACTTTAAATCTAGTGGATGCTAATTTCATCTATATGAGACTAAAGATAATCAACACCACTGCTTACTTTTTTTTTCTGTTAAGAAGTTAATTTAGTTTCTAAATATCTGGCTTATTCATATATACATTTTCTAATAAGTATCTTTTTTATTGTTTATATTTTTTCCAAACAAAATATTCTATAAAAACAATGTTTCATTGTAAAAAGTACTTTTTCAAAATGAAACAAATATTAACTTTTCTCTTTATAATTTTTTAACAATGATTTTACCATTCTAATTATACCTTTTTTTCTTTGTCATTTTAAAAATGAAAATATTTCTAATGCATGTTAGATTTAAGTCAATAATTTACTCTTCATTTTATATTGTCTTAACTTGTAGAGTTTAGTGATAGAATGGCAGTTTGATTCTTTTATTTTCTGTTTCATATGTCATATAATCTCCTGAGCAACTAATCATTCAGTTACTTACAGTTGAGTTTTTTTAAGTATAATCATAATTTATAAACAAAGCAAAACTCTGCATACAGTATTGCCACCCTGTGCCAACCAGAGTAATCAATGAATGCCAGAAGGCTTGTGCATAAAATCCCTATCTAATGCCTACTCATCCAATATCCCCAGACTAGTTTCTGGCTTCTGGCCATCGTCAGTGAGGAGCTTTGGATCTGAGAGCACTGCACCTAGATCTTAGGATCTAATGCAACCCTCCAGCACCCACCTTTTATCTCTACTTAACTACAAAACTATGAGAATGAAATTGAAAAACACAAAAATGTTTTCAATCTAAGCTCAATAGCTTATATAGTCATATGGGTCTGAACTCAGTTCAGCACCCATACATTTTGGTGTCTTTGGCTCTTTAACAACCATAGCCACCACTATCCTATTAGGCAGGATTGGTGTTAAACCATTAAGCATCACATGATCACTATCTCTTATACTAGCACATATTTGTTTATAAACAAAGCAAAACTCTCCATACAGTATTGCCACCCGTTGCTTTGTTTATAAACAAATATGTGTTAGTATAAGAGATAGTGATCATGTGATGCTTAATGGTTTATAATCATAATTATTGAAGAAAATCTACTGACCACTTCTTTAGTATATCCATAACTGTTGAAAAGAAATTTACTGACCAATTGTGTATCATAAATTACCTTATAAATTTACATTCTTTTAAAATCCATTTCTTCATAATCTCCAATAATTCTATTGGAGTTATGTCAATTTTTTGTACTTTGCCACTACTAATTTCAGAGTTTTTACATCTTTTTTTTATGTAACTCATTTCATTTAATTCTTATCCCTGTGAATATTTTCGTTTATTAAAATGAATCCTTGCTAATGCTGATATATAAATCACACACACATATATATATTTAAAAACCAGTCAACACTTAAACAATCACAATAACAATCAACAATTTCAAACTGTTAACCTTTATTAATAGTCCATATATTTATAGACATTAAAGATTGCAACTTGACCGTAGAGATTGAAATTATTGATACAAAGAAGTTTAAATAAACCTCTTTATTAAACAGATAAATATAACCTGTTCTGAATGCAAACTGATAAATAGTCATTTATAACATTATAAACTGCAATTATCATGTTCATATTGTACCCAAAGTATTACTTAAATAATAAGTGTAATAATGCTCAAGTCTAAATTCTATGTTTTCAATGCATTTATTTTCTTCATTAGTAACTTATCTTTAATCAATATTTTATTTCTCTAATTGCTCTTTTCTCCTTTTTTCTAGATAAATAAGTATGTTAAATCAAACTACCTCCCTTCCCCGTGAATTTTCACTTTATTTGAAATTTATCTGTTTGATGTCTCAGTTTGCTTTTAAACATTTTATACTTACTTTTCTTTAATTTCATTTACAATCTCATAGTAACTGAAGGCTATTTTTTTTACTTTTTTTATAACATAGGACCTTTTTTTTTTTGAAATTTTTTGTTTTAATTGTATAGTTTTATTTGATTATATGCTTCCAAATCACTTATTCTCTACTGCAAGCTTGAGTAATCTATAGACAATAAATAGTAATACTATTTCTATACCAGTTTCTGATATTTATTTTTGTCATCTGGAACTAAGACATTTAAACATTAAGATTTTGAATCCAGCTAACACATAGTTATTTAGATCTGACACCAGCTCAGTTCCACAACATATACTTCCAAGATCAGCTCTCTTCAACCTACTTTAGAGTCTACTACTGAAGCTAAAATAATCAAATGAACACTTAATGGCAATGCTATAATACCAATACTCCCGATCTTGGATTTTTGATTTCATCAGTGAAGACTTAGGATTAAAGCTGGTATATTGATATTCTAATACTACCAGTGAATAATGTTATAGTGGATGGTTCTGTAATTGAGTGTAGAGACAAAGTCTTATAAATACATATTAAGAATAAGCTAAGACAATCATATTTTGTTGATATTAATTCATGTAGCCCAAAATTAAAAAGAGACAATTGTTTATTTTAAACTGAACTCACTAAAATATATAGTTATTGTCTCACTATCTCTATAAATGTACAAGCAAGTTGCTTTAGGTTCAAAATCTTATTTAAGTTTTTGAATTTCAGACTATTTGATTGAAATATGAATTTTTCCTACAATACAGGCTTTTTCATACCTGCGCTTTTATTTGTAATATATAGGGGGTTTGAACTCAGACTTTCACACGACTCAACCATCCATGCCATCTCATACCACTGATACACTTGATCACACACATGTCGAAAAGATAAATAATCACCATTATACGTATTCCATGCTAAACCAGCACTCATCAGTTGGTCCAGATTATCATCTCCACACTTATATAAAATCAAAGCTCAGCTTATATTAAGATAGCAAATCTTCATACTTTAATGGACCAGGCTTCAAACTACTCCACCCGCAACTCTTCAGCCGTCCATATCATTGAAAAATCTGATGATGCTCAAAGCCCACCTTAGTACCAACCTTCTCATCCAACCCATGTTGACCACAAGTCACTCTGACTCCTCATGTGCAGGACATAATCCATTTACATACATATATGAGGAATGGTTAGACCTTACAGCACTTTATTTTGAAATATAAATTTTTTCTACAGTACAGGCTTTTTCGCGTAACCAAACAAATATTTAATATATTTTACCATATATATAACAAACAATAGATTGGCCATGTGGAATAATATTTAGACTAAACTACTTTTTTTACATTCTTGGATACTTTGCATTGTGATTCACTCATTAGCTAAAAGTGATATATAAAAGTGATTTTGCGTGACACTCAGAATAAGCTACATCAAAATGTCAGGAATAATCATATGAGTATGTAGTTTAAATTAAAACTCTTGATAATTTATCTCTTATACTACATTCCACAGTGATAGAAATATTGTATTCTTTTCAAAGACTACATATTTATATTGCTTTTATTTTTTAAAAAATAAAAATGAAATAATTAATAGATTTTTATTCTTCTTGGGCATAAAGTATCTAATGTTGAAATTCTTATATACTTGTGAACATTTTGGGCCACTTACTGATGAATGGAATTGGATAGTATTATTTTAAAAAAGTTGAAATTTCAAATACTTTCAATTTGCTATGCTAGGATAACCATCCTATTAACTAAAATAAATAAATTAAGCTATTTATGGCAGAAAGATTTGTTACAAAACTTGCAGATAATAGACCAATCATTAGCATGTCTTAGACCTTCATAGGAATTAATAGACAATTTGTAAAAAAAAAAATTATGATCACCTTTATTATTACATTTAAATAACCAGATAAAATAGTAAAAAAGCGGTTTTCGGTCTCAGATAAAATAGAATAGAAAGCTAATACCACTACTGTGCTACCTATTAACATTGCTAATCAATAATTCAAAAATGTATATCATAAACTAAAGGTGAACTGTACAATCTTCATCGTCTAAACAAAACATAATTTAAAGATTTTTGTAGAATTAATATTGAAATAACAGAATTAAAAAGTCAAGCAATGTCACAGGAAAAAGAACATATTAAAAGAGATATTGGTAGTTAAATGAAGTCCAAATTACAAATTCTTAAATAACATTTTAATGAAATTGCAACCTTGGGTGCTTTGAAAATGTAAGTTAATTACTCAGCAATAAAATGTGAACTTCTGTAATTAAAAAGATATATTACAACAGCAGCTAACATTAATGGGCTGTAATTCATTTTTCAGTGATAATATCAATTTCAAAATCTGAAAATTTCATCAATAAGATTGAAAATTATCAATAGGCAATAATGTAATCAGAGGGAAAAATACAATAAATATGTGACTTTGATAATTTAAAAAATAATGATTTATATATTCAAATAAATTGGCCAATTATTCGATGATGCAAATAGACTGGAAATAAGTTTAAGATATAGTTAACTGACTATATCTTTTAAGTGTTCCTTGGCAGTGTATATTTTAACATTGTTACCTAGTGTAATCATTTCATAATAAGAAAATATTTTTTAAAACTAACAAAGATTTCAATACTTGTCACTCTCATCATTTATATTAATCCAATTATTAAGAAATCAAATAAAAGTTACATGAGTTTTTTTTTTTACTACCAGGAATCCAAATGTTAATTTCACTTTTATGCATAATGTAATAATATTTCATATCATACTTAATGTTAGGAATTATATAACTTTTCACTTAACATATTTACAATATGAAACCAACTACTTATTAGATGACAAAACATAGGGTCCCTGGAAAAAGTGACTGGTTGTCTGCATTCTCATCTCTGAATTAGTGTGTGTGCTATGTGATATTGTATAAAGTGCTAGCATGATTTAATCATGACTTTCAACATGAAATATGACATTGTGTTTTATACCTTCATAGATCATTTTCAATGCTCTCCCTGCCATCACAAAATCTTGAAAAACACTTGAAAATTTTTTTTTGCAACTCATAGCCTATTGATATACATAGTTTGAATCATTTTAAATGTTTCAATAACAGTTTTTACCAATTTAAAACAAAGTTTAATGTTTGCCCATTGCTTCATTGAGAATTAAGGTTTGAAACACACAGACACATTTCATGTCGTAACTCATGATACAGACATTGTAGCACCTTAAAATTTTTATGTTGAATAAATATTTTAGCTTGGTGAGAAAATCTTTTCACTAAAATATACTATAACCAAAAAGCTTACATCTCTATAAATTATTTATGTAGATATTCTAAATATATGAAAGATAAGTGAATCAATATCTCAATAAAATAATACTAACTGAAAAAGTATTTAGAAAATGAAAGTATGTGCATCATTTCTATCTTTACCTTATTACTCACGCTAAACTTTTTAATGTCATTGTTAAAGGCTTATTGTGCCTCCTGAGTTAGTCAATTAAATATAGATTAGTCAGAAGATATTAAAAATATATCTGAGGACACATGATTTGCTAATTATCACTATTTATAAGAAACTTTTGCTAGATCAAGGAACGCTTAATAGAAATACTAAAATTTTATATCTCTTACAACTTTAAATATTGTAAAGAGGTTCGATTGCAAACCATCTTGAATGATGATCAAAGTTTTCTCTTAGTCATTGTACCCTATTGCTTAATCACTTCAAACTGTCTTTAGGCAAAGAAGTTAAATACATACTTAAAGCATCGATCTGTACTGTTGTAATACAGATTCAATACTTTAAATCAATACTACCAACATTAATACACTTAGTTAATTAGATACATAGTGATTTAGTCATGGTTTATTAAAACCATCATGATATTAATCTGTCTTTTTTAATTTGTGTTACATACAGATCTGAAAAGATTTATTAAATGCTCCTCTTAATCAGTTTTATGTTATGTAAGATTTTCATACTTTTAAAAATATCTATGCCTTATAGATAGACTTGAAATTCACTTTAATCCACTTCATGAAATTATATGAACAAAAAATCAGTTTTAACTATTGATTAAATCTCAGCCTAAAACCTATGTTCCGGTAATGAAATTAGTTAATGAAATTAGTAAGGAGACGTTCTACTTGCATGAAGAATGCAAGCATTCCCCATATATCTAAGAAATTTTTAAGAACAATCAAGAAATATGAGATAAGGTTTTATCTATATGAGGTTTTGATTTAGATATGTGCACCAAAATTATTTGTTCATTCATTAAATTTGAGTGCATAATAAATACATTATACTCAATAAAACAATTTAGATTACAGTGTAACTATATATGTTAAGGGCTAATTACAAATTATAACTTCTTACTCAGAACAATTAAAAATGTTTGTCATCAAGTAATTTAGTATAGAATTCTATTTTTGTAACTAAAGTCAACTTTTTTTTAAAACAAGAGCATTGTCAAAAAGACTTTTTTTATATATAAATATTCTTAACATTTAATAAATACTTTATTACATTAAGCTTGATGGCTTAGTGGTTAGCATAGCTGGATTCCAATCAGCTGGCCAGGGTTCGCTTCCCGGTCAACACATTTGACATATGAAAAAAAGAAAGAAAGAAAGTTTTTATTTAAATGACATGAAATCAAATCATTTAATTGAAATTATTTATATACCAGGAGCGTTCCAACCATAAATTTTTATATTGTAATTTTTTAAATCTTGCATATTTTTTTTTTTTATATACTATTTTTTCTTCAAAAATCTATTCAAATATTAACTTCTTTTGTTTAATTCCAATATATAATCTTTTATAAAGTAATCATCTTTTCTCCATCAACATAGAATTTGTTTATACATTTTTCTACTTTATTGTTTTTATGATTACTGGTTTGCAAATAAACTTTAGAACCATTAGATATGTTAGATATGTTTTTATTCTAAGTGTCAATATTTATCATTTGGTGGAATGACATAAATTTATTGGATCTAAAACAATGTTTCTACCAATATGCCCCTACCAAATACAAAACTAACCCTGTTTTTTTTTTTTTTTTTAAACAAATCTTCCATTTTGTCCTGATTCTTATCCATGGCTTGGCTATTTACAATTGTTTTTTATTTGAGTGGTTTCAAATAAATGTCTATAATTTTATTAATGTATTCAGTTAGGCAATTTATATCACTTTGGAATAAGTTTCTATTTGCTTTCTTTAATTACAAGTATTTTTTTAAAATATTTTTTACAACAAAAATCTAATATTTTGTTTTAAACAATTTTATTCTGTTTCCACTTGCTGATATATAGTTCTTTAATTCAGTGGTCTTCAACCCTTGGTTCGTGGACCGATGCCGGTCCGCGCTAGACTGGCAGGAAAGTTTGTAATAACAAAATAATAAGATTTTAAACTTTTAATTAATATAAACAATGTTTATTTATTTTTTCATTGCAATTGCTTAAATAAAATTAATTATAAATCAAAATTTTATTTAAATTATTAGATAATACTATAATTACTAAATAATAATCAAAGGAATTTATCTGAAAATGCAATCTTTAAAAGACAAAGTGTCAATCTCATGATAATGGCACCACTTCTTACACGTCAATTTCTATATCTAGTAAGCATTTCTGTATTGCATCAGCTCATTTACTGGTCACATATAGCAAATTTTTTTAATTGCATTTGTATCATCTTTTTATTTTGTATGTGACATTTCTTTTTGAAATTGTAAACTTCACAAAATGGAGACAGATCATTGATGATGATTTCCCTTCATCAAGAATGTAAATCTATTATCTTTTTTTTTTTTTTTTTAGCAAAATGACATCTTTATAATGATTGTTTTATTTCTATGTGACACTTTACCAAAACAACTTTTCATTCTGTTTCTTTTTTTTAATTGGGTAAAAATGAGATTAAAATAACACCAGATTCAAAATTTAAAAAAAAGTTTTTTATTATACAAACTCCATATATATATATAACTTCATCTTGTATATTTAACATTAAATACAGATATTACATTTATCATAATCATTGTCATGTAATTACACTAGCTGTGATATTTCCCAACATTCAGGTGAATAACATTTTATTTTTGCATGTTTTAACAATGAAATAATAAACGTAGCAATGCAGGCACATTATTGAGAACGTACTGTTTTCTGTAGCAGTATGACTTCGCAACTCAAGAAAGAGTGTTCAGCATGTGAAGGTAAGCAACACCATTACAATACACATTAACTAGTGTGTTGTTTTGGTCAGTTATAACAATTATTCTCATCTAAGGCTAAGCAGTTTAAATCTTTAAGAAAATTTATCTGTAGACATCTGCCGGTCTGCGAAATCTTATCCTTATTTTTGCCGGTCCGCGAAATCTTATCCTTATTTTTGCCGGTCTGCAGGTGTGAAAAGGTTGAAGACCACTGCTTTAATTCACTTACATATCATACTTAACTAAAGAAAAGAAAAGCAGTTTAACGATTATATTAAAAAAATTAATATGGATAATTATATATATTTTATATGTAATAAGTTGAAGTTATTAATGTAAAATCTATAGAAATATACTCTCAGTTATTGCAAATTTTACATTAATATCAATTAAAAAGTATAAAAGGACAAATAATTTCATATATGTAATAAATTAAAATTTCTAGTAACATAATATACAGTGTACTTATGTATTAGTTTGGTGGTGATGAAAGTTGCTGGCACAAACAAATGTGTATATAAAGACATAATTGAACACATTTACAATCTTCTAAAAAGGACGATGAAATAATTTTGTAAATGGACAGAATTGCGCAGTTAAATATATGAATATTATTTTTCTTGGTTTATTTATCACTTGTAATAAATATAGATTATTAAAAGTTTATTGTTGAAAATTATTTCTCACAAAAAAAAATGTGTGTTTCATTTTCACTAAATAAAGTTATAAGTGGCCATTTTTCAAAATATAAAATTTTTATAAATTTAGATGGTGGAAAATAATTTCTCTCAAAAAACGTAAATGCTTGTTTGTAATCCTTTGTATCATTTCCAGTAAATAAAGTTACAGATCTTTATTTTTCCAAATTTTTAATTGATCAATGGAGTTTGTCCGAATCTCCCATGTAGATATTATTTTCCGAGATCATATGTTTAAAAAATTATTGCTGGACTATGTGAAATCTCACCACCGAACTAATACATAAGTGCCTATTGTAACTATAGAATTGATAGTGTTACTTGAGCATTTGATCTAGTCCCCAAATGGAGCCCCAATTATATTAGAACATTCCAGTAACTAAAAAAAAAAAACTAAACAATAAGAAATAAAATTATGTATTTATTATTGAATTTATTGTGGCAAGAAATATATTAAATAATTAACTAAAAATAGTTATGAACAATACTGAGATTTTCTTTGATTGAAAACATACACCCATAACTAATTATTTTTGTTTTTAGTTATTGTTTGCATATATACTTAATTATTTGAATTCTAATAGTAATGGTAATAATAATTATAATGATAGAATTTTATTAACACTTATTATTTGGAAGATATTTTATTTTGTCCATATGTGGGTCTTGAAAATTAACAAAGGGGATCAGATATTAATTATGAAATCAAATTTTACCCCTCTGTGATTTCCAAAATAGATATATTGGAATGATTAGGTAATAAAATAGCTTGCAAGGTACCCTAGTGTATTCATTGTAAATATATATATTATTGTCAGTGCTCTATATCAGATATATATTTTAATATTTTCTTGGTTTTTATATTTAAATTTGTGTATATGTCTACATACAACCCTATCAATGTACTCATGCTACATGAAAGCATGTATATATACATAAATTTTATTTAATTATTATGAAGGGGGAAGAAAAAAATTAAACTTTATTTTTTTCACTGATAGTTTTTGTTTTAAAAAAATAAGAATGAGAAAAAATGCTGATATCTTAATAAAAAGTTCCTTGAACTTTAAAGATTATATTTTTTTTCAACTGATAAAAGCAATTATTGTGGTTAACTGATTATTTTAATTTGATAAAACAAATCCCAGAACTGGTTTATAAATTTGTTAAAAAAATCAAATGAATATGCAATTAATGGAAATACAGGATATAGGATAGCATATAGGGTAGCATTTTTTTTGTTTGTTTTTCATTCTATTGGTTTCAAATTTCTTACTTTATAAATCTTACAGTCAATAATTCTTCCAGCTAAAAGCTACAAAATAATAATTAAAAAACTATAATAAATCCATAAATTAAAAATTTAGGAGATAAATATTTTTTGAATATTTTAGTGTTATCCTACTTGGATGTGTTTAGATAAAATTTTTTCTGCAGATACCATTTTGAATTAAACTCATAATTTTTTTTTTTTGCTGTAGGTAGATTATGTTATTCTAAATCCTTGTTTGTTTGGGTTTTTTTTTTAATTAGTAAATTTTGGGATTTCAAATAGAGAAAAGGGAAAATACTTTAAGAAAAATCAATTTTAAATTTATTGAGACAAATGTTCTTTGACATAGTATTGTATATTATTAATTAAATAAAGTTAATTTTATTTAGATTTAAAATGCTTTATTTATATTTAGTTCACATTATTTACATTTTTTTTTCTCCCATGTGTCAGAGCATCTGCCGGGAAGTGAACCCGCTAACCCAGGATAACTGCTTGTAAAGCAGCTGTCGCTGACATCTCGACCACCAATGCTTGACATTATTTACATTTTTATGTGCATAGAACAACAGGAGAATGTGAATGGCATTTGATTACATTGTTAGTTATCTTGTCAGGATTCTTCACACTGTATTGAGTTCTTAGCATGCATTATATGTAACAATTTACTCTAGATAAATACTTTGCATATATATGAGAGATAGTGACCTGGGCCAACTGATGAGTGCTGGTTCAGCACGAAATGCATCTTGGGGGTCATTTGTCTTTTATTATATCTTTATTTATATGAATTTGAAAAGAATGGGGAAGTGTGGAGGTGTTTATTATATCTATATAAAACTACTTCATTTATGAGAATACATTATTCAAAAAGTATATTTTTGTTAATTAGTTTATTATTAAGCTTATTCTTGATTAAGTCACCAAATTTTTTAATCTGTGCTTGCCAGTGTTTGTTTTTTATGAGGGCCCTATCCTGAATTCTCAGTTATCACAATATATTTATTTCTGTATTTAGATGGCATCTTGATTTATGAATAAAGACAAATATATACTAATGAACATTGCTAAAAAATATTACTACTTGAATAAAATTCAAAGTAATTTATAAATTAGGGAATATTGTTTTATAAAAGAATGTTAATTAAAAAGAAAATTAAAGAAAATATATATTTAAATTATTTGTTTGATTAAAAAGAATTTTAATTATTTAGCAATTTGGTAAACATCAAGAAAATAGTTTCAACTCTTACTCCATGATTAATTTTTTGATTAATGGTTTTGGGATATATTAACAACTCATAGCATTATACAAAGTGTTTTACACTCATTATGATGTTTGATGTAAAAGTGCCTGGATATTAGAAGTTATTAGTTTGTTGTTGTCATTTGATTTGCTAATAAATTTTTAGCATGGAAGTGCAAATTTTTTTTGTGTTTTCTATGTTATACAAAATGAAGAACCAATACATCTTACAGTTAGTTATTCATATAATACATAAACATATATTTTGAATTTAGTATATATTTTTGATATATTATTATGACTAATCTAAAAGAACATTGATATGATTAATTTTCAAATTTGATATTTTAAAATAATATTCTATGTGTCTATATGTTATATCCCAGTTACTGTGTACTACAGAAATTTTTTTATATGTAACCACTACAAGATAACTCATTCAATTTCAACTTGTTTAGACTTGATGAATTCATTATATATTGGATAGCGAAATGATTCAATAATGATTTTTATTTCTTTTATTTTATCTAGTATTAATATTTACTGAGGCTATAACCTCGAGAATATGCATGTAAAATGCGATAGTAGGGACCTCTACAGGTGTTTAATCACAAGCTTACGCTACCCTCTTTTTTGCCATAATTTTTAAACATATGAAGTAAAGTTTGTACTCGAAATTTACAAGTTTGAAACAAAACTTTTACCGGTTTCTTATTACTATTTTCTTTTGACACTTATAATTTAAGGTATGAGCTCTTACTTCAATGTTAATTATTTACTTTATGATCCCGTTACTCAAGCAGAAGAGTAAATATGATTAATATTTAAATACCAATCATACCCCCGGTCACACCTAGATTTAATAAAAAATTTAAACCGACGGTCACTTTTCCAGACTGAGATAATTCTCTCCGGTTGCACGAAATGTGAAACATCTCATGGGTATTATTTATAGCAGGATTAAACCCTGGGCGCTATCCAGTTCTTAAATTGGAACCGATGAAATGTCATTAACATGTTTCAAGTGCTTGACCCATGGCTAGTTCTTAAACATGAGACTGGCAATACATTTACTTAGATAAATAGAGAGAGAGATGTAAACGACACTAATAATTTAAATATATTTAATTAAAAGACAACAATAACAAAAATAATAAAATATAAAAACATATGAGATATTCAACATTTCAAACAAATATGCATGCTTCTGAGTGATATCTAAAGTTCTATTCAGGGGAAGATTTTAAAGTTTAATACTAATATTGAGAATTTAAAAGTTGTAATAATGACTTCAATGGATAATAGTTACCTAGGTCTAGCATAGTCTCAGAGTTTTCATATGTGGGTGATTACCCTATTTCTGATCTGGTTATATTTCTGGTAAGCGAGTATTTCAGCATAAGTGAAGCTTCTTCTTGATTCTACGTCTTACAGCATGGGCTGTTTCCCTTGATTTGGCATGGCTGGTTCAAACATCGGCAGAAGGCGAGTTAGAGCAGTATATCATGGCATTTGGCTAATGGCACATAGGAGACGAGCGGGGAAAATGACTGATCACCAGCTTTTGGATCTAGCCACTCATTTCTCTTATGGCACGATAGTAGAAGAATAGTTTCATTGTGCTGAACTTTTAGCGGCTCATTGACTTTGTTCACTGCTGCTGGTTGATCTTGGTTATATTTTTAAACGTCTTCTATAAAACTTTCTGAATAATCTGAAGTCTGAATTTTGGAGTCTAAAATCTGAAGTCTGAATGATAACAACAATGTTAGCTTTTTATACACTCTGACCCACTTTGCTCGAGTTTTCACCCATGCTGTCAGCACATTTTATTATTAATTTTTTAAAAAATTAGTATATTCCTTGATTCGCTTGTTTTTCCATTTTGATTACACTGAAATTAGTCCCATATTGTTCATTTAATCAGTCTGGAATCTTAATCTCCAGAGCCTGATTAGTTTTGTATGCATTGTTCTAATTAATTATAAAATATTTTTAATTTTAAAAAAAATGCTTTAACAAAAGTACTTTCGAAAGAATTACATAAAAATAAAAGTAGGTAAAAGAAAGATAAGTTATAATTACTGAATAATTTCTAAGTTATTACCAACATTTTTCTTTTTATTTTAATGTTTCTTTTTCCCAAACTATTAAATATTGATTTTAGTTTTCTATTTTTTTTTTTTTTTAAATTTTATTCTAAAACAAAAATAAGCAAATCATGTAACTCATATATATACACATACTTACACAATGTGTGTATATACACATCGTTACAATATATACATTATATATTTTCTGCAAAACACGACCAATAGGTATAACTAATTAAAAAGTAAATATATTTTTTATACTAATATGATATAATCTCCTATTCATAAACAGTGAGGATTGCCAATTCCTCTACAAGCTTTATGATAAATGCTTAGCCAGAGCCAGCACTTAAAATATCTCTGTCAGGAACCCCTCCCCAAACCCCTGACCATGGTTTCGTGCTTTGGCACTCCTCAGAGAGGTGTCAGGGTAGGTTCAGACACTAGATCTAAAAATACCAACCCAAAGCTAAGCACTTAGCTAAAAGTTATCTATTGAGTGGAAAATTGAAATTTTCAGACATCTACATGTCTTCAAACCCAGCTATCCAACTCAAATAGCTTGTAGAGGAATTGGCAATCCTCACTGTTTTATAACTTACAAGCTTAAGAGATAGGGTCATGTGATCTATGAATTGATCTATGACTCTCTCCTATTCATGTCTCAATATCCATGATTAAAAAAAAAAATTAAAAATTTATATACTTATTAAAAATTTTGAAAAATTTATATATATCACAAATTCCACTTAATCTACCACTTTTTTTATTTTGCTGAAATATCTTATATAAATCCATTTTGTCCACTTTTTGCCTACAACACACAATCTGACACTTTGACTGTTTTGGAATCTTCCTCAAAGCTAAAAAGTGTTTGAAGTAAGGTGGAGAAATTGTATTAATAATTTATATATATATTACTTATCTGTGTAGCAGCAGTTATTTTATCATCTCTCAATGCCTTTAAATTACTACTCTTACAAAGTACTTTTTTTTTTTTCTTTATGAAAGAAGTGTTTTTAGAAAATAAACTTTAATATCAATATAAATTAAGTTTGTTTTTATTTCTGTAGGAATTTATCATAAACACTTATTATTTTTAACCTTTTGAAGAAAAAAAATTGTCACCCTCTCATGTGTATCACCAAAAACTTCTTAAAAACCAATATCATTTGAAAATTCGGTCTCCCAACACCATTATACTAAAAAACTAGAGGCCACCTTGAAATATTTCATTCTCTTATATTGCATTGTCATTGATTTCTAACATACTTACTAAATTTGAAGGAAATTCATTTGATAGAAGTATGTAAAAAATCAATTACAAAAGTTATTTTAAACAGATTTTCTAAGTTAAATAAGTGTTAAAAAATATTTTTGCATATACACTCATTGTTCACACAGTCACATTTTCATGATTCCTTAATCATAAAATGCCATAGAATTTTTTTAAAAAAATTTATTGTTAAATAATTTGGAAAATCTATTTTCATTAATATTTACAAAAAAAAAATTATGATGTGCAGAGAATTTCTTCTAATATGAAAATAAGAAGCACTGAAAAATTTTGAATCTAATGTCAAGCAGTATGTTTGGTAATAACATTAAAAATATATAGTTAAACTAGTCAATAAATAATCAAAATTACCCCAAATTCACAGCTCAACCAGACTAGCCAAGAAAATAAACTCCAAAACACTGCCACTGGTTTCACAGCTACAACCAGTGTAAAGAACTACAAAATAACAACATATTTGAACTAAATATTACCCACAATTCCACTCATCTCACACCCACCCTTAATGGTAAAAGAACTTTTAAATAAGTTAACTGCTTCACAATCATAAATTTTTAACAATAAAGATTCTTTAATTCTTCTTTTAATTTCATTTCTCCCAAAAATAATTACAGAATCTTTATTGATAAAAATTTATGATTCTGAAACAGTTAACTTAATTTAAAAGTTCTTTTAATATTCAATGGCAGGGTGGATGGGAGGTAAGTGGAATTGTGGGTAATGTTTAGCTTAAATAGGTTTTTATTTTGTAGTTCTTTACACATAGGAAGTCTGCTTGTAGCAATGAAACCATTGGTAATATTTTAGAATTTACTTTCTTGACTAGTCTGGTTGAGTTGTGAATTTAAGGTAATTTTGATTGTTTAGTATTGTATCAAATAATAACTTTAAAAAAAAATTATAATCACCCCCCCCTTCCTAATATTGATAATGTAATAATGGTATAATGTTTAGTGCACCCATCTATCATCACCATGAACTGACTGCAGTTTGAATTTCAGTTGAATGTACAATCGCATTTTTAAAATCACATAATTGGCAGATGGTTTTTTGCCAAGTAGATAATTCAGAGCTACTCCTTGTAATTATTCAATAGTGGCTAATAAAATGAGCATATAATTATTCTTATGTAAATAATAAATGCCTACATCAGCTCGGATAGATAAATGTTAATGCACTGTCTGTGAGAAATATATGATGCAGCCATGATCACTGTTGATGAAAAGTATCATCATATTCCACAATTATTTTTATTTTAATGATCATTTAATATCATATGTTAACAATTAATTTAGTTGTACTAACCTGTTTTTTTATCAATTTATTAACATCATAGCTTTTTTTTCTTGAATGGAAAATAATGAAAAGTCTGCCTAAACAGCTATTTACAATTAATGAAATATCTAACAATAGTCCTCCTTAGCAAAAGAAAATGATTTTTTTTCCCTGCATTAAGAAAGTGTAATCTGAAATCAGTTCATTAAATATTAAATCTTTCTTAAGTTGTTTGTCATCTACTTAAGCTTATATTATGCAAAGATAAAATATTATAGGCTGCTGTAAAGTTAAGGTAATATGAAAAGCAATTGAGCTGAGAAATAGAGATGAAAAATAAAAAAAGTTAAACATTTTTAAGTTAATAATTTTATATTAATTCATAAATTCTGTATTTTGATTTAAAATAGATATATCATATGGTCTTCATATTCTTCATGAAATTATATTTAAAATATTATATAAAAAGTCATATTCATTGTAATTTATGTTGCTAATATTCAAAAAATGATGTTTGTATATATTTTATCTTTTTTATATACGGACCCATCAGTGTTTCAAATTTTCCGAATGTTATCATTTCTGTCTTAATAAAATAAATAATACAAATATCAAAACCATGCTATAATTTGTTTTCAAATATTTATTAAAAATATTATTAATTCTCTCACTCATATTCATTGAGAATCATTGAGCAATGTTTCCCTCAGAAAAAATGTTGTAGTTCCATTGCTGTTTTTCATTATAGTGTTAATAATGTAAATTCTGCCATATTGCTTGTGGATAGTCAGCAAATATCAATAGACTTTACTCTAAAATAAGTGGATAAGGATTTTGAAATGAAATGCTTATGAAATTAATGTTATATAGTTCTTATAGAGTCACTTTAAAAAAAAATTATATTGGATTAGCAATAATATAAATATATTATTATTTTTAGAAATTTAGGAAAGAATTGAAGATATATTTTAAGAAAAGGATGAATATAATGTAAAATTAAATATATTTAAAAAATTAATTGTAGGAGAAATAAAACATCTTAAGTTAAAAATTAAAATATAAAATTATTTTATTGGAGAAACAATTCTTTATAAAAATTTTATTGATAAATTTAGATTTAATATTGTTGATAATAAAATAAGTTAGATAACAGCATAATTTTTTTTAAAACGTTTTTATTAACAAAAGAGATGATGATCTTGATGTCTGATTAGAAATATCATATGATGAAGTTATTGTGTAAATTAGTCTGTTCAACTATTAAATTTTTACATGATCTGGATTCAAATGTAAATCAATTAACTAGAACAATTATTTTTAATTATTCTCATAAAACCATTATGCAAAAAGTTAAAAAATAAATTACTATTATTATTATAACTTGTTCTTTTCCAATTTTTAACCTAGAATTCTTTACCTAATAATTAAATTATTATTTATTTATATATATAATTTTATTATTAAATAATCATCCAATCTTTTATTTATGTAAACAACGTAATATTTTTAATTTTCCATAAATGTTAAATTAAAAATCAGCCTTCTATTATTATCAAAACATTATTAGTAAATTATTTTTAATTAAAAGAAAAAATTTAAAGCCAAAATTTATCCAAAGTGGTAGTTATATATGTTATTATATACCAGGGGTGGCCAAACTTTTAGACATTGGGGGTAACTTTTTTGGTGAAAGTATATCTGAGGGTGACTAGGTTTTTTTTTCAGGGCTTCGAACCGGAAACCAGAAAAAAATGTTATTTTTACCTAAGCAGAAAAAAATAATGGTTCAACGGCCTGGGTTTTTTAAAAATGTACTTGTGAATTGGTGTTTTTTTTTTTTTATAAGAGCTTTTTAGGTACTCAGAAATATTGGTGACATTTTTAGAAGATATTTATGCACCAATGAATTTTTTTCTATAAGATATGAATTGTTGAAGGCATTTTATTATGACTATTATTAAATTACTTTAGTTCCCTCTAGTATTACAATTTGTCCATGTCGCTTTATAAAATATTTATTAAATTACAATTATTAAATTACTATACGAAATGTTTCAAAAAGTTCACAACTTGCTGGTTTTAAAATCATTTCACTAAAATCCTTGTTTCTCCAGGACAAGTTATTTTCATTTCTCCTCGGGAAAACGGCAATTAAATATTTTAGCTCTAGCATTACACAAAAATAATATAATTCTTTTCAGCTTTTCCAACCTGGATTTATTTTTGAGATTGACAATAACAACAGATGTTATTTTAAATTTAATTATTTTTAAATGAGAATAATTTTGAATTTTTACTTTTTTTAATTTTTATTATTTTTTATATTCAGATCACCTCTGAATTTATCACTATAATCAGCTTCGCGGTCAAATTCCAGAGACCTTGCAGTCAACATCTTGGCCACCCCTGTTATATACTGATTTATAAATAAATTGTATCATATTAATATCAGGTGTATTTTTAGTATTAATAATTTTTTAATCATCATAGAGTAGAGAAAAATACAGGATTAGATACCCTATTATTCTAATATAAGATAATGTCAAAGAAAAAACTAAATAAATTTGACTGTATTCATTTTTAGAAAAGATGTTTCAAAATCAATAATACATGATCTTAATTAATAATTATTTGTATACTACCATTACTGAAATTATTTTAAATAAATTTTTAAATAAAAAATTCTAAAAAAATCAGGTCAAGATGCAGTTTTATTAAAATGAAATGAATTACATTAATTTATTATTTACATATAAAATTTATAATTATCTTTAAAAAAATATTATTAATATATATATCGCCAGTCATACTTATCCATATATCAAGAAAAGTCGAAACAGTAGATTTAATTGAAATTAGTCTTATGCATAAACATTAAATTTAGAAATTAATTATTTGTGATTATCTTTTATATTTGGATTAATATTTTTTATTACAATTTATCTCATTGTTATAGGAATTATAATTATTATTTATGTAGTTTCGATTTCAATTTTAATTGGAATTTTTTCTAAAAAAATTCTGATATAGCTACATTATTATTTTAATCTATTTATGATTTCTTTTTTTTCTCTTTATGTAAGTAAGTAATGAAAAATTCCTTTTTAAAATTTTCTGAATCTTCAAACTAATCATCACCGTCTCTCTTCTCAGAATGACATTGACATTAATTTCTTTTCATCTGATTTTTTTTCAAAATCTAGACTTAAATTCATCTTTTATTCAAATCTTCCTAGATATACACAAGATTTTGTTCTATAAGAATTGGTAAAACAATTTTGTTTAGCAAACTACTTAAAAACTGTTTGGCATTTTTTGACGGTCCAATTCAACACTATTTTGTTTTAAAGGTGTTTCTTCCTTTGTGATGCACTTTTATGAAAAACTTATCATATATTGTCATCACCTGAAAAAAAAGACATAGTGTTAGATTTTTTTCAAATATTTTAATAATTATAAAGTGAATATCTGATCCTAAAGCAGAATTTTATAGATTTATCACAAATCCATATTTGTTTCTTCATATTAAAAGAAAAAAAAAGACATAACCTTCCTGTATTCTGACAGATTTCTTTGTTCTCATTTTAAGCTTTCACTTTAATATTAAACCATTATTATTCATCAGAATCTAATAAATTTGATCTCATTTGATATATATTTTTGTTTAGAAATTAAATAAAATTAAAAAAAAATCACATTTGATTTTCAGAATTATTAAAAAAATTCGATTTTAATCAAAACAGTGCTGTCATGTCATTAAATTTTACGTGGAGCAGATTCAATTTATAAAATGAATGAAATCTCTGTTTTAAAAATCTGAACGAATTATTTTTATTGTCTAGAAAATCTATCAATTTATGCTTTAAAAGTTTTAATTTTTTTTATAATTTTTATGATATAGCTAAATATTATAACGAAGTGTTTAGTGAACACTTTTTCTAGATACTTCTCTATGGAAACATTACATAGAAGAATATATTTTTTGATTTTTAATAATTATCACACAATTATCATACAAAAATAATCATAAACTTTCCACAAAATTAAGTTTTTAGCCCATCATAATGTTTTCTCGAAGTAATCTCGCAAAGTTTGAGATCATCAAATATATAAAAAGCATCCACCATTAAAGACCGACTTATTCAATTATCCTGTTATCTTTTGAATTTTTTTAAATTAAAATATTAGAAGAAAAATATATGTGAATTTTAAATATAAAAAAGTTTGTAAAATTTTTCGACAGAGGGTGAGAAATGCAAATTCAACTTTTTGACTTCCACCCAATAAAACACATTATAATTAAAAACTGCATGATTAAGAAAATAATTTGTTCATTTTTTTGAAAGTGTGTTTATATTAACATTGTTGATGACATTTCCATTTTTTGTTTATATTTAGAAATCTGTTTTTAAATATTTATAAAGTTCAAATTTGGATTTTAAGAATATTTGTTTATTAAATTAAAAAGAAATCAAGTCCATTTTATTAAGTTTTATGATAAAATATAGATTTTATATGGAAGTGAATGGTGAACATTTTCAAAATTTTCTACCAAGTATAACAAAATGTTATAATTCAAAAGGATTAATAAATTATAATTTGAAAGTAGTGTATATAAAAATAAAATAACAGAAATTGCATATGTGTGCAATTTACATCCATATTTATGATCAATTATTCACACAAATGTTTTATAATTAATCTATATCATTTTGTGCTTTTTTTTTTTTATTATAAATCTTTTTTTCTTTCATTAAATTACATATATAAATAAATACATTATTTTCTTTTGTTTTGATTTTTTTTATAAGAAATAATGAATTATATGATGGAAAATGTTGAATGTTATTAAGAAGAAATAATTAAGGAAGAGTTATATATTGAGAAAAATGTACTTATTTTAAATAAAACAAATTGCTTTAAAATAAGTAGTAGATTAATAATTTTTATCAGTCATTCATTAAACTAGAGATTGTTCACTTAATGAATGGTATTTCTGTTATATAATATTTATCATACCACTCTCATGTAAAGCAGGAATTAGTTTCTATCTACTTTTAACAATTTGTGGAATCATGCATTCATAAACATATGATCAAAGACACTGAAAGATTATTTTAATGACTTTATGATTTATAAGTAACAATAATTAAATCAATGATGAGAGTTTTTTATTTAAGATATATAAATAAAAATTGAAAAATAAATATGCTAAACTTCTAAATGTAGTCTAAAAAATAGGAAAATGATTAGTGCCTATATTAATGGAAAGGGGGTGGTATTTTTTATTTTAGTGTATTTTAGGACATTGTCAATGATTTGAAAAATAATATATTATTTATTAATATGAATTTAATAAAATAAAATAACATTTTTAGAAGAAAAGTGTGGATTAATAAATACTATAGATTATTTGTTTTTAAAAAAACTAGATTACATTTAGAAAGAAAATTGTATTTTTAAAATTTAGACTTTTAAATTTTAGTTTGTAGTAATTTTTTTTTTAAAAAAAAAAACTATTTTGAAATGATTCAATAGTATCTTTATATATTTGCAGTAGCTTATAGTGAAAAATGTATTGAATCATAATTACAAATTTCTTATGAACTCTCACAGTTTTTCTATTAGTTATATTAAATGTGTGATAAAATATATCTGTAAAAATTAAAGTGTGTTTTTAAAAACATTTTTTTCATAATATATATATACTATCTGTACCCACAGCTTTGCTTGCATTAGTAAAATAAAATAATAAAATGTCATATGTAGTTGTTTTAGTAGCTTCTATATTTCTGTATTATTTAAATGAAATAATAATACATTATTTATCAATAGCAATATCACAAAAAATTTAACTTTTTAATACACTACTGCATAATCAATTAGTATTATAAAACATGAATGCTGATATATATATATATAATATATTCATGACATATCAAAACAAATTTTTTTTAACAAAGTTGATTGATTATAAATAATAATTTGTCAATAATAAGTAGTTTCATGGAATTTGTTTCTGGCATGCTATTTAGAAGTTATATTTAAATATGCATTTTTTCCCAAGAGATTTATTCTTATTAAATTTTATTCTATTGATAATAATCACACATTTCCAATTTGAATAGTTGCACATATCTGTATATGGTAATTAAATTTGATTATATATATATAACTAATAAATATATTGACATATAGGGAGGGGTGATAAGACTGATTTAATCTCCATTGTTACCTGATGTTCTCTGGCCAAAATATTGTAAATTTGTGAGTTATTTTTTGTTTTTATTTATGCATTGATGTAATGGCTAACTAGTTAGTTATTTATTTTCATGCTTGTGGAGTTGGTCTGATTAATAAACTTCTTTAACAGATATTATAATTGACATTGGCAGTAATTGTAAAATGTGTGTCCAAGTAAAAAAATAATTGGGGCTCTCTCCAAGCTACCTAAAATGCTATTTCTAAATCAATGCATGTATTATGCAATAACATGTATTGTATATATAAAGGAAAATAAAAATGTTTTTAGGATTCTTTAAAATTTCGTATTGGATACTTTTTAATAATTTAAAGTACATAATTTATAAAGCTCTTAATAAAAGAATGTTAATTTATTGTGCATAATACTATTATAAAACAAATCCTTTTTTTGTATTTTATATTTTTAATATTGTTTAAAATAATTTATAAAGCATTAGAACAGTAGCTTTATTTTTCATTATTGTAAGTCAACATTTTTTCAAATATAAATAATGCAAGGTTATCCCTTGCATTTATTTTTAGTAATTTATTGCTTAAATTGAACTAACGGAATAATGCAAAAGTATATATAAAGAATAGATTGTAGCAAAATTAAAGAGTAGAGAAAAAAACTTTTTTTCAATACAGTAAAAAAGTAATTTTTTTTTTTTAAGAAGATAAATACCTCACACTTTTTTTTTTATATTTCTCATATTTCGTTTATCTTTTTATTATCTTATATTAATAATTTAGTTAATTGATAGATGTTAATATCTTTAAAATCAAGCAAATATCCATACCATTATAAAATTTACTTTATGTGTTAATTAAATATATTTAAAACTTAAGTTATCACATGAGAATATATTTAAAGGGAATTGGTAAAAGTTTATCAAATTCAGTAGTAATTCTTTTGCTGTACCTGCAGCATTTTAAAATTCACTTTTTCATGTGTTAAATATATTTATAACTGACACCCCTAAAAGTTTATCAAATTCAGCAGTATTATAACTGATCTAAATTATCATTAGTCAAATGGGAAATTAAATACATGGTACAAAAACAATTTAATTAAAAATATATTTATAAAATCAAATTTTACTTTGTTTTATCAAAAACTATACTTTTTGTTTAGAAATTTTTCAATTCTGTAGTCTGTTAGTCAATGCTGTCCTCTTTTGGGTTTTTATGATGTCCTTCAAAAACAGTTGTTATAGATTTTCTACTTATTTTTATATTGCAAATTACAATTTTTTTTTAAAACAAAGCAAAAATGTATATGATATTACTATACAAAAAAGGAAAGAAAATTATGCTAAATTCTTTTGGTCTTAACATTTGTTGAGTTATAAAGTCACAAACAAACAAACTTTCACACTTATATAATAATATAGATACAATTCTATAAATAATGTTAAGTTGCTTCCCAAGAAAATATTCAATTTTATTTCACAATTTAACTAATAACTCGCTGTCAAGCATTGTTAGCCAAGAGGTCATCGCATCCGCCTTGCAAGCAAGTAGTTGGTTGCAGACGGTTGTGGGTTCACGTCCCGGCCAATGCTATGACATATGAGGAAAAAAACAACAACTAATAACTCGCTGAGCAATGCTTTCAATCTGGAATGTCATAATCATAGTGATCAGATTTATCCCCTAAACTATACCAGTTTAGCTGATAAGTTTGAGCTCTGTGATTATGATCTCCCAGTTGGAAAGTATTGCTCAGCGAGCTATTAGTTACATTGTGAAATAAAATTTAATCTTTTCTTCGGAAGCAAATTAATGCTACTTATAATATTTTATAGCTAAAAAAAAAGGAGCAAAATTTGATAAACTAACATAATTTCATAGTTTGAATATATGTACTGTAGATATTTTGAGACATGCTTATTGTATAAATTGTTTACAAATTATTGCAGTGATAAAAAAATATTTTTGAAATTATAATTATATTATATCTATTAGATAAATATAATTCTTCAAATAATTAAGTTATAAGTAATAAAATTTGTTAACATTATTGCAAGCTTTACAATAACTTCTGAAGATTCAAGTTAAAGTTGCTCCCATAATGGTGTAGCAATGTAACCAGGCGCTAAGTAGCTACAGAGGTGTCAGATTAAGCTACAATTTTGTCTTTTATTTTGATTTTGTTTAAAAATAAATAAATTTAAAGTACTTGAGAGAAGGATTAAAACATCTGAAACGATGCAGAAAAAACATTCTAATGTGCAGGGAAAATCCTCTTTTAATGCAATGTATTATATAATGTTCAACCATGTGTTAGAAAATATATGTAAAAACTTTTAATATTTGTGTTAATATTAAGAATACACACGTATATATAATTTTATATAATTCGACTATAAATAAATAAATCAATCAAATCAAATAAATAAATGCCAAACTTTTATGGATTTCTTCTAGCGCTTTGTATTAAGAAAGTAATGATATATCTAAAGTGCAGAGCAGTGGTATAGAATTGCCCTATAGTTTCATCCTTTTTATAAAGAGGTAGCATCTAAATTTTATTATTATTAATATTATTAACTCAGATACTACTTGTAAGAAATATTTTGAGGTTTAGTTTAATCAGGAAATGTAAATATTTAGGTTCTAAATACCATTGTTTGACCTGTGCATTGGAAAAAGAATTCCACATGAAGTTATTGAATTTAGTAATGCTTATGGATTCCGGTATTTAATATTTTCTAAAAAACAATGAATTCTTGTATAATGATTGCTATTTTTTTTTTTAGTAATTGTGAAATAAAATTACTAGTATAAAACCACTGAATTATCACATGATCACCACCTCCTCTGCTTGCACATGCTGCTAAAACATTAGCAAACTCTCTAGACAGTAATGCCACCCAATGCAAGGCATAATGGATGCTAGAAGGTTGGTACATAAAATTTCCTATCTAGTGCCTATTCATCCAATATCCCCAGACTAATTTCTAGCTTGTGGTTTTCATCAGTGAAGAGCTTTAAATCTGAGAGCCCTGCATATAGATCTTAAAGGAGCTAATGCAACTCTGCAGCAGCCAACTTTTATCTATTTAGTTAATTATAAAGCTATGAATTGACCGTGGTTACTAAAAATCAGACACCAAAATGTATAGATACTGAACTAGGTTCAGATCTGTATGACTATATAAGTGAATTAGCTTGGATTGAAAACCTTACTGTATTTTCATTTTGAACTCATATGTTTAAGTAAGAAGTGGTTTCTGAAGGGTTGCATTAGGTTCAATTGTTTTAGATCGAAAACTCCTTACTAATGAAAGCCATAATCTAGAAACTAGTCTGAGGATATTGGAGATTTATGCACAAATCTTCTAGCATCCATTGATTGCAATGATTTGCACTGGGTGGCACTGCTCTCTAGAGAGTTTGCTACAGTTTTAAATGATTTGCACTGGGTGGCACTGCTCTCTAGAGAGTTTGCTACAGTTTTAAAATTATTAGTGTTGGGAGTTGGGGCTTCTGTAATAATGATTAACAAAATATCCATGATTTTTGGATAATTCTCATAGAATACATGAAAGCTATTGATTGATGACTAAGATAGATTATTAAAAATATGTAACGATAAATCATTTTTAGCATAGTCTTCTATCTTTCTGAATAAAATAGTATGAGTTTTTAGTTTCATATTAATTTAATGGAATATAAATATATATTTTTTGTTTAATAAAAGTATTAGAGAATGTAATAATAGGACTATAGTACATAATTTTGGGAAATATTAATATACTAAGCAAGGAGATTTTTGTCTATATTAATAAATAAAATTTACAAAGAGTGTCTGTAATATATTCATTTGAAGGTAATAGCTGACATTGAATGTTAAATTTTAATAAATTAGCAGAAAGGTGGATTAGAAAGTCAGGAAATTTATGAATTGATTCAGTGGATATACAAGAGATGCATTTATTGTATGTTATAACTATTAATAAGTAATTTGTACTTGTTTGATGAATATGGATTCAAAATTGTAACAGGCATAAATATTTTTGCTAGTAATATGTCCGGCAATTATATAACTAGTATAATTTACTGAATTATGTAGAAAAGTTATGAAAAGTAATACAAATTCAATATTTTAGAAGGCTAATGTAAGTTATGAAAAGATGTTGTGATATTGAGTTGTATGAAAAGATGTTGTGATATTGAGTTGTATGAACAAACCCTTGTAATATTTAAATAAATAACCTTGATCTGTAGTAATTTGGGATTTTCTGGAGCTGAAGATCCATGGATTGTGGGTGCTTTTGGTGCCCAAGTTTTTAAATGTCTCAATATTCTTTTTTTTATTGGAAAAGTAACTGCAGATTCAAAAGCAGTTGCAGTGTCTAGAAAAAAGATGACTTTTTATTCTTCTTAATATATTCTTTGATAGTGTCATTAAAGTGTATGTGGGGTTTTTAGAAATTTGAAATTTATTGAAGCAGTAGTTTTTTTAATTCTTTATTAATAGTTCAATAATTTTGAGTTTATAAAGAGGTTTTGGAAACGAGTCTTATGTTTTTCAAAGGAAAGATATCATGGTATCTGTATAGAATTCATAAATACATAATTTCTATAGAATGATTTATTAGATTATAATGGAAATAAAAATTTTGAGATGGCATGCATTGTATGTATAAAATTTGGGAAAGAAATCAGTTTAGTGATAATCTCTTGTGACTTTTAAACTGCTCCAACATTTAGCAATAAAGATGAGAATTTACAGTTAGAGTGATTTTGAATTTTTTTTTATGATAGAAAATATGGAGAATTGTATTTTGACTTTTGTTTAACTTGGAATCTACTATTATTGCTGAAGATTAGTTTTGGTTTTGTAACCATGTGCCCAGAAAAAGTAGTTCTCATCTAATTCGTTATTTGGATCAAAAAGATGTAATTTTGATTTCTTTTGTTGGATAAGTATTCTGTTATTATCTGTTGACAATGATTGTATTTTCATTATAGAAGATATAATGTATATGCCTGTAGTGAGTTAAGAAAAATAATATTAATTTTATAGAAATGTATAAATTTTAGACATGGTAGCTTCTGGAATAGTGGATTTCAAAAGAATTTGCATATTACATTATAGAGATGTCTGCCCATCCTTGCATATGTATTAAATGGATTATGTCCTTACATGGGGGGTTGGGTGGGCCTTTGGTAAAATGGGGGTGAAAAATCTCCCCCCTGGGGGGTTTTTGTTCTTCTTCAATTTTTAATTGGTTGGAGGGTTGGAGAGTTGGTTGGTGGATGGGTTGGTAATATATTATTATTTTTTTGAGTGTTTTTTTTTTTTGTTTGGGTTGTTTGGGGGGGGGGGGGGGGGGGGGGGGGGGGGGATGAATTTATTGTAACAAAATAGGATACAATTTTCTTCTTCTTCCTCCTTTTCTTATGTATTGATGTAAGTATTTAGTAATGTAATAAAAAAAAAAAGGTAATTTATAATATAAAAAAGTTAATAGTTAAAAATATATAATAAAAATAATAATGGTTTAGAATTAAAAAAAAATAAATAAATAGATAATAATAAAATGATAGGTTAAATAGTAGAGTTTAAAGATTAAAGTTTTAAAATTATAATAAATAGATATAGAATAATTTAATAATAAAATAGTATAAATAAAAATAATAAAATTGATTATAAGTGGAATAATAAAATGGAAAATGATAATTTATAATGATCAGATAAGGATGTATGTTTTTGACTATGTATATAAATATGTGTATAAAATGTAGTGGCTACAGAAAGAAGTTTTCTATTAACTGAAAGGAAACCCTTTGATTTCTCTTGGAGGCCTTAAAGAAACCAAGCAGAGCAAATTCCTAATGTCCACTCCATAAGTTCTTGTCATTGCAGCTAATATGTGATTATTCATATAGTATACGAACGTGGATGGGCTGCTCACCAACACGCATTAGCTAGCATGGTGAGTTTATTGGCTTTTTACCTCTGAATTTAAGATCAAGAAACAACATGGTCTTTTTTCTCAGTTGCCTGATAAGGCAGAATGAATGTATGTGTAAATGATAAATATTTTTTCCAATAGATATATACAATCATGACAGACAAAAATAAATCATGGCCCTTATTCCCAGGAGGCTGTAAAGTCATCAACCAAGGCAGCGGTTGGTGGTTGAAGGCAGAGAGTGCTAAGAATCCCCTGATTGCAGACCCAGGCTGCCATTTGATGACAACTTTTTATTTAGGTACTTACAATTGCAGATCACTTTCAAGTGAAGGAAGATTGCAAGAATTAGAAGAAGAACTGTCTTATATTAAATGGGACATTATTGAACTTTGCGAAGTTAGAAGAAAAGGTGAAGAGACAATTGATTTAAAAAATGTACATGTACTCTACTATAAAGGCACAAATATTAGAAATACAAGTGGAGTAGGATTCATTATAAATAGAAAGTGGAAGAACAACATTGTGGGAATTGATGGTGTATCGGGGAGAGTGGCAAGATTAGTTATACAACTTAATAGCAGATACTGAACGCAGATAGTTCAGGTTTATGCCCCAACAAGTTCTCATAGTTACAAAGTAGTAGAAGATTTTTATGTGGATGTACAAAAGGCTTTTAATCAGAGTAAACAACATTTTAAAATTGTTATGGGAGACTTTAGCGCTAGGATTGGTAAACAAATGAAAGTGCTGTACGTAATTTTGGTTATGGTAATAGAAATGAGAAAGGACATAGACTTGTGGAGTTTGCAGATAAAGAACAACTTTACATTATGAATTATTTTTTTGAGAAAAATGTTAAAAAGAAATGGACATGAAAGCATCCAAATGAAGATACAGCAGAATTGGATTATATTTTGACTAACAGACAATACATATTTCAAGATAGTAATGTTCTTAATAAATGTAACACAGGAAGTGACTATCGATTAGTAACATATAAGATACATGTTAATGCAAAACTAGAGAGACAAAAATTATTAAGAAAAACAATTAGTGATCATTGATTAGTAACATGTAAGGTACGTGTTAATGCAAAACTAAAGAGACAAAAAATTATTAAGAAAAGCAATATTGATAGTTGATATTCTTAATCTTCAGAAACATTCTAATGAATTTAAATTAGAATTTACAAATCAGTTTCAAGTATTAGTAGATTTTGAACATGATTCAGATTTGAATGAAATTAATATGAAAATAACTGATACACTTTTAAAAACTGCAAGAAAGATAGCTGGTAGAAAAAAGCAGCAATTGACTAATAAAATTTCTACTGAGACTAAGGAATTTATGACAAAAAGAAGGAATATGAAGATATACAAAAATGATGCATTAAAAAGGATTGAATATCTCGAATTTTGTAAAATGGTGCGGAAAAGAATTGAAAATGATATAAGAAAGTATAACTGTGAACTAGCAAGGAAAACTGTAGAAGAGAATAAAAGTCTCAAGAGTGTAAAACAACATTTTGATATTGGTAGGAAATTTATATCTGCAACAAGAAAAAAAAATTATTACTAAAAAGAGAGATGACATCATGAAATGGGTAGAAGACATCTTTCAAGAATTATATAGTAATAAAGAACAAGTACCTCCTATATCTATTATATCTTCCGAATTGCCCAGAATTTTAAATGAAGGAGACATGCAATTAAATGTATGAAGAAAGGAAAGGCTCCAAATAATGATGGAATTATAATTGACATATTAAAAGAAGCAGGTGAAGAAATTGAATTTTTTTTAGCAGAATTACAAATGTCTAAATGATAAAGATATACCAGCTGATTGGAAGAATGCAGTATTAATATTAATATTTTAAAAAAGGTGATAAAGGGGGTATTAGAAATTACAGACATCAGTTTTATACAAAAAATTTTACCAAGATAATTACAACTCATCTACAGAGAACATTGGATTTCCACCATATACCAGCTGATTGGAAGAATGCAGTATTAATATTAATATTTTAAAAAGGTGATAAAGGGGGTATTAGAAATTACAGACATCAGTTTTATACAAAAATTTTACCAAGATAATTACAATTCATCTACAGAGAACATTGGATTTCCACCAACCAAGAGAACAAACTTTAAAAGTGGTTTTAGTACAGTAGATCATATCCAGGTATTGAGAGAAGTTATAGAAAGGGCAAATGAATATGAGTTGCCATTATGCTTTGGATTTGTAGATTATGAAAAGGCATTTGATTCTATAAACATTTATTCAGTGATAAAAGCATTGGATCATCAAGGTATAGATCCAGGATATTGTCATTTTAAAGAATATTTATAAAAATGCAACAGCAACAATTAGATTACATAATGATACTAGGAAAGTCATCATTGAGAAGAGTGTAAGACAGGGTAACTCCATATCTCCAAAACATTTTACAGCAGTGCTGCAAGAAGTATTTTGTGGATTAAAATGGGAAGCTAAATGAGTGAAAGTAAATGGAGATTATTTAGGTCATTTAGATTTTTGCAAATGATGTAGTAATTTTTGCAAATAATGCTTTAGAGCTGCAGGAAATGTTGCAGGAATTATCAGATGAAAGTAGGAATGTAGGACTAAAGATAAATGTTAAAAAGACTAAAGTAATGTTTAATGGATTGTCTCAAAATATGAAAACAAAGATTGATTACGATGAGTTAGAAGTTAACAGTTAGAAATACCTTAGTCAGATTATTAATACAGATGGAAACATAATGGATGAAATTAATCATGGAATTAAACTTGGTTTGAGTGCTTTTGGTAAAAATAACTTGATACTAAAAAGAAATATGCCTATGCGTTTGAAAAGGAAAGTTTTTAATAAATGTGTTTTACTAGTTCTTACTTACTGGATCTGACACTTGGACACTTAATAGAAGAGCAATATAGAGACTTTAGACCACTCAAAGAAGTATGGAGAAATGCATGTTGGGAGTAACAAGAACAGATCGAAAATGCAATATATGGGTAGGAGAACAAACAGGTGTTACTGACCTCATTGAAGAAATTAAAAGAGTGAAGTGGAGTTGGGCTGGACATATTGCTAGAAGAGATGATAATAGATGGACAATTGAAATCTTAAACAGGATTCGAAAAGACTGCAAAAGACCCAGAAAGAGACCATGTGTGAGATGGATGGATGAAATAAGAAAATGTGCAGGAGTGATGTGGAGAAGAGAAGCTAAAGATCGGAGATGGGTTGAACTTGGAGAGATCTTCATCCTGCTATGGATTGATAAAGGTTGATGATGATGGTGATGATGATGATGATAAAATGTAGTAATTGTATGATTATATATTTGGATATTATAGCTCTGATGGTCGAAACTGTAAGAGTAAAGGTTTGGTGTAAAAAAATAGTATTGATAAGTGTTATAAGAAGGTTGGAAATGGTATATTTAACGAAATAGGATGGGAATGATTAGGTTGATTAATGCAAGATTAGAATAAGCTGATCAGGAAAGCAGATAGTTTTGAAGGACTGATTAATGAAAAAATGCAGCATACATCTATAAAATAAAAAGTTGTATGTTTTTTTTTCCCACTGATATGAAGTTGAAAGAGAAAAATCTTTTCATCACCCATTAGGTATGTACTAATATTAAATGAGGGTATTTTTATGCAAAGTTATATTAAGATAGTTTGAAATCCTCCATTATTAATTCAGAGTATGAATCTAAGACAAGAAATTACATTAATTAACTTAACAATTTGTGCATTAAAGATGGTTTATTTTATAGATATAAGCTAATTAGATTTTACATGTAATGATCTGCATATAGAATGTTAAAATGCTGCATATAGGGATTTGTAAACTAAGGAAGAAAATAAACGTAAATAACCCATGAATGGATAATAACTATTTATATTCGCATGGAATTTTATTTCTGGGATATAGTAATATTTGAGTAATTTTGGTATTACATTGGTGTGATTTGGAGGTAACTTTTATTGACAGCAGTGATATTTATATTTGTATTGATTTGTAAAATATAAGCAATTGGCATATGTGTTTATGAAAACAATAATACAAAGTTAGTGAAGTATGATAGTAAAGAAAGAACAAGTAAAAAAGTGTAAAAAATTACCTCTACCGTTTCAGTCATCTAAATCTAATTTTAAATTTTAAATATATAACGTCTGAATACTGAATTTGTTAGTTGTTCTAGTAATTCATTCGGTGTTCTTTGGCAGATGATTTGTTGTCTCAGAAAGCCTTCTTGAGCACTTGCATTGTGAAACATAATTTTAAGCCTAATCTTAGAGCCATTACATCAATTATAAAAGTGTTTATATTACCAAAATAATATGTACATTTAAAAGATTGTATTTTGAGACTGTTGAATTTGAAATTATATTTCCAACTTTTCCAACTATAGAAGGCATTATTTTTTCTAATGTATGGGAATAAGTGTCAATTCCAGATAGAAGTCTATTACCCCCAGAGGGGGGCTGGGAATATCAGAATCAAGATTGCATCTAGCTGTATGCAAGAGCTCTTCATTATTAAAAAATAGTGAAAGATATGGATTTATACATTTTCAGTGAGATTTGCTACTTGTTTTGTTTTTTTGTTTTTTTTTTCGGAGGTAGATGGGATTGTTTTTTGATAAAAAGATGGCTTATTAACAGTTTTTTTAACCATATTTTTGATAGGCTTGATACTTCCTAGAGTTTTTTTTTTTTCAACTGTTTGCATATCACTTGAATCAATTGTTTTGAAATACTTTTAGTTATTGAATAAGGGTTTTTTTTTTTTTGAGGAATGGACTGTTAGCAGATTTAATGTTGCCCAATGCAGGTTATATTATTTTTCCCTAAGAATTTTGCCATATAGTGTTAATAATGTGTTTGATCAGATGCATTATAGTTTATATGGAAACTTTTTAATATAATAGGATAGATCAATTCTGCAGCACAAATTATTATACAAAAACTTTTTTCGTATAAATCGTATTATGGAATTCCATATATGTCATTGGGATGAGTAAAAATTTTTAAATCATCCTTCATAATTTTTTAACAGATACTAATTTATAAAATCCATGATTAGGAAATTTCATGATTGATATATTAAAGTCTGTGATAGCAATTATAACCATTTTATTATTAAATTTTGAAGATTTATTATGTTGTTATATTAAAGAATTGAATGGGTTACTTGTTTTAGAGAATTTTTCATTATTAGCCAGTTAAACCTCTCCTCATTAAACCATTGAGGCTATCATTAAAAGCAGAATACAGGAACAACTGTACACACACATTTTCACATCTCAGTTTGCACGTAAGGGCACTTCCACGTCACAAGCCATTCATCGCTACCTCCTACTCACAGAACATATCAGGCGTCACGGGAAATCGAGGCCTATTGCCATCCTGCTCAATTTCGGGTTTGCGTTCGACTCTGTCATCTCCCTACTATTACAAACCCTTTGTCAATACCACATCCCAGAAGTGTACATCCAAGTAATAGGTAACCTACTCTTCAATCGTTCTATCTTTACATCTCTTGACGGCCGGTTATCACCTGGGTTCAGGCCGCACCTCTCCATACCCCAAGGCTCCCCACTCAATACCCTCGGCTTCATCTTTTACCTCAACCCATTCCTTAAAGAAATTGAAGCCTGCCTCCCTGGATTCTATGTACCAGAATTGAAACAGCAAGTGCCCCACATTTCGTACGTAGATGACGTGTCCATCTTCCTTTCTTCTAAAGCCTACTTACCTCAATTACAGATCATCAACACATTTTCTAGCAAATACGTCACATCAACCATTCAAAATCTTCTGCATGGAAAATTTACACAGGCACTACCATAGCTTCACCGTTTATTTTTTGGGCTTTCCAGTGGCAAAGTCATTCACAGTAATGAGAAAACAGCTACCCCAATCCTGGAGAAGACCCAGAAATTGATCAATTCTTTGTCTCACAAATCACTGTCTGTCGGGGAAAACAGCCCTCCTAAACATTGATTGTTTTCCCTCGCATCAATTCCCTGCACAGTGCCTTCCTGGAGGCACCACCAGATGATTTTGTCATCTTCCCGGTTGAGCCCACAGATGCTCCTTCACCATTCAAAAGCAAGTGGATCATTCTGGACCCACAAAAAGTTTGCAAACCCAACAGTTCAAATGTTACAAAACAAAAAAAACCTACTGGGAGATATACAAGCAGATTTACTCTAGCCAAGTACCTCTCCAAGCAGAGCTTGGCATGAACAACAAACTGCTAATTAAAAAGGCCAAGAGATGGTATTTGGAACCTCAACATATAGACATCCTTGTAAAGCTGAATCTCTCCTCTCTGCCCACTAACCACTTCCTGGTATGCAAGAGGGGATTCTCACACCTCAACACCCTTTTCCAAATCTGCTCATCGGACGAAGAAACTATTCAGCATGTATTATTCACCTGCCCTTATCTGTAGTCAGATTCGGCACCTTAACTATGAAGGGAGCACAACCAACACCCAAAACACATCATCTTATTAAGCATGCCATCAAAAATGACACCTTCTCCCTCATCAGATTGTCCATCTCCCTCACATTTGCAATCTGGCTTACCAGATGTAAGCTCATTTTCATGCAAGGAAACCTCAATGCCTGCCAGACCTTCCTTGAGCTACTCACCAAGATAAAACAAAGAGATAAATTGTTGGCTCCTGAATGGCTTTTCAACGACACCTGGACAAGCGTCTCCTTCCCAAGCAGATGAAAGCTCACCTTGAGAAAATCCAAGCACCCACACTTACACCATGATGCAGCCATCTAGCACTACAATGCCAGCATAAGGTGACAAGATTACCTGGACTCTTTAATTTACTTAGCTCATGTAACATGAATAATTCCAATAAAGTTGTTTTGGAAAAAAAGAAGAAAAGGACATTGTTTTTTTTAAATAAGGTTACAGTTTTATTTTGAGTATTGTTCTTTACTGCAATGACATGACTGCAAGGTATATTTAGTATTGCATTATTGTTATCGAAGGAAAAATCTCTTCATTTATTAATTAATGAATTTGTCAAACAGGAAATTGAGTCTACATATTCTAAGCTTGATTTTTTATATAGAATTTCCATTAGCATTATTTCTATTATTAGAATTATTTTCCAAACTCTTTGAAATTTTTTTTTAAATATCTTTGGAGAATTAATAAAAATAACTGAAAAATAAATTTAACAAGTAAAATATGCTGATTGTCTATTGGACATATAATTTTTAAGTGATAACTTGAGAGGAAAATTGTGTAAAAAAGTTTTTTTAAACAGGAGCTCATTACTATTTTGTTCTATTTTTTCATGATTTCATAATGTTTATTTATTTCTTCAAATCAGAATTTTAAAGCCCATTTTCATGAAGTTTAAGTTTTATTTATTTATCTTTACTAGTTGTCAAACTATCTCCCAATAGTGTTCTTAAAATAAACATTTTAAATCAGCATCCACTTCTATCTACTTTATTGATTGGCAGCTACACTAAAAAATATATTTTTTTTTAATTTATTGATTTTTGAAAATTGTTGAATGATTGTTTGCAGAAAACTTTTTTGACAGGAGATTTATTCAGGAGTCATTATATCACATTTTCCTTTTAATCATCTAACACCAGCATTTAAACTGTTATATAACTTCCTTATTTGTAATCTATCAGATTCCATAAATATTATTACTATTATAACATAATTACTCTGTTGTCAGTTGAAAAAAAAAAAAAATCTTGCATATAGTAGTTTCCAAAGAAGAACCCAAAATTTTTTTTCCAGGTCATTGGTTCAACTTTTCTATGTAAAACTATATTCATATACTTATTGATAGAAATAAAATGTTTTGGCCTCACTGATTAACCTGCATAGTAACAATTCACATTATCATTTAGCAGGCACTTAATTAAGGACAGTTATTAGCTCCTGTGGGAAGCTATCTGACCCCAATGGTACAAGTAGTTCGGAATAGTTTTTATTTTGCTTACAAATGAAATTAAAGAAAAGCAGTATGTGTTATGTGTACTGCATTTGTTGTCGCACCTAGCCCCCACTGGATAGAGATACAACATTCTGCTGTTGCAAGCATGAACCAAGGTCTAATATGTACATACCATAAAATTAAATAAAAATAAAATATACTGTATTTACTTTGATGACTAAAAAATTTAGAAATTAAATTTAACAAATAAACAAGAATAACAATATGAATTTACTTATACAAATTAATTTTTTAAAAAAACAAAGGTTACCAATAAACAAAAGAAAAAGATGAATTTAGTTGTACAAAGTAATTAAACAAATAACATGAAAAAACTACAAAATAAATTACGCAAAGTAATTTAAAATAAATAAAAGATTAAAGTTTACAAGTTTTTCGCAGCTTGTACAAATGATGAATATTAAAAATATATATGGTGGTTTTTTTTATGAGTTTACTGCAGAAGAAAAAATAAAACCAAAGAAACAAACAATTTTTTGCTTGACCAAAATAAAGTGAAAATAATTTCCTGTGAGAGTTTTAATTAAGAAATACTACATTGAAGAGACCATATTTAAAATGACAAAATGATTTTTTTTTCCATGCTTACATATTTTCATGTTACCTAAGTTTGGCAGTCATGTTTTTTTTAATTATACATTTTCAATGGCATACAAGTATTTTTTTGGTTTTTTTCTGCTCACTATTATTTTACCAAATGTTGTGTTACTTGTTAAGTTTAAAAAGTATTTATTATAAATTCCATTCATAGTGTATAAACGCTAACACGTTCCAAAACTTGTAATTTTTTTATGTTCAGTGTAAAATTTTCAGTGTATTTTTACATTCAGCATCTTTTGCTTTTTTCAGAAATATTTTTGCAAAATGATTAAAATTTGGGATCTTCGATTGACAGAAGACCGTGCAGTGGAGTATTTCCAAACATACAGGATTTTGCTCTCGGGACTGCACAAAAAAGAATTTGCATTTATGGTCATTTTGCTGGCCATTAAGGACTTCAGGCTGCCTATATGAATAACCTATGTTTGTTTGTTTAAATTATTAAATTTTAATTACAATTGTTGTACTTTTGTGCTATTATTTTTATAATAATAATAATAAAAGATAAATATTAAATACGACAGTTTGTATGCTCCTGAAAATATATATAATTTAAAAAAAAATGGCTGCCAAGCTTGGATGATGCAATAATACGTACGTATCATTTTTTTTTTAACTATAAAGGAACCTAAAGAAAAATAGATAATGGGGATTAGATATAATTTTTTTGCGAACCACTGAAGTTAAAATAATCAATTTGTATTTATGTTTTCTTGAAATAATACTATAAGCAGTTTAAATTTTTTTAGAGAATTTTAATAAACAATAACTTTAAAAAAACTTATATAAATTAACAAAATCTACTTTGATTTGAAAATGATAATAAATCAGCAAAATAAAATATTATTCTTCAATTCCATACATAGGTATTCAATATTTGTGCCTATAATCTTTTTATTTTTTAATTTTTAAAAAAAAAATTTGTACGATTCATTTTATTTATTTTTTCTTGTTGTTTATTTGTAATTTTTTTAAAAAAATAATTATCTGGTTGAGTCTGCAGGTGCCATGTTGAATTCTTTTAAAAACTGACCTGAGACACAATTTTCACAATAATTTCAGTTTTAATAATGTTAGAGCAAAAAACTTTACATTGATAGAAACTAGAAAAACTAAGGAAAACAATAAATCTAAGACAAATAGTGATAACCATTTAAAAAATCAGGAAAAAAATAAATTTCAACATCCGACATAATTATTACTTTATTGTTTGTTCATAATTTCTAATTTATCATTAACTAAGTTTAAATTACATCTTCATTGATAATTTCTTTGTATTCCTCACAAAATTATCTTTCAAACCATATATAATACTTCTTACCTGAGATAATCCATAGCTTCAGAATCTCCAAAACTAGTCGCATAAGAATTCTTCATTTTTATCTTGTACCCCAAAAGTTAACAAATCTCAAAGGCATCTATAAGAAAAAGATTCATCCTAATAAAAGATACAAAACAAATCATTTCCAGAAGATGGATATGCATTTGTCATCATAGCAATTGGCTTCTTGTCTATCTAAAACTAGAAATTGTAGGCTACTGTCTGTATCACTGATAAAATGAGTTTCATCTCTTCATTTTATATTTTTTTGTGTACATCAGTGATGTTTATATTCTTTATGCACACCAGTGATGCTATCTTGTTATATTTATTGTCCCACATAGATATAATTTATTTGCATATAGCTCATTTGCTAGCTATAGACTTGAAAATAATGTGATGCAAGATGTGGCAAAACTACTGACTCCACAGCATGAGTATCAAGGCATAGGCAAGAATCAGAATTTGATTCTTTGCCTGCATACAATTCCATGTGGTATATGCATAACCATTGTGGCTACCACTACACACACACTATTTGAAATCTCTCTTTATTGGTTTTAAGTGTTTATATTTTCACATGGTACTATGCCCAGTAAATTTTGTGATTGCTTTATCAACTGCAATCTGCAACCTTTTTGTACATTTGATTATTAGTTTTTAAAATTTACATTGCACTGCTCTATATATATAAATCATTACTTGTTATACAAACACGACGCAAGAGCAAACACAAACACACTAATACAAATATAAACATACTAATAAATTATTAAACCTTTTGAGAATCATTATGTCTATAAAATAAGGTTGCCTCAAACTTTTAATCAGAGACACAAAATTACATTGTACATAAACCACTTTTGTTATATTTGAATACAAATTTATATACCATATAATAAAGAGCATAAATGATTTAATATTATATAATTTATATAGTATACAGTTACACCAATACAAACAAATTAAGAAATTAATGCCCTTTATCAAATAATAATAAAAAAATTTTAAATATTATTCAAGTAATTAAAATTAATACTTATGACCAATATTTTGCGATTACGTTTATATTGCGTTCAAGGCCTTGACATGAAAATCATCAGCTTATTTTTAATCCATTTTATTAGCTTATAAGGCTGATAAAGATTTTCTGCCTTTATCGCCCTCATGTAAACTAGTAAAATGGCCAGAAAATAAAAAAATTAAATGCACCTATTAATAAAAATATTAATAAAAAATTCAAATTTTATCCAATTTCAAATTGTAATACATCATTTTAAAGATTGAATTAATCAGCAATGAATGCTGGGATTTCTGTTGACATCATGCTTATAGTTTTTGCGCAATTTAAAAAAGAAGACAAAATTTCAACGAATCAGCTTCCACATGTGCAGGTTGAGGAACAAAGATTCTCCCATTATACAAGAAATTTATATTTTGTTTTTCTTCTTGTTTATATAAATTAATTAAATTTCTAAATTTTTTAGATATTTGCCAATTGTAGTATCATTTGTGAAAAAAGTGTACTTAATAATTATCTTTCTTTAATTTTTTTTTACATAACTCATTACTTTTCTTTATTTTTTTAAATATTCCTAATACTTGTTTCACTTTTTGCTTGGTATTTTTGGTTATAATTGGATATGTTCCTCAATGGTCAATAACTGTTTTTAAGCACCTGCAAAATGATTATCCACTATTCATTTAAAAAAAAACAATGAATAGATTTGGGTCAAACTAATATTGGATCTTTTATTACTGTCACTATCATCACTTTTGTAAAAATTGTTTAAATACCTCAAAAAACATTGTCTTATAATTAGGCTGATATATATTAAAATAAGATAGTAGATAAAAATGATTAGATGGACTTCCAGCCTGGAATTGTAATAATTTTTGGATAGTATGTATATTAAGTAACTACTAAAAAAGAATTCAGTTCAATTTTTCCAATAGTTTTAATTTTAAATGACAAAAAAAGTTATAATTGGATATTTTCACATTCATATCGGCTTTTTTTCAAACCAAATTGTGCAAACGCTTTTTGAGAGTGTTAAATAATAAATGAATAACCTCTGACCCATACAAGATATAGAATTTATGCAGCAATAAAAGGAATCCTCTTATTACTATGACTCAAATATTTATATATGAGCAAATCTGAAGTACTGGCACAGAAGGTGTGACTATAGAACAGTCACTTTGAATTACTATATATAACTTATGAATGAATGACGCCGATGAAATTTACTAGAATTTACTGAACATCATTCCAACTGAAATTAATCGTATATATAAATCAGCATTTATTTTTTATTTTTTTTATAGCGTCTGTATACAATTGTAATCACATTCATATCGGCTTTTTTTCAAACCAAATTGTGCAAACGCTTTTTGAGAGTGTTAAATAATAAATGAATAACCTCTGACCCATACAAGATATAGAATTTATGCAGCAATAAAAGGAATCCTCTTATTACTACGACTCAAATATTTATATATGAGAAAATCTGAAGTACTGGCACAGAAGGTGTGACTATAGAACAGTCACTTTGAATTACTATATATAACTTATGAATGAATGACGCCGATTAAATTTACTAGAATTTACTGAACGTCATTCCAACTGAAATTAATCGTATATATAAATCAGCATTTATTTTTTATAGTGTCTGTATACAATTGTAATCACATTCATATCGGCTTTTTTTCAAACCAAATTGTGCAAATGCTTTTTGGGAGTGTTAAATAATAAATGAATAACCTCTGACCCATACAAGATATAGAATTTATGCAGCAATAAAAGGAATCCTCTTATTACTACGACTCAAATATTTATATATGAGCAAATCTGAAGTACTGTGATTACAATTGTATACAGATGCTATAAAAAATAAATGCTGATTTATATATACGATTAATTTCAGTTGGAATGACGTTCAGTAAATTCTAGTAAATTTCATCGGCGTCATTCATTCATAAGTTATATATAGTAATTCAAAGTGACTGTTCTATAGTCACACCTTCTGTGCCAGTACTTCAGATTTGCTCATATATAAATATTTGAGTCGTAGTAATAAGAGGATTCCTTTTATTGCTGCATAAATTCTATATCTTGTATGGGTCAGAGGTTATTCATTTATTATTTAACACTCTCAAAAAGCGTTTGCACAATTTGGTTTGAAAAAAGCCGATATGAATGTGATTACAATTGTATACAGACGCTATAAAAAATAAATGCTAATTGGATATTTTATAAAATATAAAGTATACAAATTTGATTTTGAAGGCTATGCTTACTTTTCCAGAAATTATCACTTCAGATCTAATCTTGTAAAAATAAAATATTTTCATAATAGGCATAAAGATTTATATCACTCATGATCATATCATAGTTTCCTCTAAATTATGTCTATAAAATGTCTTATGATAAAATTATGGGTCAGTCATTAATGGAGAGAAAAAAAAAATTGAATGACTTTATTGCTTGAGAGTTTCATAAAATGTCCAAGCATCAGAAACGTTAGAACTAGAATCGATTTGAGAACTTTACCTTTCAGAGTCTGGTATTCAACTACTACATTAAATCACATTGGACATTAATGCTGATAAAATATAATCTTTTGATTAAACCCTCTAGTTCTTTGACTGTAATTATTCAGTTTCCACCATTTCATTTAATTGGTTTAATTTTAATGTATTGAAACTGCAGATTGTTTTATAAAATTGAAATATTCTTTCTCTGAGTAGATAAAACAAGCGTTATCTTAGAAAAAATACCATAAACTTCCATATTTCAGATTCATATTTCCTGAGTTTTTTGTAACTTTCATTCTTTTATCAAATCATTAAGAAACTCTATATTCATTTTTATGTAGCAAAATTGAAGTTTTGAAATAAGAGATAGTATTTGATGAATGTGTTTTTATTCAAAATTATTGTAAAGGTATCTACAAAGTCCAAAGAATATTTATAATGTTTTATAAGTAGAGAAAAGTGAGATTAAGAATATTTAATCACTCATTTTGATATGTTTGTTAGGGTAAAGTCAGAGACAGATTTGTTTGGAACTTATTATGTTCATAAGTAGATAAAATGGGATTTAAAATATTGTTTGTTTTGATAAAGTTATAGTTAAATACGAACAAAGTTGGAGACATTCTGACATTCATTATTCTTTTATGTTCAGTTACCAGTATGGAACTAAAAGAAAGAAATAATTTAAAAAAATCTGTACTTATCTGTTACAAAGACAAGAGTCCACATAGCAAGCAGACAGTCTTCTTCATGTCTTTCTGGTTTCTTGGTTTGCTTTGAAGTATGTATGCTATAACCCCTCCCCCCTTTTTTCTGCTAATTTTATAAAAAAAAAAAATTTAAACACTTTTTGCAGTATTATTTCAACTTGTCAATTATTCTCCATTCTGCATACATAATTTGCCCACTTCTCTACACTACATAAATCTTACTTCACTTTCAATAAAACCATTTAATACTTTTCTTTCAAGTTATTGATGGAACACTGAATAATTCCTATTATTATTAAAATTTTTTTTAGCTATTGCATTTGTTACTCTTAATTTTTTTAATCACTCTTTCTATCATCAATTTAAATCACTTTTGAAGTAATTGAATAACTAAACAATAACTTCATGCTCAGTATTTTTTACTCTTAGTCTTTTCCTCTCACTATCTAAATTATTGTTTTAGTTTTATTACACTTGTTTTAATTGCAATCTTTCTACAAACTCTTTATCATTTTCATTCATCACAAATACTGCCCTCATTATTATCAAATCAAAATTATGACCATTCTTATCCCCCATATTTATCCCCTTCTTATCAAAACAAACTTATTTAATAACTAATTGCACTGTTAATAAAATTGGAAACAGACATTTTTACCTTAAATGTTTTCTATATTTTCTCTGCAATAACAACAACAAAAACAATCTTATAAATATCTTTCAACTCATATACTGATTTTTTAATAAACATTTTGGGTTTTTTTCCCCAAAGTATTCACCCAAGTAACTCACATTACCATCAAATGTCTTTTCAAAGATGAGCAAAACAAAAAATTAACCCTTTTTTCTCTATATACACCCGGGTCTCGTTTTATGCGGATTTATTTAATGCGATTTTGAAGTTATGCGGTTTATGTTTCTTCTTAATATCTTTGTATATGGTTTTCTTTTATGTGATAAAAAATATTAGATCAGAAGTCGAGCTCCGATAATGCACTATTATTTTAAATATTATAAATTTTGCGCACTCACATGTTATATTTAAAGTAATAGTGCATTATCGGAGTTCGACTTCTCTCTAATAATTTCAATATTTTCAGCGCTTTATAATAGTACTGTAATAGATTTTATGCAATAAAGAAGTTCATAATTCACTTTAAATCAGGATTTCCCCATTTTATATACACACATTAAATTTTACAAGATTATAATGTAAATCTGTTCAAGTGTTATAGATGCCTTTATTATGCTTGTTGTTGTTTTTGCATTTTAAATCATTCTATTTTTGCTTTTTTAAAAAAGAGTACATAATCAATTAATCATTTAGTGTCCGCAAATTTATTTTTAAAAGGTGAGTTATAGTGGGTGGCACAATTAAATTTGACAATTAAAATCTGATTTTTAATTATAATTAACAATTTAAAAATTACGTAACGTGATCTGAAATTAATGTGATGCAAAACAATGAAATTTGATTTTTAAATGGAATTGAAAATTAAAAAATTAAAGACAAAGATAAGAATTTAATTTTTAATTGTTTTAATTAAATTTTGTCCAACAGTGGTGAGTCGGTGTCTTTTTATTATCATAAGTCTAAGTTCTTATTTTTATTTTAAACTTTTAGTTTTCTTTAACGGAGAAAAAAAAACATCCAAGAAACTGAATTTCTTTGGAAACAAAAATTTCAATTTTAGATCGCTTAGCGAAATCGGGAGGATCAACAGCAATTGGAAAACATTTAGTTTGGGCAAGTTCATGATAAGAGCAATTAAAAAAATGAAGTTGGTGCTAGTTGTATTTCCTCTTGTGAAGTAGCTAACAAGTTTCTCTGGGCATAATTGCTGAGAGATTCTTGATTTCGTTTGAGAAGCTACAGTACATCATATCACATTACATCATGACGAATCTGATGTCTTACTACTTTACAAACAAACTTACTTATCGTCAATACTGTACACGTATGAAAAAATGAAAAATACTGTAAATTATGCATAAAAATATATTGTTTTGAATAAAATTAAATACTGTAGTTAATAAATACGTAAAAAAAGTTTGTCTTGTATCAATTTTTTTCAAATTTGAAATTTTTTACTAATCATATTTTATTTCCTTTTTTTTTTTGTGTGAATTTTAAAGTAATTTTACATGGTTACTTTGCTTTTATGCGATTTTTGAAAATTAAAGTAACCTATCCCCCATTTTTCAAGGTAAGTTAAGTCTATTTTTGTGCGATTTTTTTTGTATGCGTTTTCTGAGGAACCTATCTACTGCATAAAATGAGACCCAGGTGTATATATATTCCATTATAATTGTCAGCAATATTTATATCTTTGGTTTTTCTATCTTTTCAATTCTCACTGCTCATCAGATAGAAATTATAATGATTGTTCTAAAATTATTTCATTTTATTGTATCTTTTATCTACCTGAAAAAGAATTACATGTCCCACTCATGGATTATAAATTACAATAGTCATCAATAAATTATTACCATAACATATTATTGTGTTATATTTTGTTACTTTTTTTTTTTAATTTTATGAAAATTAGTTATTTATTTTTAAATTAAGTTTAATAATAAAATGCAATATTTTTTTGGGGGGGATTTGCTGAATCAGTATGCATGTGTGCTTGCAGGCTGTGACATATTGTTTTGTTTAATTTTATTATTTTATACGAAAAAAGTATGTGTAGTAAAATAGTAGTAGTTTATTCCATTTAATTTTTTTTTTTTTACTTTTGGTATTTTTATTAAAGAAAAATCACTTAATCTTTATTTATTGCAATTGAGAGGAAAATTGGAAAAATGATGCCGCATAATATTCTCAATTTAAACAGATTATTCATGAAGATTTGTATATAGATATTTATCATTTTATTATAACCCAAATTTTATTATTAATAAGGTATGCATTTTCAAATTAACAATTTAACTGGTATTATAAAAAAGAAAATGGAGTTTAGTATAATTTTTAATACCAGACTGCTTAAAAAATAGTTGTATTTGAAATTTCAACATTAATATTACTTACATTTTTATATATTTTAAAATAGAGAAGTAAAACTAACTAAGATTGGAAGTAAATATATTATTTAATATAAGCCATGGTTAAGGATCTGATTGCTAAATACTTTAAGTATCTCTCTATAAGAAAGGATTTAAATTTGATTTTTAACCTAAAGACTATCCTAAAATATGATAACTAAAATTAAATCCCAAAACATGATTACTAAAATTAAGTTTAAAAAAAATTATTTAATTTTAACAATTATTTACCCTTTAAACTATATATGTGACTGAATTTATTTTTTATTGAAATAGTTTCATTTCCTCTATAATGATTTACATTTGATAACAAAAATACATCTTTTTTTAATTTGTAAATTTATTACAGGTGTAATTTGCTATTATAGAGATGGGCCATGATATTAGAGTTGATATACATATGAAACTAAATGATAATGAATTGAAGTGGGTGAATGAATACTTGATATTTTAAAAATCTGATAATTTTATAATAAAGTGAATAATCAATTATCCACTATTAAATGAAATGAATGAATGAATATCATATAATAGTATTTATGGGGATGGAATATAAAATATTAAAAATAGGATGGATAAAGTTATAGAAATAATGTGAGGTATGAATATCCTGCATTGTTAAAGTTACATTATTTATTGAGGATGGTTTTGGAATTATGATTTTTTTTTTTGTATTAAGTACATATTTGCGTGTGTGTTCTTATTAATTTAATAATGTGCTTTTATTTTAAAATTGTAATAAAAAAAATGAATGAAAATTATCCTAAAATATATAATAATTAAGATTTTAACTATCATTTATTATTAATTCTAAAATATACTTTAATTAGGTTATAATATGACAAATATTTGAGCATAAATAATAATTTAATTCCAAAACAATGAAACCTATTATAATAAACTTATGATATTTATATGATTCTTAGTAATGGACACAAAGCTTTTGTTTTTTTTGGTATAGACTGTTGATTTTAAACAATTTAAATCTTATTGCTATTTTATGTATAAGCAGAAAATCATTTGTTAAATGTTCAACTGTACATTGATAAAATTGCTATTGCTTAATATATCTAATCTTTATCTGATGTTTATTTTTTTCATTACATATATTTAATATTTTTTTTTGTTTAATTTGACTTTAATACTTCTTACAAAATATGTAGATATTATTTAAGTTCTTAATTATGTATTAATGTAGTTGGTACTTTGGTATTATTCCTGCTATGACATATTATGCTTAAGTTTGGAATATATTTAAAATAATACCTCCAAGGAATGTGCAGACAAATTTAATCAGTAAAATTTGAAATTTATAAATTCAAAGTGGATTCTAAAACCTCTTTTTTTCATTGACACATTTTTTTTTTTTTTTTGCAAATTTTTAGTATTATTTGTCTCAATTTTTTTTTTTAAGAAAATAGGAAGGGGGGGTGGGCAATTCTAAGTTTTCAAGGTTTCTTTGGTTTTCTTGTACCTAATATTGACTTACAAAATTAATTGATATAGAATTTCAGGCATTTTTTGATTGTAATTGACAGATTTATTTATGAATTTTTATTATATTGTTTTTAAAACTTTTAAATTTTTTCTTTCTTATTGGATTTTTAAAAAGTGAGGAGAGAAAGGGATGGGGAGTGAGTCAGCTAAGCGACATTCAATGTGAAGTACAAATCAAATTAATCAATCCAAATAAAAATAAACTGGCTGGCTTTGAAACAACAACAAACTTACAAAAAAAAAAGTCACAACTTCTTATTTCTTTGGATTCCTACTGCCTGACCTCTAGTTGTTTACTTTTTAACTTCACAAAGAATAAAAATAATTGTCACTTTCATTTTGAATCTTGCAATGTATTGGCAGCATGCATGGACAATACAAAATCATTCAAAATTCCCCTTTTTGTTTCTACATCATAGATGAGTCTATATCATCTCTAAATGAAGAACATAAAAATTTTAACTTTTTTTGTAAATTAAAAACTAAAAAGTACTAATACAACAATTTAAATGAACACCACCTCCAAGTGTAATATTTCCAGTTGCTTTTCAAATAAAAATATTTTAAACAATGTGATTGGTGCAGAACACAAAGTTTATTTTTAAATTTTTAACATGTTAAAAAAAAATAAAAATTCTTATAACATGCGGCAGGAATGTGTTTCTTTTTTTATCTTTTCTTTTTTTAATTTTTAATTCTTTATGAATCTAGATATTAGGTAATCCACATTAAATTAATAAATTAAGTTTCAATTGCATTGGTGGTGGAGAGGTCAGCGTGACTGCCTTGCACTTGCAGGCAGTTGCCCGGGTTCGCGTCCCCGATGCTATGACACTTTAAAAAAAAAAAGTATTACTAGGATAAATTGCAAGTCCAGATTGTATTCCCCTTCTCCACTTTTGCAAAGAAAATAAAATTTAAAAAATTTCTAAAGACAAAAAAAGAATCAAAATTTTCAATCAGATTTTTTTTTTCACTTAAAAATAAGAAAAGAGTTGTGTGAGATTTATTCACATTTTCTAAGTTAGTGAAACTTATAATTTTTTTTTTGTTTGTTTTCTCAATCTCTAAGCTCCACCTCCCTTTCCCATTTTCTCAAAATCCAATAAGAAATTGAAAAGATAAAAAATAAAAGTTGGCAAAAAAATAAAACAAAAGACTGTCAATTAAAACTAATACTAAATGGTTTTAGATTACACATTAAATGTATAAATTAAGTTGTAGTAGTGTTACTAGGATAAATCACCATTTTTCCAAAGAAATCTATTGATTGATTAGTCATCCTAGTATTCTTTCATGATGTCAGAGCAGTGTATAAAGAATAAATTGAAAAGAAAATCAAGTTTAGATAGCCAAGTAGATCAGCACCTGTAAATACTTCCTACTTTTCTAAATTTACAGATTTTGATATGTTATTTTAAATGAAAGTTACAATTAAGTATTAAAATACATAACCGATTTCAGTTTAATTCACTCATGTGTACACCACAAATTTATGCCCCACTTCTTGCTCTTTTGATTTAAATTATATTGAGAGTCAAATATTACTGAAGTTATGTTGTTTTGAAAAAATGTAACACATTGAAAAAGAACACAATTTTAAAAAAATTATATTAAATGTAATATAGTATGGGTACTTATGTGACTGTTTTTTTTATGCAGAAAATATGAACATTAAATATAATTTTAATGCATTTTCAGGTCAGTATATCCTTTTTAAAGGCAAAAAATAAATAGTGATTTAATTTTATAAATGATTACATCTTAATGACAGTTTTCATAGTTTAATATATTAAATGTCTATTGATATGGTGGCTAAAATATATACAATATATGTTTACAAAAATATACCTCTGAAATAATTTTTTTTTTTTTTTTAAGGCAACTATTGAAATCTTAAAACAAAATTTAAATATGTTTTTGAAAAATTTTCCCTTTCTCACTGTGTGACCCAAAACTTTCACTTGTGCAAAAATCCACCATTTAAGCCAATTACATATTAATTTTCCCATAGAAAATTTCTACTTTGCATATATGTAGATATACAAAACTAGGCACTTTTGTTGGATTACAATCTTAATTACACTTTATTTTTATACAAATAAAATTTGTCACCAATTCAGTTATTTTGCTTATTTTCCGAATTATTCAAGTGTAAAAAAAGATAGCACCTATGAAGATTGTATCCATGAACATGAATCAGATAATATTAAACTCAAAAAGTTAAAGAAAGAAAGGATTCCATCCTTGTTGGATAATCTTATTAAACAAGGTTTTATATGATAAAATCTTGTATAAGATTTTAAAATATGATGGTAGAACAGTATAGCCCAAGAATTTCAAGTGGCCCATTGTTACTGAATTTTTGCATAATACAAACACTGTTTTAGACAGAAATGAAAAAATTTGGATCATAAACAAAACATCTTATAATTATTATCATTAGGAGTTAGAATATAAAATATGATATATTACATAAGCACTTATAAGTACAAATTGTTGGCTAGATACTCTCCAAGCTTAAAATGACAGTTGTAATATAAATACATTATTCCAAATCTATTTGTAATAAATTTGACTTTTATTCTCCAGAAGCAATTATTCATTGCTAAATTTTATTAGATATTATATAAATAAATAATCAAATGATTTATTGTTTAGTAAGTCATGTGGTATTCTGGTAACATACATTTTGGTTGAGCATTGATCTAGGAATTTTTAGTTCTCTCATTTTTGAATACTAAAGTAGCCAATTTGGATTTTTGACATGTGTTATTGAAGCATGAAATAATCATAAAAATTATGTTGTGGATACAATCTAATTTGTTCTTTTGATCATTAAAATGAAGTCTGACTAGTTCTTTGATATTCACTATGGCATTTGAATTAAAAGTTCAACAATTATCAATGAGAGGTTAAAAATGGTTAGTAAATGAAAATTGCAAAGAAGATTCTATCATTTGTTAATTATATTCATTTTAATTTCTTTTATATTACACTGAAAATAACCCACTGGCTTGAAAAATGATATAATCTTATTAAATCTGTTGATGGCAATTCTTTATATAATAATGATGATATTTTTAATCTATAGAAAGAGTACTTAGATCAATTTTTGAATAATTATATATCCATCCTTTCTACATTTGGATAAAGATATTCAACTTAATGAAGTTAAAACAATTATTTGTAATTTAAAAAATGGAAAGATTATAAATCTTGATAAATAAAATTTAAAATATAATAGTAATCATCTGCTAGTTTCAGAATTATTGAAACTTTTCAGGAATATACTTCTACTTTCTAACAAAGAATTCGTAGCAGTAATCACCAATTTGTATCCATTACTTTGATAAATAACCTTTTGTTCATCATAATGATATTTAAAATATGAATATATTTTTTACCTCCGCAGATGATTTATTATATTATACCAAGATTTAATATAAATCAATTAATGTATGACCTTTGGCTATATGGCAAAAAAAAAAAATTATAAATACATTTATAAAAATATAAACATTATTTGTTTAAAAAAAAAAAAAAATTTAAAACTTAAAGTAAAAAAAAAAAAAAACTTAGAAGGGAAAAAAAATGTTTGATTGCCATTACTGATGTGATGTAAAATAATCATTAAAATTTTTGTAATTTTTTTTATTACATCTGCCATTAAGGAACAGTAGCTAAAATATGTAATATATATTCAATTTAGAAAACGAGAATAACAAGTTAAAACAACTGCTCATGTGTTCCAATCATTGGAAGTCTTTTGATAAGTAATTGCAGAAGCATGGTAGGTTTATCTGTAGAATTAAAAAATTGCTCTTCACTTTGTAATCCTATTGAAGTAATAGGATACTGACATTATAAATAAAATATTAAGCTACACATCAAGAAAAAGCAAATTCACTGTGCTATTTAAAAACAACCGATTATATTAAAAAGCATTAAAAATAAATTGAAAAAATATGCACATGAGCTAAAATGCAATTTACTTATCTAATTTTTATTTAATACCCTTTTATATATTAGAATCGCTTCATAAATGTCAAAAAGTTTTTCAAAAAAGTTCTAATCATTTTTAAGTAACAAAATCACCCCCTGTCATAAAATGTCCTAAAAATAAATAGAAAAATGTCGAATATCTTAACAATAATATAATTTTTGAGTCATCCAATGCAAAATGTCTTATATTATGAATCAAAAAAAAAAATCTCAGCAAAAACAATGTAAAGTTTTTTATTTATTTGTTATTTAAAAAAGAAAAAAAAACAACTTTGTTCACATATTGTAATCGATTCCACCAATAATAAATTGAAATATGTATACTATAAGTATTTATTAATCAATTTTTATGTAATTAGACTACATCTTTGAAATAAACCGGGTAGTTTATTACACAAAATAAGATTCTGCTTATGGGGGGAGGGGCACATTGTTCACATGATGTCTAATGTGCATTAGTTACCCCCCCCCCCATATTCAGTGGCATATTTTGAATTTGATATTTAAAATTTTTGTTATATGCAACCATTATAATTTCCTTTTTTTTATTTGATATTCTTGATTTATGATCAGTTTTAGGGAACCAGTTGCCTTAGTTATTCAGATTAAAGGTGTATTGAGATCAAAAAATTGTTGCTTTCTGAGGTGCTTCTATTATTTTATTATATAAAAATAAAGGAGATAGAAAATAGAAAAGCCTATTGTAATTTTTGTAGGTTTTATCAGAAATTACTAATTACTAATGGAGACTGCTTTGTGTTAGAAAATCACTCTGTTATAAATATGATTTGTCTTACTAAGCAAGTGCAATGAAAGCGAACTTATGATATATATTGTTTTTATTTATTTGATCAAAATGTTTGACTTTGCAATTAGTAGTGTTTAAAATTAGGTATTTACTGTAATTTATTCTTATTGTACTGTTTTTACATGATGGAATGAAAGAAAGTATTATTACTGCTGGTAAAAAATCATTTGAAATCAAATCTTATGTTAAACTGGAATGTGTTTATATTCGATATTGTTTCCATTTTATAGCAGGCATCAAAATATATTAGTTTGATGGCGGGAGTTTTTAATTTGATCCTATTCAATACAAAACAATTTATTTTTCCTGGCTTTCAAATATACAATATACTGATATGTATTATTTGATAATATAAATTGCTGTAAAAGTTTTAGTTTAGTAATTATTGCTCAAAACCTCAGGTGCTTTATTAGTTGTTGATGGAAGAAATTTTTTTTATAACTTTATTCTATTAGATTAAGAATATAAATCAATATAAACATCTTATTAACTTTTTAGTTAGAAAGGTATACTTGAATGTTAAGCTGAAAAATTAGGATATTTTATTCTGGAGATATAATTACCATAATTACATTAGTTGCAAATAGATCTATGATGTTATTGTAAGGAAAGCAAAACATCCCTATTGATATAATATAAAGGCACTGGAAAAGTTTTATTTAAAAATGCTTTGTAAGAGTCTGAAAATTTAATAGATTACAAGACTTCAATGTATACTCCATTTATTAGGTAGAATGATATTGAATTTACAATTGTAATTACATGTTTGTTGGAGTAAGCTTATTAAGCAAAAGAATGGTGTTTCTTTGAAAGTTTATGATGATGATATTTCAGTAATAATTATATATTGGATTGTTTCTATCATATAATATTTATTGTTAAATATCTTAAGTAAAATACACTATTAGCATGGAAATTGAACTTGGACATTTAGATTCATGAATATTGAATTTTGAAATGATCTTCTAACTAACTAGGCTATTTTGTCAAAAGCAACAAGTAATAGAAATTTCATATATTTATTTATGAGGGTTCACCTGAATTCTTCACTTTTTCTAAGAACAAGATGGCTTCCAAGTATGAATTATCAGACTAGAGTGTTCTATGGGGTTATGAGACTTCCTTTAAAAAAAAAAAAAAATTCTTGAACTTTTTCTGTCTAATAACTTTTTGTCTTTTCCTAAACAAATATGTGTTCATTAGTATATATGTTATCTCCCATATGTACTTTACTGGTCAAAACATATTGATCCATCTAACATGAACTGGAACTCAAAAAATTGTACTCCAAATTGAGTCAAGCCCGAGATTTAGGCCAGGGACCAATCTGACACTCTCTAAGCCTCAGATCAAACAGCTAATGAATAACATATAATGATGGCACACAAGAATTTATTCTAAAGTCCAGCCCACTAGCAGAGCGGAAAATTCTATAAGACATATATTAACTACATTCTAACTTAACTACACTAGGCATACACGTAGTTGTATGTGTGTGGAAGTGGAGAAAAAGGAATTCGAACTACTCAAATAAGTTAGACAATAAATAATAGTTTAATATAATGAATTAATTATATACATTAATGTGTGCATGAATGAGTGGTCTACCAAACGGTTGATAATTACATATTTGGATTGACAATGCTGATTCTCATATGCCCTTTTATCAACTAAATAGTATATATATATATTGACACACATCTTTGGTGGGTACAGTATTAAGATGCCAATCATTTATTAAAAAGATTACATAATATTGCTATTAACCTTTGGTTTACGGTTCTGAAAGATGGTGACTAACATATTTCGGTGAGCATTCTGGAATTACATGTATAAGAAAAACTATTTTCACACTATGTCAGTTGTGAAAATAAATAAAATATATTTGATAATTATATTTGATTATTTAACACACTATTTCTTGAAAATTCTTTTAATCAATATTTAATAGACAGAACATTTGATTTTTGCCCAAGGCATATATTCTTGAATACAGAAATAACAGTTATGTGCTAGCATAAGAGATGGTGATCATGTGATGTTTAGTGGTTTAACAGAAATAATAAATTATGGATGTGGGATTGTATAAGATTGAAATAACATTACTAATTAATAAAATTAGTAATATTCGGCATTTACATATCTTTTGAGCAGAGCGCCCTTTTAATATTATAGCACAAAAATTTATGTCATAAAACAAAAGAAATAATCTTTGAAGTGGCGGTACTGACATATTGGCAAATAAATCCAAGGAAACTGTCGTGCTTCTGAACGAAATCGAAATCTAAAACACCCTTCTTAGGGCAGTGCTTAGAGAAATGTAGTCAGGCATGACATGGGCCAGATACTGGATTCACTGACGCACAGAGGCCTTTTTATATGGGAAAGGTTCCGGGAAGTTCAACTATCCACAGGGAAGGTCGTAAGGAGAAATCCACGGGTTTGATCCTATTCCAACCCCCAGATTAGAAGCACATATATTTATATCTTTATGAAGATAAGTCGAATGTCAGTAACGCAGTATGGATAAATGTCACTAATGCCCTTGAATAGGATTTGCCACTCTAAAATAAATGATCCCCTGTTTTAATGCTATAACTTTTACAAATAATATGTTGTGCCACTATAATATATGTATAGAGAAGATTTCATTTAATAAAATATCCGTTAAGATTTGACCCCCTCTTTTGCTACTATTTAAAATAATTCAATCCCACCTTCATGGATTTTGATAATAACTGAGAATATTTAAGCATTTGATATTTTAAGAGTATGAAACATAAAGTAAAACTAGCAGTTATAAAGAAAACAACTAATAGGTCACCTTTTCAGAATTTAAATAAATAACATTTTAAAAGATTTCAAAGTGTTAATTAGCTTGGGTGGTGGATTTACCCCATGTAAAATACAACATATAATGTTGACTCGTAAAGACAATCTGGCGAACATATTAATTTATTATACATTATGTTTTGAAAGGACGTTAATAACCTTAATTCATGGAGGTTCAATTAAAAGGAGGAAAAAAAAAGATTTTGAGATTCAGCTCATCAGGTTGCTTGAGATTGACATATTAATAATAACAAAAGTATATATATAAAATCAATTAATAAATACCTATAAATAATTGACCACACCAAAGTTAAAGGAAGTTAGAGCATATAAGATAGGATTAGATTTTTAAAAAATCTTTTGCGAGCAATTTACATTTTACATATTAAAAAGAGACAAAGTTAAATAAGACGTTAGGAGAAATTAGGATTCAAGATTAGTTAGACTAGTTTTACTTTCAAGTAACATGAAAATAATTAGTTACCTTGCACCATTCTAAGAGTTCAGATATATATAAAATTCCGAACACCGCTAGCTATGTTAATTAATGATGTTATGTTAGTCTTATTATAAAATCCCACCATCATAATTTATTTCTGTACTGAAGAATATATGCTTTGGGGAAAACAAAGCGTTTTTCTTTCCAAATGTTAAATAAAAGAATTGTTAATGAATATTTTGTCTCATAATCAATGTAATTTTCAAATGTGTTTTACTTATTTTACAACCATAATGGCATGAAAATAATTTTATTATATCTGTAATGAATTTCGGAACGCTCCCCGAAATAATGTTAGTCACCACATTTCAGAACCATAAACCAAAGCGTTAATAGCAAGTATTATGTAATCTTATTAATAAATGATTGGCATCTTAACACCGTACCTACCAAAGATGTGTGGTTAATGTATATGTACTATTTAGTTAATAAAAGAGCATATGAGAATTGTTAGTACACACATTAATGTATATAAATAATTTGTCATGTTATTAAACTATTTTTATTGTCTAATTTGTTTGAGCTGTTCAAATTCCCTTTTCTCCATTTTCCCATGTACAACCATACATATGCCCATTTTAATTTAGTTATAGTGTACTTAATATGTCTCATTGTCTTCTCTGCTCTGCTAGTGGGCCAGACTTCAGAATAGATTTTTGGGTGCCATCATTATATGTTACTCATTAGGTGTTTGATCTGCGGCTTAGGGAATGGTTTCGAATTCAGGTTGTTCCCTGAGCTAAATCTCGGGCTTGACTGGGTTTGAAGTATATTTTTTTGAGTTCCAGCTGATGTTAGATGGATAACATGTTTTGACCATTACAATATATATATAATGGGATCCTTGGATTAAAAAATGCATGAAATTTAATTGTGATATTGTTGTTAAATACTGTATAATAATGATAATCATTAGTCTTATTAGGTATGACAAAATTTTTAAGTTTATTTGAAAATTTAATATCAACATTTTCACTACAGTTAGTGTTAATTAGCCATGAATTAATTTTTTTGGTGCATGATTTTTTCTTTTTTTTTTTTGGAAGACTGGCTATTTAAAGAAATATATAAAGATTCCGACCAAGAGATAGATTCATTTGTAGGTTTCAATAAATTCTTTACTTCTGCCATTCCTGCATAAATTTTATGATCTTTAATTATATGTCATATTTTATGTTTGATCACTGCTTAAATAACTCAAAGGTTATCAAATTCTACTTAAAAAGCAGATGTGTACAATGACTATATCTGGTCTAAATCTATTGACAGAATTTCAATATTTTGGATAGATCAATTCCAATGATTAGGCTTAATTGTTGAGTTTGGGGAAAAAAATATTTGGGTTCTCGCATGAAATCCATTTCTTGTGTCAATTCTATTATTTGATGGGTTTCCTCTTAGATGATGAAACTATGCTTTGCATACTCATAAATATATCTTTTCTGTGAGTCAACTTGTTAAATATTTGGGAGAATATGTGAAAAAGTAGGTAGCCACTGCCATAACGTGGATTTGAATATACTGTACTATTTTTTATAATATTTAATTTCTGATCAACAAGTTTTCTCAAACAGAAACATAGTATTCATCAGTAAGATATGCAACTACCAAGGAAGCTGTTACAAAATATTTGCATCTAATCTTTAAGAAAAACCGGTCAGGCTTTTAGGAGCATTGCTTCTAAAAATTATCTTGTATCTAATCTTTAATAGATAAGAAAAATAATTTAGGCTCTGTTCCAGAGACATTCATGAGTAACAGAGATTTGAGTCATGTTTCAGCTTGTAGAAGATTAAGATCAGTTAAGTTTATCAGAAATTTTCCTTTGTTTAAATGGAACTGTTTTTTATCAGATTGTAGATATGGCATCAGTCTCAGAAAAATATTGCAAACTTTCATTCTTATTAAGTGACTTTTTTGTTGTTTTAAATATATTTCTGGCAGAAATGTTTTATGTGTGTGTGAAAATAAGGCTATGTCATCAATAGGAATGAATTTTCTACTTTCTCTTTCTGGAAGATTATTGACTAATACTTTAAAAAATTATTGAAGGAAGTGAAGTATTTGGGAAGCCATTGTATTATTTAGAGCTGTGGGGGGGGGGGATATTTCTATAACATTTTGTCATTTAATTTTTTGTTAATGTGCATAATTAGAACTTGCTCAGAATATCTTAGAACTGACCTGATCCACTCTTGTAAAAATAGACAAACAATAATTTCTTAATTTTATAAATGTCATTTTTTATGAAAATCATATGTATATATTAATATTTTGATTGTTTAAATTTAATAAATAAATTTGACAGTCATAAAAATTAACTAATAGCTAGAAAAATGTCTTGATACTTTTTTTGGATTTCTGTGATTTCATTTGATAATTACTGGTTAGATCATCATCATCAACCATTATCAATCCACTGCAGGATGAAGGTTTCTCCAAGTTTAATCCATCTTCTCCGATCTTTAGCTTCTCTTCTCCATAATACCCCTGCACATTTTCTTATTTCATCCATCCATCTCACATGTGGTCTCTTTCTGGGTCTTTTACAATCTCTTGGAATCCAGTTTAAAATTTCAATTGTCCATCTATTATCATCTCTTCTAGCAATATGTCCAGCCCAACTCCATTTCAATCTTTTAATTTTTTCAATAAGGTCAGTAATACCTGTTTGTTGTCTTACCCATACATTGCGTTTTCGATCTCTTCTTGTTACTCCCAACATATATCTCTCCATACTCCTTTGAGTGGTCTGAAATCTCTGTATTGCTCTTCTATTAAGTGTCCAAGTCTCAGATCCATAAGTAAGAACTGGTAAGAATTGTAATTTAAAATTGAAAGTATATATAATAGGAAATGATAGCAATTTTTTCATTAATGCATTTAACATTTCCAATTGGGAATATATATATATGTCTGTTTATATGTTGTATAAATTTATTTAGAATAAAATAATTTTTTTTTTGTTTCAGGCTGCTGGAAGAGCAGTTTATAATCATAGGACATGGCAAGATGATCATGATTCAACTTCAGAACCAACGGTAATTTTTTCTTTTAAAATTAGACTGATATTGTAATTGCACTTACAATGAAAACTTTGTTTTTTGTTAGATATTGTTTTTTTTTTTTCCAGCATACCTTGTTCAAAATTTTTAGAGGTATTATTGTTTAAACTATGTCTTGCATCAAAAACGAAAAGTAAAAAAAAGTAAATCTTTAATTAAGTACTTATTAATAAACTATTTTTTAGAGTTACTTAAATATCTTTTTAAAAAGCTATATTACATGAGATGATACAAACATTAAAAGCATTTCATGTCATTGATTTTATCTTTATTTGATTTACTATATTATTATCTGTGAGATGTTTTGCTTTGTACATGTGCATATTTGTGTGTGTGTTTATTTATGTATATATATATATACAAACATTCCAGTATTAATATTATATAATACATTGAGATTAATACTCCAATACTGGTCTATTAATAAAGGAAATACTCAATCCAGGGCACAAAATAAAACTGTTGGTACTTACGTAGTTTGTCTGGTTGCCACACATTTTATCTTGAATTATTCATTTTCAGGGGCTTTCAGCACATGGTATAAACATTATGGCTGACTCTAAGTTATTGTATTCAATATTTAGTGTTTTTTTATTTATTTATTAAAATGATAAAGAAAGTCCAAGGGTTCTGATTAAATATTTTTTTATATATAAATGCAGTACAGAAAAAAATAAAACATGATTAAGCAAAGTACAAGAAATGTGTGGATTTACATCACTTTTCAGGCCAGCAGTATATCATAATTTTGAAAATATTGCTCTGAAATACCACAAAAATCCAAATGCTTGTAATTGAAAAATTTTCGAATGTAAATTCACTACACCAATAGTAAACTAATCTCAATGCACTTATAAACAATGTTTTGGCACCTTCTAACTATGTTTCTTTCCAAACAGATATAGGCACTTAGAACATGTTCGCACATGACACTGCCATTGCGTCTGCATTTGCACATAAAGTGTAATATCATCTCTTTATTGCAAACTTTTCAGGCTGGCATTTTCTGCAATTTTGAAATTATTCCACTGCCTCTTGTTCTGTCGATGAAAGATTCCAAATGTTTAATCATATTTTCAAAAATGATAAGGCAAAAAAGAAATGTTAAAAAAATCTCCATGTGTTAATGAGTGGCAACAAAAAAAAAAAATAACGTTAATTTTAACCACATATATCTGTTCACCCCATGTTACCATTTGTACATTATGTTATGAATGTAGAATCTGTTCACTTTAAAAAATATTAACAAATGTATTCTAAATTAAATGTTAATTTTAAAAAATTTGAATACATTTTTAAATAAATTCCAATCACAACATAATGTCCAAATGTTAACATGAGCAAACAGATAACATGTTACAATTAATGTTATTTTTTTTTGTTGATATTTGTTAACACATGATTTTTTTAACATTTTTTTTTTGCCTTATCATTTTTGGAAATATGATTAAAATTTCAAATATTTTATCGATAAAACAAAATGCAGTGGAAGATTTTCAAAATTGCAGGATCCCACCTGAAAAGTATGTGATATGGGGCTGACATTACACTTTATGTGTGAACGGACATTCAATGATAGTATCATGTGTAAACATGTTCTAAGTGCCCATTGGTTTGAAAAGGAATGTGATTAGAAGGTTCCAAGACATAATTTGTGAGTGCACTGAGATTAGTCTATAGCTGATATAGTGAATTTACACTGAAAATTTTTTTTATTACAATCCTTTGATTTTTATGTGCTTCGGTGTACTGTTTTCAAAATTATGGGATAGTGCTTATCCGAAAAGTGACATAATTTGCTTAATCATGTTTTATTATTAGTTTCTTTACTGCATTTATATTTAAAAAGTTTTTAATTGCAACCCTTTGGACTTTTGTATTTTTTTTATATTTTAATAATTAAATAAAAATGTAAATATTGAATGTGATAACTTAGTCAGCCATATTGTTTATACTTTGTATTGGAAGTCCCTGAAAGTAGATAATTTAAAATAAAATGGGTGACAAGCTTCCCAGCAGGAAAACTACATAAGTACCAAACTTTTTTTAGAGAAGAGATTGGATCTCCTTTTTTTTTTTTTTATCTCAATTTATATATATATAGGCTAATCTGAACTACATTGGAGAGAAAGCATGTTAAATCAGTCATATTATTTTAATTGACATTTGCAAAATATGTAAATATAAACTGCACAGCAGTTAATATATAATACATAGAGATTAATACTCCAGTATTTTAACTTCTGGAAAGTTTATATATGGTATTGACAAGTTGTAAATTGAAAAATTTCGCGAATGTCAATTAAAATAATTTAAAGCAATTTGAAACTTAGCTTTAACAAAATAACTGATTAATTTAAAATCTTCATGCTTGCTCTCCAAAATTCTTACATTTAGCCTGTATATATAAATTGAGGTAAAGAGAAAAGATGGTCTAATCTTTTCTCTAAAAAAGTTTCATCTTGTGTTTTGGATTGAGGATATTTTATTTACTTACTAGACCAGTGTTGGAGTATTAATCTCAATATATTATATTTAATGTATGTATAAAATATCATAGCAATGATTAAAAATAAGAAGATAATAGCATTTTTTTGTTTCATGAAAATAATTCTAGTTAGTTGTGCAAAATTCCAGGAAATAAAAAAAGAATTACTCATTAAACGAAATTAGTCAATTATTTTGTTGGATTACATATAAAGTAGGATTCTTTGGAGAATCGGAATATTCAGATATTGAGCATGGAATGCATGCAGTTTTTTTTTTACTATTATAATTTCAAATATTATTCATTTAGTAAATAGTTTGGTAATAGTTATGAAAACATATTGAAGAAATATACACTTAAACTTTAATTAAAGTTTAGGATCCCTTTGTGACTATTGGAGTGCTAACAGAACATGTCCAACTGAAGTTGATTCAACAATATTTCATGATAGGTGAAAATGCATATAATGTATTAATAATGTAATGAAATTGTATTGAGCAATTTTTTATTAAATGAATTAGCATTATTTTAGTTTCGAGGACTTTTCGAGGACTACTTGCTACATTTTTCTCACACTTTTTTGTTTTTTAATACTTCAGTTGATTCAATTTATGAAAAATTGAAAAGGGGCGGGGAGGGGGGATATTTCTTATTCATTAGTAAACAAAATGTTTATTGCTGTAGTTACAAACTCATTAATCCTACTGTCTACACTATATTTGTATCATTTAAATTCTTACTAAAGGAACTTATATGCTTATATACACATTTCAGTATGTGCATATTTAAAGAAAGATGCATTTCAATAAGTTTTGATAATAAAGAATATCTTTATTTTTTTGGTTTTGTTTTAGAAAATTAAAAAATAATAATAAATCTTTTATCTTATTTTTATAAACAAACATTTTATATTAAAAAATAAAATAAAAAATCATTTTTAAAATAAATATTGTTCAATGTATTACAATTTTTTGGCTTTTTTTTTTTGAAAAATTATATATATATTAAATGTGTCATTGTGTCATCTTTTACCAGCATATATCTTTAAGTAAATTATTAGAAATGAATACAATAAGGATTGAGAATATTTCTTCAGAATAACAAGCAAGATACTGAAAGTAAATAATAAATTCACACAACATGATGGACTATCTATCCTTTACACTTTCGATGGCAATAAGCTAGTTAACCATGTTGAAATTACTTAATTATGATTTTATAATTAATAATGCATTATTTATGTCTAACAAAATTATAGGAGATTTGAACCCAGACTTTCAAGCTCCCTTCCTCTATTCAATCTATCTTATATAGTCAATATACATAACCACACATATATGAAAAAGAGTGTTGAAAGAAGCTTGAAAGTTCTGGGTTCAAGTCCTCTGTAATTACATCTAAACTCCAGGGATATAAAGTACACCTATATTTAAATATTACAGATTCAGCCTGTATTTTGCCCATATTTCTTTTGTGTATGTAAATGGACAAGTCCTATACATGAGGAGTCAGAGTGACTTAAAGTCAACATGAGCATGACAATAATATTGGCATCATCAAAAGATTTGGGCATTCCATCATCAGATTTTCAATTGTATGGATGACTGAACAGTTGGAGGGTGGAATAGATTGAAACCTGACCATTAAAGTTTGAAATTTTTTTATCTTAATATAAACGAGCACTGATTATATATGTGTGTGTGTGTAAGATGATAATATGGACCAACTGATGAGTGATGGTTCAGCATGAAATACCTATATTGGAGATCATTTATCTTTTTCACTTGTGTGTGATTATGTGTATCTGTTGTATGAGATAGATTGGATATTGAAGGGAGCTTTTGAAAGTCTGGGTTCAAATCCCCTATAATTAAATCTAAACTCCAGAGATATAAAGTATACCTGTATTTAAATGTCTGATGAAAACATTTTTTTCCACTCCAAAATTTTAATATAATTAGGAAAGTTGTTATCAAAAGTGCTAAGAATAACATCCATTCTATTTTTTAGTTTGCTGATATAAAGGTGGTAGATTTATTTTTAATTATTTTATAACTAGAGACCATAATCAACTTTATCTTATAAAAGTAGATATTTGAATCATAACATATTAACTCTTTTCATGAAAATATATAATTCTGAAACATCATTGATTTAGACTTAAAGTATCATTACTAAACATTAATTAATTGTACCAGCCAGGTTTCTGCAAAACACTTCAGGATTCAGCACTATGATTCTGGCAGTGCAATTAATTAGTTTGTTTATTATTTATCCCTTTTCATTTGAACTGGAAGTCAACAAGTGCTTTAGAAAAGCTGATATTGTAAATTTTTTTTGGAAAAAGAGAATGATTAATAGCAGAATCCATGATTGACATTTAACCAATCATCCTATTGTATGTAATTTGAAAAAACAAAACGTTCTTTAATATAGGGTATATGAGCATAGACTTTCAGATGACCCATCACTCTCCACTCTATCTAATAACACAGATACACTCAAGCACACATATGCTGAAAAGATAAATAATCACCAATATACGTATAATAAACCTATAATATACACAGGTATATAATAAGCCCGTGTTTCAGTTATTACATTGTAGAGATGCCTGCCGATCCCTGCATATGTGTTAAATGGATTATGTTCTGTACATGTGGGGTTCAGATTGACCTTAGGTCAACATGGGTGTGACAAGAATCTCGGCCTCAGGGTGGCCTTCGAGCATTCCATCATCAGATTTTCAATTGGATGGACAGTTGAAGAGTTGTAGTGTGTAGTAGATTGGAGCCTGTCCATTAAAAAGTATGAAGATTGTCTATCTTAATAGATATCTGAGCACTTGTAGTATATATGTGTGGGAGATGATAATCTGGACCAACTGATGATTGCTGGTTTAGCATGAAATACGCATATTGGTGATTATTTATCTTTTCAGCATATGTGTGCTTGAGTGTATCGGTGTTATTAGATAGAGTGGAGAGTGATGGGTCATCTGAAAGTCTATGCTCATATACCCTATATTACATATATAGACACAGGTATATAATAAGCCTGTGTTTCAGTTATTAAAACTGTGTTTATATATACGTGAGAATTACTTTTTAAGAAGCAAATTTTTGCTTGTATAATTTTATTCTGTAAACAAAATAGCATGAGATATATTTATTTTTAATTTATATAAATAGAAAATTAGTGCAACAATTTAAAGTAGTAAGTGCATTTTGCTCAAAAATATTTTTTAAATTTCAAAAAATTATTTTCAAAGAAGTCTTTTTTTAATTCATGTTAAACAATTTTTATTAATTTCTTCTAGGCATAATGTTAAATTTAGATATCTGAATTATGTATTAATTTTTTTAAAAAAAAAAAAAAATCTGAGGCTAAAAAAAAAGAAATATTATAGGTAATAATTTAACAGTAAAAAGAACTACCGTGCAGGTATTAAAAAAGATAAGCTTTAATATATGAACTGCAAAATCTCAGTTCATTGTTTTCTATGAAGCATTTGCTCATTGTATGTTTTAAACTAATTTTTATATCAGTTGTGTCTACTGCTTTCTCCTTTTCTGTTTTCTTATCAGTCCAGGGGACCTATGGAGGAGGGGATTCAGCCAACATATAGTTTTCAAAAAATCATTAAAGAACTTTTTATATATATATGTCAAAGCATTGGCGGAAGCGAACCCAAGGGAACCTGGGGTCAACTGCTTGGAAGGCAGCTATGCTAACCGCTAGGCCACAAAAACTTGACCCACGTAACTGATTAACATTTGTCACATAAAATGAAAAAAAAAAGTATTAGAACTATTTGCTCACTGATGTAATGTTTTTCTCTATTTCTCATGGAAATGAGGATTATATTCAAAGTAAATACATTTGATATTCATTCATTAATTAATCCCATATCCAAATGTTGATTTATGTACATTAAGTGAAAAAAAAATTACTTTTGATTAAATGTTTTCTTCTCCTATTTATGAATCACAAGAATAACACAGATCATTACCAAAAATTTAGAAGTCAAACTATTATATCAAAATTTTTTAATTATTTGCATTATTGCATATTCTGTTCCATACTGATTAATTTAGACAATATCTAAAACCAATCTACTTTTTTGAAATTAAAAAACTATTTTTGCTAGAATTTTCTATAATTATAGCCATTTCTGGTTTAGTCTAATCATAGCAATGTCATTCTCAGAGCATAATGTTCTTGGATCGATTCCAATTATTTATGTATTATAATATATTCTAAAACAAATTTATTAATGCAAAACAATTGATACATGATTATATTGAATACATTGTATCTTTGAATAAATAGTAAATTGATCATCTAGTCCTTAGACAAAGGCTATTTTCCCTATGAAGATATATATAAATTTATTTGATCTAGTCTATTCCATGTAGTGTATCAAAAGGTTTCCAAAAAAAAATTCTTCAATGCAAAAGCAATCAGAACATATCTATATTGAGTTCATAATAACTTTGAGTAAAATGTAATTTTATCATTTAGTTTTGAACAAAGTCTACCTTCCTATGAAGATGCATACAAGACCATTTGATCTAGACTATTGAGATGGTATATTAAAAAGCTTCCATGTCTCCTCATAAAGGAATTTTGTGGCCAAGGTTTTGTCTCTTTCTTTTATTTTCCTAATCACATTGAGGAAGAGATGATCTTCTTCTGGTTGGGGTAAGGTATATAATTTGCCACACCTGACAAGCCAGATTGAGTAGATAAGAAAGACAGATAACCTTATGATAGGAATGTCTCTGCCATGAATGCACTCTTTGAGATCCATGATTTGATAGTAGTCTATAACTGAATTATTATATATGAGGCTTTTCGCATTTCCAAGCCCAAAGCATGACTTAATAACATGTTCAAATGTTTCATCATATCTCTGGCAGTTTGAGCATATTGGATCCACTTTGGTGATCAGCCTTCTATACCTGAGAAACCAATTTGTTGGCATAGCATTTAAATTGAACTTGATAATAAAGTCCAAGTATTTTGGCTCGAGGGCCCAGAACTTAAACAAAGTAATTATTTTTTTGTTTGACAAGCAGAGTTGTGGCTTAATAGGGAATAGATCCGGGCTTATGATGCAATATGCATCCCACATTTTAATTTTTCCTTGGAAAGATGGTTCTGTATTCTTATTTTGTCGTATTAGAGTGCTTACTAGTTGGTCAAGCCAACATATCTTCCGAGGTGGAGGCCGATCAGTTGGCTGAATTATTTCTGTAATCTGACCATAGCTATATTTTTGGATCAGGTTATATATCAGAGTGTGAGATTTTTGGTGTAAAATAGCTGGAATGGAATGAAGCGACATACCGTTTAACTTCTTTGGGTTTTGCATGTTATTAATACTTATGGCAACGGTATGACCTTTTCAGAAGAGCCTTGAGCATATTTTATTGATTTGTTTAATAAATGTTTTGGTTACAGTCATAACTGGAAGGAAATATGAAATCTTACTAAATATTTTCATATTCAGTAGGGCCACCTTCCCCTGAATGGAAAGATAGACCCCAGCAAGTGTCTGAGTAATCTTATCTGCTGAATTCAGGATCTTGACTTGAATTTCCTTGGACATTGCGGCCTGAGATTTACAGATTGAAAAGCCCAGAAACCTCTGTGGTTCTGCTTTAAATCTGGAGTTAACTTTTTTTCCAGAGAGTATAACCCAGGTAGATAATTTAACTGGGCTTATTCTTAATTCTGTTAGACTAGTGAACTTATCCAACACAGTATAGAGACTGTTGAGATGCTTCTCTGAAGGGAGAACAACCAACACATCATCCATATAAGCTATTGTGTGGATAGTTATTTTTAATCTGGGAATATAAATTCCAGGCAGTGTAAGCTCTATTTCCTTTAAGAGAGGATTGATGTAGCATGCAAATAGTAGGGCACTGAGAGGAGAACCTTGTGGAATAGAAATATTTGGTACAAAACTATCTGTGTATGATCCATTGAGAGATATATGGATCTCTCTATTGTATAAAAGGTTATCAAGAATCTGAATTATTTCAGAGGGGATGTCAAGGGCCTTCAGCATATTTAGGAGAGTGTTGATGTTAACCGAGTTGAATGCCTCGGATATATCCAACTGGACAGCAATCAGTTTGGACTTCCTGTTAGTTCTTATGTAGTCCAGTAGAATTTTTGCATCTCCAATTGCTGTAAGTGCTGATGACCCTTTTTTGGCATATTGAGATTGTACAATGTGGCTTAAAATTTTTGATTGAATCTTTTCTTTGACAACACCTTCTATGATCTTAATAAGAAGGGGCGACATTGAGATTGGTCTGATATTATTAATATCAGTTGAATCGTGGTCTTTCTTCATGAAAGGCACCAAGGCAACTGGGTATAGGTTTTTAATAGTTCTTTGTTGCTTTGCTAGATAATTTATCATTCCCATAATTATAGGAACAGAAAAATTGCTGAGATGGGAGATGAGAAATTTGGGAATGCCATGCATCCCAGGGTGTACATTGTCGGGAAGTGACAATAGTTTGTCTCTGATGTCAGACTCTGTAATGCCATGACCATCCCAAGTAGGTTGTAGCATGGATTCATGAGCCTCATATAGGTTGCTTTTTTGAAGCTTCTTTTGAAAGTGAAACTTTATTTTCTCCATCATATGTTGCCCAGTCACAATGGTGCCATCATGCTTGAGAATTGTGGGAATGTTTGGGTTCTTTGATGCTCCCAGTACCCATCTTATGTATCCCCTAGTCCAGCAATGCTGAGCAGCCAGATATATTTTGGCTCTTTTGGTAGAAATGTATTCAGCAAGAGCCTGCTGCTTTGCTCTGTATTTGCACTTGAGGTTCATTATGCTATCAATTGAGTCAGCTTCTGCCGAGCACTCTTTTAGCTTCCTATTAATTTCCTCTAGCTCTCTAAGCAATGTGGATGGGCCCTTTGTTCTGTGAGAATACTGTACTATTAATGTCTTCAGTATCTCTACAAAGGCAAACCATGCTTCCTCTGGTGGTCGTGAGAGGATGTCTATCTTATGGAATAGAATATAGGCTTCTGATGGAATAGCCTCAGCAGTAGTAGCCTTAGTCAACATTCTAATCGATTTGTGATGCCGAAACAAAATCACATTGTCCATCTCAACAGCAGCACCAGTGCAAAATCATCCGAAAAAGGCACAGGTTGCAGTACTGTCTTCAATACATAGTAAAATTCAGGCGTATAAAAAACCAGATCAATTAACGATCTGTATCTTCTGATATAGTAAGAGTAAGCTCCAGCTGGAAAGCATCCCTCACCACTGATAAAGCCCCTATTCATTAGATGGAAATATTTGGAGACAAAGCCCCCATATGTGATATTAAAGTCTCCCATAATGATCGAAGGCCAGCTGTTGTTTATTGTGATCATATTGATAGTGTTAATGATAGTGTTAATGATTCTCAAATATGATTCTGCTTTGTTTGCTGTATAAACATAAAAAGCATTGAAGGTGTTCTGTCCATATGTTAGGCTGACTGCTAATATGCTATTGTCAGCATAGATTATATGAAAATTACTGGGGGGTTTCTTACCATTAATAATGATTCCAACCCCACCAGCTGCCACATAATTTGTAGTAAGTTGAGTGTAACCCAACTTGGTAAGTTCATCAAGTATAAATTGACTTGAACTTAAATGGTATTCTGTCTTCCCCATGAACAAAATATGGGGAGAGATCATCTGAAAGCAATATTTGATGTCATGAATTCGTGCCCTGGAGTTGATGCCTCTGACATTCAACCCCACTATTTTGCATTTTATATTAGACACTAGAATGTTGACTGCTGCTGTCTACCACGAGCATATTGATAGATTGAGAGGTTATTGTTACATCTGGGTTAGACCATGAATCATGAGGTCTTTCTGTGATAAATTCTTGCAGTGATAGAACTGAGTCTCTCAACTCTTGGTCTCCGGGGTCTATTTTTTTTTCTCAGAGAGTGAGAACTTTTTTTTTTGTCAACAGCTCTCACTGAGATAGAGCCGTCAGACATTTGATGTGAACCGGCACCGTGATAGTCATTGGTGGACTTTCCCCTTGTGTGTGTCTTTCTTTTGTTGCTTATAATAGTATTTATATCTCCAGTTGTGCTTAAATAGTTATCAACATGTGTGTTTTCAGAGGTTGATTCACCTATGTTTCTTTTTAATGCAGTTGACTCTGTCTTCATCTATAGAAGAATTTTCAGTTGTTATGGCTTGACCCAGTCCATCTTGCATATCAGATTTTATCTGAGCATAAGTCAGACTTTGAGTGTCAAATTGATGTTCATTTATTGTCATGGCCTGTTTCTGATGTAAATTTGTGGACATTGAATCATTTATCAGTTTTTGACCAGCATTTTTAGATGTTTGTTGCTGAATTTTAAATGACACACTGCCTTCTTTTTAAATTTTTGAAAATAAAGTTTTTATTTGGATGATTTTTGCAATTACTCCTGATTAAAAGTCAACAAACAAAATGAAGTATTTCACTGTTGCTTCTCCTGCTTTATATCATTTTGATAGAGGTGAATTGATAACTGACACTATGTAATATTTTTAAAAATAGATAAAATGGTACATAAGAACTTAAATTATTATAGAAATATCATTGATAACTGACACTATGTAATATTTTTAAAAATAGATAAAATGGTACATAAGAACTTAAATCATTATAGAAATATCAAGTAAGCATTTATAACAATCAAAGCATGTTGATTTACTTAGAAGAAGCTATATATAAAAGCTGAATTCTAAATACTTATTTGATGAGTCATTTCTAACACAAAAGTGAATTGTTTAATAGATATATATATATTTTTTCATGTGTCATAGCATCGGCTGGGAAGCGAACCCACTAACCCGGGACAACTGCTTGTAAGACGGCTATGCTGACCTTTCGACCACCAACACTTGTCTAGATAATTATATTTATAGAAAAATATATTCAAAAATCGAATTACTTCAAAGAATGAATTAAATATAGGAATGAAATCTTTAAACTGCCTCTATTTATATGAAGGAATAAAAGAAATATGTGCCCTAAATAATTGTGAACAGTGAGTGTATATGTTGTTAAAACTTAACTCTATATTTATTAATTTGTACAAAATTGTTTTACAACTGCAGATCACTTTCAAGTAAGGAAGATTGCAAGAATTAGAAGAAGAACTGTTTTATATTAAATGGGACCTTATTGGATTTTGTGAAGTTAGAAGAAAAGGTGAAGAGACAGTTGTTTTAAAAAGTGGACATGTACTCTACTATAAAGGCACAAATATTGGAAATACAAGTGGAGTAGGATTCATTATAAATAAAAAGTGGAAGAACAACATTGTGGAGATTGATGGTGTATCGGACAGAGTGACAAGATTAGTTATACAACTTAATAACAGATACCAAATGCAGATAATTCAGGTTTATGCCCCAACAAGTTCTCATAGTGATGTAGTAGTAGAAGATTTTTATATGGATGTACAAAAGGCTTTTGATCAGATTAAACAACATTTTAAAATTGTTATGGGAGACTTTAATGCTAGAATTGGTAAACAAATGAAAGATGAAAGTGCTGTAAGTAATTTTGGTTATGGTAATAGAAATGAGATAGGACATAGACTTGGGAAGTTTGCAGAAAAATAAAAACTATATTATGAATTCATTTTTTGAGAAAAATATTAAAAGGAAATCAACATGGAGGCATCCAAATGAAGGTACAGCAGAATTGGATTATATTTTTATTAACAGAAAATAAATATTTCAAGATTGTAAGGTTTTTAATAAATTTAACGTAGGAAGTAATCATCAATTAGTAAGATGCGTGTTAATGCAAAACTAGAGAGACAGAAATTATTAAGAAAAACAATATTTACAGTTGATATTCCTAATCTTCAGAAACATTCTAATGAATTTAAATTAGAACTTAACAAATTGGTTTCATATATTATTAGTATAATGGTCCGTGCGATTTGGAAGTTCCCAGTCTTACCGTATCTGCACTACAGAGCGCCACTAGGCTACTTGAACTAAGAAAATTTATAGAGTAGGCAGATACGCGCTGTTAAAGATTCAACTTTATTTTATATTTAGACTGTTAGCCCCAGTCACTAGCTCAGTGGAGACACAGAGATAATAATATATAACTTTGTTTAATTTATATCTTAAATATAAAAAAATAAAAGCTACTGCCAGTAATTAAAGCACAAACAACATTTATTAGTGCACATGTATAATCATTTAAAATTTGAGGAATAACATTTATTGTTTTAGATTTTAATATTAACTTTTAATTTAAATTATTATTTTAAAATTTTAAACCTGACGAGTATGAATAAACTACATAGATTGCATTTGAAAAGAAAATATTTTATCCCTGATTTAACCTTAGGCCAAAAGTTCGCAGCCAAACCAATGTCAATCCATCTGATATATCTATGTATTCAATGCAGTATGAATACGACCACAAAATACCATACTGTCAGGAATGTACATCTGAACAGCATGGTTAAGAAGACATTGACTCTAGTCCAGACAGGAATGCTACATCTGGCTGGCAAGAAGAACAAAAAAAAAAACTCCATAGGAAGGGACTGCGTTTTCCATCTTACTTATCTTCTTCCATAGGCAAAAAGGGGGTGTGCGGTGTATAATGCGATCCTGCACGTAGCGAATCTCATACTACATCTAATTACACCAATATATTCAATCCATTGACCCAAGTTAACTATGAAACAAATAACCTAAGATTAACCCTACCTTAATTAATTAATATAACTTTACAAATCTATATAGCCATTCATGCCCCATTAATATATAATTTCGCACAGATGAATTTTATAATAGTTTGTTTTTTAATGTTGAGTACAGATCGGCTACATAGATTACATGGTTAAAAACATTTCAAAATAAACATAAACGATCAAAATATAAAGTCATTGATGGAATTGCAGAGGGAAATTTACAAGAAACCCAATGGCATTCATCAAAGATGCCGCATTGACACCAATAACTTAAAAGACATCCGAATAAATACATTTTAGATATTCAATGTAAGGTATCATTATTTACCGAATGTCTATATATTTTAATCAAATATGAAAATAAAACATAATTAAAACGTTAACGAATCTATGCAAGCATTTATACCCAACTTAAATTTAATGCATTTAAATAGTTTATACAATAAATATTAATAAAAATAAAAATGTAAATGATTTTTAGAAAATTCACATGTATAAAAGTTAAACAATAATTAATTTGGAAACTCAAGTCAGATAAAAGTTCATTTTAAAATTTAAGTTAGCTGACTATTAAAAGCTTGTCCAATCTTAATGAAAGTTCTTAATTACTTTTAGTTTTTACAGTTCATGTCTTACAGTAGAAGAATCCCGGTTCCTGGTGACAATTCCCGTGACATCTCTATTTGAAAGACCGGTCTGTTGTTCTGGAGGTGGCCTTAGCTGGTTCAATCCTGATATTACAGTCATTTCATTTGAAATAAGTGTGAGCGACGAGTGCGTCTTATCACCCTTCTCACAAAATCAAGCTGGAACTGTCTTAATTTGAATTTTTTTGTCTTTTATAGTACTCCTTCGGATTCATTGAACATCGTTTCCTGTTCCAATAATTTCCATTAAGGTCCGGGCAATTGGTTACTGCTTCTATTGGACATTCTAAATTTTTTTTATTCTCTTATCTATATCTTTCATCTGACTTTTTTCTTTTTTATATAAGAGCCCCAAAGGCTAGTTTGCTTTTCTATAATTAATAAACACATCATTTCCATTTACAAAAATATTTTATCTTTAGATCTTGTAAAAAGAAAATAATTTTTAAAGTTTTGCATCTGTGCGAATATATATATATACATACAACTCTTTAATTTTAGCTTTTAGGTTTTTATTTACGATCTAAAAAAAATTTTTATTCTAATTTTAAATTAATGTAACGGCATATACCATTCAGATTTGAATGAAAATAACTGATACACTTTTAAAGACTGTAACAAAGATAGCTGGTAGAAAAAAGCAGCAATTGAGCAATAACATTTTGACTGAGACTAGAGAATTTACGAAGAAAAGAAGGAATATGAAGATATATAAAAATGATGCATTAAAAAGGATTGAATATTTCGAATTTTGTAAAATGGTGCAGAAAAGAGTTGAAAATGATATAAGAAAGTATAACTCTAAACTAGCAAGGAAATCTGTAGAAGAGAATAAAAGTCTCAAGAGTGTAAAAGTACATTTTGATATTGGTATGAAATTTATATCTGCAATAAGTAAAAAAGTTGGAATTATTACTAAAAAGAGAGATGACATCATGAAATGGGTAGAAGACTTCTATCAAGAATTATATAGTAATAAAGAACAAGTATCTTCTATATCTATTATATCTTCTGAATTGCCCAGAATTTTAAATGAAGAAGTGAGACATGCAATTAAATTTATGAAGAAAGGAAATTATAATTGATATATTAAAAGAAGCAGATGAAAAAATATAATTTTTTTTTAGCAAAGTTATATACCAAATGACTAAATGATAAAGATGTGACAGTTGATTGGAAGAATGCAGTATTAATATTAATATTTAAAAAAGGTGATAAAGAATATATTAGAAATTACAGACCTAGCAGCCTTTTATCAGTTTTATATAAAATTTTCACCAAGATAATTGCAACTCGTCTACAGAGAACATTCGATTTCCATCAACCAAGAGATCAAGCTGGATTTAAAAGTGGTTTTAGTCAATAGATCATATCCAGGTATTGAGAGAAGTTATAGAAAGGACAAATGAATATGAATTGCCATTATGCTTTGGATTTGTAGATTACGAAAAGGCATTTGATTTTATAAACATTTTTTCTGTGATTAAAGCATTGAATCATCAAGGATATTATCATATTTTAAAGAATATTTATAAAAATGCAACAGCAACAATTAGATTACATAATGATATTAGGAAAGTCAACATTGAGAAGTGTGTAAGACAGGATGATTCCATATCTCCAAAACTTTTTACAGCAGTGCTGCAAAGAAAGTATTTTGTGGATTAAAATGAGATGCTAAAGGAGTGAAAGTAAACGGAGATTATTGAAGTCATTTAGATTTTGCAGATGATGTAGTTGTTTTTACAGATAATGCTTTAGAGCTGCAGGAAATGTTACAGGATTTATCAGATGAAAGTAGGACTAAAGATAATGGATTTTTTCAAAATATGAAAATAAAGATTGATTATGGTGAGTTAGAAGATTATTAATATGATGGAAACATAATGGATGAAATTAATCATAGAATTAAACTTGGTTGGGGGGCTTTTGGTAGAAATAACTTGATACTAAAAGGAAATATGCCTATGTGTTTGAAAAGGAATGTTTTTAATAAAAGTTTTTTAACTAGTTCTTACTTATGGACCTTAGCCTTGGACACTACAGAGACTTCAGACTATTCAAAGAAATATGGAGAGATACATGTTAGGAGTAACAAGAAGAGATCGAAAAAACACAGTATATGGGTAAGAGAACAAACAGGTGTTACTGATCTCATTGAAAAAATTAGAAGACTGAAATGGAGTTGGGCTGGACATATTGCTAGAAGAGATGATAATAGATGGACATTTGAAATCTTAAACTGGATTCCAAGAGATTATAATGGACCCAGAAAGAGACCACATATAAGATGGATGGATGAAATAAGAAAGTGCAGGGGTGATGTGGAGAAGAGAAGCTAAAGATCGGAGATGTATTGAACTTGGAGAGACCTTCATCCTGCAGTGGATTCATAATGGTTGATAATGATAGAATTGTTTGTTTTGTTTAGTAAACTAATGTTTCAATTTGTAATGTTCAAATGTAGTAACAAAATCTAGTTTGTTGATTTTCTTATATAATAAATAGATAACCACACAAAAACTTGCTTTATTGTCTGCATTTATTTTATAGCATAATAAAATATATGTAATGAAGTCATTGTATCTACTGTTTCAATATCTGCTACTTCACTTATTCACTATTCAAAAAGAAAAAAGGATATATTTTGCATTGATACTGTTCTCTTTAAATCTTTTGTTTTCAAATCATACTCTCACTATATTCATATACTCAGTCATATTTTTGCTGTTTGCATTAAAATAATTCACATATGCACTGTTTTCATACCCCCCTCCTTTTATTTGAAATGTCTTCAAAGCATAAATTAATTATGCTGTGTATTCAAAATGCAATCATTCCGAATACCAACAAACAAAATAGTACATAATAAGGATAGTGAACAATCTGCTATACTTACAACACAAATATCTCTAGTTCCCTATGGTTCATTTTCCCCAACACCCTTTAAGATTACCTGCTTTCAAGGCGGTTTCCATTGGCCTCACTTTCCCAAACTCTTTCAGATGCACACAAAGCCATCTGGCTTCGTCATAGAGCATTGCTATTATATGAGCTTTTTTTTTAGCTGCAATTACTTCCATCTCTCAACAATAGTTCTCTTCGTGACTTCACTTGAAATCTGCTGGAAAATCAACTCTTCACATGTAGCTACTATCCAGATGGTTTCTTCTGGTCCCAGTTTTCCAAACTCTTTGGGCCTATTCCGCTGCTGCCAGTGAACACATTTGCACTGAGAGCGCTGCACATTAACTGAAGCTACTGTCACTTCCATCTCTCTGGAAAATGAACAATGCACTTTGTTGCTTATACTATTAATAGTTTTTAATTACACAATTAATTACTTTTTTTTTTTTTTTCGGTTTATAACTAATTAATTGGTTCCTTAGTAATTCCTTTCCATATAAAGGAATTTAATCTATTCCATTAATTAAATAATTTTTTCAACAAATATTTGTAATCAGCAAATAATTCTTGGAATTTATCGATCACAATTAACATAAATTCTTTAAATTTACCGCTTATCAGTTCACTATCTAAATATATTTCTCTAATATTTTCTACTTTTTCTGGGGTGCATCAATGTAAATATATTTTTACAAAACACATGTTAATCATAGCAATTATTCCAAGCCTAAGAGAAATTGTAAAATGCTTCCTTTAAGTTGTAAAATAAAAATTATGCTTTTTAGAGGAAATATAAAAAAAAAATTGATTCTAAAGTTGATAGTTTCTTTGATAACAGAACGAATTGCCTCTTTCGTGAAGTAATGAGAAATGAAAAGTCTGTCCCATTATATTTGTGATTTGTATCCAAAAAATTACAATCGCAGTAATATTAATATTATTTCTTTATTTTATAGTGAACTTTTCACTGATCATATGTTAAATATTGCGTTGAATATTATAGAATTATAATAAAAGTTTTTTGTTGTTGTTCTTGTTGTTTATAATGTGAATTAATTTTATATCATGAAATGAAGTTGTAATTAATTTAATTGATAACTCATTATATAGAACAAGATTCAGAATTGAAAGAGAATGAATGATCATTACATTGTAATGCAGATAAATATAAGCTGAAGGACTTTTTTATTAGGAGAAAAATCATATTATTCAAAATATTTAAATACCCATAAAATTATTCCATAATAGTTCAATAGTCTAATTAGATATTTTTCATTTACTAAAGATCTTCCCTTTTGCTAGTCTTTTGTACCAAAATCTGAATTTTATCTTTCTCTTATTATAATTCTTAATAAAGATCTGTTTAATTTTTAGTATCTTTTTTAAAAAATTGTCTTATGTTTTTTATTTGTTCTAATATTAGTATTTAAAACAGTGCCTCTACAATGGGAGTGGGGGCTAACTATAAAGTATTTTTTTTATAAATTGTGTATTGAAAATTTTTATGAACTCAACCTGGAGAAAAGATTCTTATTCATTGACTGGAATCGATGCCCATTTATTATTATCTAACTATAATAATAGAATATTTAATCTTTTTATTATTCTGATATATTTGTATGGGTGTAAAAAGAGATTTTTTTTTTTCTATCATATAATAAAAATAATTAATTTTTAATCTGACAGCTTAATAATACTTTTTTAGCTAAACATATATATATATAATCAAAATACTCTGGTATAAACTATTATTTTCAATATACAAAAATCAATAATGGCTATAGCCAGCTGCCTACCATCCTAAGTAGCAATTAAAATTTAAGCAAACAAAAAAAAAATCTCATTGAAATCACACAACACTTTAGTGAGGTTTTTTTTTGTTTAAATTTTAACTGTTAAATACTACAAAGGATGGTGTACATTGCTGTAAGCAGGCTATAACTATTATTGAATTATTATTTTTATATTGGTATATTAATAATTGCAGAGTTTATTTCAGAATATTTTGATTATTATATAGCACAAAAACATTTGTATATAGCATATTAATCAAATAATCACAATGTAATTTTAGAGAAAAAATATGTATGTGTAGAATGTTTTTATTTTTTTTAATAGCAACACAGTTTGGAATCCTTATATATAATTAGGAATTAAACGTTTTAGATCACCATTAAATGGTTAGAAAAATAAAGTTGATTATAATCTGAGTGTGGTTGTAGCTATTAGAATTTTTTTTTTTTAAAAAAAGTCCTAGTTTTGGTATTCTCCAATAATAATAATAGTAAGGGTACTAACTCTGTAAAGTGATAGCAGAGTACAAAAATATAAAATGAATATCTAATCCATATGTTTCAAATACTCAAACTAAATTTTTTTTAAAATATATGTAGTGGTTTATATAATGTTTTATATTTGTTTCTACTTAACATTAATAGATTGTAATATTTATTAAGGCAATAAACCTAAAGCTTGTGCGGTTAAAAATGCGAAGGTAGAGACCTCTACAGGTCTTAACCACAAGCTTACGCATTGGAAGAAAAGAGGGGAACCCTTCTTTACTTCAAGCTATTTTCTATATAAATAGGTGAAGCTGAAGTGGTTAGATCTGAGATCGCGAAGCCATACAATACTTCACTGATTAAGTCCACAATTCCTATTATACATTAATACTCATGAAATCTTTCGATTTACAACAAGTTAATGAAAAGGTCTTATAGTTAGAAATCTATTATGATAATTTAAAGTTGTAAATATAAATTTATTTAATGCACATTGATTACGTAAGTAATATTTACTAAGGCAATAAACCTAAAGCTTGTGTGGTTAAAAATGAGAAGGTAGGGACCTCTATAGGTCTTAACCACAAGCTTACACATTGGAAGAAAAGAGGGGAACCCTATACCTATGAAACAAAAAAAATAGTATAGTATATTAAATTTTGGATAGTTGCAAGACTTCATACATAGGATAATTGAAGTGTAATCTTGAGGAAAGTTCAAAAGAACATCAACTGTTATATAAACGTATAAAAAATAAGAAAAGTAATGATTTAATAAAAGCATCTGTTTTCTTTGATCATAAAAAAATGTGCAAATTTAGTTTCTCAGTTTCGATCTAGAAAATACTGAGATTCTTCATGAGGAGAGAAGCGTAAAATAAAATAAAATAAGGAAGCAATTTCAATAAATACAAACTGGTTATAACATGGTGATCTTTACTAAATGGGTTTTTTATTTGAAAAAGGTTAAGAAATTAAGTAAAGGACTTATACGGCTTATTATAGTTATTTATAAATATATTAATACCGGGTAGTCTTCTCTTAGCGTGTTGAAACCGTGAGAGGGGGACTTTTTATATAAACAAACATAAATATAATTATTACTGGACCTTTTTTTTTTTTTTTGATTTTCAGCTTTAACATTATTTTCTAAAATGAAATAATTACGTTTTTAAATTACATTATACATTTTAGCACCTTGTGACATTTTGCAAACTATTTTTAAACAATTTACGAAATGACTATTTTGTAAAAAAAAAAAACATTATTTTCGAAAATACAAGAATTACAATATTTTAAATTACATTCCATAAGTCAGGATGTAGCACTGGAATGTGCAGGGGGGGGATTGGCAGTCCGAAGGATCGGCCAAAAGATACAGTACTCAATTTACGAACCAATATTATTTTCTAAAATACAATAATTACATTTTTAAATTACATTAGACATTTCAATGCGCTGCGCTAGAATGTGCGGGGGGGGGGGGGTTGCCAGTCCGGAGGATCAGCCAAAAGATATCAAACCAAGATTATAATTTCAAAAACAATGTGCAACCTTAGACATTTTATTTGTCTCGTAACTGTTCTTAATCTGACCAAAAGATGCAGTACTCTGATCAAACCAAGCTTACGATTTGCCAAACAATGTGCAAGCTCAACCATTTCATTTGACTCATAGCTGTTCTCATGTAAATGTGTCTTTTCATGTGACTTGTGTGAAATGGCGCTTCTTTTTCAATTGTTTTCAAATTCCGTGATGTGTAGGGAAGCACGGGGATGGGCTTACAATTATTAGTATGTCACTATTAAACCACTTCTGGCCAGTTGAATTTCAAACACTCACGATATACGGTAGTGAACTGTTAAGTGTGCGCTATTTGCATAGTGTCGTGAAGCACATCAGTGGGCCGTAATATTGGTGGGTGATGCCATCTAAGCCTGAAACAGCTAATATGAACAGAACTGTTCTATAGGCCGTAACTTTCTATGCAAATGCACAGAAGTATTGGTCTGCGTAAATGGCATATTTCTGTGCATTTGCATAGAAAGTATACCCTCTCGCGGTTTCAACATGCTAAGAGAATACTATGTAATACTGTTATAGTTTATTATTTTTATTATAATTTTATTATAAACACATGTACATATATTGTAAAAGTATTTATTGATTTGCATCTCAAAGCCAATATATTAACACCAGCACTGTTTTTTTTTACACATACAGAATAAGAGAAATATTAATTAAATAAAATAAATAATAACGGTATATAAATTTGCCGTTTACATTTTGTTTGGTAGAACTAATAAATCAGATTGTGCATTTTTATAATTAACAACTATAATTACTATGAGAATACCTAGGAAAGAATCTGCATTTCATTCTAAATATTAATCTTTATAGGATGATCTTAACATTTTATATTGTTATAGAGTTTTAGCAATAATTAAAATTAATATGCCTAATGGCATCCTGATATAAATGTAAGTTAGCAAATATATTGTTTGACAAAATAATAGCCAAATGAAAGAAAACAAATATTTCTAGAACCATAAATAATATATCCTGAAGTTTGTATCAAAAAAAAAAAATCATTATGGGTGGAAAATGAATTATGCTGTATAACATAACAGATTAAGATATTCATAATCTAGATTGTGAATCCAAAGTTCCAGACTGCAATTTTACCTATAGGTTCATGCAATTTCCTTTTTTTTTTTCAAACAAATTGTGGCAATTCTTACTAGCTATAAATATGCTCATACTGTTATGATAATTGATAGTTTAAAAGACAATTATCATTGAAATATTCTGTTATTGATCAACAAATCCTTTGTTATATGAATAGAATTCTGTAAATATTTTATTGAAGTTTCCAAATTCAACAAATAGCAGTATATCTGTTGTTGTTGAGGTGATCATTTTCACAACTGACCTAAAAGTATGTTTCAGAAAAGCATTGCTTAAAACAAAAAATTTATCAAATGGCTGTAGCTTCAAGTCTACTTTTATGATGTGTGCAGCAACCCATGAGTCTATTGTCATACTTTCCACTAGCCTTTTTTTCTCACTAAACTAAAACAATGTATTAATTTTAGAATTTCTCTTTAAATACTCTTCAAAATTATTTTTTTCAAAATCACAGAATTGTTTATCTTTATATAAATATATTTCATTAAAAGTTGCAATCAAAAATTAATTCCTAATATAATTGCAAAATTAGTTTATCTTCAGGCTTAAAAAAAAAATCTTGTTTTAATATAATATTTAAAAAAACAGTTAAAGTTTTAATTACCTATTGTACCTTTTTTTTTTTGTTTATATATATATATATATTACTAAATGAATTAGTATGATACATTTTCTGATTGAAACTCGATATTTTAAAATTTAGCATACACCTCTTTTTGTTATATGTTTTCTCCTTTTAGAGCAATCTTTGTCAAAGATATTAAGAAAAATAAAAATTGCCATTACAACATATTTCAATTGAATTAGTTTCTTCAAGTGGCTCAAGCATTAACTATATCTGGAATATATTCTTTAGTAAAAGAGTTGTACATTTAATTTAATAATATCAATTATTTTCATGCATGTGTGTAAAAAAAAGTTCAAAAATTTTGTACATAAATAATAAATAACCCAGATTATATGTAACAGAACAGGAAGTGACTGAAGCTTCCAATGAGTTATATAACGTAAATAAACTCTCCAAAAGATAGATGATACCACCTGTCTCTCTTAGCATTTGCCCTTATATGTGCTTAGTTTATTTTCATAATTTTTAAATGAGAGAATGAATTTGTTCTGTTGATTATAGATATTTATAGAGTAAATAATAATAATCATTTAAATATTCAGAGGATTAAAGCTAAATTTTAATTTAAACAACCTTTAAATATGAAATGAAAACTTATTTTTAATATCTGTAAAAAGTTATGTAAGAACAATGTTAAGAGTCAGGTGGTATCATTTTTCTTTTGAAAAGTTTATTTTTGTTATAAAACTCATTGGAAGCTTCAGTTACTTTCTGTTCAGTTACATACAATCTGAGTTATTTATTATTTACAGATTTTAAAATGGAATTTTTATTTAATATTTAGACATTGTTTAAACTCAAACTCTGCTTTGACCCTCTGAATATTTAAATGATGATTCTTATCATTTATTCTTTAAATACATACAATCAGTACATCGAATTCACTCCCTCATTTAAAAATTATGTAAATAAACTAAATTTATATAAGAACTAATGCTAAGAGACGGGTGGTATCATCTGTCTTTTGGGAGTGTATTTATGTTGCATAATTCATTGAAAGTTTCAGTTAATTCTCGTGTATAGTAAAAAATATATTTAATCTTTATCAATAATTTTATATTAAATGTATGAAATTTAATGATTTCATATTTGTTATATGATTATTGAAATTTTCTTTGTTTACATTAATATTAAAATAATATGTTATTTAATATAATGATTGTTATAATTTGTTATATAAAATTATCTTTATATACACCCTTCTGTTGTTGTTATTATTATAATTATTATTAGCAGAGGATGCTAAGAATCCCTTGATTGTGAACTAACCTTACCATTTGATAATAGGTACTTAAAACTGCAAATCACTTTCAAATGAAAGAAGATTGCAAAAATTGGAATAAGAATTGTCTGATATTAAATGGGTGATTTTAGGTTTCCTGAAGTTAAAAGAAAAGGTGAAGAGATAATTTAAAAAATGGACATGTACTATAATACAAAGGCACAAATTTTGGAAATGCAGATAGAATAAGATTCATTGTAATAAAAACTGAAAGAACAACATTGTGGATTTCATGAAATATTAGTTAGAGTGGCGAGATTAGTTATTCAACTTAAGGGAAGATACGTAATGCAAATAGTTTAGGTTTATGCATCAACAAGTTTTCATTGCGATGAAGTAGAGGATTTGTATATATATAATGCTTTCGATGAGACCAAATAACATTTTAAAATTTGTCTTGGGAGACTTTAATACTAGAATTGGTAAACAGTTGAAATGGTTAGTGTTCTGGGAAAATTTGGTTATGGTGATGGAAAGGGGAGGATACAGACTTCCACAAGTCTTGGAATTCACAGAAAAAAGAAAAACTTTATGAATTTTTTTTTTGAGAGAAATGCTACATGAAAAGGGACATGAAAGCTTTCAAATGAACAACAGTAGAATTGGAATATATTTTGGCTAACAGAAAATATATATTTTGATGTGTTTTTAATAAATTCAACACATGAAGGTATCATCAATTAGTGCAGATGTAAGATATGTGTTAATACAATAGAGAGACAAAAAATTTTTAAGAAAAGTAATATTCATAATTGATATTCATAATCTTCCGAAACATTCCAATGAATTTAATAGAACTTGCAAATCTGTTTAAAATATTAATAGATTTTGAGGGTGATTCAGTTTTGAATAAAATCAATAGGAAGATCATTAATATATCATTAAGAATTTCAACAAAGATAGCTACTACAAATAAAATAGCAATTAAACAGTAAAATTTCTACTGAGACAAAACAATTTATAAAGACGGGAAGGGATATGAAAATATATAAAAGTACTCCATTAAGAAAGATTGAATATCTAGAATTTTGCAAAATGATACGGAAAAGAATTAATAATGATATAAGAAAATATAATTGTGAATTAGTAAGGAAAGTTATAGAAGAGAATAAAACTATCAAAAGTGTAAAACAGCATCTTGGTATTGGTATAAAACTTATTTCTGCAATAAGAAGTAAAGATGGAATTATTAAAAAAAGAGATGATATCATGAAATATGTGGAAAAGTTATATAAATAATTTTATTACAATAAAAAACAAGAAAATTATTCTCTACAAATACTACATTTTTAAATTGCCCAGAATTTTAAATGAAAAAGAAGAAATGCAACTAAATCTATGAAGAGAAAATCTCCAGATAATGATAGAATTATAATAAATGTCTGAATGATAAAGTTGTACCAGATAATTGGAAGAATGCAATACTAATATTTAAAAAAGGTGATAATGAAGATATCAGAAATTATAGATCTGTCAGTCTTTTATCAGTTTTATACAAAAAAATTTTTTGCCAAGATAATTACAACTCGATGGATAATCTCTAGTCTAATGAATGACTAATAAAAATTAATAATATCCATCTACAGCAAACTTTGGATTTTAACCAACCAAAAGATCTAGCTGGAATTAAAAGTGGTTTTAGTATAGTGAATCTCATCCAAGTATTAAGAGAAGTTATAGAAAGGATTAATGAATATTAATTGCCATTATGCTTTGGATTTATAGATTACGAAAAGGCGTTTAATTCTATAAAAATTTCTTCAGTGATTAAAGCATTAGATCATTAAGATATTGGCACTAAATATTATCATATTCTAAAGAATATTTATCAAAATGCAGCAGCAATGATTAGATTACATAAGAAGATTAACATTGAGATGGACATGTGACAGGATGATTCCATATCTACAAAACCGCTTACAGTAGTTTGCAAGAAATATTTTGTGATTTTAAATGGGAAGCTAAGGAGTAAAAATAAATGGAGATTATTTATGTCAGCTAGATTTTGCAGATGATGTAATTGTTTTTGCAAATAATACTTCAAAGCTTCAGGAAATATTGCAAGAATTACTAGGTAGTCGTAAGAAAATAGGACTAATGGTTAATGCTAAAATATTACTGTTCACTGGATTTTCTCGAATCTAAAGATTGATAATGATGAGTTAGAAGTTAACAACAACAAATATCATGATCAAATTATACTGCAGATGAAAACATAATGGAGTGCTTTTGGTAGAAATAACTTAATATTAAAAGTATACTTGTGTGTTTGAAAAAAAAAAAAAAAAAAGGTTATTTATAGATGTTTTTTGCCACTTCTTACTTATGGATCTGAGACTTGGACACTTAACAAGAGAGCATTACAGACTTCAGACCACTCAGCGAAGTGTGAAATGAGTAAAAAAGAAGGTGGCAAAAACAAAATATATGGGTGGAAAATAAATAGATGTTACTGACATTATTGAAAGAATGAAATGGAGCTGCACTAGAAATATTGCTAGAAGAGATGATAGTAGATGGACAGTTGAAATCTTAAAGTGGATTCCAAGTGATAGTGAAAGGTCTAGAAAAAGACTACATGACAGATGGATGGGTGGCCAGAGATTGGAAAAACTGGATTAAATAGACTTAGAGACCCTCATCTTGCATTGGATCAAAAATGGTTGCAAATGATGATGATGCTCATTCATTGAGTTACATCAGAACATATGGTCACAATATATATATATATATTCAGCTACTTTGTATTCTTAGTTCATACTATGATTTGGCCATTTAAAAACATTTTCAGCTCTTGAGCAGGCTTTGGGATAAATATTTAATAGTGTTTAATAAATGAATATTCAATTAACTATTTATTAGCTGAAGGTTAAAGATTCCAGCTTGATGTGGATTAGTCAATTGAGTATTAATGGTTACTTTGTAAAAAATAAAAAATATGATTACAAAATGATGTGAGTTTTATTATTAATAGATCAAGGCAGCATATAGATTTATGAGATATATACATAATTTTCTCTCTCCTCATTGTAGAGTAAAACATTTCATCGCATAAATTATCTTGGACTAATTAAAATTCCAAGCTATGTTAGAGGAGCAGCCATGTTTATAACTAATTATACATAAGATCTCTTTGAATAGCCAAATAAATATTGCATATTTATATATCGTCAAAATTGAAATACTTCTAAAAAATTTGCTGTTACACATAATGTATCATTTTGCTATCCTGAAATAACCATGGTAAATGTATTTAGAGTAATAAAAAAATATTAATGTATCTGTTATCGTTTTGCCTTCAAGTTCATATTATCCAATGATATTTTTAATTTAGTTTCAACTTTTATCTTTCTATTCACTGATCACCAAAATATATCGTGCCTGTAAGTTTTGTAATTTTCTGCCCAAATTTGATTTTCAAACTTTATAATATCTTTTTAAATTGCTTATGTTTGTTATGACATTGATTTTACAATATTCTCTCTAACTGATATACATATTGTTTCTTGTTGGTTGTCCATGTTTTGAATAATAAATACTGTATTCCCATAATAATAAGATCAATATGCCTAAGATATTTTTCTAATGCTTAAGATGGCAATTTGTAAGTTATAATTTTCTTTCTTACTATATCAAATTTATCCTAGTAAACATATTCTTGATTCCTATGGTGATTTTGCTATGGTTTTGAATTAGTCTGGCGTACTAGCAAGGAAGGATCTAAATCTCATGTGAAAAAAAAATTTCAAGTCCATCATAATAAATGTTTACTTTGATGTAAATTTAATCCAGATTAATTATTCCATCAGCTGATTCCATGGAAAACTAGCTAGAATTTTTCATTATTGTCTGAATTGTCACTGGATTTGGAAACTGTGCATTGTTGAAGCCTAATATGAGACCACAACATCCTCACATGGTGCTGCCAATCTTTGGAATTGAGATTGTAGTGCACTCGAATGAGAGTATCATTAGCCATCAAAAAAATAAAAAAGCTTTGGCATTTAGAAATGTAAAAATAGCCGCATAATTAATATGGGCCTGGGTTTTTTCTTTTCTGTTAAGCATTTAGACATCCTGATATTTTAATCTAACAGTTTAATAAAGGCCAAACTAAGGTTATGAAATACTTTTTCATTTTTTCTCACTAGTTTCTTCATTGCTTTTTGATCTTAGAGATTCATCTTCCAACAGTACAATATTCTATTTTTTTTCTGGCTGTTCATAAAATTTTAAGTTATGATGTATAAGAATAATTAATGTTATCTTTCATCTGGTGAGTTAGCAATAATGTTTTGTTGATGTGACATGCCATGTTGCAATTGCTGAATACAATATTAAGAAAAAGTAAATAAAACAAATAGAAACTTGATAATAAAGATAAAAAAAGATAACACCAATTTTATTAAAGATTATTAGAGTTAGAGAAAAATTCAGATTTGCAGATGAAATAAATGTATATATTTTGAAATATTTTTAAGAACTTGGATATATCTGTTCTATTTTATTTAAGAAAAATTACAATCAGATGATGTAGACAGAGATAATGAAAACTAACATTTTTTGCATCTAAAATGGGAACCTCTTTTAAATGCAATCTCTTTTTATTTATAAAGTCCTCCAGTAAATACATATCTGTTTAAAGAAACAAAGTCTCTCAACCTTTCCTAATTTTCCTTATTATAATCAGCTCTTCTACTATGTATTCAATGTTTATTATTAATAATTAAATATTTTTTATGAACATGGATATATCTGTTCTCTTTTATTTAAGAAAAACCAGTCAGATAATATAGATAGTGATCAAGTAAAGTTGTAAACTCATCTAGCATTTAAAAAGGGAACCTCTTAAATCCAACCTCTTGTTATTTATAAAGATAAAATACTAGTAATTATATACATGTTTAAAGAAAAAAAGTCTCACAACTTCTAACTATTTGTTATACTATATTAAGAAAAAGTAAAGAAAACAAATAGTCAAGCGTTGTTAGCCGAGAGGTCATCGCACCCGCCTTGCAAGCAAGTAGTTGGTTGCAGACGGGTGTGGGTTCTTGTCCCGGCCGATGCTATGACATATAGAAAAAAAAAAGAAAACAAATAGAAACTTGATAATAGATTTTAAAAAAAAGATAACACCAATCTAATGAAAGATGGTAAGAATTTATATTACTAAGAATTTAATAGCTATTTTAAGCAGAAATGTTTTTTTTTTATATATAATTAATTTGCTATTGTAAATTCATTAAAAATTTATGATCAAATAATAGTGAATTTTTTTTTGTTGACAATCTAAGACATGCAAAGTGATATATAAAAAAACAAAAAACTTTTTCTATAAAATAAAAAATCCAGATTTCTCCAATCTCTATCTTTTCTGTATCACTTCAGCATACTTCATTATTTCATCCAACCATCTCATGTGTGGTCTACTTCTAGATCTTTTACCATCACTTGGAATCCATTTTAAGAAATTTTTTTACAGAAGCTGAGCTATGAAATAATTCCCCCATTTTTACTTTCATTTTTTAAGTAAATAAATTTATTATGAACTTCTAGGCAATTAAGTATTCAGTTATTTCCAATTTGTCTGTTTTAATGTGCACAAGTTTGGATTAATCAAAACTATCTGAAAATAAAAACTTTCAGGTGTATAAACAGTGAGGATTGCCAATTCCTCTACAAGCTTTATGATAAATCCCTAGCCAGAGCCAGCACTTAAAATATCTCTGTCAGAAACCCCTCCCCAAATCCCTGACCATGGTTTCGTGCTTTGGCACTCCTTAGAGAACTGTCAGGGTAGGTTCAGACACTAGATCTAAAAATACCAACCCAAAGCCAATTTTCCACTCAGTAGATAACTTTTAGATAAGTGCTTGGCTTTGGATTGGTATTTTTAGATCTAGTGTCTGAACCTACTCTGACACCTCTCTGAGGAGTGCCAAAGCACGAAACCATGGTCAGGGGTTTGGGGAGGGGTTCCTGACAGAGATATTTTAAGTGCTGGCTCTGACTAGGCATTTATCATAAAGCTTGTAGAGGAATTGACAATCCTCACTGTTTATAACTTACAAGCTTAAAAGATAGGGTCATGTGATCAATGAATTGATCTATGACTCTTATTTTGACTATTTCAGGTGTATAGTTTGGGTTTATAACTAAGGCTAGCCAAAATTAAATTAATACATTTTATTTGTCTATAGCAGGGGTCCCCAACCCTATGCCCGTGGGCACCATGGTGCCCGCAGACCATTTTACGTGCGCCCGCCACTATCCGAACATGATAAAAAATTATTTATCTGATACAAATAAATTTAATTTTTAAAATTTCTTATAAATTATTGTATTATATTGTAATCAAATGTTAAAATTTTATTTTTGAAGTAAATATTTTTTTGTACATTATGTGTATTATTAACAATATCCAACTATAAATTTACATTGAAAGAATAAATGGTGCCCGCCACCTGACGAGTATTATAGAATGTGCTCTTAAGTGCAAAAAGGTTGGGGGCTGCTGGTCTATAGTCTCAACTTTTTTTTTTCATTTCTACATTCAATCATAAATCTGGCACAGAATTTTCTCAGAATAAGTATCACATGTTCACAATGCTTTTTTTAAGTTTATTGAATCACTTTATCTATAACTAACAAGAGATTGTATTTAAAAGAGGTTCTCTTTTTAAATGCAGAAAGTGTTTAAAGGTTTCATTGGTCACTGTCTATATCATCTGACCCATAATTTTTCTTAAATAAAATAGATATATTCAAGTTCCTAAAAATATGTCAATAACATCTGGTAAAAATTATTAATAATTAATATGTAACTCTTTATGGAAGAGTCTATTATAAAAGGAAAGTTAGGATATGTGAGGCTTTGTTTTCTTAAACATATATATGTTTACTGTAGCACTTTATCTCTATAAATAATAAGGTTGTGATTCCGCTCTTAGATATACAGTGTTTACAGTTTTCATTGGTCACTGTCTATATCAGGTGACTGATTTTTTAAAAATAAAATTGAACAGATATATCCATATTCTTAAAAATATTTAAACAATAACATATGTTAAAAATTATTAATAATTATATATATAAACCTATCAATAAAATCCTAAATAAGACAAACCTTTTGCAACTAGCTATGAGCCTTCAATGAGGAATATGTATATCTAGAAAATTATTTAAAATAAAAATACAAATTAACTGCAGTTTTTGAAACACTTTAGAAATCAAAAGAAAGCAATTATTTTCTATAGCTGAAGTCTATAAATGGTCATTGCACCATAAATCTATTAAATGCAAGATAAATATTAATTGGAATCTTTTGTTGAACAGAGAAATAAGGATGCTAGTTGCATGCATATACTACCCATAAATGACCACAATCGATATATCAAAGGAAGTAAAATAAAAGCTAATTGATAAGTTTCATGGTTTTTGTTAAAATTAAATATATATATATGTTTGAAAACAACCTAACAATAGTATCTTTAGCAAAGAAGCACTTCTTCAAAAACAAATATTACAATGTGTGATTGAAAACATTATATAAAAAGTGAAATTATTGATAGTAGCAAATGCTAATTAATTCTTTCCATAGTATTTTCACTCAAACTTATTGATAATATTAATTTTTCAATCATTGTTTGTTCACCACTACAAATATTTTTTGGTTTTTCAAAACCCATTTGCCGTCCATTGCTAATAAAATTTCTATCCGAATGTTTATTTGCATTAAGCACCCTTTTTGAAAATTTTTATTTTTTACTCATGTGTTTGCTAAAACATGATTTTATAATTGTTTTTTTTTTTAATTAATTATTTTCATATTTTCAATCAAATTACATTATTTGTATAGGTTTTTGTTTTTTACTTCTATGTAAAAAGTGAAACTTATTTATTAATTTATTCTTGTCTGGCTTCCCTAAGTAGTATATACTTGCAAGTAGCATCTAAACTAATTAGAAATCAAATTTTAGAATTTTTGGAAACATTATTTTTCCAAGCATAACATTAGAAAATTTTAATTTGCATTATTATTATTTCATTTAAACAATTATAACTTGTCATTTTTTATAAAGTATATATATATTTTTAGTTTTCAATTTGTAGTGGTGTTACTATAATTTATTGTTAAGATTTTTATTTTATAGAAAAACATTTTGTATGTCTTGGGCTCTCAAACAAAAGAAAATTCACTTTTTATTTGATCATATATTGAAATGAATTTACATAGCAAATTAGTTATTAAAAAAAAATACCGTTTATGTTTAAAGTAGCTATCAAAATCGTAGTAGTATAAATTAGTAAAAATACTGGAATACATAAATAAAATTCATATTATTTTTTTTTGTATACTTTCTATAGTTACCAGAAGACATTCAAGAATCTAGTCATTTAGATCCTAGTGCTAATATAAAAGATAGGCCATTGCCCTTGATTAGGCATACTTCTTTGGCTTCTAAAACATCTGCAGAAGGAATTACTTCTATTAGTTGTCGGAAAGAAAAAAAAGAGGTAATTCTATAAATAATAAGTGTAAAATACTATTAATTATTTTAGAATTATGATGTTTAATATATTTTCGTTTTGTGTTTGAATTTTTAGTTATATACCGTAGTACGAAATGTAAAACAAGCTCACCAATGTCATGAATCAGGAGAAACCCAGGAAATGAATGATGACATTGATTATCTTTTAGAAGGCTTGCAGTCTTATAATTCAATGGGGACCAGGTGTTTAAGGTAATTATTTCTGTAGCAAAAAACTGAAATAATATCTTGTTTTTAATATGTTGATTGCCCGAAAACATTGGAATTTGTAAGAAAATCATATTTTTGCTTAAAAAAAAAAAATAAAGAAAAATTTTCACTGCTGAGCTGTAAAACAACCCCCTCCCCCTTTCCATTTTTACTTTCATTTTTTAAATAAATAAATAATATTTATAAATAAAAAAGTAAAATTTGTTATGAATTTCTGGGCAATCAAGCATTCAATTATTTAAAATTTGTCTATTTTAATGTGCACAATTTTGAATTAATCAAAACTAGCTAAAAATAAAAATTTTCAGATGTATTGTTTTGGTTTATAACTAAGACTAGTCAAAATTATGTTAACAACACATTTTACCTATGTGGAATTTTATTTCCTTATGCTTTCAATGGGGTTGGGGGGTTCAACACTCAATCATAATTCTGGTAATAGAATTTTCTGGGAATAAGTGTCACATGTTCACAATTCTTTTCTTAAGTTTATCAAGATTTTGCACTTTTTGTTGTGAACACCTCCACCCCCCACCCATATATTTTCGACATCAGAAATTAATTGGTGGGCTTAAAAAAGGTGAAAAATAAATTATAAGACGCAATATTCCTATCAGTGTTCTTTAATAACGGAGAGTACTCGTATTCAATTTTTTATAATTTAAGACTGAAATACCTTATTGGAATTTATTGGTAGTGTGTCAAAAAAGTTTGATCCATTGTTGCTTGCTATGGCAGAAAACATTCATTTTTGAGTTGTTATGTTTGCAATCAGAACTGCTCGTAGACTTTCATGCTTCAAAATACTGTGGTTCATTTATCATCATGACCACTTGTTAGAAAATTTTGACTTTGTCATTAATATGAAATACACATTGTCTGGATTATTGCTTGCTATTTCTTCTAAAATTTGGCAGCATTTCGCATGAATACATTTTGACATTTTTGTCATCCTGTCACAATTTATTTATCCCAGAATTGCATTCCTAAGTTCTGCATTTTTAGAATATGTTTTTAGACGGAACTGTGTTCTAGATTTCCTAGAATGGATTGCTATATTAAAGAAATATTAATTTTATTTTTAACTGTTTGTGATATGCATAAGGTTTTTGTCGGTGTTTGTAATTGAATCTGTTATAGAAAACTGACTATAAATGCTGTAAATTTTTAAATGATAGATGAATCTTTATACATTTTTCCTTAAATTGTTTTCAGACTATGGTTGCATAACAAAACACTTCCATCATGCCTTCCACTTTTCCTTTCTTCTAGTTTTAATATATTAACTAGTCGTGTTTAATTTTATTTGTAGAAAAATGTTAAGTGAAATTTTATTTATTTATTTTGTTCATTGATGCATTACATTTTTACCCTTAAGTTAGTGAATTTTGAAATAACACTCTATAGAATTGTGAGCAAATCCATTTATTACAAGCTAGCTCACAGTAGGTGTAAAACCTGTTACTAATATATTTTATCTGTCTGAAATAATTAATAATTTATGGAATCTTTATTCTAATATTTTATTTTATGACTGTTATTGTTCGAATAATTTAAACACAAAGTGGAATAAAATTTGCATTCCTTTTTATTTTTTATCTTGTTGTTTTTGTTATTCTTTGCAATTTTCAAAATTTTAATATTTTCAGATTGAATAGAAAGTTGAATTAATTGCATGTTTTATACATATTATACAACTCACTTTGATAATAATATTTGTATAGAAAAAAGCATAATTATGAATTCTACATACTTAATCATTCTGACACCTTTCAACTACATTTAACAATCTTTGGAAGTTGGTTTAAAAATAGTAATTATAAATAATTGAATAGAATTATCAAAATTTTAAAATATTTATTAAAGATCTTTTTTTGATAATATTACTGAAACATAGTTGTTTTGCTTTCTCTTGGATGAAAATAGATGGTTGAATTTTGTGAAATAATTAAAGTTTGTTATTTATTTAGTTGTAAATAAAATATAAGCAATTTAATTGTATATCTGTAAAATATAAAATATATTTTCCCTGCTTATCAAAATATTTTAGTAGACATATAAGGATAATTTCAAAATAAATATAGTATTCAAGAAATTGTGTATGATTTTACCATGTGTGATGTACATCATTTGCATAAATGGATGTCATTTTTTTTTGCCTTTAATCTTGTCAAATAATGTGTACATATAAGAAAAGTGTAGTTTTATTTTGCATCATATATGTCAATATAAAAAGTGTATTGGGCTGTGATTCTAATTAATTTCATTGACTATTTAGTTAACTTACTACTTTTCAGGAACTATAAATGTGAAATGTATATGATTTTTATATCTATATTATAATGAGAATTATCGACTAAGATAAAGCTGATAATAAATATGAAAATGCTCATCTAGGGGGAAGTGATTACCACAAGGGTGACCTTGTACATGGTGAAATGATTATACAATTCTTTTTTATTAATCTAAATTAATAATAGTCATGGATAATGATTAGACTGGGCCTTTATTAAGTATAACTCTTTATGCAGATTCACCTGTATTTTCTGAACATTATTCTCTCCATGTTTATAATATTATTCTTAGCCAATATAAAATAGTCTATTTGCAATTCGGATGAGAAAATTTATGATCAATAAAATTATTAATTATAACAATTTTATTTAACACAATAAAATAAAACAATACAATTGTTTATATATTTACATTAAAAAAAAATAAAGAACATATATGATAGAAATTACTTCAAGTTATTTTTATTTAAGAAAAGTCATTGTAAGAGTCTTACCCAGTTACCTTACTTATTTTATTTTCTATTGAGCCGAACTTTTCTTATACAGTAAAATTTATTAAAATTTTAGATCTCTGGCTATAATGGTGTAGTTTAATATTAAAATTCATAAGTTGTTTATATTTCTGTAAATAAATTCTTTTTTCATTTTTATATCTTATAATTGAGTGATCAGTTATCCTAAGTGTATTCATGGTATAACAGCACTGAACATTTATTTTCATATATGGCTTTAACTCACTCTCAAACCACTATTTTTAACAGTATTTTACTGTTCTTTTATAGAGAAAACCATACTGAATAATGCTGCCACCTTCGGAATTTTTAAAGCTAATAAATCAATATTTAAATTTAACATTATGACAGTGATGTAAGACATGCTTTCCAAGGTGGTGATTGATAATTTCTTGTTCTCTTTCTCAAGAGAGCACTTGTCAATTCTATTTTTCTGTTTTAATTTTGGAAATGAAAACATAATTCTCTAAACTTTTTTTTTACACAATTATTTTTTTCACAAAATATTTATGAAATATTAATTATTTCAGAAGAATAATCCAGAGTTTAGTAGAAAATATTTGCTTTTACATGAAAACAAATTGGCAAAGAAGTCAGTGGTGTACAGTTGAAATTTATAATGGGATGATAAGCATATATTTTATGTTGATTGCTAAAAATTAGATTCATCAATTATAAATAGAAATTTATTTTTAAAAAAACTTTAATTTACTTTAGTAATCTACTGAATTATTAATTTACATTTTATTTACTAAACTAAAAGAAATATAATTTTAAAATATCTTCTCTCTTTCAGTAATTTCTCCATAACCTAATTAATTAAAGTTTACTTGTGGTATTTGTATTATAACATCCACAATAAATTCCAGTGTTGGCAAATCGGTGTTATTTATAGTTAAAGACATTTTACAGTTCCATGACTAAGCTACACTTATGGAAAGATGAGAGTGAAGCATTCTTGCATTGTCTGTAGACATATGTGACAATCAAAATCATTTTCCTGGCTTGAATTTTAATAAGTAGTACAAGAAAGAACTTAACTAATCTCCTTCCAAGTTTTTAAAAGCTGAAGATTTTTGGGTTTCCTTCATTATCTGGCAACTGTCTGAGTTTCTATGGCAACTTAATATTTTAAAATAGTCAATTTTATTTTCAATAAATAAAGAAATAATTTTTTTTATTTTTTACAATTATTTTTTTCTAACTTGTCAATGATTTATTTTAAATACATAACTTTTATAAAGTTTTAAAAGCCAATAAAAAATGCATATACATTTTTCAAAAAGCTATATACTTAAATTATGTCATGGAGGTTACAATATTTGTTATTTATAATTTATTAAATAAATTATCAAGTATTTGTTTTAAAATTAATTATTCCATTTTTTTTACTTAGTCAATATTCTTTTATACATTTACTGAAATAAATAAAAAAAATTGTAATTAATTTTAAAATCAATATTTATCTAAAATTACTTTATAATTTTCTTAACTATTATAAAATTTTAATTAAATGTGTATACAATTTTGAAGTTCATATAATAATGTAACTATAAAAAATATTAGTAAAAATTATGAGTGTGTAATTGTGGATATATATATATACAGTTACAAATATGTTAATATGTATAAAAAAATTATAATAATATATGCATAATGGTGAATATTGTTATTCACCATTATGCATATAATGTGAGGATATGAGAGTATTCATATATTCTCATATTAAAACTATGTGAGTAATAATAGAAATAATATAGACATATGTAGTAATAATGCGTATTGTTTTATATCTGTTATAAGTAAAGTGAATAAGTTTTGTAAGACATACATAGTGCAGTCTTGCAGAATATACAGTTCTTGCGAAGTTTAAATTGTACAACCTAGACTTTACTAAGAATTGAACTATGACAAATCCAATTAGGCAGTGAATAGTTACCAATTTAATTCTCTTAATTTAAAGTATTGGCATCACCATTTAAAACCCTCCAATCTCTAGATATTGCTATAATTGTTGTATCAAATGTAAAATAATTAGTCTTATATGATATTTGAGATTTTTTCTTCTTCTTAATGATATATACTTTAATGAAATTTAAAGATGAAATATATAATTTCATAAATTACAATATTGGAATGAATTAAACTTTCATGTCCTTTTTTTTAAAGAAATTATTCTAACAGAATAATGTTAAACTCTCAATATAACTAAATTGAGGCTTAAACTGTACAATTATTTTTGTATAAGAGACACTGAATTTAAATAAAATTTGTGGAAAATAAAATTATTTTTAACCTAAGATTGTTATTAAAAATAATGAAACATTTTGAAACAATGACATTTTTAAAATTTAAAAGAACAAACTTATTATGCTTTAACAACATAACTATACAATTTCCTCTATAATGCTTAAAAGGGAATGGCTAGATCGACAAACAAAAATATTATAAAGAATGCCATGGGATAACAGAGCATTTATGGTACATAAAGTTTCAGTCATCTTCATTGTTTCATGGCATTTTTTTCTAAAATTATGTAAAGGTTTTTCCATGAACATACGGTAAAATAATATTAACCATGAACCAGAAAAATGGAATTCGAAAATTAACATGAACATCTGGAAAGAAATAATTTTCAAGTTAGAGAGCAGTAAAACTAGTTCTTAATATGAAATATCTTTTAAAAATTAAGGATGAAATATAAAAAATGCATAAAGTATCAAAGGGAATTTTCATATTAAGTAGATCACATTGTAATATGATGGAACTGATGGAAACTTAATAAAATAGATTAATGAAAAATATTAGTACCGTATTTTTTTGTGATTTTAAAAGTCTATTTTTAGTTTTTAGGGAAGTATATAAAAGTTGAATGTAGTAAATTATATCGATATAGTCGCACACTTTATTTGTTTATATTATATACATATTTACCAGGGGCCAGCAAACAATATTCTATCAATCTTATATATGGTATCAAAATTTGTCCAGTTATAATGGGTTTCAAAATTATGTATTATCTACTTTTGAAGCCCATTATAACTGGATCTTATATTATTGGTCATTCACTATTTTAAATACATAGAATCATATGTTAAAAGTATGTTTTGTTAAATTATATTGCATTCAAAAGACATGCTTAAAATTTTCTTTGGTATGGAGAAAATTAATCTCATTGCCACTTAAAAATGAGTATTGTTTACAAAATTGTTGATTAATGTAAAGTAATTCAGAATAGGCAAAGCACATGTAATTTTCAATTGTTTAATTTTAAAAGCTGATTAATGAATGAGCTCTAACAAAATAAAACAAGAATTTTTCTAGCATTCATCAAAAATGTTTCAAAGAAACTGATTTTTGTGCTATAAAAAATCAACTTGAAACTGGAAATTTTTTATATATTCTTATTTTCTTTAAAACTATAGTCATTTGGAATTGTTCTCTATGAGAAATTTATTTTAATTACATAATAAATATGATTTTTAACTTCCTTGAGATCCGAATATTATCAAGTCTCATGTATTTGCGGACTTCATTCACACATTAACCCAACTATCAACTAACAGTAAACTTTTTCCCAGTAAACATGCTAAAACTTAATAGAATTTTTTCAAATGAATTAATTGATATAATATACTGCCTGAATATAAATTTACTTTAAACACACAGTTGTGTATCAAAGGTCAACTGATTATCAAAAAAAATTGAGGCAAAATTAATCCTCTCTCCTACTCTTTATTGAAAATAGCAAATAATTTGTAAATTAAATTAAGTTGTATCATGGTTTCCATATGCGAAATGTAAGTGTGCTGTAATTTTCTTCAATTCAGTCAGAATGCCATTGATAATCATTACGCATATCACACTTGACATGTGTGTCCTTGGTTGCTTATCCCTGATATATAACATTATCTTAATATATATTGTGATGTGTGTTTTTTTTTTTTTATTGTATAGTAATAATAATGAACATGTTTTTTATTTGGACTGAGATGACTTCCAAAGATCAGTTAATGTATATTTCAGTTACAAATATTAAGCAGAAATGTAAGGTTGAAGTTTAGCAATTATATTGTAATGTAGTGAATATGTTTTTTGTTTTTTTTTTAAAATTCATTTCTCATGCAATATTTTTGAATGTTTAAAAAAATAACTATTCGGACAAGTTGATATTGACTGAATAAATAGAAATCTTTTGATTAAAGAGATTATTATAGAAGTATTTTTCTGTTATCTTCATATATTATTTGCATTATAAATTTTTATTTTAAAACAAATAATTAAAATGTGTTAACCACAAATTCTTCAATTATATGCAAAGCTAAGGTTTAAACAAAAAACTATCTCATAGTTTATATAGTTCTAACAAAAAAAAAAAAAAATCTTTTTATGAAAATATCTTTTAAAACAATCAAAATAGAAAAATTTCTTCATAACAACTAAACTTTTCACCATTAAATATGAATAGAAAACATAGAGATGTGTATTAAGATAGAGAATGCATGTTGATTTTTTTGTTCTTTAAAACAATCTGTAATGCATTTTTAAACCTCATTCTTTTTTTAATATTTTTATTATTAGTGTAAGACTACCATTTTTTAACAATAATTGAATTGATAAAATAAAAAAGGATATTTAAAAAAGTGTGTGGCTTGTCAGCTTATTGATCTCTATAGCACCCATCATTGAGCAAAAGAAAAACTAATGAATAAAAAATAAAATGTTTACATTTATTATTGAATTGAAACCTATAACAATATATTAAATAAAATAATACATTTGGCAAATATCAATTATTTAACAAAAAAATATATTGATAGTTAATCATATGTATGCAGAAATACAAATCCGCAACAAATATTCACATTTGTTTTTGAATTTACAATGTTCGCATTTATATCTAATATGGCTAGTACATATTAAATATTGTTTACTTTTATTTCATCCACATTTTGTGCATGGTCTGTCTTTTACTTAATACACAAAATTTCTTCATTTTGTTTAATATGTACTTATAATGTAAATTCAAGAATAAATGCAGATATAACACAATATACTTTTCACCGCTTCACTCATATGCATCTTGGGAATCATTCATCTTTTTCATATATTTGGTCATATGTTTTTGATTACACCTTTCCACAAGGTGTTTCCCTACTTTGCGTGAGAATTGCTGTAGTGAAAATTACACTACAGAAATATTATTCATTAAGTGGATAATCTCTAATATTAAATGCAGGTACTTCTTTTTATTTGTCATTGATGTTTTTTTTTTTTAAAAATAATTGATATTCTTTTGATAAATAAATTTTTATTGCAGAGTTTCTCAATTGTTTGATTTTATTTAATATACTGTTGTAAGTATAAATTCAATGGGAAATGTATACAGTTTACTTTTTGATTAGTTTTTCTACTATTTTGTAGTTCTATCAGATTGTCTGTAACTATTAAAACCAATAAATATTTCTTGAGTAAATCTTAAATTACATTTTTATACTTTATAATTTTCCTTAGTTATTTGGATAATTAAACCATTAAACATCACATGATCACCATTTTTTATGCTCGCTCAAGCTGTTAAAACAGACAAAACTCTTCATACAGTAGTGCCACTCGGCAAGAATGGCACAATTGTATGGAGAATTTTACCTGCTTTAGCAGTTTGAGCAAACACAAGAAATAGTGATGAGTGGCATTACTGTAGGGAGAGTTTTTCCTGTTTGAACAGGCATAAGAAATGATCATATAATATTTAGTGATTTTATTACCAATCCTGCCTAACAGAATAGTGGTAGCTATTATAGTTCTAAGACATAATTTTGACTTGGTTTAAAAATATTGCAAAACTTATATTAGAATAATAAACTCTTCATCCATCATTTTTCAATGGGTTTGAAAAAATTAATGATTGAAAGAGTGTTGATTAAAAATTATGTATAAGAAACAGTTTAATGATTATTCACTGAAATACTGTACATATAAAGTACAAACTGATAGTTTGCTTTATTCTGATATTATAATTTTCAAAACATTCTACATTCATTTGTAAAATGTGTTTGTATAAATAAATATACTGTATACCTATATAATTTTGATATTAAAGTATTTACATTGACTTAAAAATGGGGATTAATATTATTTATAATGATTAGATTTTTTTTTTTAATAAACTTAGGAAATCATTATTTTATTATAAAAAGTAATTGATTTAATTATTTTGATTTTATAAATTCAAAAATATCAATAAATATACATTTATTTGCTTTGGGCTTAAAAAAATATGTAAAATATTTTCAATCCTGTTATGCATCCATGATTGTTCACTCATTTACCACAATGTAGCTTCTATGCTGCTTCATTATATTTGACAGTAAAAAGTACAATATATTCAAAAGAAATAAAGAATGGTTTCACTTATGTTTCCTCAAATTCTTACATTGGAATATAAATGAAACTTTGGCAATCTACAGTCTTTTTCAGTTGTGCAATATCGTAGCTTTACATTATATTGTTTGAGTTGGGATGTGTCATCATTTCTTATGTTTGTCTATGTAATTTAATCTCTCTTTTTGTATATATGTTAATATTTGTAAAGAATATATTATTTAAAAAAATGTTTGATCTGTAAAAATGTTAAGATATACGTAAAAGTCTTATTTCTTAAAAGAAAGACAAAAGTTGCAAATAAAATAAAAGCAAATGGGGAAAAGATTGGAAGTATACTGCTATATATGTGTATAATAATTAATAAGTTTTGTTAAAATAAGATATGTATATAATAATTAACATTTTATTAAAATAAGTTTTGTTAGATGAAATAGACAGGAATTTTGTAATTAAATTTGGTACGCTATTAAAGATAAGTGCTTCAGATTAGAAACTAATTAAGCAGCTAGATTAAAAGTACTGATTACTAAAAGTAGTCAATAGGAGAATTAATTGGTTTCTAAAACATTCCTTAACAAGAAAAAAGAAAGGACAAAAAAATAATTAAGCAGCACTTGTAGCGGGGAACTCATTGAATGCACATGAAAGTCAAGAGTTTTAACTTAGCAATGGAACAAACCCAGTGAACTCCACCACTGAAGGTTAAAAAGTGGACCTAGGAACTTTGCAGGCCACACCGGTCTAAATAATGTTTTTCTTATGCCTTCATGGCCAGCGTTCGTAAGTTAAACTTAATTGTCTTGTAACTATATATGTAATATTATTTATCCGACTGATAATTCTATTAAACTATTTGTTTAATCATTTGATTTCTGCTGTCTATTTATCTGATTGTTAAGCCAAGTGAGTGGCTGTACACAGCAGAAAATTGGCGCAGTTAATCGACAGGATACGTTCCAGTAGAAAAATCTGGTGCAATTTAGAAACAGTAGTGGATTAGAATTGAATTGTATAACGTAGAGAAAGCTACAATGAAATTGAGAATCGAAGTCCGGGTGAATATCGAATTAGTAGTCGGAAAAATTGTTTTAGTAAGCGTATTAATTTGTTTTAGTAAGCGTATTAATTTGTTTTAGTAAGCGTATTAATAGAAGTTTGTCCCAGTAAGCGTGTTTAATAGTTATCTCGTAGTGAAATAGAATTTTTTTTATATATAAAAAAAAAAAAAAAGCAAAATAGAAAATGATGACATCAGTGCCTCAGGTAACAATTAACAAGTTCAACGTTAATAACCCTTTTGATTGGCCAATTTACCTTAAGAGAATCGAGAAACTGTTTTTGATTAATGGCACGACAAGCGACCCCATTAAAGTTGCCACATTATTGTGTTATGCCGGGCAACAAGTAATCGAAATAGCAAATAGACTCTGTGATCACGAAGAGCCAGAGAATTCTCCATACAATGTAGTTACGGGGAAATTAAATAATTTTTTCAGTCCCCAGCCTTCGAAGCATGTCACAAGACTGCACTTCAGAAACCGAAGGCAAAACAAGGGAGAGCGTATACGAGATTATGATCAAGCTCTAAGAGAACTTGCTAAAAGTTGCAGTTATGGCGATGCCTTAGAGGATAATCTGCTTCAGCAATTACTTTGGGGCATGCCAGACGATAGGCTTAGGCAGCAGTTACTGGCTTCAAGAGAGTTGACGTACGACGAAGCAACCAAAATGGGAGTAGCCCACGAAATAGTACTCGACCAATCAGAAGAATTTAGAAATTTTACCCACAAAAATGACAGTAATGCATATATTCGGAAAACTGAAAATAAATCCCAACCTATTAAGAGCAAAACATATGAGATAGTGTGTTATTGCTGTGGGAAAAAATTCCACATGGCTTGTAAGTGTAAATATAATAAGGAGCATTGTAGGACTTGTGGTAAAGTTGGGCATTTGCAGAAAGTATGTCGAAATAAAGGAGAAAAGGATCGTGGCAACTCGCCAACTTGTAAAGTCGAAAATAAAAAAAAGTGTGATATTTACAATACACAGATTGGATACAGAAATCAGTTTATGCTGACAGTTAATTTATTAAAGACACCAGTAAAAATGGAAATTGACAGCGGAGCAGGCGTGTCAATGGTGACACTTGAAGACTGGGAGAAAGTAGTGCAAAATCGAAAAAATCCTCCTTTATTAATGAAGACAAGTTTAAGAGCAAAAGATGCTAGCGGAAATAGTATGAAAATATTAGGGAAGGTGATGGTTCAGATTGAATTAAATAGTAAGGTTCGAACACTACCGTTATATATAGTACAAGGCGGTCTAAATCCTATTATAGGTAGGGAATGGTTCGATGCTTTGGGAATAGAGATATGTGTGATAAATAAAGTTGCTATTGAGAAAAAATTAAAAATAAATATTGTGAATTATTTAAAAGTGATGAGGGAAAAATTATTACGACGCCTATAAACATAGAGCTACAAGGTGGTGCGACCCCCGTTATCTGCAGACCCAGAAAAGTTCCTTTTGTGCTGCAAACTAAGGTAGAACAAGAGTTGATAAATCTAGTTAGTAAAGGTGTATTAATGCCAGTCGAGAAAATGGAATGGGCCACTCCAATCGTGGTTATATCTAAACCAAATGGGCAGATCCGCATTTGCGGAGATTATAGGACTACAATAAATAAAAACCTCACTAAAAGTCAGTATCCTGTACCAAATGTCAGGGAAATACTGGCAAATATGCAAAAGGCAAGTCACTACGCTAAAATTGATTTAAAGGCCGCATTTCACCAGATACCAGTTTCTGAATGCACCTCAGAATTGCTAACTATTACAACACATAAGGGCTTGTTTAAGTATAATAGATTGCCTATGGAATTACGGTTGCACCAAATATTTTCCAGGCTAAAATGGACATGCTGTTCCAGCAAATGGTTGGTGTAACACCGTATTTTTATGATATTTTGGTCGTGGCCAATTCAGAAGAGGAATTACGTGAACGAGTTTTAAAAGTTTGTGACAAGTTATGTAGTTTCGGAGCTAAAATAAACTCAGACAAATGTATCTGGATGGCAACTGAATTAAAATTCCTGGGACACATAATCTCAAAAAAGGGAAAGAGACCCGACTCTCAAAAAATTGCAGCCGTAAAGGAAGCCCGAAGACCTAGAAATGTTAAAGAACTTCAAGCTTTCTTAGGACTTCTTAATTATTTTGAAGTTTTTCTTAAGGGGAAAGCTCACATAGCAAAACCACTATACAATCTATTAAAAAAGAGCCAATAATGGCTTTGGGATCAAGCCCAAGAAAAAACTTTTTGTGACACGAAAGAATTATTAGCATCAAACAGCTTTTTAGTACATTACGACAGTAGCCTCGAATTGATATTGACAACAGATGCATCCGAAGTTGGAGTAGGGGCAGTTTTAAGCCATACAGTAGCTGTCGGTGAGCAACCAATCGTCTACGCTTCAAGAACATTAACAAAAGCTGAGCAAAATTATAGTTAACTAGATAAAGAGGTGCTGGCTATCATATTTGCGATAAAAAAGTTTCACCTATATTTGTATGGTTGACAGTTTAAAATCTTTACCGATCATAAACCGCTGTTGGGATTATTAGCAAAAAATAAAACTGCCCCTGATCATCTAAGCCCTAGAATGTTACGTTGGGTTAATCTGTTATCAGGCTATGATTTTGATATAAATTTCAAAAAAGGAAAGATCATTAAACATGCAGATGCACTGTCAAGAATGCCCATTAAAGCTGAACTACAAAAAGATGACTAAACTATTAACTACATCGATAATTGGAACAACGAATTAATAAATAGTGAAAAGGTAGCTAGTTGGACTAAGGTAGACCACGGATATAAATACTTAAGTAATTGGATCAGCAAAGGCTGGCCAAAAAGTCGGCCCGAGACACTACATAAAACATTATGGGACGTAAGACAAAGACTGTCCATAAACAAGGGATGTATATTAATGGATGATAAAGTGTTGATACCGAGCAGTGGGCGGAATAAGATTCTTCACTTAATTTATCAAGGTCATCCTGGGATAGTGCGGGCCAAAACTCTGGCTCGTAGTTATATATGGTGGCCCGCAATTAATATTGACATAGAGAAATATGTGAAATCATGTGAAAGTTGCCAAATAAATGCAAATATGCATGAGAAAAAATATGCTGCTTGGCCGGCAGCTAAAAGAATGTGGAGCCGTATTCACATTGACCACGCTGGACCGTTTCACAGCTTCATATTTTTGGTAGTGATCAACACTTATTCAAAGTGGACGGAATATAGAGTAGTGAAAAACACCAGTACCGAAGAAACAATCGCAAAACTGAAGGAGATTTTTGCTTTCCATGGGATTCCTGAAACAATCGTGTCTGACGATGGTACCAGTTTTACATCCACTAAATTTGAAGAGTTTCTCACAGAATGGGGAATTAAACACTTAGCCATGCCCCCATATCACCCGGAGTCCAATGGTATTGCAGAAAAGGCAGTACAAACTTTGAAGCAAACGTTACGGAAGGAAGCCACTGCAAATATACAAGATACCTTACATTCTGCCTTATTATATCAACATAGTACTCCATGTGCTACAGGCAAATCTGCTGCAGAATTAATTTTTGGACGGAAACTCCGCACGAAACTATCGTTAATCCATCCAGAACAAAACTCTACACACTACGATGTCAATGCTGGAGATACTATTTACTCCAAGGGAGAAAAAGTCTAGGTTAGAGATGTTATCAGAAAATACTGGGTGAAGGCCTTCATAAAAGAAATTCTGTCCAAACAAATAATACTTGTAGAGACAGAAACTGGAAAAACAACGCGCAAGCACATAAATCATGTGAGACGTCGAGAAGAATTAGTGCAAACCGGAAGTACTGCAGCACCGTGCATTCCCAAAAGCGAAGAGAAATCCGACGATCAAGAAACTGGAGCCAACAAAACACCAGTAGAAGAGAAGTACGACGATCAAGAGACCAACAAAATGTCAGTAGAAGAGAAAACATCTCCACGAAGATCTTCAAGAGCAAGAAAAGAACCCGCGTACTAAAAAGATTATGTAAGACTTCAGAAACAATAATTTCTGAAGTGGTGGTGCTATATACATGTATAATAATTAATAAGTTTTGTTAAAATAAGTTATGCGTATATAATAATTAACGTTTTATTAAAATAAGTTTTGTTCGATAAAATAGACAGGAATTTTGTAATTAAATTTGGTTCGCTATTAAAGATAAGCGCTTCAGATTAGAAATTAATTAAGCAGCTAGATTAAAAGTGCTGATTACTAAAAGTAGACAATAGGAGAATTAATTGGTTTCTAAAACATTCCTCAACAAGAAAAAAGAAGGAACAAAAAAAATGACTAAGCAGCACTTGTAGCAGGGAACTCATTGAATGCACACGAAAGTCAAGAGTTTTAACTTAGCAATGGAACAAACCCAGTGAACTCCACCACTGAAGGTTAAAAAGTGGACCTAGGAACTTTGCAGGCCACACCGGTCTAAATTATGTTTTTCTTATGCCTTCATGGCCAGCGTTCGTAAGTTAAACTTAATTGTCTTATAATTATATATGTAATATTATTTATCCGACTGATAATTCTATTAAACTATTTGTCTAATCATTTGGTTTCTGCTGTCTATTTACCTGATTGTTAAGCCGAGTAAGTGGCTGTTCACAGCATATACGATTTTTTTTTTTAAAATAAAATTAAAAATCTTTTTTTTTAAAAAACAAAACAGGAACTGTCACAATAGAATAATATCGCTTTAAGATAATGATATGTGAACTACAAATGAGATACTACGAAAGATTCAAAAATAGTAATATGTATTTTTATGGCACTGATTTTCTGGACCAAAGAAAGCAAACAATGGATACAGAAAACAGTACGTACATTCCTATGAACCAAGATTTTAGTATATAAAATTGTAGAAATAGTTATTCTACATGATAATAATCTTTCTCAACCTAGTTTGTAAAAAATATAGTTGGAATGAATAATTTCTTCACTCTGAATTACTCAAAGCAGTAAACAGCCCTGTTGTGTATAACACTTATGGCTTGCATAGTTCTATCTTCAGATAAGTACCTATTTAGCCCCCCTCCCCTCATTAACCTGCTATTATTAAATCCATTTATAAATAATATAAAAACTCTGTCAGATAATGAAAATTGTTCTACACGAATAAAGCGTGATAAACAGAGCACAAAAACATTAATTATAAACAACAATTAGCCAAGCGCTTTCAGTACTGTATACCAGAATCATGGTGGCATACTGGAACTGTATGTTTTTGTACTCTATTTATCACGCTTTATTCGTGTAGAATAAATCCATTTATATAATTATCCACTTAAATGAATTCTTATTAGATATTAATGAAATATTTTACTACATAAAACTACACTGTAATCTTTTACTAACAAAATTGCAGAACAAATATTGCAGAACAAATTGCAGCTAATTTCTACTTAAAAGACCAACCTATACCTATCATGCAATGAAAATTTGATGAGCTTATCAAACAGCTCTTCTAGTTCAAGAGATTTACATTGATGTTAGATTACTGGTTTATCAAAATATTATGCATTGCAGATTGATTTTCTCTCTACATTTGATTTGGTAAATCAGAAATGTATGTATAATACTTGCACCAAATAATTCTGTACTTTTTTCTCTTGATACTTGTTAAAACTAATTAATTATTTCAGTAATATGTCTGTTTGATTAAGAAATTATAGGAGGGCATATTTATAATTATGTACAAAGGAAAAAAGATCAGAGTAGATGGATTGAACTTGGAGAGACCTTCATTCTGCAGTGGATTGATAATGGTTGATGATGACAAAGGGAAAGAATTCTGCAAGGATCCCTCTAAATATCCTTCTATTTGGTATACAATTAGATTTCTTAATTAATCAAATTTAATTTCTAGATAATGTCTTACTCATTCCGCATCCAGTATGTAAAATATTTACCCTATCATATGTTAGTCATTTTTAAATTTAATAATGCTGTCAATTTTCATAAAAATAAAAAACTACTATAAGATCACTAATGTGGGAAATCATCATTAAGTTATTTGTTTTCTTGTCATATATTATATTTTAAGCTCTTTTTATTTTGTTCTGAATTTATTCAAAACAAAACCTTAAATTAAATGAGTTAATTATTATTAAATCTTTGATTACATAATCTTCAGAAATTTTATCTTATGATAATGATAAAATTTTGTAATTCATTGCTATGAATAAGATTTAGTGTGTATCTTTAGATCAATTAAGTATCACTACAGAAAGTTTAACTAATTCACTGAATGCTGTCCTTGAGAGAAGGATTCAAGGTTGCCCTTTGTTTAGTTTGCCTTATTAATTTTATAATATATATTAAAAAAGCCTTCTTTGTTCTTGAATGATAATTCTTTGGTAAGTGTACTGAATTCATCTTTAATCATTCCAGAGTCATATATGGCTATTTTAACTACTATGATTAGCCCATACTCTAACCTAAAACAATATTTAAATATTGTTTTTTTTTTTTTTTCCATATGTCATAGCATCGGCCGGGACGCGAACCCACAACCGTCTGCAACCAACTATTTGCTTGCATGGCGGCTGCGATACCTCTCGGCTAACAACGCAAGACTAAATATTGTTTTTTATTATAACAAAATACAAGGATCTCTAAAAGTGTAAACACGTACTTGCAATTGTTTAATAATTGAGAAATCTGTTAACACCTCTTTTTTAATGCACCACTTTCAGAATAATTCTATTATTATTTTTTTAATCTAGACCATATATCTTTTCTTTGTTTGACTGAACTATTCCAGGTCTTGTTCAAATTGATTTTCTTAGTGAAATCTTTTAGTCTTTAATTTCAAAAATAACTTTATTAGTGTAAAATAATTGATTATTTAAGAATATGTGAATACATTGTCTTTCTTGGCAAGAAGTTCTAGAGGTAGTTCAATATCCTGGTTGAGAATCTGTGATGGATCTAAAGTTTAATCCCCTGGAGAATCTCTAATGGAAATGCTAGTATCAAATCTTTTACTTTTTTTTTTAAAGTGTCATAGCATCGGTCGGACGCGAAACTGCAACCTGGGCAACTGCCTGCAAGTGCAAGGCAGTCGCGCTGACCTCTCTACCACCAATGCAAGACGTCTTTTACTCTTTAAACTTTGAAAACAAGTCTCTAAACATTTTTCAGAACAGCATGGATGGCTGGTTTGTTTGTTTTTTTTTTTTTAAAACAAATCCCACCCCCACCCACCCCTTTTTTTTTTAAAAAAAAAAAAAATTGGAATTGGTCTTTCCTTCATGATTTAATGTTCTACTTAAAAAATGTGGACAAACTGAGTTTTTGAATTTTGTAAATTTTAAATGGACTGAATTGAATGTAATTTATAAAATATTTATCTTTTACTTGTATTTTTATTATATTGTTTTATTTAATTTTGTATTTTTATTAAGTTTTTTATATCTTAAGACTTGAAAATGTGTTTTTCTATAATTTTGATTATTATAATGATGTTTGTTTTTGATTGATTTCTTCTTTTTCCCCTCTCACTGTTTTCTAATTTTATCTTGTATTGTGTCAAATTCATCTTTTGTGATAGTTTCTGTTTTATTATCTTTTTTTAAAAAAAAAACTTTATATGAGGATTAAAATTAATAATTTTTTATGCAAAAGAATAATAATAATAATAAAATTACTTTGAGAAATATTTAAATCAGCATTTATTTTTATAGCGTCTGTATACAATTGTAATTACATTCATATCGGCCTTTCAAGCCAAATTGTGCAAACGCTTTTGCGAGTGTTAAATAATATCTTGTTTGGTCAGAGAGTATTCATTTATTATTTAACACTCGCAAAAGCGTTTGCACAATTTGGCTTGAAAGGCCAATATGAATGTAATTACAATTGTATACAGACGCTATAAAAATAAATGCTGATTTATATATATGATTAAGTTTCAGTTGGAATGACGTTCAGTAAATTCTAGTAAATTTCATCGGCGTCATTCATTCATACGTTATATATAGTAATTTAAAGTGACTGTTCTATAGTCACACCTTCTGTGCCAGTACTTCAGATTTGCTTATATATAAATATTTGAGTCGTAGGAATAAGAGGATTCCTTTGGATTCCTTTTATTCCTGCATAAATTCTATATCTTGTTTGGTCAGAGGGTATTCATTTGAGAAATATTGTGAATTTTATAAACCTCCTGAAACAGCATAAAAATATAATAAATTACAAAAAAAGTCTGGAATATTTTTCAGATTCAGATTGAACATTGATATTTCAGTTGTTCATATTTTGGTTCCTTTAATCAATCAGAATCATTGTGGTACCAAGCAGTATATAGAGTCATACTATTTTTATTATTTTATTGTACTTTTTAATAATGCTAGTTAGCCCAAAGAATGTGTTGCTTTTATTTAATTTTCATTATGGCTTTAACTTAGGTGCTGATAAAAATACTACAAGCATTGAAAGTGAAAAAGTGGATGAAATAGAAAGCTTAATCTTTGTTGAGTGATTTAGTCAAAAGATTGCAAAATTTACATTTATGGTTAAGTAAGGGATAATGAATTTTTATTTGATGTCAAAAGAAACAAAAAGCCTAAAGAGAGACAGTTCAATTTTTAATTAATAATTTTTTTTTAAAGCTTCTGAATGTGGCTCAATTATTTCTTTGATATTTAGAAAACTGAATTATATATTAATTTGAAGAAAAAAAGTTAGATGCTGATTCTGCACGAAATACAGATATTGGGGATCCCGTATTTTTTTTTCATGTGTGTGGTCGTGTGTATCGGTTAGCTTGAGATTGAGTGGATGATGAATAGTCCGAAAAAGTCTAAGTTTAAACCCTTCTATTTATATATGAAACAATAAGAATCTTATCTTAATATTGATAAGTGTCGTAATTTCCACGAGTATTTTTAGTTATCCAAGATATATAATTGTCATAAAATAGTTTAGATTATAATTCAGCAGAACTGAAATGCACAAAAAAAGCTTTGAATATCAACAATATACTTCAGCTTTAAGAAAATATACTTTTTTTTTTTAAAGATTTACTAGACTTTAAATAACCCACTGTAGGATAAATGCCTCTCCAATTCTAGATCTTAAAAGAAACAATAAAGGAGACAGCATTACTAACCATGCTTATCAACTGCTGGGTCTTAAATGTTTTTTCCGTCTAGCTTACTGTCAGCTATGAACAGTAGATACTTATTTTTTAACCACTATTTGATTTGTTGAGTTTAGTCAGCTGCCTAAAGGAAAAATTATAAATCATATTAGAAATTGAAATAGTTGTTAAAGTTTTCGCAGAAATAAGATTTCTAATATGTTGATAGATTTATATTATTTCTCTATCAAGATGTTCTGGCATATATATAGAATCATATCTTGATAATTTTAGCAGGCAGTATTTTATTTAATAGAACTTGATAATGTAAATCTTTGTCACTGATAAAATTACTAATCTTAGATAATTTTGTTATTCTCAGTAGTGACTAATATTTTAAAGCATGCTCAGTATATTCATTGTTTGTTTGTTTTTATATTTAAAGGAGTTTTTTTTTTTTTTTTTTAGAAAAGTACTGTTTTTTAAAACGAATTTTGTTTTTTTAGAGCTTAATTCCTTTTCATCAACTGCCTATTCTATTTTTTAAAACTATTTATATATCTAGTAGATGAAATTATAAGAAAATATTTTTTACAAAATTTAACGGAAAAGAACATAACTTCCTGAGTGAAAGTCAGGTATTGTAATCACAAGACATCAAGGAAATCCTGAATAATATTTTTAAAATAAATAAATTTATTGTATGTAATAAACTGTTTTTTTTTTATCATTATTTATTATTTTAGTCTCTTTTTCTTTTTTTTTTATAAAAAAAAATCTCTGATACATATTTATATAAAAATGAAGTGTTATTGCAATGCTATACTTTTAACATTAATTAGAATAAATTGCACTAACAATTTGTAAGAAAAACTAGCTTATGGTATTGTTGATTACAAGTTGTACCTTATTAATGGGTAAGGACTTACACAGAGGCTAGACTCTCCATACAGTAGCGCCACTCAGTGCAAGTCTGAGTAATCAGTGGATGCAAAAAGGTTTGTACATGAAATACCCATCTTAGTGGCGCTACTGCATGGAGAGTTTAGCCTAGGTGTATAAAGCTTGTGTACGCATAAAGAATAGTGATCATGTGATGTTAAGAGACTTCTTGTTAAAACAAAAATCCCTCTTGTAAAGAATGAGTTTTTTTAAGAATTAAAATATAAATTTCACCAACATATATATTTGAACAATTTGTAGTTTGTGTTAGAGTCATTCAAAAAAAGTTCTGTGTTTTCTAGTTTTTTGTTTTTAATTTTTCCTTTAAATTTCATTTGAGTTGTATATGGCAATAGAATATTTCAGAAAATTAACTTATAAAATGCTTAGTCATCTATAAATTATTATATTCAATTTGATAAATTCTTATTGAATTAGCACAAAAATTTTATTTTTCTCTCTAATATGCTATAATTAATTACTATTGTATACTGTTACGTTTATTCCTTATTATAATGTGAATGATATTTTAGAAGGACTTATCAACTGTTTGGATTTTCAACATCTTCACAACAGATTTATTACAATAAAGATAGAAACCATTATCTTTTTGCTAACATTTCCAGGCAATGGCCGGTTATGCATTTGAGATTATCAAAATTTAGATTGGTTGACCTTCCTAAAATTTAAAATATTGATATTAAACAAAAATATGCAACATAAAAAAATTTACTTAAATTTTTTATTTACATAATGAAGAGATTATTCTCAAATTATAAATAAATACAATTAATAATGTATAGATTTTTATAATTAGTAGCTTATTTAATAGCTTAATTCTGTAATAAAGATTAAGTTCTTTTTATAAAGGTGTGCTTTTGTTACTTTTAATATAGGAAATGATGGATGATTTATTAATAATCCAACTGTTACATTTTATCATTTTTAGTTAATGCTATCAGATTGGGTACTAGTCTTATAGCTAAAGACGCTGCTCTATGGCGCCGTTTTCGCGCTAAAGCACATAAAAATGACGTTTCCGCGGCCGACACGTTCGAACCTGCGTTTTCTATAATACAACTTTTTTGTTGTGCTACAGACTGCATGGCCGCTATGTCGCGTTGCAGTACAGCATGTGTGTCGCATCGCAGCAAATGCATTTTCCGAATCCGCACAGTTTATAAAATGATTACGGCTTGGTGAGAGGGTGTGTTTTTTTTAATTGGATGAAAATGTTGTTTCATTGGATTTTTTTATATTTTAAAGTGTTGAAATGTTCAGATTTTGTAAAGTAACAATTATCAGACTTTTTACACCGAACTGTATTGAAGTTTTAATTGGGAAAATGTTGACAAGATATATGTGTAATGTGAGTTGGAATTAGGTAACGCGTCAAGTAACGTACTCTTCGTAACATTCCACGAGACAAACAAGATTCTACCGTGTGTATATTTTTGAAGTAAAAAAGAGTGGTAACACAAAAATATCCAATAAGAAAAGTACAATTCTGCACATTTTTTTTTGTAAATTTCATAAAAAGCATATATTATAAGCATGATTAATAAGTAAAGAAGACATTTTTGTTGTTGTTTAAAAAAAGTTTTACTTTCTTTCTTTTCTCCGAGTACGGTTATACTTTGTTGAATATAGTTTACGCTTATTGTTATCATTTATTTTATAGATGTTACTAAAAAAAAATATTTACAAAAATACGATTTTGATATTTTTTATTTTAGCATTACAAACAACAGAACACTAAACCTAAAACTAACCCTAAAACTAACCGTAACAACTTTTACTTTTTGTTGTCATTCTATATGAAGTAAAAATAGCGGTAGAGCCGTAACCCCAGTAAAAAAATATACGATAGAAAATTGATTTTTCTAATAAAGCAAAATAAAAAACACGAATCAAATTGTAATTTGTTTATTTTATTTTACATTTATTATTATCATAAAAAATAATATTTAAAAAAGATGATTTTGTTTTGTTTTTATTTTCGCATTACAAAAAAACACATCAAAATAATTAAAATCAACGTCCCAGGACTGTTCATATTTTATAGTTTTAGCATGAAAACGGCGCCATCGAACGGCGTCTTTATCTATAAGACAAGCACCTCAGATTGTTTAAAAGACTCTGATCAAGATTATTTTAAAATAATTTTGAATCTGTTTGAGAACAGAAAAAGGTTATTTTCCCCTTGCCTTGCACTTAATTACATAAGAAATATGTTAAAAAAGTTTTTTTAATGATTGAAAAAGTAGACTGCAACTCATCAATTAATGCTTTCTACTTTTCAAATGGTAAATTATTTTTTCTTCTGATGTACTTATTCTACATTTATTTGTTCAATATTTGCCTTCAAATGAGTAATTGTAGCCACTGATTATAATATAGTTATGCATTGTAATGGAACGAGTAAAAATTGGAATTTTAATATATGTGATTTGTGCCCAATGATTGGCTACACCATTTGTAACAAAATGTGGAGGTATTAAGCATGTGACCACATTCCGAATGACTCAACTGGACTGTATCTAGCCCCAATAATTGGTCATTAATTGGAACAGAACAGAATGGCAATTTGTGCCACTCATTTTATTTATACATTGAGCTGATGGTATGAGTTTGAGTCCCTAAGGTTCACCAGTTATAAATATGTCACATTTGATAGCATGCTTAGTTCAACTATAATACATATCGTTACCATATGGTTATTGTGTAGGTCCTCACTATCATGGGTTCTCATTCCCGGTTACTCCTTGGTATTTAAACTCCGCAGTTATATGCATGATTCTAATAAGCTAGGATGATGATTACCATAAATTTGATACAAACTAAAAATCTTTACATCTGAGTTATACGCGTGGTATGGCATGGATGAGGGAAAGTTAAATAATTGATATGGCATGGATAATGGAAAGTTAGATAAATGATATAGCATGGCTAAAGAAAAGTTAGATAAATGATGGCATGGTTAATGGAAAGTTGGGTAAATGATATGGCATAGCTAATGGAAAGTTAGATAAGTGATATGACATGGATAGTGGAAAGTTAAATAAATGATAGGGCATAAATAATGGAAAGTTAGATAAATGATAGTGTGGATAAATGGAAAATTAAATAAATGATAGAGCTTGGATGATGGGAAAGTAGATAAATGATACGGCGTGGATGATTTAGATAAATGATACAGTATGGATGATGGAAAATTAGATAAATGATGAATCATACACAAATTCTAATTAAATAAAATCATTAACTTTATTCCATTGTGAGTAATTTACAATCTTTTGGAACAAATCAATTTGACATTTAGGTAGGTCCGATCATCTTTTATTTGATTTATATAATATTATGATCATCCCCCTAACCTTTGATCCCATGTAGGATGTGGTCATTCACTACCTGTTCTAATCATTTGATTAGTCTAACAATGTAATTTATGATTATTTTGATATGATCATTCTGTTGACCAATCTTTCTATTCCCTGGCTTTAACTTATCTATCTTAATCTATGGCAATGTGCGATGGATTATTGTCTGTTGCCTTAGGGTATGAAGCCCCCCGACGTTACCAGTGTTTATAATAGCAGTAGCCATTCATACAAAGATTTAGTCAGTCATACAGAATAACAAATAATAATTATCAAGTTAATTTAACAATAATAATAAGCATCATGAGCATTTAATATTTTATAGATAAAATCTCACCTCAACACCAGTCAGTCATCCAGTTCTTTAGTTGGTAGGTTTAGGGATCGGCATCTAGATTTTATTATAATCAAAAATTATAATGATTTGACCTATAGACCCTTCTTACAGAATTATGAGTGATAATTATAGGACTGGATCATCATTATACAACAAAGAAAAATGGATTCTATACAATACATATATAATTTAAATAATTGAAATTGTTAGTTCATATAGTTAGCAATTCTTCAGCAGATGGATACACAGATGATAAGATGGCTGGTTCCTTCTAGATTAGGAAGTTGGTAATCTACTGGATGGTGTCTGGTCATCGTAGGTAATTGGTTGATGACTTGCCAGTGGACCGGTAATGTTACTTTGTTTACTGCTGCTTTCTCCATGATCCTAGTGAATACTATCTCTTTCTGGTGATGGTGAAGACATTTCTGATGTTGTAAGCTTATAAAGTCGAATTATTAATAGGCATATAACTTTCAGTCTCCCATCTGCTACGTTTAATGAGTTTTTTTTTACTCCCACATCCTTTTATATTGCTTAATATTCGTTAGAATTAATATTATCTGCTATAGATTAGAAGGTGTGTGGTCTTTTTTTGGTTTCTTCCGCCAGCTAATAATTCTTCTTATGAGCTTTGTGTCTCTGAGTAATAAACATGGAATTATTAAGATATTTTCTATGGAAATATATTATTCCTTTGACCTTTATAAACTTTCCCTCCTATAATTGTTTTCAGTAGCTTTTGGAGATAATTTATTTTTTTATAAAATCATTAAATTATAAATCAAACATTAGTTCATTTTTGAGCATTATTTTAAGTTTCTTTTCTTGCATATCCAATCTGTGTTTGAGCATGTTATATGTGTTTAAATGTTTTAATTTCATTATTAATAATGTAATAATGAAAGTTTAAACCCCATTTTTTTTTGTTACTCCTTTATACTAAATCAGAAATTTGGTAAATTGAATATCAGTTACTCTTATTTTGTAATCAGTAGATTCAACATAAGAAAATCTGTCAAGAGTTGTTAGCCGAGAGGTCATCACAGCCACCTTGCAAACAAGTAGTTGGTTGCAGACGGTTGTGGGTTCGCCTCCTGGCTGATGCTATGACATATGAGAAAAAAAAAATAAAAATAAAAGACGACACAATCTATTTATAATATAATTAATGTTATAATTTGTTTTTTACATAACAAAGAGTGTTAATAGATTCATTCTACTTTTAATTAAGTATGTTTTGTTTAAGACCCTCTTTGTTTCTAATAAGTTGGGACCCTATTCTTACAATATAAAAATCAGATTTACCTTTCTTACTTAGTATTATTGAACCAATAAATCAACTTTGGCATCATGTGAGTTTAAAACTTTGAAAGTTTAATTTTTGTTTATTTGAAGATATAGGTGCTTGCCAGTCTGTGGCATATGCTTTTTATGTTAGTACAGAAAATCTAATTATTATGTATTATTATGTCTAAGTATTTGACATTTCTTTTATGAATTAGATTACCTCTTAAAATGAACAAAATATAATATTGCCAATATGACTGATTATTAGTATTTCAAATGAAAATTTATATATAATCTGATAAAATTTTAATTTATTTTTTTATTGCTGTTGATATTATCAAAAGATTTCACCAGCACCAATATTCAAAACATGAATATTTTTTTTAAATATTTTTGATTAAACAATTTTCACATTCTTATAGAGTTGTAGGTTTGAATTATTCTGAACTTTACTTTTAAAGATGTGCCCCTATATCTCGATCTTTTCCAAGCTTTTCATTGCAACTTACTCAGTGTTAATCAGTGATGAATCTTTTGAAGGCTATATTATTTCCTTTTCAATAAATAATCAAAGAAAGCCAAAGAAATCGATGAATTTCGTGTTTTAAAGACAGCCATAGTCTGTCATTACATTAGAAAAATTAACAAAGCAAAAAGATGGAATTACAGATAAATACAAAGAAGATCAAGAATAATTATTACCATATTTTATTTTCATCAATAAATGTGGGATCATCAGCATATCTAAGAACAGTAACATTTCTCCATCAATTTACAGTTTATATTTTTCTTCTTTTTTTTTCCAATCTAGTTTGTCTTACTGTATATTCAGTGCACAAGTTGAATTAATGAGTGGCGATATGTAGTTTTGTCTAATAGCTTTTTAACAGTGAAATTAATTTGTCTTATTTTAGTTGTTTTAATTGTAACTTTGCCTTGGAAGATTGGTGCAGTGAAAATGACAGATATTGGATCTCAAAGTCTATAGATTGTTACCCAGTTTTGTCATTTTTGATATTTGAACTTTTTATAAAGTGTGATCAATCAACCTTTCAGTTATTTATATTCATTATAACTTTTAGTCTTATAATATTTTTATGACACCATCTTGCTTTGGAACATTAATTCTGGTAACGATATTCTACATTTTGCACAGCTAATTGATCAAATGCTTTTTGAGTAACAAATTTCATGAAATTATTGCTCTTTATGCAGCATTTAATTTTAAAATACTATATATGAAATGTTACTCTTCTTTATTTTTTTATCGATGTCTTCTCTAATTATTTGCTATAGTTTGATTTCATTTTAATAAATTGTTCTTAATATTTGCACAAAATAATGATGTTCTTAATATTTGCACAAAATAATACATAATATAGTTAAAATTTATAACAACAGAAATTAATAATATCAAAAATCGAAAATATTGAATGTAGATCAAAAGTTATATTTATTCAAATATATAGATATGGAAGCCTATAAGTTATAATTATATGATTAGCTAATTAAACATAAATTGCTTCTTAATTTTTAGCATATATAAAATACTAAATTATCACCTTTTTTAAATATTAATATTATTACTGCATTCTTCCAATCTTCTGGTACATCTCTATCATTTAGACATTTGGTATATAACTTTGCTAAAATTGTTTCTATTTTTTCACCCGCTTCTTGTAATATATCAATTATAATTCCATCATTTCCTGGAGCCTTTCCTTTCTTCATACATTTAATTGCATGTCTCATTTCTTCATTTAAAATTCTGGCCAATTCGGAAAATGTAATAGATATAGGAGGTACTTGTTCTTTATTACTATATAATTCTTGATAAAAATCTTCTACCAATTTCATGATGTCATCTCTGTTTTTAGTAATAATTCCATCTTTTTTTTCTTATTGCAGATATAAATTTCCTACCAATACCAAAATGTTGTTTAACATTCTTGAGACTTTTATTTTCTTCTACAGCTTTCCTTGCTATTTCACAGTTATACTTTCTTATATCATTTTCAACTCTTTTCCGTACCATTTTACAAAATTCAAAATATTCAATTCTTTTTAATACATCATTTTTGTATATCTTCATATTCCTTTTTTTCTTCATAAATTCTTTAGTCTCAGTAAAAATTTTATTAGTCAATTGCTGCTTTTTTCTACCAGCTATCTTTGTTGCAGTTTTTAAAAGTGTATCAGTTATTTTCATATTAATTTCATTCAAATCTGAATCATGTTCAAAATCTCCTAACACTTGAAACCTATTTGTAAGTTCTGATTTAAATTCATTAGAATGTTTCTGAAGATTAGAAATATCAACTGTAAATATTGTTTTTCTTAATAATTTTTATCTCTCTAGTTTTACATTAACACGTATCTTACACCTTACTAATCGATGATCACTTCCTGTGTTAAATTTATTAAGAACATTACAATCTTGAAATATGTATTTTCTGTTAGTCAAAATATAATCCAATTCTGCTGTACCTTCATTTGGATGTTTCCATGTCCATTTCCTTTTAACATTTTTCTCAAAAAATGAATTCATAATATAAAGTTTTTCTTTTTCTGCAAACTCCACAAGTCTATGTCCTCTCTCATTTCTATTACCATAACCAAAATTACCTACAGCAATTTCATTTTTCATTTGTCTACCAATTCTAGCATTAAAGTCTCCCATATTAAAATGTTGTTTACTCTGATCAAAAGCCTTTTGTACATCCATATAAAAATCTTCTACTACTTCATCACTATGAGAACTTGATGGGGCATAAACCTGAATTATCTGCATTTGGTATCTGCTATTAAGTTGTATAACTAATCTTGCTACTCTGTCCGATACACCATCAATCTCCACAATATTGTTCTTCCACTTTTTATTTATAATGAATCCTACTCCACTTGTATTTTCAATATGTGAGTCTTTATAATAGAGTATATGTCCACTTTTTAAATCAATTGTTTCTTCACCTTTTCTTTTAACTTCACAAAGTCCAATAATGTCCTTTTAATATAAGACAGTTCTTCTTCTAATTCTTGCAATCTTCCTTCACTTGAAAGTGATCTGCAGTTGTAAGTACCTAAATAAAAAGTCATCATGAAATGGCAGCCTGGGTCCGCAATCAGGGGATTCTTAGCACCCTCCGCCTTCGGCCACCAACCGCTGCCTTGGTTGGTGACTTTACAGCCTCCTGGGAAGAAGGACCATGCTTTATTTTTGTCTGTCATAATTTTATATAGGTATTGGAAAAATATTTATCATTTACACAAACATTCATTCTACCTTATCAGGCACTGAGAAGAAAGACCATGGTGTTTCTTGATCTTAAACTCAGAGGTAAAAAGCCAATAAGCTCACCACGCTGGCTAATGCGTGTTAGTGAGCAGCCCATCCATGTTCGTATACTATATGAATAATCACATAGTAATAACAGCTGCAACGACAAGAATGTATGGAGTGGACATTAGGAACTTGCCCTGCTCGGTTCCTTTAAGGCCTCCAAGAGGAATCAAAGGGTCTCCTTTCAGTTAATAGCAAACTCCTTTCTGCAGCCAAGTATGCCATATAGAAAGACATAAAGAGCCATAACTTGCCTATGGCAATTTAGACCAAGTATGTCAATCTCATGGCCCACAACCCAGCCAATATAACAGTATGTAAAAAAACAATTTAATAAAAATTTTGTTATTTAATTTTTACAATATCCTATTATACATAATTACTAATGAACTATAATGTTTGCTATTGATTACTTTAATTGTGTTGCATTCATTTTCCTTACACGCAGACACACTAGTTCCCCCTCCATTAATGCTAGTAGGAATATTTTAGCAGCTGATTATATATCTACAACAACATCTCAATTAGTCTTGTACTGACTGACTTGTTTGATGTGCATAACAGAAAATATTTTGCTTTCGGAGAACAAGAAAAATAGATTTATTTACATTATGCTTATTAATTTGTGCAGTTATTCAATGTTTATAGGTTTATATTAAAAAAAAATATTAATTTTTATGAAAGTGTTTTATTACTGTATGCTAGTGATTACTCATTTATTTCAGCCCTTTGCAATCAGCATGTCTATGGAAACCAAGTGGGACTAAAAATAAATTAAAAATTGCTGACAAAAATTAATCTGCTTAATATGTATTAATGCTATTAATGTATCAAAGTCTGGAGATAAGAGTGTTCTGGATAGAGATTTTAAATGTTTCTCATAACCGCACTTGTTAATTACGAGCTTGTTTGAGCTATTGGTATGATCTCTATGTGCATTTTTGTAACTACAAGCTCATTAAAAGTAATGTCACTTTATATATGACTTGCTTTTTTAATTATTATAATTGATTCTAAGTATAACATAAATCAAAATATGATAATTAAGCGGGATTAATGAGACAAGAAAAGTTAAAAGAGTTCAAGTTGGGACTGAAAAATAGCAGATCATATTTATTAAAGTACCACAAGAAACTGAAGTGTCAGTGCATGCAAGCTATGTCTTTGTCTTGATTTTGCTGACAATTTAAGTATTCAGATCAAAGTAAAATCATCTAGTTTTGAAGCTTTTTCCATTGCTTAAGACGAATGTTCGACATGAATTTCAACATTTTAAAGGAATTGTTGATATTAGTATGGGACAAGGTATATTAGATTGTGTTTTTGAATTTCTGCAAAAATACAATCTATCTTGGTCAAAATTAACTTCTGCAGCTACAGGTGGAGTTTCTTCGATATTCAGAAAAGACAGTGGTTTTGTGGTAGTACTGAAAAAAGAAAACAGTGAAATTTATGACATCGAAGTTTCATCATATGCATTGCATTATATATCAATAAGTGTTATGCACAAAGATAATAAATATGGAAAATATGTTGACACCTTTAAAAAACATCATCAGTTTCATAAGATCCTGAAGCTTAAATCAGTGACAGATCTCAGCTTTCTTAAATGAATTATATATTTTGGTTTATTCTGCTATACCGAGGTACATTGGCTATCTTGCTCCAATGTCCTTAAGCAATTCTGGGACTTGAAAAAAGAAATATGTCAGTTCTTAGTAACTAAAAATTAAGAGACAAACCTGTTATTTGATGCAGTATGGTTGCACGATTTATCCTCCATAGTTGATATAACAAAATACATATGATTTAAATTTAAAACTGCAAGGAAAAGATCAGATCATTATGAACTTGTGTTATCAAGTTAAAGCATTTAAATGTAAGCTAGTTCTTTGGGAAAAGCAGTTAAAAAATGAAGATTTAGCGCACTTTCTTACATGCAACATGAATAAATCAAGTTTAGGTGAACCTGCATCATATCAAAAATATACAGAAAATGTGTTAAGTTTTAGGACTGAATTTGAAATCAAGTTCGCAGATTTTACATTTTTGGAAGACAAGTTTTCTTTGTTTTTTTCGATTTTATTTAATAAATATAGAATCAGTGCCTAATCAAATGTAAATGGAGGTAATTGAGATCCAGTGCATTTTAGATTTGAAGGCAAAATTCAATGAAGTTTTCTGCCTGCATTTTACAAATATTTACCTGCTAGATTTGAAAATACTTGAAATTTGCATATGAAATTATTTCCATGTTTGGAAGTACTAATTGGCGTGAGATGTTATTTTCAAGTATGAAAGCAAATAAAGTTTTCTGTCAGATCCAGAATTACTGACATTCACCTTGGGTCAGTTTTGAAAGTAATCACTGTGAACAAGATTTCTCTCAAAGTAGGAAAGATAATAGCAGTCAAGAGATACTACGTATTATGAAGAAAACATTAATTTTATCATTGTGTAATTTTTTTATTAGAAGTGTATTCTCTTATTCTTCTCTTTCACTTTCTTTGCATATCTTCATATATATATATATATATATTGCTGATACACTTCAGTGCAAACTAATTTTCTTAAAAAACTTTATTTTCCTTACAGTTTCGACTGTCCAGCAGTCTTCATCAGAGCTTTCAATGCAAACTAATTTTCTTAAAAAACTTCTTTATTTTCCTTACAGTTTTGATTATCCAGCAATCTTCATCAGAGCTTTATTCGACCTCCTCTAAAGCTCTGATGAAGACTGCTGGACAGTCGAAACTGTAAGGAAAATAAAGTTTTTTTAAGAAAATTAGTTTGCATTGAAGTGTATATGAAAGAAGTATTATAAGCAATGTATATGAATTTTATCATTGTTGTTGTTATAATATACTTTTCAAAATAAACCTATGTTTATATGAAAATTGAAGTTTTGGTTTTTTATGACCCGCATAATCTTAAACCTTGTTTATGTGATTGATGTTAGCCTTTAGGTTTGACATGAATCTGACATATTTTGGTCAGTACTTTTATCAACTTTTTTGATCTATGTTTTTATATTTCAAACTATAATGGTCTTGTTACAATTTCAGATTTTTTCTCCATGAAGCAATAAAGCTTTAATCTTGGGTTGTCATTTGGGCGTACAATATTTAGCAAATATTTTTTAGCTCATTTTCTGTAGGTGTTGCATCATTCTAGCACTGTAATGTATATAAATATTAGGGTTTAATCATTGCTTTTATTTTTGAAATAATGTTAGTTATTAATATACCTATAGTTAATTATCATCATTTTTTTTTAGATAAAGTTTATTAGAGGAGGAATATAAAACTCCTTATAGATTTTATTATAAAAGAAAAATATAATTACTAACTATAAAAAATTATCCTTAACTATGGCTTCTCAGGTTTATCAAATCTATATCAAGTGATTATAAACTAATGAGTAGATTTTATAAAGTAAAACACTATTTATGACAATTTAAGATATTTTGAGATTTAAAGGCATGTTCTGTTTAATATCCAAAACTTTTACAAAAGTTAACAATGGTCTAATTATTGATATTGGGCAGAATAATACCTAACTAAATATTTATAATTAAAAATATATATAATTATACTATTCATATATTCTGGAGTTCAAAATTCAGAAAAGAATCATTTTTTCCAATTAGTTGAAAAATTCCGAGTAAATTCAAAGGTCCAATATGTTTTTTATAGAGTATAAAGATTGTAAGTTGACTAATACTGTACATATATATATACTACTTTTTGATAAATTTATTGGATATATATAAATTATGATTCATTAACACACATATATATATATGCAATGCCAAATGATTATATTTCTATAGTGTACAACATTTAAAATGTTCACCCATTGAGCTGAAATTTTTCTCATATTCCAAAGGCCAAGCTAGACAAATGTGTTAATTGTGAGTTAATAATAGCTCAGGTAATTATATGCGTTGGTGGATAAATTTTTTTATCTGGTTGCTTAATCAAATTTACTGATGTGTATTTATCTTTCAGAGTAATTTCTATTCATTAAATTTCAGGTAATCCCCCCACCCCCCAATCCATTTACCATATAAATGAGAAGGCATTCATAGTATTGTATTATTTTAATTTCTTTTAAATAAGATGTTGACCCATTAAAAATATTTTTTAATTCGGAGTATACTGTATATTAAATTATGCATACTTAGCATATACATATATAATTAATAGCAATTTCAAAATTTTCAGTTATAAATTTGATAATGTTAATATAACATTAGAGATTTATTGGACAATCTATTAACTTCTAAAGTATCACTGGATATTTATCCAAATCAAAAATAGATTTTAGTTTAATAATAATGAAATTAATTTGAGAAATGAAAATTATATTAAAAAAAAAATATTCTACATTTAGATTTTTTTTTAAAAATAAAAATATTTTAAATAAATGGAAGAAAATTAGTTGCTAATAATTAATTTTATATTTAACATACTAAAATAATCAGTGTTACTGAAAACTGAATTTTATATTTTATAGAAAAATTGTGAAGTCACTGAATAATCTCTCATTATGAGCTGCCCAATTAATAAAACTATACCTAATCTATCTTGATTTACTTGTATATTTATACACCAGGTCTGTGTTGACTAGGTCAATGTTAAGATTGAATTGATTGTCAGTTGATGCTCACAAAATTTAATAATCTCATTTTTGGCAACTGAATACACCTGTTGTGATCAGCCTATCACTTAGATGCTTAATTGTTATTTGACTTCAGGATCCTGTAATTAATAATTTTTCTTAGTCATTCATTAGACTAGAGATTATCCAATAATGGAGATTTCTGTATTGTACCATTGTCACTCAAGGTAGAGAGGAACTGGTTCCTATCTGCTTTTAACACCTTGTGGAGGGATGTAATCATAAACATATTATCCATGACCCTGTGATTATTTGTTTAGTTTAAAGAACTGGAGAAAATTATATTTTCCTAATTCGACATTAAAGAAATTAATGGCAAAACTTGTATATTATGCACAAATTTGCCTTTCCGTAGAAATAGGCTTTCCACTTTCTAATAATAAATTATGTATAATTTATTTCTTGATATTTTTTATTTGAAGTTCAATTTAAAATTACTAGACTGATCCAGGAAATGGTTTTTTTTTTTTAATTTTACAGAATCAATCTCAATCAACATGTTCTTTATGGTCATATAATGTATATTGTCATTTAGATAAATAATTATAAGATTTTTATTGAAAAGAGAATGCAAATTTGTGGTGAAATTATAGATAAATGGAATGATACCCATAATTTTCATATATATTGTTTATACCTGATTCCAAATCTTATTTAGAAATATTTGTCAGAATTTGAATCATTGCTATATTTTTATAGAATGTAACAGCAGACTTCTCTTAACAAAATAAATTGAATTGTTTATTTATAGTTCAGTTCAAAAGATGGTTTGATATGTAATAAAAATTGAAAGTCTAGAAGCCATGAAAATTTTTATTTTGGAAGTTAAATAAAAAGAATAAAATGAATTAACACATGGAATGGGGGAAAAGACTTTATTATTTTATAAAAATAAATAAAGTTATGCTAAATGAAATCAATTTTCCTTATAAATTTTGCCATAAATTAAGTAATAAAATATCTAATGACTTTAATATATCACAATCTCACCTAATTCAAGTTGTCAAAGATCTTGCTAATATTATTGATTCAAATCAAATTTTTAAACTTTTATGTACTTTTACTGAATATTAATATCCAATTTATATATATATATAATTTTGAAACAATGAAAAATGCTGTAACAGCTTTAATCATTCATATTCACATCAACAAATTTCCTTTCAATATTCTGTTCATGTTATTAAAGATGATAAATCGGACTATCATGATATCACAATAAGATTTTGATTATTTATCAGATGATGAAGAAGATCCTCATTTAGAATTAGCAATTAGACTAAACAAAGATTTACAAAGTTCTGAGAACAGAAGTTACATTGTCTATTATAATTTTTTTTAATGTAAAGTATTAACAGGATTAACAGAATATTTAAGAACATTAGCAAATTTAGCCACTGGGTATAAAACAAAATGAATTTATTTTGCAATTATTGATAATTTAACTTGTATTTGTGATCATTCAATCAATTTAATGGATTTTTTAATGGATTTTACGATTTATAAAAAGAATTTTAGGGTTCAAAATCAATTAGATAAACATATTCGCTCTTTATAGTGGCCACCGAGCATGCTAGGTGGTCTCAAAATGGCAGGCCCATCGTTATACATCTAGATATCCAGGCAGCCTTCTACACTGTTAGGGTCGACCCCCTCCTTGGTGTCCTCAGGGATCTAAACATTCCAGAGGCCCTTCTGTCCATCCTCCACAATCTCCTGTCCAACAGAGAAATCCTAGTTACCCTGGATGGGAAAGTTACCCCCGGCTTCACACCTAACATATCCATCCCTCAGGGCTCTCCACTGAGCACTTTGTTGTTCACCACATTTCTGAATTCTCTCTTACTCAGGCTGGAACATGACCTCCCTGGCATCCTTATTTTTGCACTGGGGCAAAAGCATCAAATATCTTGCTTATGTTGACAATGTGGTTGTCTTCCTTCCCTCAGTTGATCTCATTCCCAGGCTTCATCAGATCCTCACCTGGTACACCAAAACACACAGGCTGGAATTTAGCAGTGATAAATCAGTGGCCTGGTAACTATCAACTGGTAAACAAATCCCTTCCACCTTCAATGCCAAGCCACACAACTTTCTCGGATTCCCCCTCATGCTATCTCCTTGGATATGAGGATACGGGTCCAAACCACTCTGTATCAAAGCATATCATCCACCCTCAGTGCTATCACAGGCATCTACCTCTCCCTTTATGGGAAAGTCACCCTCCTTAATCTTCTAGTGTTTCCTAAAATAGCATATTACCTCCCCATTGTTCTACCTACACATTCCTTTATATCCAAAATCAATTCCCTTTGCACCCATTTTCTCTGGGGCAGAAAGGTGGTGGCCATCAGCCTAAAAAGAACTTGGTTTTCCTAAAAACCTCAATGGGTTGGGCCTGCACTCCATCGACACTCTTCTGATCCAGAGATCTCACAACATTATCCTCACACTCCTAAGTCACTTTCCTGCCAACCTTGTGCATATCATTATCACGACCACTGACACTCCTCCTCCCAGTGGCAGGCCCAGGTCATGGACCTCACTCATTGCCAACATCCTTCAAAAGGCTGGCTTTGTTATACCATCCATCAATGGCAAACTAAAGTACTGGGAGGTTTTCAATCAGACCACAGACTTCTCCATTGTGTCCCCTACATTCCTCAAACTTACCAATGCTCAATTAATCCGCAAATTCAAAAGGTGGTCCCTTGAGGCAAAATTCCTTGATTTCCTCCTCAAAATCAATCTCCACTCCCTCCCCACAAATCAATTTTTGGTCAACTGTAGGGGTTTCACCAAGATCTCTCCCATATGCCAGCTCTGTAAAACTGACAATGAAACCCTCCAGCACTTCCTACTTAAATGTTCCTTTCTGCTTGGAGTGAGACATGTCATCAACTCCTGCCTTTCCTTGCACAGGAATACCATCTTCAACCTCCAAGAATCCATAGAAACAGGGGTCTTTGCAACTATTAGATTATCAGTTTTTCTCATCTATGCACTCTGGTTGCTCTGATGTGCCATTATTTTTGACCAGAGAGTACACTCTGTGAATCAAAAACTATTGGACCTAATTCACTCTCAAAATCAGAGATACCAAACTAGCCCCACCTCCATTCCTCACAGACACTTGGGCAATCCTCCAACTCCCATCCTCTCGGCCTCTGTCATAGGACTCAATCATTCAAATGTTTGTGACCCATGCGGTGCTTGCTCAACGAAGACATGCATCTCGGACTGGCCTGGACTACACACCGTTTTCCCCTTTCCACTTCCCTTTTTTATATGTATTATCATGTTCCTTCTGAAATTTCAATTTATCATATAATCAATCCCTTGTAAAACTTTTTCTAACTGTATTTGAATTTTTTTTTTTTTTTTGATGAATAAACTTTCATCACTGAGAAAAAAAAGAAAGGTGATATAGCAAAGGAAATGTTTTGTCGTTGAGTTGAAGGAAATATTCTGTTGGATTTATGATTAAAGTATTTTCTTCCGCCAATAATTGAATATTGCTATCATGATACATTAGCAATGGTATTAATTTTACAAACACATTAAAATATTATTCTAAACAAATAATTATTATTAGTGATAAAGTATTGAATTATCTTTACAGGAATACCTATTTTTTCCACCACTGTTTTTGCTTCTTTATTAGAATTGAAGTTATTACTATTGTATTTCAACCAAATTATAAGATTGGTCGAGATTGAAAGAACATTTTTTTTCCAATTTAAAGAAATGGCAATTAAAAATAATCTAGTATTTTACAACCAAATAAATAATTGAGTCATGATAAATCTGGATGGTATCTTAACTTGCGATTATAGTCAATTTATTTGTTAAAATTTTTAAATTATCAATTATTAATGTTTCAACTGTTCATGCATCATTACTATCTTGCTTAAGAGATGGAGCATAATGATAAAGAAATCAGAATTAGCTTAATCAAAAAGATTATGAAGATGGATGCTGGTGAAGTTTATTATCAACATAAAATATTAATTACATTAGATGGTACCACAACAACTTTACATGATAAATTTATGTTAATAGCAAAAGATATTAAATAAAATTGAATTAAAACAATTAAAAAAGTAATACAGGGGGCATACCAATAACTCAAACAAGCTCTTAATTGATAAGTATGTTAAGAGAAAATGTTTAAAATCTCTTTCTGAAATACTATTATTCCCAGAGCAATTGGTTTCGAGCTTATGGCTCACCTCAGTGAGGAGCTAGAATATTCATACCCTAGATCTAAAATACAACTCAAAACCCAGCACTTATTTCATACATATTAAGCAGAAACTCTGAAGTTTTCAGGCATGAAATTTCATATCTTTTACTCTAGCTATCTATGGGACTGGATCAAATTCAGATCTACCATATGTTAATAGCCATAAGCTCGAAACCAATTAGATCTGGGGATAAGAGTTACGGATAGATTATTATAAATATTTTCTCTTACCGCACTTATCAATTAAAAACTTGTTTGAGCTATTGGTATGCTCTCTGTATTACATTTTTGTAAATACAAGCTTATAAAAGCAATGTCGCTTTATTAATAATTATAATTTTACCTTTATGGCTTTGACTATGCTGAGGCTATTAATATATGGTAGATCTGAATTTGGTTCAGTTTCATATAGCTATTTATGTTAGATAGCTGGAGTAAAAGACATATTCATGTCCGAAAACTTCAGAGTTTCTACTTAAATATTACATATGCAATAAGTGCTGGGTTTTGAGTTAATATTTTAGATCTAGGGTCTGAATACTTAGCTCTTCACTGAGGTGAGCCATAAGCTCAAAACCAATTGATCTGGGGATAAGAGTATCTCGGATAGAGATTTTAAATATTTTCTCCTACCGCACTTATCAATTAAGAGCTTGTTTGAGCTATTGGTATGCTCTCTGTGTTAATTAAAACAGTTTCAACCATGCCAATAGGATGATCGTTTAGCTTTGATATTACTTGAAGAGGAAAAATTTAATTGACAGGTTTTTCTATTAAATATTTATAATTGAATTAGAGGATTATATTAATGGACAGATTAGTGAAGCAGATATAAAATAATGACTTTGATAGCATCTGACAAAGATCTATTTCATCAATGAAAGTAAAAAGTGAATAATTATGAATAGGACGTAATACAATGAAAGTTAAAATATGGAGTGTTGTAAAAAATGAAAACATTAAGAGGTTGGGGTATGATAGATTAAATTGGTCAGGTGTTTGGAAAGCAATTTTAATAATAGTTGGTAAGTAGTCTTGTCAAAAGAGATTTTTGGAAAAATGAGTATTCAGTATACATGGTTCGGATCATTTTTGAAGAATTATGAAATAAAAATTAAATTTGCAGTAATGGCCTTGTATTTAATTTAGAGAAAAGACAATTGAATTTTGAAAGAAGTAACTTGTGCTATTATTAGTATTGCCTCATTGAAAATAAATTTGGAGATCAGCTTTAATGAGAAAGCATGTGTCATTTTTAAGTTGAATAAATCATAGAAGATAGTGGCAATTCAACCAAAATTCAATTCAAAGATAATAGTGTCAAGCGTTGGTGGTCGAGTGGTCAGCACAGCAGCCTTACAAACAGTTGTCCAGGATTCGCTTCCCAGCCGATGCTATGACACATGAGAAGAAAAAAAAAGATAGGGTGTTCTCACATCTAAGACAAAAAGAGGAAATGATATTATTTATACACATAGAACCATTAAAGCCATCATAATGTTGTTAATTGATAAAATTGACATTTACAAAACAAACAAACCATTATTAATTGTGGAAACATTGTTATTGCTAGAATAAAATTAAATCGCATTATTAAATAAAAATTCTTTGTGAAATATTACCTTTTTTCCCCCGAATAATCTGAAGTAATAACTGAGCAAATTTAGATATTATATTTTAATACATTGTACAGGCTTAAAACTGCATTTATATATGTCTGAAGTAATAACTGAGCAAATTTAGATATTATATTTTAATACATTGTACAGGCTTAAAACTGCATTTATATATGTAATATTTGCGGGATTCGAACTCAGACTTTCACACGATCCACCTCTCTCAGAATCCTCCTATCAAATCAAATATAATTTTTTTTAATAGAGAAAGCGAGGATTAGCAGTCTTTTTTTTTTTTTGGCGTTAGGAGTTGAAGTTTGCAATTTGTATACTCATCACTTAATGCAAACGGAAACACACAGAAGGGGAAGGGGTGAAAATAAAAAAAGGTGGAGGATTTATGAATAAAGTACTTAATATTACAGAAAAAAAGAAACAACTTATTTGTATAAATGAATATGAAAAAAAAAAATAGTATAAAAATTTATTTTAATTCTTTTTCTCTTTGTTTCCGATATGGCCAAAAATAATTATTAATTAAATAAAGATTTATTTATTATTATAATTCTTTAGAAATTCAGTATGAGTTTATTATTAATAATAAATAATTAAACTCAATATCAGCTTAGTGAACATAATGTGGCAGGGCAGGTATTACTGGGAGAATTCTGAAAAAAAAAAAAACATAACTTAAATACAAACAAAACAGAAAAAGAAACAAACTTTTATTTTTAAAAATGTAGATTATTAGTTTTTAAATAAAAACTTTTGATTGAAATCATCTCAAAATTTGTCAGTATTATATGGATTAAAAATTGCTCATTTCAGATTTAGAGCGTTTTTTTTTTTTTCTCATATGTCATAGCATCGGCCGAGACGCGAACCCACAACCGTCTGCAAACAACTACTTGCTTGCAAGGCGAATGCGATGACCTCTCGGCTAACAATGCTTGACTATTTCAAGTACACTATAGGTTAAATTTTTATAGATTTATGAGTTATAATAATTTTTTCAATTTTTTTCTTTGAAATATGTATTTCTCTAATCTATAATACTATATAAATGTGAAAGTTTGTTAGTTTGTGATTTGATAACTCAATAAATATTACACCATCTCGAAGAATCTTATTTGGTTTTTTTTTTTGCACAGAATTTTACTAGTTATAGATTTTTGCTTTAATTGGTTTTTTAAAAAAATATGATTTACAATATAAAAATGTGTTCTCGAAAGACATCACAAAAAAAAAATAAAGAGGGACAATACTATTTGAAATTTACAGTGTTGGATAATTTTTTTAATGAAAAGTATTTTTTTGTAATAGCAAGCAAAAATTTGATTTTGTAAATATATTTGAAATTAATTAAATTGCATTTATAACCATGTATTTAATTTTTTATTCAAATAATGACAATTTAGATCAATTATAATAATGACTTTAATAAACTTTTAGGATTTTAGTTTATTTAATTTAATACAATGTAATGGTCCGGACGATGTCATTAAAAGAGGGATCGCATCTAACTACGGTCAGACCTACGGTCATCGGGTAGGATGCTGGAGACAATGTGATAACGTACATAACTTATGATTGCACCTTCTTCCAATAGACCAGCTCAATACTCATTTATTAAATTTAGATGCAATTTCGGTCAGTTCATCCACATTTCACTTCTCTTTTGGTTCTGTTATGCCATAGTATCCGAACTCAGAGAGAATTTGCCTTTGATTCTATTAACAGGGATGTACCTACGCTTACTAATAATTAGGTTACTTTATCAAAATTATTATTAATGAACTACATTTACCTAAAATCTCTAATAATTTATTTACTAATATACGTGCAAAATAATGCTATATGTGTGTGTATATATATAAGGCATTAGCTTTGTTGATGAATACAAGGAATGGTTTAATTAACTAAAGAGACTATCGATTCAACAAGTTTTATAACATGGAGAAAATATAAAAAACTTTTAAAAAAAAATTTGACTAATCCAATGTTTAGACAATATTAACAAATGTAGATAATTAAAAAAAACCCATGTAGTTTAAATGACAGTGATGAACATCTATCATTTCCATAACTTAATAATCTATAGTTATCTACCCATTATCCCAATGATAGAGGTTCATACTAAATGCATTTTTATGTATAAAGCAATGATAAGAAAATTATATTTACGGTTGACATATACATAGATTCATATCATGATCTGATTCCAATGGTTGAAGATTGATTTATCTGAAGACACTCCCCTCCCTTCAACAAGTTAAATGTAACTCTTAACATGATAGGAAAGTAGATTCGTTCAGAAAATTAATCATTTACATCTAATAAAATCTACATAGCAAGTGTTAGATAAACAAACAACGAATAATAAAATTCTGTTCTGTCAAAGGGAATGAAAAGTAATGTTCTAAAAATGAAATTCTTATCTCGAGTCTCAGGCAATATTGATTGTAGTAATGAATGAAAATTAGGTATTAAGGAAGGAGATTGAACCTAAATTTTATTATTTTTTTTTTTAAAAAAACTTATCTAAATTTAACAAAAGGTTGAAGGGATATTATGTTCCCGAGTGATAAGAATGAAATAATAAAAAAATAATAATATGTACATAGATATTAAAATATAAAATCACAACATATAACAAACATAATTTCATGAATAGATCAATTAAATCTTATGCATTGGCAGAGTCCTTCATAAGTCATAGTTCATATTTTAGGCAATTTCCTCTGTACAGATATCGATTACTCATTGAAACTTCTGAATGGCACATTCTGAACTTTGCATTGGTCATTTAATATTTCCCTCCGGTCCTTGCATAGACATTCCATACTGTACAAAAATAGTTTATTAGGCAATTCAAATGTAGACATTATGGCTATTAAACTCCCATGGTGATAAGGTCATTGCTTCCACTAACGATAATCACTTCCTTTAGCCAGAGCACATTGTACTAATTCGAAAAGTGTAAGTTTTAAATTAATTACAATTCACAGCATAAAAAAAAATAAATAAAGACTTTTCATGCAGTAAAAAATTGAATTATGCATTCATTTATTATGTTGACTATATATGCATATTTTTTCTTAATTCAACATTGATTAAATGTTTTACTTTAATTTCTTTCTAATTTTCTTTTGGAAATTTAGAATGTTTTTCTAAAAATATATTCGATTGCTTAAATTGATTTGTTTCTTTATAGTAAAAGTCCTTTTTGCTTCTTTAAATCATGCACTAAAATTATGTTATAAAATTAATACCTTTGGACTAAGATCTCCATTTTGCATGGTGTTCGAAATCTCTTGTTTGAACAAAATTGTCTTTTCATAATGAATGTATAATTTTTAAGAAGAAAGGGTTATAATTGCATTTTCTTTTATAGTCAGTGTTGTTTCCCTCTCATAGTACACAAAATCTTTCATTTCCTTGTATGTGTATTGTTATCTATATATATATCACGATAATCAATTTAAGAAATTACATTATACATTATTACTTTATTTTTATCTTAGGTTGCTTGGTAAAGTACTTGACCTTTGAATGTTATTATAGTTAGTTAGCTTATTACAGTTTATGTCATCGTTATATCCTTACTTGTGATATGTAGCATGTTTAACACAAGTTAAATGTTGTTATACATATATATTTATTGTTTAATCTTGCTTCTAACAATTGAGATTTGTTTTGTTTCAATATATATATATATAAGATTTGGCCATACTTGACTTATTACTCAGCTATTTGGTGCAGTACTGATGTAATATGCCTATATAGATATGTGTATTTATTTATTCAGATTTCACAAATATGTTAGCAAAACATATCAATTTAGCCAGATACGAATATTGCCCAAACATAACCTAACATTACAGGCTGCTAAATGATGGTGTGGGTACGATTTTAAGTTACTCTCACAAAATGGCACCGTAGAGAAGTACTAGTGAATTTGATAGTTTTACTATGATGAAATTGATAAACTTTTCGGTTGTCTGTTTAAATATTTAACACATGAAAAAGTAAATTTTAAAATATATAGGTACAGCAAGAGAAATATTGAATTTGATAAGCTTCTACCATTTCCCTTTAAGTATATTCTCACATGATAAAGTAAGATGATGCCTGTATGTTGAAATACATACTAGAGAATGAAGAAGTATTAATTTTTAATAATCCATGTAAAATTGTATTGAATAAATATAATTCAAAGTATTTAAACTTCATTTGGACCAATATTTAATTTTTTGCTTGCATATATAATATGATGGTGTTAAAATTTTATAGCCATGTTAAAAATTATCACCTGAGAAATACAACAATATATTTTTAAATTACTATTTATTGTATTTAATAAAAGTTATATTTTTCATGATATTGTTGATGATAATTATTTCATGTAAATATTATGTAAATTTTCTAATAATGGTGATGGGACAGCTAGAGAAATGGAGAGAATTGGTGAGGGAAATAATTACCCAGTATTTAATATATCAGATATGAAATTTAGATAATAAAACATTAAAAAATTTCTACTACTCAGAATATGTTCTCTTTATTGTTATATAAATTAGAAATATATTTGAATAATCAACTGCACTAGCTCACTTCCTGCTTTACATAGATTTGTAAAATAAAACAATATAATGTACTTGAGAATTAAAATATATTTATAGAATATTTACATGAAATAGTAGTACATGACTTATCAATAGAAGTGAAGAATGGTCTACAACATTGTTTATAAAAGAATTCTTTTTACTTGTTGTTGATATATCATTTAAATATATTTTAATTATTAACTACATTACGTTCTCTTAATGTAATGTGGGCAAAATAGTGGGCACAGCTAGTATTTTATAAGTAGTAAAAATTATCTTTTTGATTCTACAGACATATGATATATTTTTTCAAATCAAGAATGAGTAATTATATGTTATTTATTCTAAATCAAATCCCATATAACTTACTAAGCCATGTTTTCCATTTAGCTTCATTCTGTTTTCTCTTTCATTGTAACTCGTTTATGGTAGACAGAATTGTTTGATATTTTCAAAATGCTGCATCTTTATATATATATTTGCAATAACCGTGAGTAGGTGATTATTACCTTAAGTGACACTGAATGAATGAAAAATTGTTTAATTTACCTAAAGATATTTTATGTGAGATAGACTGGCTTTGCATTAGGAGCAACAATTAATTCTAATTACATCTATATTAGACAATAGTGTTTATATTAATGACATCAGCTAGAATTTATCAATTTTTTTTTAATTCAAACTTTATCTAAGCTTTTCAAATATATTCAACTAGTTGGACTCCCAGGAACTTTTAAGCTATTAAAACAGGCAAAACTCTATATGTATTGCCATTCATTGCAAGCCAGAGTAATCAATGGATGCCAGAAGGCTTGTGCATAAAATCCCCATCTAGTGCCTACTCATCCAATATCCCCAGACTAGTTTCTGGCTTGTGGCCTTCATCAGTGAGGGATCTGAGAGCACTGCACCTAGATCTTACGATCTAAAGCAACCCTCCCGCAGCCACCTTTTATCTCTACTGAACTACAAAACTATGAGTCTTAAATTGAAAACACTATAATATTTTCAATCCAAGCTCATTAGCTTATAGAGTCATATAGGTCTGAACTCAGTTCAATACCTATACATTTTGGTGACTTTGGTGGCAATTCGTATAGTTTTGCCTGTAAGCAAGCATAAGAAATGGTGATCATGTGATGTCTGTTGGCTTAAAATCAATCCTGCCTAATAGGATAGTGATAGCTATGGTTATTAAAGAACCAAAGTCACCAAAATGTATAGGTACTGTACTGAATTCAGACCTATATAATTATATAAGCCAGCATCCCCAATCTTTTTTGCACTATACTGGCCAGATGGTGGGCACCATTTATTTTTTCAATGTAAATTTATAGTTGGATATTGTTAATAATACACATAATGTACAAAAAAATATTTATTTCAAAAATAAAATGTTAACATTTGATTACAATATAACACAATAATTTATAAGAAATTTTAAAAATTAAATTTATTTGTATCAGATAAATAATTTTTTATCGTGTTTGGATAGTGGCGGGCAAACATAAAATGGTCTGCAGGTGGCATGGTGCCCACAGGCATAGGATTAGGGTCTCCTGATATAAGCTAATGAGCTTGAATTGAAAATATTATAGTGTTTTCAATTTAAGTCTCATAGTTTTGTAGTTAAGTAGAGATAAAAGCTGGCTGCTGGAGGGTTGCATTAGATTCTTAGATCTAGGTGCAGTGCTCTCAGATCCAAGCCTCCTCACTGACGAAGGCATAGATAATAGATGGGGATTTTATGCACAAGCCTTCTGGCATCCATTGATTACTCTGGCTTGAACTGAGTGGTATTACATATAGAGAGTTTTGCCTGTTTTAGTAGCAGTTATAAGTAAGCATAAGAAATGGTGATCGTGTGATGTTTATTAGCTTAAAACTTTAAGGCTCAGGAGAACTGGCTATAAAATGAATATGCATTAAAACAAATCATGATAAAGATTATTCACAGTTGAAAACAATTAACAATTTGATTTATTATGCCAATATTAAGAGAACAAACATCAACATATAAGAAATTCTAAAGTTCAGACAACTGTAAACATATAATGATTAATTATTCAAAAAAACACATATTATGATTTTATAACAAATTTGTATAACAAATTCAGGGGCTTGGTTAACCATTAATATATAATGCTTAATAATTCATAAATATATAATACAACATTATTAACATTTATTATCTTGCCCTTGAATGTCTGCAAAAATCATAAAAGTATGTGTCCTATTTGTATTTGAACTCTAGACCTATTTTTTAACCTATAGAACAGATCTTTCTGAGATCATACTTCACAAGTTCCCTCATTGTATTCTGCTAGTCCGTTTTATACTCGCAATTTTTCTAGAGTGCACTATCATTGAAAAAAAAAAAACAGGCAAAACTCTCCATATGTGTGCCATTCAGTGCAAGCCAGAGTAATCAATGGATGCCAGAAGGCTTGTGTATAAAATCCCTATCTTGTGCTTGCTCATCCAATATCCCCAGACCAGTTTTGGCCACGGGTTAGAAACTGTTCTTCTTTATGTTTTACTTCAGTTGATTCATTGATAAAAATCATTCTCTTCCAGTGGATTCACTTTGACTTTCAGTAGTGCGAAGTGTAGTTTATCTTTCTCAGTCTTAACGTTTCAATTTCATTTACTTGCTTCTTAAGTGATTTATAGGTTTTCGGACTTCATTATTATCAGATAGTTTTATTATTCTTAATTGTTTCGGTAAAGCCTATTCTTGCTCCCCACTGTATATTAATTAAATTATGTATTCATACCTGTTCTCCAATTTTAGATTTTGTTAATTGTATTTTGTTGTCTATAGGTTCATTATTGTTGAATACCATTATCAACATGTGAGTTTGTATCTTTTATCTCATAAGCATTTCTGAAGGTGATTTCTTTGTAGTGGGTCAAAATGTAGAATATTGATAGGGCATTGTGGTTATTACAACTTCATAAATGTTCTTATAACTATTCTTAATTAACATTTACATGCATTGCTGAACTGCCTTTTTGGCTAGTCCAGGGATTGGCAATTGTCATGAGTCATATGCAGCTTTGATTCTAATCTCATGGCTTTTTACCATGATAAACATAAACACGTTATTTATTTCCTCTTATAATTTATAAATAAATGCTTTGATGAATCTAGGAGAGAAAAATTATACTTTACAACATTGTTTCTTGATTTCAGCTGCATAATAGAATAGTAATTGTTGTATATGATGAATGTTTAAATATTAGAAATTTGTGAATAAATGAAGCTGTCAAAATAATTTGTTGTGTTTATTTATTTTTAAGAGGATATTTATTTTCATTAAGATTTATACAGATTTTATTATATTCTATTATTAAAATAAATGTTCAAATATAACCACAGCCATTCAGAAATTCATATTTTTCATGAACCTATTTTTTTACCTCTTTCTTTATCGCTCTTGTAGGGGAGGGTGTTTAAACAAAATGGTAAATTCATGTTAAAAAAAAAAAGTTTGCCTAACCCTAGGCTAATCTATTTGATTCTGGGTAATATGAAGGTATCAAAACATATAATCCCACTGTAACTAAAAAAATCTTTTATATATTGTGATGTAAATCATATTTCATTGTCACAAACTAATATTCATCAGTAGCTGTGATTTGCAAGCAGTTCAATAAATACTTTAATAGTATTTTTCAGCGTTTGTACTCTTAACTACTCAACATTTTACTCATTTAGAATAAGTAACTACAACTTTAAAAAATTAATAACCTTTAAATAGACTAGCATGATCCATATACATACGTTACTATGGTTCAGTAGCTTGAGGTCATAACTCAAATTCTTCCATTTATGTTTCAGTGCAAGGGGATCTTTTCAGGTTTAAAAATGACAGGCTGGGCATTTCTTCTTAATTTAATATCTATGGATAGTGTATTTAATTCATCAGGATGAGAATTAAATAATTTTAAAAACCTCTCCTGAACCACAGATTTTAATAATTTTTATTATTTTGATGCCCTGTAGTCTAAGCCAATTCCTATTTAATAAAGGGGTTATATTTTTCATAATAATATACAGAGGCAGTTTTCTCCATTATCTATTCAATTTTTCAGGTACTTTTACTATTCCTATTATTTCTATGGGATTTCCATTCATATCATTTGTTGAGGAGATCACCTTCATACTTTATTATATTTAACCAATCTCTTTTCTGACATTAAACTCCTCAGTTCTGCTGACAAATCTCCTTTGTAATTTTCTGCTCACAGATAAAAACATCAAGTATGACTGTTACCATAGATGTTTTTGAGTTAGTTTTTTCTATTTATAGTCACTCCCCCTGTCCTTTGATTGACTATACTTTTTCTATGAACTCTAGACAAATGACTCTTATTACCACATGTGTGACCAGTCTTTTTTTTATTATTTATAGTTGTTTTATATATATATATCCCGGTTTTCTGCAACAATAACAAATTCCAATGTTTGGGTTTTTTTTTCTTTTGGCAAATTCATTTTATTTACATTTATATGAGAATTTGCAGATTCTATAACACTTTGAAACTGATATACTTGTTCAACAATGGCACCATATGCTGTACACTTTTTCCATAACCTGCTTGTAGCTCAATTCAGATTCATTTAACAACTGTTTTGAGTTTTCTATCAATCATCCCAGATAATAACTAGTCAAGAAGCATATTCTCCAACCCAGTATCAAAATTACCTTGCTTAGCAAGTAGGCACAGTGCTACAGTAAATTCTTGTACATTTTCATTTACTACCTGGCATATTTTTCTAAATCATAAACCGGCCTCATGACTAGATGCTGTTCACTTGAAATACTTAATGAACTTTTTAATTAGATCATCATAAGGCACATTTCTGGCGCTTTGGCGCACACAATTGGTTAGCTGCCTGTAACAATCTTTTGTCTGCTAACTGCATTAAAATAGCAATTCTTAGTTTTTCATTAATTACATTGTTAATTAATATGTATCTTTCCACATGTGTGAGATAATTGCCATCCTACTGTATCATTTATATCAAATTTGCTAATCAAATAATTTTGCAATGGCATTATTAATTTTGTCCGATGCGTATCACAAATGATAGTCTGTTATGTAATAATGTACTCATGATTTAAAATGATGTTGCTGCATCGTCTACCTATTATATACTACAAATCAAGGTGTTACTGTTCAGGAAATATTTATTTATTATTAAAACATTCAATGCTATAAACTCATCAGAGGTTGTGCCAATTACAATATTCAGGTGTGGTTTCTTCTTGCCAGTTAGAATTCCTTAGGCTATTTGCCTACTATCTGAATATGCATTAAAAGAAATCATAAATGTCACTCGACCACTGAGAACAATTACCATTTAGAATTATTATACTATTACTAAAAGAATAGACAAAATATAACAAATTCAAGAGCTTGGACAACTATTAATATACAATGATTAAAAGTTCATAAATACATATTATGACATTATAAACAATTATTACCATGTAACTGAAAGTCTACAAAATTATAAAAGGTCTGTGTGACTTGGATTCAAACCCTAGATCTATTTCTTAACCTACAAAATCAATCTCTCTAGATAAGCATAAATTTCCTCATAGTGCATTATTGGTAATTTTATACTCATTAATTCTCTAGAATACACAGTCATTGGGGATACTGATGAATTTATTATGTGGCATAGAATCTTACATCTACATAAATGAGGGAGGACCCAAAAATAACCAGAATCATTCTCTGGTATGTGCACCTATTGTAGTATATGTTTCTGCTGCTACATACTTTTTGTGGGGACTCTTCTGCATCAATCTGCCAAAAGACACCACTGTGTGAAATTTTGATGCCACATAGCATTTCTTTTTTTTATAGTGAGAACAACATGAAATTTTGTTTTCTTTTAGGCAATAGGCAGGGAAAATAATGCTTGAAACAGATTACAAGCTGATCTTGGAATTATGAGTGGTTCATTGGAAGTGTCAAATTCCCATGTCCCTAAAAGCATGGCAAGTGAAGTCCAATGCCAAAGCAATGCAGGGTTGTTGTTGTTTTTTTATGCAAATGACTTTTTTCTCAGAAGTAGTGCATAATGGTCAGGTGTTTTATCTGTAAGTTCTGAAATGTTTACATGATGCAGTAAAACATAAGCTTCCCATTTTGTGGCAAAGTGAGCAGTGCAAGCTTAATCTCGGAAAAGTGTCAGTTCACAAAACCTTGAGCGAGAAACACATTTTAATTAAATTCAATATAACCCACATTATCTATCAGCAATATTTACTGTTTGATTGTCTTTTATTCTTGAATGAATAATGCTTCAAAAAATTTTTGCAAGCTTTTAGAAGTGGTGAAAAAAACTATGCTGACGTTAAAGGATATCACTTTGCAAGTGTTTTCGGTCTGCTTTAGAAAATGAAAATAAATAAACCGTTTTTATTATAAAATTTCTATTACTTTTGGTTATTCCCTCTATTTTATCATTATCGTCTTAAAATAGCAATTTTTATCCAGTAATTGGGAGTTTTTAATTATTGTAATAAGATTTTAATCACTCGTTATTTTACATTCCTTTAATTACAGCTTTAGGTTTATAATGAGACATTTCAGATTTCCGATATTTTCTATGGATAACAATTAATACATATAATTTTAATTGCATTTAGCAGATATAGAACTATTTGATATTTACAAAGTAAAAAAAAAAATACATGTAGCTTTTATCCTATATTACAAATGAAAACATTCAATGTTTAACAAATGGCATGTTTCTTTCAATTATCAAACTTAATGCTTTTTCATCACATGTTCATCATTCCCTAGGCTTCTGTTTTATTATGCTTTTTTTTTTTTTCAAATGCTTCACTATCGAAAATTTGATTGAGTTTAAAATATTTTCGTATTTTATTTCTTACCTACTCCTAATCTCATCAGTTTACAAAAATAATGGCAATCCTCACTGTTTATAACTTACAAGCTTAAGAAATAGGGTCATGTGATCTATGAATTGATCTATGACTCTTATTTTGACTAATTTTTATTTATTTGTACAATATTTAAAACACAGTACACTGGTTCTGCATTAATTGGTTTTATTTGATGCGATAAACAGATGTCTCATAACATTTCATTTGAGTGATAGACCGAGAAAATTTTGTAAACTGGCGGATATATGTCTACATTCTTTTTAAATAGTATACCTGAATTTTTAATACATATACATCATTATTAAAACGTCTTTAAAAACATTTGTCATTTACATTGTTTTAATTTTTTGTATGCTTTTAAAATAATAGTTTTTATTACAAAGTTTTTTTTGTTGTCGTTGTTTAATTTTTAAGTTTATTTATATATTATCATTAATTAAACAAAGTTTTTCATTTTATTAAGTTTTAGAGATTTGAGCAAAGTCCACTCAAGTAATTATAAGAGTAAAAAGGGGAAGTGATTAAAAAATATTGTGAACTTGTTGCTTTGAAAAGATTATTACTTTTTTAAAAAAGTAGATCTAAATAATATTAATGTAACAAATTAAGCATAAATTTTTAATGAATATTTTTTTAAAAGATTATTAATTCAATATATATTTATTTGATTTTAAAGAAATTGAGTGTGGGTGTGTTTTTTTGATCACCATGTTCACATAACGTTTTAGGTGCTGATATTTTAGATATATATGTAGATCTAAATGTAATTCAATATTGGCTGATCCTCTGTTGTTTAGCACAATGTTGCAAACGTTCTGCTTTTATATTTCATATACTTCAACTAATCTCCTCTTTATCTGGTCACAGTAGTTAGATGTTGTTTTTCTCTGGACATTTATTCTGAGTCAAATGTTTTATTAGAATTGAAAACTTTTTGCTTTATATTTCACATATAATTGAGAATTAATAACAGATAATTGACATAATTTTTTAACCAATTCATCTTTTTCATAAATATGTTTCATTCAAGGAATTAAAATCTGTAAATATGTTTGTTATATTACATGTAATGGCGAATGTAAAAATAATTGGATATTAAAAAAATAGTAATCATTTGCTTTTGGGGGTGTTTAACATAGAATTTGAAATATTTCATTTTTATATGCTATATTTAATCGAGAATCTATATATATTGTAGCTATTCAGATAGCACACAGATAAACATGTTTTGACATGATTATGTTAATTATTTATATTTTTGATAAATTAATGCCCTACAGAAATTAGAGTATTGACATTTTTGTTGCACTATAATGACTTATCTAAAAGTATTAAAATATTCAAGTTTTCAAATTGAATGATTTCAAAATAATAGTATTCAGCATGTATACAATTTTACACTGCTTAGTGAAGGCAATTAGTCCCCCAAAACTCATTGTTAAGGAAGAATATCACATAAATAACAAGTACTAAAAATTTGGCTGTTTACTCCAGCTAAAAATTATATTATAAGATGTGAACAAACTATTTAATCTAATATATATTGTAATGTTTCCATGTTTTGCTAGATTCTGGTAGGCCTTTTTTTTTTTTTACACACTATGAAGTGAAAATTAATCAAGCTATGAAGATGGAAAATATAAGTATTTCGTTGATATTTCTAAAAATATAGCTATATTTCCTGATTAATTGACCTACTAATTATCGCGACTTACGCTGCCGGTGGAATCAGCTTTTTTATTTGTTTTTATCATGGCACCAGGATTCATGCAAGAATCCGCTGAAATCCGTTGCATCGCACATCGTAAATTAAGAAGAAAATAATTTAAAGATTGGGTTTTTGATTTCCCGTAACTGAGTTATTTTTCAGAGAATATTACACCCGGGGCTTAGTTAATAAATAAACATATTGGCAAAGGTAATTTACACCTAATAGATTAAAAATAAACTAACAATAATAACGCACAAGTTGATATTAGAAATAAATATTTTATTCTAATAAATTAAAATATTTAAAGATAAATTGTTAAATAAAATTGGAAGGCATCTACATGTTAATCCAGAGAACAACATTGATCAGTTAATTAACACTGTTCACATTTCTTAGGCCATAAACAAAAGTCTTGAATAATAAAATTTAATTTCTCTATCAGGATTATATTATAAACTTAATTTTAGTCACAATCGGGAATAGTTAATCTTAGCTTCCTGGTAAGTTTAGCAAATTTCTGTAGATGGTTGATTACCATGCATGGTTTTTTATGAGAGGTAGAATGAGCTCATGGCCAATTGGTTTTAAACCTGTTTTTTGATTCATCCTAAAGGCTAATCACGAAAGCTTTTCAGGGGTTGATAGTCTTCATGATGAATGATGTCAAAAGCTTCGGTCCACTCCAGCATGAAGAATTATTTCAGCATAGAATAGTCCTGGATTTTTCGTGATATAGGGTCAGCCAAAAGAAAAACAGACAAGACAAAACCTCATTTGAAGTTTTTCTGACCTTATATTCACTATCAGTTTTTAGACTTCTCTACACCTCTATTTTCTTTTGTTCTTGTATCAGAATACCAGATAATAATATAGCACATTCTATCTTAAATTTAAGTTACAAAGTCTTTTTTTTTTAGCATAATTCTGCCATCTTTAATTAGCTTCCAAAAAAAAAAATTTTAATGATTGTAATCTTTTACTTTGGAATTTTTCTTTTTATTTGTATGGATTAGTAATTTACGTGTCATTTATTCTTTTCAATTTTAACTCTTATTTTTAATCAAAGTAATAATTCGAAATAAAAAAATCAACTCTCCTATGTTTTTTTAAAAAAAATTACACTAACTAAAAAAAAATTAAAATTGCGTCTTTAATAAGCTTGCTAAATTTATTTTTTCTTTTAGCTTTTACCAAATGCCAATATATTTGTACCATATATAAATAAATGGCACAATATATTACAATTTAAAAAACTCCCTTAGTATATCTTATATGCGTGTGTAAACTGTGCTATGTGTATTATGCAAGTATGCGTTTAAAATATATATGTATGTTTGATAATGTAACTAGTTGTTTTTTCCTTGATCTATTCATCAATCTAATTTTCTGAATCATGAAATGCTTATTCTAAGATCCATTGTTGTCTTCTAAATCCTTTGATGATATTTGGAGGTTTGCACTAGATGATGGCTGAGGATCTAGAGGAAAAGTATAGAATGGATGGTAGATGTGCTTCTTAGATTTATTTTTATATGGGCTGCCATGATTTTGGAAAGTTTGGATATACTTATGATGGTTTGAGCAGTTTATTCTATTTTGTCTTTCTGTTTTTAAAAACAGTTGCTATGGTAAACATGGATAAACCCATAGAAAAACAGATATCATGATTTTTTTCTATTTCCAGTCGACTTAAGATATCCATTTCTATTTCCCAGTTTAGTGATTTTCTTGATTTTTTTCGTGGTCATATTAATTGTAGTTATGATTCTAATTGAAAATATGTGTAGCTATAAACTTTTAATCAGAATTCCTAGAAAAAATGTATCTTTTAACTATCCAATAATACAGCCAAATAAAAAAGAAAGTGAAAGTAAACTAGCAATTAACAATTTTTTTGTATTCTTCTGTGCAACTGTTTCTAGTTCCTCTGAAAAAAAAATCATACTGGAGTTCTTTTTTTAAATTTGTACTACTATATTATATTACTTACACAAAATTATTTAGAATTTTAAAAAAATTAATAACTTATTTAATTGATCATAGAGACCTGTTATTTATCATTAGTGTAAAAATAGCACAATTAGCATACTGTATTGAAGCGTTTTTCTCGTCTGACTAGGTCTCTGTTACACATATAAATGCGCGAGTTGATCAAGTTATGCAAAAAGAAGAAAGTTGTATTTCTATTTCTAAAAACATAACTATATTTTCTGATCAACATGGCCTAGAATTGTTACGATTACAATTGTGAGCTGAATCAGTTTTTAATTTATAAATGATGGCCCTTAAAGTCGATTAGACTCACTGATTTTGCGTCAAACATATCGTAACTCGTAAATTAAAAAGAAAAATGTTTTTTTAAAATAATCGGTAATTATATTTTACCGTGAATTAGAATTATTTCCTAAATATTATTATTCCTGGAACTTATTAAACATATTGGCAAAGGTACATTATATTTTTAAACATCACTAAACTAATATTAATAAATTTAATAATAATTAATAACTATTATTAATAACGTACAAATGAAAAGTTGATATTAGAAATATTTTTTTTTTATTCTAACAAATTAAAATATTTAACACTAAATTGTTAATTAAATAAACTGGAGAGAACATACACTAATTCAGATATGAATACATTAATAAAAAACAAGTTTCACAATTAAAAAGTTCTTGGATAAATAAGAGTCTCTTGATCAATAAAATTAAAGTCTCTATTGGGGTCCTATTATATGTATATTTTTAAGAATTGTTTGCAAACACTTAGTTTTGTCACAATCGGGAATAATAATGAGTCAGAGTTTACCGGTAAGTTTAGTGAGAAGGTTGTAGATTACTATGCATAGTTCTTTTTGAGGTAGAATGAGCTCGGCCATTGGTTATAAGTTGATCTTGTGGTCTATTCTCCTAGTCGGTCACAAAAGCTTTTCTGGTGTCCATCTTTAGGCACGATGTCCGCAGAAGCTCCGGTTCCGACATGCAGAATTACTTCAGTGTAGAGCAATCCTGGATATATTCTTTTGTTATCCAGGACCAACTATAGAGAAACAGACAAAACAAGACACTGATCAAACTGGTCTCTTCCTTTTATACTAGAGGTCCAGTTTTCAGAGTTCTGCGCATACCTTTTGTTTATCAAAAATATACGCTGATAATTTCGTAATGTTTTATAAAATTTCAATTACAAAGTTTTCTTTTTTATCAAGTCTTTCGGCCATCTTTAATTAGCTAAAATATTTTTCTTTTAGCTTATCTTTTTACTTTTGGAATTCTTTTAATTTATCTGGATTGGTAATCTGCGTGTCTTTTGTTCTCTCCAATTTTAACTTTTATTTTTTAATTACATAAAAAAAAATGAAAGACAATTTTAACTTTCACTGTACGTTTTTAAAAAAGTAAATTGTACTAATAAAAAAAATCTAAATTTACTCTTTTTCTTTTTAGCTTTTACCAAATGCCACTATATTTGTACCATATATAAATAACGGTACAGTATATTATCAAAATTACTTTAACTTTTTCGCTGGTGAAACAGTCATATTGAATATTTAAAAAATTATATTAAGCCACAAATTTTATCATAACTTAAGTTTGTATTACTAAAAAATGACATAATATATATTATTTGAAACATAAAACACCAAAGAATATAACTAAGCTGAAACAAATATAGTCATTGATATTCAAAGTAATAAAAAAAGAATAAAAGTTAATATTTCTAATAATTATTTTCATATTATTTCATAAATTCAAAATTATCATGCATGCAACTTAAAATTATATTTTTGTTAGTAGGTTAGTTGCATTCGTCATAAAATGTCTAAAAAATTGGTATATAATAATACTTACCTAGGATAATCCATCACTTGAAAACTTCGTAGAATAAAGACATTAGTACCTTTCATTTATCCTAATAGCCCTTCAAAATGTATTTCCATACAGGAATTTGCAATGAATATGTCATCCCTAATAACAAGTACTTAATATTGATCACTAATTAGTATAATTTGAATACTATAATAAAGAACTTCAATAATGTTTATAATTTATTAAAAATTACTACTAAAATAATCACTATATACAAAATAAAATAAAATAAAAAGTAAATGAAATACTAAATTCATTATAGAGTTAAGCTTGAGGTATTAGTTTAGAGTCAGTGTGATATAGTATTATTTATCCTATCTTTATAGGTTTTGAGGGCTCATATTGCTTCATGCTACTATGACCATCTTTGTTTTTGATATGCTGCTCTGAAATTTACATTGCAGTAGTGTATAATCGGCCTAAGTTTATATACTGTCAAAGTCTTTACTTATAGCATTTGCATATTTTATTATTAAAATGCAGCCAGAACATTATAGAAAAATCCAAATCGAGTCATAATATTTGCAAAATATGTTTATCTTTGTCTCATATCACCTAATTCAAATACTGGACCCAAGCTCACATCATACGAAAAAAATGCAGATAATTCATAATATAAATTTATACAATCACGAGCTATTTTTTTGATCAGCGTATATGTTAGTTTCAATAATAATTTTTTTGTATATTTTTTATCAAATATAAATTCAAATAATAATTAAAAAATATATAAAAATAAAATAATAATTAAAAAATATATAAAAACCAATACTTACCATCAGCTCTCAATAACGTTCATTCAAAAAGGACAGCGGTATAAACTTGTATATTTTCTGATGTTATTTTACTGTTAACAATGAAAAAACTGAGAGAAAGACAAAAAAATTCAATTTACTTGATCACATAAATTATCATAAAATTTTTATTTTTTATCGTAAAAAAATAAAATTTACCTTTTCTGAAACTAGAAAGAAAGATGGAATCGATGGTGTGAAAAGAGCATGTATAGACTGCGTACATTTCTGTTAACATTAAGCTTAAACCGGATGTTTAGAATTTGAAAATTCTTGAGCATCTTAGACGGTTGTAAAAGGGAAGAAGTTAAAATATATATAATGCATTCTATGTTTGCATATTGTAATTAAAACTTAGGCTTTTTTTACAATATATGTATTATGCAAACCATTATTAATTATCAGAATATAATAAATTTGATCTTATTCGATAGATATTTTTATTTAGAAATTAAATTTTTAAAAATCACATTTGATTTTCGGAATTATTTTAAAAATTAGATTTTAATCAAAACAAAACGCTATCGTATCAAATTTCAGGTAGAGCTGATTCAATTTGCAAAATGAATGAAATCTTCTTTGTTTGATGTTTGTTTTAAAAATCTGAACAAATTATTTTTAATAACTACTAAATCTATCAATTTATGCTTTAAACGTTTAAAAAGTTTTCATAATTTTTATGATATTGCTAAGTATTATAACAATCTGCTGAGTGACCTCATTTCTAGACAGGTATGTTTCCTGTGACTATAATATCTATAGTAACAATATTCAGAAGTAAATATTCTTTTATATTTAAAAATAAAACATTTTTGTAAAAAATAAATATGTAATAACATTTATTTTTGATTTTTATTAATTACACAATTACGATATAAATATAACCATAAACTTCCCAAAAAATCGAGTTTTTAGACCATCCTAATATTTTCTCAATGATCGTAATATTTTCTCGAACTAATCTCACAATGTTTGCGAGTGTGAAATATATAATGGTTACCCATCATTGCCGGAGCTTGAAGTGTTTTGATAGACCACCTTTTTTACTTTTCCACCATCTTTTGAATTTTTTTTGTATTTAAAATATTAAAAATAAATAATAAGTTAATTTTAAAGCTGTTAAAAAATAAGTTTCCCAAAATTTTCACCAGGGGAAGTAAAACGCAAATCTACTTTCTAGAAATCTCAAACGAAGCTTAACCATCTGGATCAAAAAAAAAAAAAAAAAACCAGTTAGAGAATGAATACAAGTATAATTTATAGGAGTTTAGGTGTTATCATAAAGGACTTAAATACAGACTTTCAAGCTTCCTTCAGCTATCCACTCTATATCGATTGTATGAGATAGAGCGAATAGCTGAAGGGAGCTTGAAAGTCTGTGTTTAACTCCTTTATGGTTACATACATATTAAAGATATGAATCTTATTCAGTTTATTTGTATGCGACATTGGTTTTTTTTTTTTAAATCAAAAATACACTTACATTTTCAGTTCTACATTTTTATATATGTTCGATAATGTTGAGAGTTGTTTTAAAACCGAACAAATAGATTGTATTTTTAATTTAGATTTAGTCATTTTTGATCATATGAAGTTCATTATTATGAAATCATTTGTTTCTTTAAAATAACAATTATGATAACTAAATTACAATATGATCATTATTTTTGCTGTAAACACTGTACTGTTAGTAAAAATTTGAAGTACAATTTACTGTTTTTACACTAATGTACACATTTTAAAATTTAAATTTGTTTGCGTATGTCGTTGAAATACGATTTTGATTATTTACTATATTGAGTAAAATATTGGGGGGGGGGGGTTTGTAATCATTAACGATAAAAATCTTTATTTTGGATATATCACTAATGAACTGAATGTCTTACAAAAGACACTGGATAAAAATTAGATAAAATACTGTACTGTACATTCAATAATCATATTTCAAGTTCATATTCAAAGCACTAATCTTGTGTAATGTATTGTGTATTATGAATAAACTCTGTGCTGTACAGTTTCAATATGAAAGTAGCTGTTTTGCTTTTGGATAACATAGCATTTAATAACTGTCCTATGGCATCATCAGTCTTACAAAAATGGCCATCAATTTTTTTTTTACCATTATTATAGTGAATAATCGATTGTAAATCAAAATAGTGGGTACAAATTGATGATGATTGCTATTTATAATCCTCACATAAAGGACAAGCGCTACAGTGGGATACTTAATAATAAACTTAAAATCTAGCCTCTATCATCTTTTTTTTTTTTTTGTAGACAGAAAATAGTTATTGCAGTACTCAAACATCACAATCTTTTGAGCAACAAATAAATAGCACAATTTAAAATTATAGTATTGTTTACTAATTTGTTTGCAACAATTTTCTGCCAAAAAGTGTTTTTTAATTCTGGAATTTGTTAACGTTTTCTTACTATTGTTTTACTTCTATCAATAAATAACCCTTATCATCAGCATATCTAATCTAGATAAATATTTAAATTCAGAAATGTGGTATCAATAGACATGTAGATATGATTTTATACATATATAATACAGTGTATACATTTCAGAAATAAATTCAAAGTTGAATCTATATATATAAATAATAGACAAGAGCGAACTCTCAATACCATTTATTATTCGTTTATGGTATTTAGGTATTAAGATTTGATAATAACTGGTATAGTTATATATTGATATATAATTGTATATTGATTTTTTCAAACTTCTGTATATGATATATATGTATAGACATGTGTCAATGTACAACTATTTCATATATGTAATATTAAAGATTTGAGATAGATTTATAAATAAAATACTTAAATATAAATATGAGATATTATATAAAAGATTTAAAAGTGAATTCTAAATTAAATAACTCGTTTACTTGAATAATCTAATCTTTTATTGATATAAAATTATCTTTTGTCGATTTGTTTTTTTTTTTTTTTTGCCTCAATGCTATTGACATTTTAAAAGCGTGTGTGTATGAATATAAATATATGAATCGTAGATTGAAGCTTTTATTATTCTACTGTAAAATAAAGATTTTTTAAACTGGATATTAAATTAATATTTTGTGATAATTTTAGAAAATAATTGAGTAAATGGTGTACAATCTTAGATTATATAACTTCTCGTTTGGTTACAAAGTGAACCACACAGCAATATTCTATTATATACTAATCAAACTCTGAAGAAATGTTTATAAAATCAAATGCCTTTTCATAATCTACAAATCCAAAGCATAATGGCAACATCTATAGCATTGGATCATCAAGATATAGATTCAGGATATTGTCATATTTTAAAGAATATTTATAAAAATGCAACAGCAACAATTAGATTACATAATGATACTAGGAAAGTCAACATTGAGAAGGGTGTAAGACAGGGTGACTCCATATCTCCAAAATTTTTTACAGCAGTGCTACAAGAAGTATTTTGTGGATTAGAATGGGAAGCTAAAGAAGTGAAAGTAAATGGAGATTATTTAAGTCATTTAGATTTTGCAGATGATGTAGTTTTTGCAAATAATGCTTTAAAGCTGTAGGAAATATTGCAGGAGTTATCAGAGGAAAGTAGGACTAAAAATAAATATTAAAAAGACTAAAATAATATTTAATGGATTTTTTCAAAATATGAAAATAAAGATTATGATGAATTAAAAAGTTAACAGCTACAAATACCTTGATCAGATTATTAATAATCATGGAAACATAATGGATGAAATTAATCATAGAATTAAACTTGGTTGGAGTGCTTTTGGTAGAAATAACTTCATACTAAAACGAAATATGTTTGTGTGTTTGAAAAGGAAGTTTTTTAATAAATGTGTTTTACCAGCTTTTACTTATGGATCTGAGACTTGGACACTTAATAGAAGATTAATACAGAGACTTCAGACCTTTCAAAGAAGTATGGAGAGATGCATGTTAGGAGTAACAAGAAGAGATTGAAAACACAATATATGGATAAGAGAACAAACAAGTGTTTCTGACCTCATTGAAAAAATTAAAAGAAAGTTGGGCTGGACATATTCCTAGAAGAGATAATAGATGGGCAATTGAAATTTTAAATCGGATTCCAAGAGATTGTAAAAGACACAGGAAGAGACCACATGTTAGATGGATGGATGAAATAAGAAAATGTGCAGAGGTGATGTGGAGAAAAGAAACTAAAGATCGGAGAAGATGGATTGACTTAGAGAGACCTTCATCCTGCAATGGATTGATAATGGTTGATGATGATGACTAATCAAATTATAAAATCTTAAAAAATTGTATATTTCCTAAGATTTTCTTTAGTCTGTGTAAGTCAGCATATGTTTGTGTTTACACATGTATACTAACCTTCATCTCGTGCATCCTCACTTCCACATAATATATGATATGAAATAAAACGGGTTCTATCTCAGTTAATAATTAACAACTAAAATATTCAGCATTAAAATTAAAATATTTCACTAGCTCAAATTTAAAATACGAATAAGGTTCAGTTTATAAAAATAAATTAAATAAATATTTAATATTTTCATGAGACTTGAAGTGAAAATACAGGTGACAAGATAGATTACATTGAGCCAATATCCCACAGGATACTACCTCAATGGCATAAGAACACTATCCCCCCTTTATTACTATTTCAAATAACAAACTCATAGTATTCTTACGACTTTAATAACTTCTACTCACTAAGATTAAACTAATAATTAAATCTTAATCTTCTATTTAATAATAATCTAGCTCAAATAAAATAATCTCAGGTTCATAAAGTTTATTCTAAGTTAATAAAAATACGATACTAAAATATGAGAAGGGATTTTATGTCATAATCTACTACACTGAAACTAATAATAATAAATAACAGTAATAATATTCTTCATTGTTTAACTAATTCTGTATATCTTTTCTTTCTACTATAATTTTATTACCATAATAAAATAATGAAATAATATAATATGATCTTATATCTTCATGTAATGATATAATAAATACGTGGTAGCATTTTAATAATCTGGCAAACAAAATGTGTGGTAACTGATAGCATATAATTTAACATAATATTGTGATAACTGATTTATGACCAATAAAATACTGTAAGATTATGATTATTTAATTATAATGAATACCAATAAAATATTTAAATTTTTAAATAATTCTCTATATATCTTTTGTGCAAAATTATATATTTGTTTCAATTATTATGCATATATCGTGATTTCATGCAGCGATGTGGAGAAATAAATAACTCTGACACAAAATTTTTGAAATAACAAAATTTAACAAAGTTTATTACTAACAACAAATAAATAACAATTTATTTACACTATTTACAGTGGATATCCTTAACTTTTTTACTTTACAGTTTGATCTACCAGATTATAAAAAAAATAATTTATATTTCAATTATATCTTTATTTAGATTTAGGACAAAATTAAAAAAAAATGTTACTATTTGGTTTCTCATTATGATTAACTTATTACAAATGTATTTATCTACTTTATTAGCAACAGCATTTTATCCTTAATATTATTAAACTATCTTATTTAAAAAAAAAATCATACTTAGAAAACATTCTATAGAAAAACAAAATTTTATAATGAGTATGGATTTCTCAAAATATTAAAAAAAATTTCATCTTGCAAAGTCAAAGATGTTACATAAAATATTAACCAAAATTCAGTACTAGATTTTAGTATTTATCACACAATGTTTACTAATCATAATATATTCTTCTTTAAGCCTTACTTTAGTATGATATAAGTGTAATCATCAATATATTTCTGTTAATCAATAAACAAAAATATACTATGCATATTGTTTACATAATTTACTTTGTACTATTGTATTTTAAAAATATGCAATACTTATTTTCTCTTAAAAAAAAAAAAATACTAAAGCATTTAAAATTATTATCACTTTAAAGAAAATATCTTTGTTTAGCTACCTTATTTTAAAAAAGTTTATATTTCATTTCCGAAATAAAATTCAAAATATATTCTATGATTCTTTTCTTTCCTTAGGATACTTTGGATCTTCAATTTTAAGTTATAACGTCCTATTCCTTCTAAGCGAATAAACCAATCTTATACAAAACGATAGCATAACCTAAGTTTTAAATTATTTATCATTTCTCTTAAACATATCTTACTAAACGATGCAGTTACATGAAATAAAGATAGCGAAAACAGATGCATAGGATTAAGGAAGAAAGCTAGAGTATTACTCTTAACATATCTCAAAATCATGGTACAGTGTGAAGAGGTATGACATTTACCTGCCTAATATCCTCTAGCACAGGGACGATGTTAAAGCTATTTCTTCAGCTTTATTAGAACATCAAATATTTAAAGAAATATAAACACTGTCCAAATAAAATGTGTATCAGTCATAGGGCTTTGTTAACTATGCTGATATTCACATAAAGACTAAATATTATTTCCATTCCTTATAACATCCTATTTCTTAAAATATCATCTTGGTTTCCTGTTCACTAAGTATTTCCAAGCCACTATCTCAACATTATTTCTCAAGATTTTCCACATCTTACATCGATAAATAACTATCTGCATTTACAAAACAATAAATAAAATTCATTAATAGTTAAACAATCTTACGATTCCATAAGAAAAGTTGCTTACTTCATTGCTCTGTATGTTTAATCATATACAATCTACTTAGACAATATTTGAATATCCAATCACATGAAAATTTTAAAAGAATCACATAATTATTTGTTATGTTGGATTATATCACTAATAAAAAAAAAAAAAATCGTCGTATGCATATTTTCAAATCAATCCTATCTCATAATGTTTTTTAAAATGTTGTATAAAAATGCGTTTACATTTATAATAAAAAAAAACTTTTACACTTCATCCTTACAATTCATAGATGATCTAAAGAAAACAAAGGAAAATATACATTATAAATTATCAATAGTTATTATTATTACCAATAACCTTTATCTAGTCATCGTGTTCAGTAGGCTTCCTTTATCCACTTGAGCATTGCAGATATTAAAATATTTTTAGCTAAATTATTAGATTGTTATATTATAAAATTTTAATATTAATAAATTAATGTTTTTATGTTTTTCCTAATCTTATATAAAAATTTAGATTTAAACTAGGTTAACAAAATAAAAGGAATCAAAACTATAATTACATATTTTTTTGACGATAGTTCCTGATAAGTCCAAACTGTTTATTATTTTCTCTAGAGTTTTTTAAAAATGTTCTCCTCCAAGCGCATTAAAGTTTAAAATAAAAATAATTATTAATCCATTTAGTAAAATTTATAGAAAATAATCCTTGGTTTTAGTATTTAGGACGATAATTATTAAATCATAATATTAATTAATCCCGTGAAGTTTTTTTAAGTATTTTCTCTGCCAATATTCTATGCATATCCGATGCATCAATCCATCTAATTTAACTTTAAAAATATTCGATAAACTTTTAAGTACTATTTGTATTTCCATGGCTCCATCTTTTATTCAACTATATGTTCACTTTTTTATATAAGTTTCCTTCTTAATACATTTAAACTTTCGTTTGGTATTTTTATATATCACTTTAAAAAAAAAAAAAATGTTACCTTCAGAAAGGATATAACATTTTACTCCTTTTGATATAATATTATATAAAATAATTCATGCAATACACAATTGTCATATTACTATTTAAAAAATAAATCTTGGATAGGTTTATAAATAATAATGCGTTTCCAATTTTTTCATTAGACTCCGTATGATGTCTGAGCTGTGGTTTTTTATGTACCAAAACAGTTCTTCGGTGAAATATTAATAAAGCTGTATCAATAAATATTCCAAACATTTTTTCAGCATTACAACTTTTATCCATTTTATTTTGTAGTATATTCATTTTTATTGCGAAGTTTAGGTTAAACTTTTAGATAAAATACGACTGGTAAGTACTTTAAAAATTAGAAAATCATTTCCACAAAGTTTCTAAATTATTATATTTTAACACCCTCTTTTGCAAAAATACTTAAAAAAATTATCAATTAGTTTTTTTTGCAAATAAAATGATAAGAAAGTACTAAAAAAAAAATTGACCAAAGTAAAAAATTTTTAAAATACTATCTTTTTGATAGTTATAATTTACCTTTCTCCGGTTTTATTACATTATTAATCTCCTCCTATACCCTGTGCAATTCATATGTATAGTCTGTAAGAATACCTATTTCTATTGGTTAATTCTTACTTAGCTTGAGAACAAATTTACATATTTTCAATTTCAAGTAGAATTGAATTTCAAAATTAGAAATTATGACGTAATAAAATTTAAAAAATATTGTTTAAAATACCACTTTTAATTCAATTATAACTTTATTTAAATTATTTAATCTTTTAAAATAACTTTTAAAATAACATTTAATAACTTATTTCATTTCTTAATATTCAATTTATCTATTTTTATTTAAAAAAATTATTTAATTTTTATATTATGAATGTATTCGTCTTTATTACATCATTTAAGCATTTAGAAATAACTACGTAATATTTTAATATTCACTTCTATGATAATAATCATTACATCCAACTCTATAATACACAAACTTTGTTATTAAATTCTAACAAGCGTGTGTGTGAAAGTATACATTAAAAGTCACATGATTAATAACTTTGACAGACGATTTTTAATCTATTCCTCTGCCCAGATTTATAAAATTGCTACACTTATTATATGATATAAAATAATTATAAAAAATTTGGAAGAATAATTTTAAAAATATAGAACTAGATATAATTTTCACCATCATAAAGTTTATTTTTAAAATATATTATATTAATTTTGATTATTAAACATAGTTTATAAATTTAAATACTGTATAACATTTATTTATCTATACGTTTAAGACTATTAAAATTGAGCTTATTGAATATATTTTTAATTATTTATAGCTGTGTTATTTAATATGGCCAGCTTTTACAACCATATGCAACAATATTTAAAGCTTTACATAACTATTTTTAAATGATTTTATATACTACGTCTTCTCTCTAGCTTCAAATTGTACTTTAAAGATATAATTCACTTAATACAATTACCATATTAAAAGAACATATTCTAAATTTAAAATTTTTAGTAATTGACTGTTATGAACTATTACCAACCTATAGAAAAGGGGACAGTATATATAACCATATATTCTCTCAATAAAAAATTTAGATTAAAATCCAAGAATGAATTGAAAATAGCATGCTATTTTTTTTTTTTTAGTTTGTGTGCGCCTATATGAGTCTACGTCATATAGATGTTTCTACTATTTTTTTTTTTTTTAAATACTGCCATGGAGTTAAAACCTTTGCCATTAAAATTAAAAAAATTTTTTTTTAAAAAATTAGGGATATGCTTTAAATAAAATATATATTTATAAAACATATTTGCTATTCTTTGTCTATTTTGTCTTGCAGTTTATTTTATTTTCAGTTTAAATAAAAACTGCTGTTTATTGAAAAGTTCCAACAAATTATTTTTTATAGTCGTTTTTAATTAACCAAGTTTAACAGTGAACAATTACATAGCATTGTTTATCAGTATTATTGGATTAAGAGTACAGTGTAGTATAACTACATAAAGATAATATTTTTGAAGATTTAGTTTCAATAATGATTTATTATTTCTAATGTATACAGTGATGTGTAATCATACAATTGGGGTTTACATTGTTGTTCTAACTATATTGTTAAATCCATTTGGGTTCTGATGAGTCTATGTTGTCCAATATGGTGTGAACATTAGATCTTTCACATATTTGTTATCTGATTGTTAGCCCCTCCCCCTTTTGCCTTGTTGTTAGTTTGGCATATTGTATAATGTCCAAGTGTCTTCAAATGTTTTTGACGATGCCAGGAGTTGGTCTCTCTTCTGGATTTTAATCATTGTTTTGGAAAAAACCTGTTTTATATTAGGTTGTGGGTGTTCCATGATTACTTTACAACGTGTAACCCATATGGCATAGTTCAAAAACACCGAGAGACGTATTATTGAATAGGTTTTAGTATTGATACTATCTTTCAGAGATGAGATCAGTTGGAAATCTATCTTGGTGTTGGAGAGTATGATTTCTCGTCGGATCACTCTGAATCCCATACATTGTGAGAAAAGGTGTTCCAATGTCTCATCGCCGTTCATGCAAATGCTGCAAGTAGGGTCTATGTTGTGACCACGTTTGTAAAAGAGGAAGTGATGAGTAGGTAGTCCATTAATGTTGTATTTAATGAGGAAGTCTAGGTATTTGGTCTCTAGACTCCATCTTTTAAAGTTGGATACCAGTTTCTGATTATTGTAATAAAATGTGTTGATTATAGGATGTAAGATTGGATGGAGGATTGTGTATGCTTGCCATAATGATATTTTAGAATTGAATGTGGAATCATTTATTGGGCAATGCTGTTTGATAAAGCTTGTGTTTCTAGTGATCCATGTTTGTCTGTCTGGTGGGGGTCGGTCAGTGGGTGTTACCTTTTGAAGGAAAGTTTTTTGGAGAATTGTGTTAAAACCATATGATGCTACCAAGTTGTGTATGACATTGCGGGTTTTTTGGTAAATCAATGCCTGAATGGAGTGGAGAGTAAGACCATTTAGCTTTCTTGGTCGCTGAGTGCCTTTGAGGCTGATTGCGACCATTTTACCTTTCCAGAAAAGCCTTGAGCACAAGCCATTTATTTTATTTATGAAGCTTTTGTTGCATTTGATAAATGGAAGAAAATATGCTATTTTTGGCATCACATTCATGTTAATTAGTGCTACCTTGCCAGGGAGGGAAAAAGGTAGACTTGTGACAAGGAAGTGATGAATTTGTTTGTTGTTTCTAGGATGTTATCCTGAATCTCTTGGGTCATTGCTGTGGTAGATTTGAATATGGAAAACCCAAGATATCTCTGTGGCTTGGCAGAGAAGAGGGTGTTAATTTTTCTTCCTGAAACAATTTGCCAGGAGGCAGATTTGCTGGGGTTGAATTGCAGCCTGTATTCCTCAGTATAGCAGCTTAATATTGTTTGTAGCAAAGGAATATGTTTTCTTGATGGTAGGATGATCATTACATCATCCATGTAGGCAAACGTGTTGAATTCTCTGCTTAAATTGGGTATAAAATGACCTGGTAGATTTTTTTGCCAAATCCAGCAGGAGAGGATTTATATATGCGATGAAGCATAGGGCACTGAGGGGGGAACCCTGAGGGAGAGCTTGTGTCGGTTTAAATCCAGAGGTGATATTACCATCCATAGTGATAAAAATTTCCCTGTTGTTTAGTAAGTTGCTTATGATCCGGACAGCAGCTGCAGGAACATCATACTCGGCCAAAATATTTAAGAGTATGTCTATATGTACCGAGTCAAAGGCTGTAGCAATGTCCAGTTGAATAGCTATCGGCCCTGACTTCCGGTGGATTCTGACATAGTCAATGATGGAGATTATGTTGCCCATTGCATGTGCAGTAGAGGATTCCTTCTTGGCATATTGGTTGTTAGATATGTGCTTTAAGACATTTGGTTGGATGAGGTCTTTGATCACAGACTCTACAATTTTAATTAGCAGGGGTGTCATGGAAGTAGGTCTGATGCTTGAGAGATCCATAACCTGATTTTTTTTTTTTTTATAAATGGAACTAGCGCCACTGGGTAAAGGTTAGGTATCACTCTATTACCAGTTGCTAGGTAATCCACCATCTTCTTCATTATGGGAATTGCAAATTGATTGGTGTAGGATTAGGAATCTGGGAATCCCAGGTAATCCAGGATGTACATCATCTGGAAGGGAAGATATTTTCTGTTGGAGTAGGTTTTCTGTGATCCCATGTGGTGCCTGTGGATCAACTTCAGACCAGGATTGTGTGCCATTGAAGATTGCGGTTTGCATTCTTTGCCGGAAGTGTTCTTTTATTGTGTTCATCATAGGTGTTCCCAGTAAGGTTTTCCCGTCTGCAATGATGGAGGTGGGAGTGGTTTTGTTATTTTCCCCTCCAAGTGCCCATCTCAAGTAGCCTTTTGTCCAGTGATGTTGTTGTGATAAATAGCATTTGGCTCTCCTAATGGATAAGTATTCCGCCAGGGATTTTTGTCTTGGACGGTATAGGTTTTTAAGACTATATATATCTTGTGTTTTGATAGGTTGACTTTGGAGCATCTGAAGCTGATTCTTTATTTGTAGAAGATCTCTGAAAAGGCCATTAGGGCCTTTGACTTTCATGGTGTGGTGTTTTAATATTGTCTGTAGGATGCCTATAAATGAAAACCAGGCTTCTTCAGCTGGTCTTGAAAGGATGTTGATTTTGTGAGAATATTTATAAGATTCGGACACTATGGCCTCTGTCATGTTTGATTTTGCTAACATCTGCATGGTTTTGTGAAGAGCCTCTGGGGTTGGGAGGCCAGCCATGGTTTCAAGAGTAACTACAAGGGCCATATGGTCCGAAAACGACACCGGTAAAAGTTTTGCATTTAGATGAAAATGTAAATCTGGTGAATAATATAATAGGTCTATTAGGGTTTGGTGGGATTTAATGTAAAGGAGTAGGATCCGGGAGGAAGGAATCCTTCCCCACACATCAAGTTTCTATTTATCAGTGGAAGAAATTTTAGGTTAAAGCGACCATATGTGGTGTTAAAATCTCCCAATATAAGTAAAGAGCCTGATTTGTTGCTAAGGATAGCATTTAAAATATGAATTATTTTGTGATAGATAGTAGGATTGTTTGAAGTGTATATATAAGCTAGATTTATGCTGTAGCCCCAATAGTCTATTTCTAATAAGATTAAGTTGTTATCCAAATAGAGAATACAGAATTTGTTTGGAGGAAATTTTTTGTTAATTAATACTCCAACCCCTCCAGCTGCTGAATGTCCAACTGAAAATTTAGTGAAGCCCATAGTGGCAATTAATGTTTCTATTTTAGTGTCAGTGTTATTATGGAATTTGGTTTCCTCCATTAGTAGGATGTGGGGAGAGTTAATGCTTATCCAATTTCTAATTGCGTGAGCACGGGCCAATGAGTTGAGGCCACGGACATTAATCCCTGCAATTTTATAGTTCATAATATAGTGTCTCTGCCCCTCCAGCCGGCCCCTGGTCTTGGGGAGAATTTGGAAGTAAATGACTATAATTGGTTTCTTGATCTGATGCTTCTTCCAATGAGAGTTGATGTAGATTTGATTCCATGAGTACTGGAAGGTCCTCATTTTCCATAGAATCTGGTAATTCCAAATAGGGATCATCTTCCATTGGTGCTGAATCAGTATCAGAGTGCTCAGAGGTTTTTCTTTTCTTTTCTTCCCATGACACTTTGTGTTTCCTTTGTGATTCTTGTGAATCTGGTTTTAATGTAGGTAGTTGTGTTATAAACCCAGAATTCATATCGTCATCTGAGCTTGATTTATCCGGAACATCTGATTTCCATTTATTAATATTTGGTATAGCTTGTCGTGTTAGCTCTACTTCTTGTGAAAGATCCTGATTCCAATGTCCAGATAAACCATCCTTTTCCCCCAGGTTTGGAGTTTTGGTATGTGCTGGATTGAATTTTTTCCTTGGTTTATTGGTTTTGCTACTTTCTTTTTGAGGATGTGGAGTTATTGTATTTTGTTTACTTTGTGACTTTCTAGGTGATTGGGTGTTATTTTTGTCTATTTTGATTCTGGTGTCTGTTTCTTCTATTGGAAGTGATTTCAAGTCTGAAGGATTGTCAAGCATTGATTCATAGCCCTTTTTTCCAATGTTGTACTGTTTATTGACTGAATATTATCTGTGTATTGGTTTGAAATGAGATGAGGTGTACTTGATGTAGTTGTTTGTTTATCATTTCTATTTTTGGTTGTATTGTTGTGGAATTCCATTTCAGTTTGTTGGGAAAGATTTTTATCTTGATCTTCATCTCTAGATATTATGTGGTCTGGTGTTACATCTGTGGGAGTTATGTCTATAGATTCGGTATAGTTTGATGTTGAAGCCCTGTGTTTATCAGTGTGGTTTTCAATATTATTGTCTGTTTTAGGTGACTGTTTGGTGTCTGTAGTGGTTGTTGTTTCTATATTCTTTCCATTGCAGTGGTGGAACTTGCCTTTCTTTTGATTGCAGGTAGTGCAGATACGTGCCAAACAGTCTTTTATAAAGTGTGTCCTTTGTAAACAGTGAAAGCACTGAGGCTGCACCCCCCTGAATGTTAAGACCATTGGTGAACCTCTTGCATTAACTACAGTAGGGATGTCAGTGGAAGAAACATTTTTTTTCATGGCTAGTGAGAAGATTGCTGCGTTTGATATTATGTTTCCGTTCAAGATGGGGTCTGGAAGGAATTTAAATTTTGATACAGTGCCATAGGGATTGAGGATATTTTGGAGCTCTTGTTCAGTGAATCTTGTTAGGCAGTTTTTGATTTTCCCTTGTAGTATCATAGGTCTATTCATTTCTACAGTGCAAAGTATTTTATTTCCCAGTATTTTAATATTGTTTTTAAATTGGAGCCTGTCTGCCCAGGTCTTAAATTCTATTGCCAAATATCTGTCATTAGGATGTGTTAGTATTTGATAAATCCCCAACTCTGAATCATGTTGTTTAAATACGGAATATAAATGCTCCATGAGGAATTTGTATAATGATAAGTTTTCATTCGTTACTGCTAGGATTAGAGTTTTGTCATTGTAATAATTTTGGAAAGATTTATAGAGCATGTTTGGAATAATTTTGTGTAAATTATAGTTTATGTTTTGATGCATTTCGTCGGTAATATTATTATAATTTAATATCTTAATTGATTGGGGGTGTTGATTGTCTTCTGTTGTGATTTCTCTTTCATATTTCGATATGCCTATAAGCATTTCATTAATATTGCTGACCGAGTTAGTCTCCGCGGTTTTAATGTCTTTGTTGATACTTAAAGCGTTAGCGTAGGATATAGATTTTTTTGGAAGGGTTTGTATTTGTGAGTCTGTTTTGAAATGTGCGAACGATGTAGATATTAAAGGTTCATCTAGTTTGAAATTTTCATTTGTTTGTGAATGGGTTTTGTTTATTTTCATTTTATCCGTTATTTCGTTTTTTTTTCCCGAAATACTGTTGACAGTCTCTGGTGTTACAGCAGCGAATTTGGTGGCCTCTGGTGATTTAAAAAAAATTTTTCCCTTTCTTCAGATAGATTTTGCTGATATTTTATTTTTTGTTCCAAATTATTCTGAGAGTGTTTCATGGTTGTGGATGAATTGTGTTTATTTACTTCTCCTAAAGGAGTTTGGGAAATACGGTGAGTGTTGTTACTGTTTTCGTATGTATTATTAATATTGGCTGTTATTTCGCCTGATGGGAAACCAACACTATTGCATATAACTGACGAAGTTTGTATAATTTTTTGCATTTTAATGTTGTCAGTAATTATTTGGTGCTTAGCATGAGCCTGAGATTTGTTATTATAGCTATGAAGATTTCGGCCATCGTTTCTGTTGAACGACTGAGTGTGACAATTTAAGCTTGAATTGCTATGTATATTATCTAGATTATCACATTCCATTTTTAAATATATAAAACTTCTCTTACCTTGTATTTAGGGGTTTGGAATGGGGTTTGATACCCCCTTTCCTGCTGATTTCAATTTTGAGGAGAGCTATCATTCACGTTGTTTGCTGTTTAAGAACTGGAAATGAGATTTTTTTTTTTTTTTAAAGATTTGTGCCTTGAATATTATGGAATGTGTAAAGACCATATATATTATTTCAAATAACCTAATCAATAACTAATTATTTTTTTAAAAAGCTGCTTATTCATTTTCCATATAATCAATTTTAAAAAGGAAGAGATTGTAGAACTTAATATCTCTAGGGTATGATTTTCTCTTTAACTGCTGGTGAAAATGACATCATATTTGGATTTATTTATTTTTATAGATATCAAACATTAATGTAATCTCATTCTATTTGAGACTTGCTTTATTCTCTCTATGAATGAATAATTAGAGGTTTATTCTCTCTAAGAATTAATAATTAGATATCCGTTTGTTGATCAGTGTTGAATAAATAGGTGGATTGCTAACAAACAAATTACCTGAAAAAATTGTTATCTGATTTGAGAATTCTTTAGCTTAACTCACTCTGAATTTGAAAACTGAATCCATGGCGTTTTTTGTTTTGTTTTTAAAGGTGTGGTATGTTAGCTTTATACACTAACCATAATATTATTCATATTAAAAGTTGGAGGTAGGAAAAAGTCATATAAATAAATATGGTTTATCATCTATCTGTTATTTACTTCTCAGTATGGGTTAAATATTTAATTAAAGCAATATTGGGAGACAGTTGTTTGTTTTTTTTCATTTTAGATATATTATAGCAGTTAGATAATATTAGCATAAGAAATGGATATAGAAAAAAAATAGCACTGTTAGGGAATTACTGACTAAAAATATGCTCTTGCTAAGATATTTTCTGGGCAATAAATAGAATAAGGATTATCAAAAAACAAATTCAATGTTTCAGCAAAAACTATATGCCATTTTTAAGCTCAAGTTTGGAAGTAGTTGTAGTCCTTGTAAAATTGTGCCCTTTAAAAAGAGTTTTTGGCTTGTATTTTCATTTAGTTTTAGGGAATTACTGACTAAAAATATGCTCTTGCTAAGATATTTTCTGGGCAATAAATAGAATAAGGATTATCAAAAAACAAATTCAATGTTTCAGCAAAAACTATATGCCATTTTTATGCTCAAGTTTCGAAGTAGTTGTAGTCCTTGTAAAATTGTGCCCTTTAAAAAGAGTTTTTGGCTTGTATTTTCATTTAGTTTTGGTAAATATACTTCTCTATAAAAAGTTACTTTTCTTCTTCTCAGTACCTATATACTGGCCACCTCAATACTCATTATTTAACTCATATTTTTTTAAAGTAATAATTTATTCTTAATAGTAATATTAGCAGTTATGTTTTAAATGAAATAACGATATATTTGTGTTAGGGAGGGAACTTATGATTTTTTATTTTGCATTTTAAAAGTAAATATTATTTTGCATTTTAAAAGTAAATATTATTTTTCTTTGTGCATTTCTTTCCCCACTGTTGATCCTATGATAAGCCATTAGAAGATTGAACTTTTTTTTCTAACAGTTTGAGCATGGTATATATTATCAATAATATTTTTTTAATGATATAAAATCTTTTTACTGCTTACATGATATACATAAGGGAGGTGTAAAAATGAATTAACAAAAACATGAATTTTTTTTTGTATTCTGATTCCTAACTATAATGGAATCTACATTTTAGAACATTTATTAGACTTATTTAATTATTACATTGGAAACAAAAAAAAATTGTCAAAAAATAGAAACAATTCAGTAATTAAATTTCTAGTAGAGAAAATATCACAAAGACAATACTGGATAAAAAAGGGAGGTATAAAAAAATGTTTAATAACTGAACAGATAAATGAAATAATTATGGAAATTATAAGTAACATAGTCTCAAATACTACTCCATGATAAAGATATCTTCAATTTTTTTCCATAGAGAAATAACAAACAGGTTCATACTCATTGGACTAGTCAATTGCAAAGTTTGTGATGAACTTTAATGTTTTTTTTTTTGTTATTCCTTCAGCTAGATGCCCATTAAATCAAGTAATAATTTGATGACTAGGTGAGAGGGGTATAAATTAGAAACCTGGAAAAGGTTTTAACCGTGCTTTAAACTTACATTGTTATCTTGAAAATAAAATTCAGTTCCATCAAGATTTGAACTTTAGATATAAAGAATGGGGTAGAAATGTGTTTATGACTATAACAACTAATAAATAAGTTGCAAAAATATGAGTAAATATACATAAAAACATTAAAATATGTAAATTTAAGCATTCTAATGATGATTTGAGTATAAAATAAATTGACTTTTATGCATAATAAAGCAATTTAAATAAATTTTTATATCCATTTTTATTTTATTGCAATGAGGAATTTATAAATATGAATTAAATACTAATTGCTGTGGTATATAACTGCTTTATATGTGAGATCTCATGTTATATATTTATAGAAAATATTTCTACTAAAAAATAAAGTTAACTATTCATTCTGCTTAAACACACTATATATTGTGTATGTTAGCAATTAAAATATATAACAAACTGAGTGAAAAGCAAACATTCAATTATTTCACAAATTAAAGTTTTATTGAATTATCTTCTGAACCAAAAATGGAATAATAGGACCATGGTTAAATTGTCACTCACAAGCAAAATACCATGAATTAACTCTGTATGGCATCAAAAACTTTATAATATAAACATGGGTCATATATCAACACAAACTTATGTGACGTTGCCTTTTTAGTTTAGCATACATATTGTACATTTCTACAACCATTTTTTTTAGATATCACATGATCATTTTCTATGCACAAGCCTTGCACTCATTGATAACTAAGGTTTGCACTAGATGGCACTACTATGGGGTGGACGGTTATGTATCATGGCAGCAATAACAGTGTGAGCACGCATATGTATATAAAGTTGAAAGGAAAAGTAGAAATAAACAAAATTTTTTGGAAATATTTATTGTATTACATTGGAATAACAGTTAAATTTTGAATTTAAAAAATTATTATAAATTAAACATTTAAAAGGTCTTTTTAATGTTTTACTCTGATTTTGATAATTAAAACAAGCATGTTTTTATGTTGCATTAGATAGATATATGGGAATTATAAAATTCCACTATTTATTTTTAATTAGATTAAGATTTTTTTTTTAAACTAAAGCTTATAAAATTTAGCAGAATATACTCTGTTATTGGAAGGTTTTTTAGATAAAAAATTTGCTTATTAAAGTAAATTGAAAAAGAGTCATTAACTTGTTTTTTTAATCAAGATAAAGAAATTTTTTTTTTGTCTAATTATTGTTTTCAAATTTCACAATATACTATAAAAAGGTGGATTTGAATCATTTAAAAGATATAGAACACAAGTTTTATAACATTATTATTATGAAGTTGTAACTGAAGACAAGGTAGTTTGAATTCACATAGAAGCAAGGGTCAGCTTTTTTGTGTTTCATATTGCATATATGTGTATTAGATAGCATGCCTTATGTCTACAAATTATAGTGACTGAATGGTAACAGTTACTGGATTTACCCCTTTCCCAAAAATTTCAATAATTCAGTCGACTCTTAGAATGGACCAGTTTACCAAGAGATCTCAGTGATAGTCAGTTTGCTGAAGGATTATTGTGATATGACTTTATATTTATGCTGATTAATCTAATACAAAAGGAAGCACCGATGAAGTTATAGCCACATATATAGTATGCATACAGGAGATATACTTCATGAGCAAATATTAGTTGGTGATGAAAAAATTATTAAAATAACTGCAGTTAAAAACATTAAATTACAAGATTTAAAAGTAAATAACTTTTGTCTAAATTATTCAAATAATCTAAACAGGCATTAACCTGTATTCAATGCGCTTTAAAATTTGCAATAATCAAGTATATTTTGCTGATAGAGGGATATATGCTTGATTATTGTGAATTTTAAAGCACATTGAATACAGGTTAGTGCCTGTTCAGACTATTTACATAAGCTTTCTGTGCACTATATAAATTAATTATTACTTCTAAATTATTCAAGTAAAACTAACATATGTATCCAGTTGGAGAACAATAGAATTTTTTAAATTGAATCTAACGATAATGTCTTTTTTTAAAAAAAAACTTTACTTACAATCAAAAAAATAGTGGACTAAGGAGTAATTTTGATTTGTAGGAGGTTAATAATAATAATACATACATACGTGAAAATCTAATAAGGTTTTATAAGTTTATTATTTTTGATAAATGAAATATCCAAGGATATATACATTAGTATGTGCAGATATTCATACACATATATATTAAAATTAATTTGTTTTATATAAATGAATTGATTCTTTATAACAATTTGAATGTTACAGCACATCTATGTGCTTAGACATGTGTGTCATGTAGACTCATATATATTAAAATCAGCCATCAAACGTTAAAATTATGTATTATAAAAATGAATTTTTATTATTGGTTCATGGCAATTCAAAATTGTTAATTTTAAATTATAAAGTACATCCGTGTGCATATATATAGGTGTTTTTATGTAAACATCTAGAAGTATATGTAAATTAGAATGTAGTAGCATATTTTTTGTATTCTAATCAAAATCAGAATGCTGAATTGATGGCCTATTCAACAGACCTAAATTTAATTTTATTGTTATTAATAAATTTATCTTTTATTAAGTTTATTCCAGTGAATTTATTTAATCCTAGACTAGGTTTAGAACATTCTATATTAGTATTGTCTCTTGTTCACAATAACAGTTATAGAGCTCTTACTCCCTGAGCTGAATTTTTATATAATTGTCTGTTATACAGATTGAGGTTTATGTTTAATGTTACGGGCATTCAGATAATGATGTTGATCTCCCTGGATGGCACAAAGGTTATATCATTTAATGTCCATGCGCAATGGCCAGTACATTCATGGTACTAAATGGCTAGGTCATTGGTGATGATCAGGATGTTTTATACATCAGCATTGTTTGATTATTTTTTGGGGGGTTAGCACCTGAGTCTGTGCATCCAAATTTTTGTGTTGTATTGCTGCCCCATGTTTAGCAGTAGCTAAATAATTAGCCTGGTCAATAGTAGACCCATTTTAAATCCAATCACAAGGTTGATGGTTGATATTATTTTTTTGATCATTCATAATAATGAATGATTATTTTTCTATGTAATGCTGGATGAACTTATAGTTAGTCTTTGTTTTTGCTGATCATTCAGGATGATCATATTCATTATATCATATTTAAAATTAGACTAGTATTTGACTTAGTGGTGGTAATGATTTTCCTTCACCCCAGGTTCACACTGAGTTTGTACCATTACAAATTATTGTTTATGTAATCTCCCCCCAAGCTTGGCAAAGGCTAAATAATTACCTGGTCTATAATGGACCACTTTCAAATCCAGTCACAAAGTTCACTTGATTTTATTTTTTTGATCATGCATGATGAAGAATGATTTATTATTATTATTCTTTAAAGCTGGTGAACGTATAATTAATTTGATCCTTTTATGATCATTTATGGCCACTATATTTATTATGTTTCTTGTATATTTAAATTAGACTAATTTTTGACTTGAGGGGTTAATAATGAGTGTCATCCTTCCTGGTTCCCTCTATGTTCTTCCTACCATTACAAATAGCTACTCAACTGTGGGCCTGATGATGATCAAATGCTGTTGGCCATAACTACAAAATTACCACTCAACTTGATCTTAAATATAACCACATTTGAGAAAGAAAAGAAGTATGCATTTTATGCAAAATTAATATTAAAATTTCTGTGAAATATGCGACAAGAATATTGAGGATTAAGTTATAAAATAGTAATTTTAATGTAGATTTGAAGTGTTTATGTTTAGAGTTGAGTAGAAAATTTATGATTTTTGGAGATTGGATTGAGTTTTTGACTGTTGGAGTTTGTTTAGTTATATTTTCAGTTTTGATGACAGATGGAGGGTTTTGTCATTGGCTTGAGGATACAATGTTTTCATGCAACTCTAAGTGGTGTTCTATCTCAGACATTGCTCCAATCTGTTGATTTCCCATTGTTTATCATGGTTCAGTTAATAGTCCTTCCATGATCCGTAGCCTCTAAGCCTCCAAGAAAAGAAACAAGGCTTAGTTTAGTATTTCTCACCCTTAAGTCTACAAGAAAAGGAGCAAGGCATGAATTTGTATTTTCTAGCCCCTAAGATTTGAAGGAGCAGGGTTTTACAAAGCAGTTTGCATTTTTTGTTTCATATCAAGGATTTTAGTAGCTTAGTATCTAAATTGAAGTAGCTCTCTTGGTGTTCATGCTGCATTGTGAACTTACTTCAGAATTGTAGGTTACCATTAATTCTGTTAGCTGCCAGATCTGTAAAAAATTGATGATTACATAGGTTGAGGTATGAACTTTGTGTTAATTATATATGTACATTTTGTAAAATATTGTTAGTGGTGTTTCATTTCTCTTTATTTTCCCATGAGGAGAGAAATGAGCTGGTTGTCTCTTGACATGCAACAACATAGTAGTGTATGCATGTATATGTAAAATTGAAAGGGAATGTAGAAATAAACAAAACAATATTTTAGGAGATATTTATTGTATTACGCTGAAATAGCAGCCAAATTTTGAATTTAAAACATTATAAATTAAACATTTAAAACGATTTATTTAATGTTTTACTCTGATTTTGATAATTAAAACAAGCATGCTTTTATTTTACAATAGATATACTGATTTTTTTTAATTTAAGCTTGTGATAAAATTTGGTATAATATATTTCATTGTTGGAAGGATTAAAACTATTTTTTTGGATAAAAAAAATTGGTTTTAACTAAAGTAAATTGAAAAAGGGTCATTAACTTGGTTTTTTAATCAAGATAAAGAAACAAAAATCTGCTTAATTATTGTTTGCAAATTCCACAATATGCGATTAAAAGGTGGATTTAAATCACTCAAAAGATATAGAGCACAACAGTTTTACAGCACTATTATTATGAAGTTATAATTGAAGGCAAGAGGTAGAGCTACTGTTGATGTTACAGTGGTAGTTTGAATTCAATTGAATGCAAGGGCCAGCTTTTTTCTGTTTTATAGCACATATATGTATATTATACGCTTGCCTTATGTCTGCCAAATTATAGTGATTGATTGTCAACAGTTACTGGATTTATACTTTTTCCAAAGATGCCAATAATTCAGTCTACTCCCGTAGAATGAACCTGCTTACCAAGAGATCCCAGTGATAGTAAGCTTGCTGATGACTGTATCATTATATAGATTTGTGTCATGTACACATATTAAAATCAGTCATCAAATCACATACATTTTATGACAATTCAAAGATGTTAATTTTAACTTATTATATAGCATATCTGTGTGCTTATATATATATATAGGTATGTTTATGTAAGAATCTAGAAATATATATAAATTACACTGTAATAACATATTTTTTGTAGTATTCTAATCAAAATCAGTGTGTTGAATTGATAAAGTTAACAGATCTTAATTTTATTGTTATTAATAAATGTATATTTTATTAAGTTATTTCCAGTGAATTTATTTAATCCTAGGCTAGGTTTAAAACATATTTTAGTATTGTCTTGTTCACAGTAACAGTTATAGAGCTCTTGCTCTCTGAGCTGGATTTGTGCATAATTGTCAGTTATAGAGATTGGGGTTATGTTTGATGTTATGTACATTTAGTTGATAATTTCATTATTTTTTTATAATGCTGGATGATACAAAGGGCATATCCTTTTAAGTTTCTGCACTAAATTTTATTTTATTAATTAGAAATTAAATTTAGTTTGCCAGTATATTATTGATACAAAGTGGCCAAAGGACATTTATGATGATCAGCAAGTTTTAGTATCCCAGCATTATTTTTTAATTGTTATATTCTTATGGATTCGCACTTAAAGTTGTGCATCCAAATTATTGTTTATGTAATTTCCCCAAGTTTGGCAAGGGCTAAATAATTAACCTGGTCTATAATGGACCACTTTCAAATCCAGTCACACAGTTGACTTGATTTTTTTGATCATTCATAATGATGAATGATTATTATTGTCTGATGCTTGGTGAAGACTTACCATTAATTTGTCTTTGCTGATCATTCATGGTCATATTTATTATTCATGATTTGTATTTAATATTATATTTGAATTTTTATTAACTGGAGTGATGATGATTTTCCATCACCCCAAGTGCATCCCTGTTTTGTCCATACTATCACAATGGAGGGTTTGCTATTTTCTTAGGTAATTAATTGTTACAGAAATAAAATAAAAATATATGAAGTTTTCTCCCTTTTTGTTTAACAAAAATTTATTTTACAGGGAATTAAAATAATACTTTCACACTTAAAAGATTTTTTTAAATAATGCTTTTATAAATAGCCCACTAAAAAGTAAAAAATAAAGTAATAATCCATTTCGTAAAAGCATTTGAAGCTTTTTGGATTTTTATGATTTTGGGTCTCAAATACTTTTATGAAATGGATTATTACTTTATTTTTTACTTTTTAATGAGTTATAAAAGCATTGAAATGGATTATTACTGTATTTTTTACTTTTTACTAGGCTATTTAAATAAAATAATTTTCTTCACAACTTGTTTCTTGTTTTTTTTCATAAGAGAGCGCTTGCTGTCAGTGATTTTGACAGTTGTATTCATTTTAAATTTGGGAATGGGGAAAAAACAAATTTCTCTAACCTTTTTTTTTTTTACAAAATATTTATGAAATATTATTTTACAAGAATAATTCAGATTATAGTAGGAAATATTTATTTTTAATTAATTATGTAAAATAATATTAACCAAATTTTAAGGACCTTTTCTGGGGAAAGTAAGGTTGTGAGTTGAAGTTTTAATCAGGGATCAGATTTTTTTTAATTGTTAAAAATTAAAAATGTGGACATCCTAACAGAAATACAGGCAGGACAAGATTAATGTAAAAGCATTTAATAAAATATACATTAGATTCATTCTCAAAACCTAATTATATGTTGATTATTTCCACATTAATGTTTTTACTTTTCTAATTAAGAAATTTTAAAATTTTAATGAAAACTGATATTTTGTCTCAAATGAAGGTGACAGTTACCTTAGAAACTCATATTTAGAAAATGTGCTGTTGATTAAAAAAAAAATGAATAAAATGGAATAATTTAGTAAAATAGGAAAATGGCTGTAGAAATTTACATTATAATAATCAGGTATTTATTTATTATAATAATCAATAAAGCAAGTCATATATAATGTGACATTGCTTTTAAAAGCTTGAATTTACAAATATGTAATATAGGGAGCATACCAATATCTCAAACAAGCTCTTATTTAATAAGTGCGGTAAGAGAAAATATTTAAAATCTTTATCTAGAATATTCTTATCCCCAGTACAATTGGTTTTGACTTTATGGCTCACGTCAGTGAAGAGCTAGAACATTCTGACACTAGATCTAAAATATCAACTCAAAATCCAGCACTTATTTAATACAAAACTATTGAGAAGGAAATCGGAAATTTTCAGTCACAAAATGTCTTCAAATCCAGCTATCTAATTCAAATAGCTATATGGGACTGAACCAAATTTAGATCTACCACACATTAATAGTCTTAGTATTGCCAAAGCCTTAAAAGTAAAATTATAATAATCAATAAAGCAAGTCGTATATATAATTTATATTATGTATGATCGTTGAAAAATGTATCAAAATTACCTAAGTTTAATAAATAAATAGCCAAAAATAATAAATATTTACAATGTGTTTTCCTTTTTTTAAAAAAAAAACAACAACAAACTAAAGCAACATTTCAAACTTTTGTTTGCAATTAGGTCCAGATAACTTTTATAAAAGATTTGCATACTAAGACTACCCCCAAAGTTTACATTTTACTCTGTGGACCTGGAATATGCTGCTCTACTACAATACATTTTTCTCTTTAAAAACATTTCTTCATAAAGGCTACTAATCACTTTCAAATATTTTTATTTTTTTCATATGTCTGTAATGCTTCATGCTCCAATTCCCTGTGAACATGTTTCTCATAATCTATAAATCTTATTAAAAATATTTTTTGGATTCTATTCTCAATTTGTTTTTGGATATCTTTTTTTTCCTTAACAGCCATATCCAGTTTTACATTTATTTTAGTAATTTTTTTTAAGACTTCCTCTCTATATATCCATACCATTTCAATTGTTTTGATTTCTTTATTAAAGTGTGTTCAGAATTATTATTTTTCAATTTTTATATGCTTATCTATTCTTTTTTTTAACCTTCATCCAAATTTTCATCAGTAAATTCTGTAATTGCCAATTTCCTTTCCATTTTTTTTTTCAAATACCAAATCTTACTTCTATATCTTCATTTTTAACCATTATTGATTTTCTGCAGGATGAAGATATCTTCAAATTCAATTCTTTTTTTCCATCTCTAGCTTCTTTTCTTTATGTCACATCAGCACACTTCCTTATTTTATCCATCCGTCTCACATTCTCTTTCTAGGCCCTTTACAATCTCTTGGAATACAGATTAAGATTTCAATTGTCCATCGATTATCATCTCTTCTAGCAATAGTCCAGTCCAACTCCACTTCAGTTTCTTAATTCTTTCATTGATGTCAGTAAGACCTATTTGTTCTCTCAATCATGTATTTCAGTTTTGATGTCTTCTTGTTACCTTAACATTTCATTGAGTTGCCTGGAGTCTCTGTATTGCCCTTCTGTTAAGTGTCCAAGTCTCAGATTCTTAAATAAGAACTGGTAACACTTTTATTAAAAACCTTCGTTTTCAAATTCATAGACATTTTCATTTTTAATATTAAATTATTTCTACCAAAAGCACTCCAACCAAGTTTAATTCTAAGATTAATTTCATTCATTATGTTTTTGTCTGTAGTAATAATCTGACCAAGATATGTATAGTCGTTATCTTCTAACTCATCATTATCAATCTTTAATATTTTTTTTTTTAGAAAATCCATTGAACAGTAGTCTTGTTAACACTTTTAATCCTACTTTCTTAATTTCATCTGATAACTCTTGCAATATTTCCTGAGATGGCTTAAATAATCTCCCATTTACTTCTATTCCCTTGGCTTCCCATTTTAATTCACAAAATACTTATTGTAAAACTGTTATAAATGGTTTTGGAGATATGGAGTCACTCTGACATACACCCATCTCAATATTAATCTTTTTAGTATCATTATATAATCTAACTGTTGTTGTTGCATTTTTATAAATAGTCTTCAGAATTTAATATACTGGTTTTATACCTTGATGATCTAATGCTTTAATTATTGGAGAAATTCTTGTAGAATCCAATGCTTTTTTATAATGTACAAATCCAAAGCATAATGGCAATTCATATTCATTGGTCCTTTTTATAACTTCTCTTAATACTTGGAATATAATCCACTGTACTAAAACTACCTTTAAATCCAATTTGTTCTTCTGTTTGGTCAAAATTCAGAGTTCATTGTAGACAAGTTGTAATTCTTAATAACTTTTTATCAGCTTTTTTAAATATTAATATTAATATTGCATTCTTCCAATCATCTAGCACATCTTTATCATTTAGGTATTTTCTATAAAAATTTATCAAATCTTTTTTTATTTCTTCTCCTGCTTCTTTTAAGATATCGATTATAATTCCATCATTACCTGGAGCTTATCCCTTTTTTATAAATATAATTGCATGTCTCACTTCTTCATTTAAAATCTTTGGTAGTTTAGAAGCTATAATAGTTGTAGGAAATACTTTTCTTTGTTTTTTATTACTATGTAATTCTTGATAGAAATTTACACATTTCATGATGTCTTCTCTCTTTTTAGTAATAGTTCCATCTTTTTTTATTTTATTTCAGAAATGAGTTTTTTACCAATACCAAAGTGTTGAATTATAATCTTGCGACTTTTATTCTCTTACTGTAATTTTTTCTGGTTCACAATTATCCTTTTTTTATATCATTATCCTTTTTTTTCATACCATTATACAAAATTCCAGATTTTCAGTCCTTATTAATTCATTTTTATATATTGTATTTTCATATTTCTTTTTTTCTTCATAAATTGTCTTGTCTCAGTAAAAATTTTACTGGTCAATTGCTGCTTTTTTGTACCAGCTATCTTTATCACACATCATAAAAGTGTATCATTTATCTTCCTATTGATTTCATTAAAATCTGAGTCATGTTCAAAATCTCTTAATGCTTGAAAACGATTTGTAAGTTCTAATTTAAATTCATTGAAATGTTTCTGAAGATTAGGAATATCAACTGTGAATATTCTTTTCTTTTTTCAATAATTATTGTCTCTTTAGTTTTGCATTAACGTGTATCTTACATCTCACTAATCAATGATCACATCCTGTGTTGAATTTATTAAGAACATTACAATTTTGAAATGAATATTTTCTATTAGTCAAAATGTAATCCAATTCTGCTGTACCTTAATTTGAATGTACTGTATCTGAGGGTTTAATAATAACCAGTCAGACTGCAAATATTATTGATACAAATACAACTTCATTGGTTACATTTAAGAAGTATATGAGAAGATAAATTTTTTGAAAGTGCCCAGCCACTTAATATTATTAATATTACAAGTTGTATCTTGGCTTTACCATTAACTGCATCCCAGAACATTTAAACATATTAAAATATTAATTAGTTCTTAGTCTGAGCAACATAATGAAATGGACAGCGTGCAGAATAGAGTGTGTATCATTCTTTCTCAGGAAATAAAGTAATAATAACTCATTATACTTCACTACCGCCAGCACAATTTAGCTATTAACTGTCTTCTTTTTTTATTATTCCTTGACTGCTATGACTAAAGCTGCATTGTAAGAGATTTCTACTTCGCTACTTTTTTCATTAAGTTTTCATTTACATCTATGCAAACAAGGGTCTATATACAGTACACTCTTTCATTCTAATTTTAAAACTATTTCAGCACACAATTTACACAATTAGGAAAGGACAATTGCTAATAAACACAGACATACTAACATGGTAGAAATCTAATTGGACATTCCAGGATGCTTCTATCTCTGTTTCTTTTAACATTTTTCTCAAAAAGAGAATTTATAATATAGTTTTTTCTGCAAACTTCACATGTCTATGTACTTTCTACCACCATTTCCAAATTTACCTACAACATTTTTATCTTTCAATTGTTTACTAATTTGAGCATTAAAGGCTCCCATGACAATTTTAAAATGTTTTGTTTGATGATAAAAACATTTGTACATCCATATAAAAATCCTTTTCAGTCATCATCCCAATGAGAACTTGTTGGGGAGTAAACCTGAACCATCTGCATTTGATATCAATCTCCACAATGTTGTTCTTCCACTTTTATTTATAATGAATCCTACTTCACTTGTACTTCCAATGTTGATGCCTTTGTAGTACAATATATGTTCACTTTTTAAATCAATTGTCTTTTCACTTTTTTTTTCTAACTTCACAAAGTGCAATAATGTCCCATTTAATATAAGACAGTTCTTCTTCCAATTCTTGCAATCTTCCTTCATTTGAAAATGATCTGCAGTTGTAAATATCAAATAAAAAGTGATCATCAAATGGCAGCCTGGGTTTGCAATGAGGAGAGTCTTAGCACCCTCAGCCTTCAATTACCAATTATCGTCTTGGCTGGTGACTTTACAGCCTCCTGGGATTAAGAGTCATGATTTTATTTTTTTTGGCATGGTTGTAAATATCTATTGGGCTGGGGGGAATCTTCACACATTCATTTTGCCTTCAACAAAACTCACTTATTTACAGTTAAGAGCTATCAGGAAACTGAGAAGAAAGACTGTAATGTGTCTTGATTTTAAACTTACTTAAAGGCCAATAAACTTACTGTGCTGGCTAATGCATGTTGGTGAACAGCCCATCCATGTTCCTTATATACTATGTGAATAATCACAGTAATTACAGTTGCAATGACGAGAATGGAATGGAGACATATTAAGAGTTTGCCCTCCAAGATGAATCACAGGATCTTTTTACAGTTAATAGCAAATTTCTTTTTGTAGCCTTACTTCCATATTCTTTTGACTATTGTTTATCATTTATTGTCTTTTGATATATTTTGATCCCACAACACCCCATTTGCCATTGTTATAGCTTTCCTACCCATTGCATGTCTTTTTCTTCTAGTTTATATCTATCGTTTACCTTTGTTTAATCTTCATGCTTAAATAATTATATTTCTCAACTTTTATATCCATTTTTCCATTATTACATTCTATTATATGTCTCCAGTTACTTTTTGTTTTATTGTATCTTTGTAGAAAACAGCTTTTAGATTTTCCTAATATTGTATGTACTTGAAAAAGAACCTCACCTCATAATTTTTCTTTTACATAAGTAATTTTTCAGCTATGAAGAGCAGGATTTTATGGTTGGAAGTTAAAGCAGTTAAAATTTGATGATATTAAAACATATATTCTTGCATGCCTTAATTAAATAATTTACCTATTGATATAAGCAACATTAACTTTATCCTAGAATGGATTGAGTTATCAATATTATGGGAGATTTTTCCTCAAATAAATTATTATATAAAAATCTTAGAATGTGAAATGAAGATAGGATTAATTATATTGCATGAAACTGATATTAGAGATTCTTTTTTTTTTTTTTTTTTGGATGATTTATGAAAGTTATTTTGAATGGATACTTTCCAAACTTAAAATGCCATGTAAGAAAATATCTTGTTTCTTCTCTAATATACTAATTACTTTATAAAGAATAAAGATATAAAAAAAAATGGTGGAACTTTTAGTTATACCAAATTTTACAGAGATTCACAGATATTAATAAAAGTAAAGGTTTTCAGCTAGCAGACATATCATTTATGCACACAGTAATAACATAGGTTAGTGGTAGTATTTATTTTATGTTTTTTTTTTAGATAACTTAACTATTAATAAAATGTCTTAAAGGAATCTGTAAAAAGTAAGAGATAAATTTACTAATGACTTTATTAAGACCTTCATTTCTGCCACGGTAACTATAAATTTGATTTGTAGTTGGTAGTTTGTTTTTATTAACATCTAAAAGGATCAGTAGCTACTAAAATCCATTTATGAAACAGATTAGCATTTATGGCATGTTCTGAGTTTGTCTATGAGATTCCACTTGCATCTAGGAAGATCGATTCAAGCTTGCTTTATTATAGGATCTTGGGGGTGGTGGGTATTTGAAATCTATTTCTGCACCATAAATTCTTTGATTGTAGATTATTTTTAGGTGAATATCCAAAAAGAGGATCATGATTTGAGATGAGTTTTGAATGGTGAAATTATGTCTGAGTTCTTGTCTAGTCTAAACTACTTAACAGCTTTTTATACATTTTTTGTGAGGCAGCATTTTTTCTGTTATCTGGTAGTGGAATATATAAAATAAAATAAAACCACTGCATAGGAATGGACTTGATTCTGCCAGTAATACTTATACAAATATCGTTATTAAATTTTAGATATAAGGTTTTCTCAAAACAAATGTTAATCAAAGATTTTTTTTTTTTAAAGTAATAAAAGATTTATAAGTTCTTGAACCTTGATTTCAAAGATATTTTCAATGTGTGTTTGCCATTTGTAAAGTTAAAATCAAGAATATTATGGAACTTAAATATAAAATATCTAAAAATTTCTGATCACTATATTTTATATTCATCTTGTGATTTTAAATATTATTTGTACTGTGAAATTTGCTCTAGAAGGTTATTGGTTATTCAATCCATTTACTGCAGTTTACATTGACATACAACCTAGAACTAATTTATTTTCCAAAACAGTCATTTAAATAGAAAAACATAAAAATATGTATTCACATTAATTGCTACACATAATATGCAATAAAATAAAAATTAACAGATTATTGATTTAGATATATATATTACTCAGATCTCTTTCTTGTTTGAAAATTATTTATTTGATACTATATATATTCAAACACTTGTTTGTGGATTATAAAGCCAACTAAAATCAATCTTTTACAAGTATAAACAAACTTTGCTAATAAAATCATTTCTATTTTCTTGCTTGGAAATTATTTTTCCCCTCCATGTTATATTATAAGACTAAAGTCAGTCTTTTAAAAGCAAAAACTTACACTGATTTATTGACAATTTTATGGCTTTTTCATATGGATTTTTTCCCACAATGATAATCAGCCTTCTAATTCTGATTTTCAAAATTATGGATAAAAATTACTATATGTATGCGACAAAATAATTTGTATTGCTAAATATATAAATAAACAGGCAAATTAAATAACAAGAGTTGGTAACTTAAATCTTACAAAACATGACAAAGGTGACGTCATTGTAACATTTGCCTCCATTATACAAATGTTAATTTAGTGAGGGGAAATGTCTGCTTTACAATTTGTTTGTAGTTGGAGCCTTCATTGTAGCAGATCTCACTGTAATATGTGTGGAATGTTTTGAATTATAAAATCTGAATTGTACTTTATATTTTTTCTGTGAATTTATTATTAAGTGTTGATATTAGTAATTTTTAATAGATTCCTAGTACTAATTATTTCCCCTCATTTAGCTTTTTTTTCCTCCAGTCCTTTGAAGAACAATAAGATTGAGATTTAACTATATATATAATATTGGTTTTGTATGTAAGTTTTTGTTTTTTTATAGTAGTATTACTGAAGATTCTTATTTTTGCAATCATAACATTTGGTTTATTGGTTGTATCTGATTCTAAATAGAAGGATGGGGGGGGGGGGAGTAAGTCTGGTCATTTGAAAAGAACTTTTTAATTCTGTCTGCCTTGCCTAAGCTCAAAAGCTATTTGATCTCTTAAGCAACTAATATTCAGATAAGTAAAATAAAAATTTTTGGTTTTTGTAATTTTATTTACTCTTTTTTTGTATGTTTTATTATACATATTTTGTATAATGTTTTCTGCTATTTCTGGATCTTCTTCAAATAAGTTGATTGTATTTATTTCTTCATTTAGTAATTTTTATAATATCTGGATTTGTGTTTTATCAGTTGTCTTCAAATGTGGATTACTATTGTTCTGATTATTGTGTGATCACTTTCAGTTTAAAATTTGTTTTGTATTGGTATATTATTAATTATATTTTTTTGCTATTTGGAAAAATTAATCCTTACATTTTTTTGTATTTCTTAAAAATTATTCTTATTTAATCTCTTTTTTTTTTTAAAAAAAAAAAAAAAAACTTTCATTATATAAAAATTGTTTTATACAATGTTGATCATAGGATTCTTATCACAAAACCTAAAAAATGAAACTTGAATTTAAAATTTCATCTTATCTTAATAATCAGAAAATATATTTATATTAAAATAATGCAGTGGATCGATAATAGTTGAAAATGATGATGATGATGCTTTAAATAGTTTTTATATTGTTACTATCTATATTTCTATATTTATTTAATCTTAATATATACATACATAGAAAGAGGAGATTAGCAATGTTGAATAATTTATCTGGTTTTGACTTTTGTCCTTCATTTTGTTCATTTAAATCCCAGTTAATAATTTATGTTATTTTTCTAGATCAGTCATTGCCTTTAAGGGTTAATAGTTCTAAATTTTAACTATTGTATCACAGTATTATTACTTTTAATGATAGAATGTTGTCTTTGTGGTTGGATCATAGTTTATTACGATTTAAGATGATTCTGCTCAAGTCTTGTCATTATAAACCTTCATTTCTCAAATGTGATTATAAAAATAGTATTTAGCAGCTGTTAGATTTTAAACTACTACATTTTTTCACTTTTGCTTTTAAGATACTGGATGCTATCTGCTTCAGTCAATGATACTCAGGTTTTTTAAAACAGATTACTACTGCCTTTTTTCATCTATACATGTTTGGGAATGGCATTGACTTATTTAACAAAGGCAAAATCTTATATATTGTACCCTTACTTCTTGATATATAAAATAATTTAAAATACAACTAGCTCAGTTACATTATTATGCTTAATTAAAATTTGCATATCTATCTTTAATATACTTTTATATTATCATATCTTAATTAAATTTATTATCAATCATCAAAATCAATATAGTTCTAGATTATACTAATTAAATAAGTATTTAATAAAATTATGAGACTGTGAAGTAAAGTTACAAAGTAATAAGCAGATTTACACTGAGTCAATATCTCCCAAGATACTGTCTCAATGGCATAAGAATACTACCACTACCTTATCATCTTACCACTACATCTATAGCATTCTTATGACTTTTAAATGAAATAAATTATCTTTAATAATACTAAAATAATTCCTAACTTTTAACTTAAAATATAATTAAATAATCTCAGGTTCTTCTAAGCTGTTTTAAAATAATAATAACTCATGTAAATAAGTATGATGTGGGATTTTATATCAAACTTAAATACACCTAACTTATTTTAATAATAATAATAAATAATACTAATCTTAGAGTGTAATTTAATCTCATCTATTTCTATTATATAATCAATCATTAAATGAATAAACAATCATATGTATATCTTTTATTTCATATGGTATCTTAATTTTGGAATAGATCAAAATCTTATACTTAATAATCCGTGGCAATAAACAATACTGTATTCTTATAATGTGCATTATAATCATCTTATGACCATTGCAATATTTTCTGTTCATGTCAATCAATTCTTATAAAATAATGTTAAGCAAATATTGTATTCATTTCTAAATAATAATAACAAATTCATTTTTGTACAAATATTATGTTTATTTCAAATCATCTGATGTCAAAATGCTGTGGTGAAAAATAATGAAACTCGACACACTTTTAAAACAAATTAACAAATTTATTTACAATAACTTCAAATAAAATTTATTTACACTATTTACAGTTTTAGAATTTAAGAAAACAAATATAAACTGAACTAAGTAAGAAAATAATAATACAATCTGTTTACACTGTTATTAAATCATGTACTTCATAAGCAATTATACATTCTTTCAAATGCCATATTATAATATTACAGTGTGTTTTCAAAACTTAGATTTTTTTAAAATAAATAGTAATGTACTTTAATTACTACAAATAATAATATATGTCAAGACTATTTATGTAGCATGTGTAAACAATGAAGCTCTACTAATTAAATAGCTACATTAATTAAGTATTACCATTTATAATGTATCATCATATATTTACTTTATTATTAGCATTGCTTAATAGCTTTATAAAATTAATGTATCTTTGTAATGTAAAACAAATAATTGACTGTAATTATACTTTACTTAATGTAATTCCTGTTATATGTTTTATCAAATATGCATTACATATCTGTACTGTTCAAATACTATTATTTAAATCATTTATCAATTTCAAATTCATAAAGCATTACCTTAGATAAATTCTATGATTCTTTTCTATGTAAAAATCATTACTTTACTTTATGTGTTATTTTAATCCTTTCTAATAAATTTCTATCTATAAAACATATTCTAAACTTATCTAAAATTTCCGGAAAATAAACATCAATTTTAAATAAAATATTCATTATCTAAACTACCTATACTACATTGTCTATACTTAATAAACTTCAATCCAAATATAAGCTTCTACCCATAACGTAACTTAACTTATTTAATAAAACAAAATACAAAAAAATAGACTTCTCTTAAAAATCCCTTTCTGACTTGCAAAATAAAAATAATTACTTAGATAAATAATAAATATAATTCTAATATTATAACATAATAAAAATATTAAAATTTATTTACGAAAGAATCATATAATTATTTCTAAGCTTCTTACGTAATGTTGTATCATGTTGATATTATAGATTAAAACTTATGCATATTTTAATAAAGTTCGTTGCCAATATAATGTATGTGTTTTCATAAAATATCTATCCATTCATTCTACAACAACATAATATTCAGTTGATCTAAAGAAAAAACATATTAAATTCATTAAAAATCATTATACAATATTTTTACCATAATAATAATAATGTCCAATCTGCTATCCAGCCTTCTTCGGAATTTGCAGCTTCATAAAATAAAAATTATTCACATTTACACTCATAAACATTCATTAGAATATTCCGTGTTATATTAATTATAAAAATAAATTTATGTAATTAATTATTATATTATTTTTTAGTTATTATTTAATAAATGTACCTAACCTACTTTTAATAGTTTAATAATATTTTAAATTTTATGTTAAATAAATAAAATAAAAGTTCATATTACGTATTCCAGCGACGACTTTTGTTCTACCATAAAAGTTCTAACAAATATCCTACGTATAAAGTCAATAGAACACTATTTCCTGTTCCGTTGTATCACGTGTTTCTTGAAAGTTTATAAAAAAAATGGTAACGTTCTTTTTTTAAAAAAAAAAATAAGTTCCCACAAGAAAACAAAATAAAATTAAAAAAAATAGTTTATAAGTTCTGGATCCAGTTCTTCATAGATTATTATTTAAAATTATTATTTCTAAATTAATTTATAGTTTATAAATTATTTTACATTGAATTATTTTAATCAACTTGGCTTGCTTGACTTAGTTTGACTTGATTTGGACATCCATGTATTACTTGCGCATTTATAAATAACATACTCAGGTAAGAATTAATTTCTCCATCTATAACGTCCAGCGTTTTAGATTACTTCAATATAATAATTTTATTATATTACGATTTTAAATAATCATATTTATAATCTATTTGCCTTTTCAAATCGTCAATATTTAGTCTTTTAAGCACAAAGACTTAACAAGGCATGTATTTATTAAAATTACTACTTCTTATATCTTTACTTAAGATATACATTTTATTTTTTAAAAATCTGCAAAAATACTTTCTTTCTATAGAAGTATTCATATTTCTTTTAAATATCTATTTATAATAGACAATAGTAATTTAAACTTTTTAAAACTATTTATAGTCCAAAATACTACTTTTCTCCATCTCATGGTTTTATGTACTAATCCAGCGTCTGTTATTTTTCTAGCATAAAGTTTCTGATATATTTCTACGATACGTGATGTTTCCATGATTATTCGTACGTAAATTGAGTTTCGATATTGAGAAGACCAATAGGGAATTATTAAGTTTCTACTGCATACTTATCATTTAAAAATTATAAAATTATATACAATAACACTCTTATGATTTTACAACTGATTTTAAGAGCGTTTATAAATTTACTTAGCTATTTTCTCAATAGCACGATTAACTTTTAAAATTTATTGTAGAGAGCCCCCTTCAACAATTGAATCCAGCTTTTATACTGGCAGAAACTCCTTATCTGATTGGTACATTTAAACAATCAAACTTTCTAGCTTATTTACATATTTACTAACACACTATTAAAAATAAAATAATGACTTATTTAATATTTAATATTATTACATTTTAAAAATAATTTTATCGTTTATTCAAATCTATCAAACATTTTTTAAAATATTCTTTCTCACTTGATTTAAATCTTAACTTTTATAAGATCATTTAAAATAAACTAAATCTTTTTAAATACGTTATATTTTTAAGACAATATTTTTTAAAAATCAGATTTAATATTCTACATTAATATCTTTTATTTTTATCTCGTGATAACTCACGTATTATTTATAAATTTCACAACATAATTTTAAAATAGTTTTTGCAACTTTATGAGAAAGCTTCCAAGCATGTGTGTGTGTATCTCTAATTAACATCTGTTTTTACAATACAAGAAACGCTTCCCATAATCTAAAAATAACTTAACAATTGCTTTTTTAAAATAAATATTTATTTTTAAAAATAAATAAGATATTACATCAGATTTTAAAATAATTATTTGATATGATTAAAATCAAATATTAATCTCAATTTAAGTACTTATAATTTAAAATATTTCTATTCACTTTTAACATATATTTTAAACTAAATAAATATCTTTGTCTAATTTTAACTTGTCTTTTAAATACTTTAGCTTTAAACATTTGTTATTAAATTTATTAATGCAGTATTACATCATAATCATCATCATTTTTTAAATATCTTCTCAATACCAACACAATTCACATATCAAATACTCATAGATTGCTTTAATTAAACTTATGGTAACATTACCACAAGCAAAGTCAACATCACATATTTAAAATACTTCTTAAATTTAAAATTTTCTACTAGATTAGCACAAAACTTAAATGGTGACCCATACAAAAGGGCACAATATATATATAATATTATAACAGCATTTTATAAAATGGCCCAATGGTGAATATATTATGGGATTTAGTTATTGTTTATTTATTTATATATTGACATATTATAATTAATTCTAATATTTTGTAATGTATATAATAAGAATAATAAATATTGAGAAGGAAATTATTACAAAATATTTTTAATACTCATTGAAAGATTATTAGCAAGTAATAGGATTAATGTCTTACAATAGATGAATGTTTGTAATAATATTTAAAAAACTTAAACCAAATAAAAGTGTTTTTATATGAATCACTGAAGAATAATATGCACATGCAATTTTTATCGAATTATGATTTTTTTAATTTTTTTTTTATTGAAATCTGTTTTTATACCTAACATTGATAATATACAAATGGTAGATGAAAAAGATATTATTTATAACAAGATAGAATTTAGAAGATTCAAAAGAGGTTGTGGTACATTAGTTACTATGAATAAAAAATGATTACAGTAACTATTGGGTTTATATATGATGGTTTTAATTGGATGGAGATACAGATAAGAGGAATTAAAAAATTACTATCGGTTAGCATATAAAAGCAGAATATATAACTGCTTTATTGGCTCAGTCCATGGAGAAATTAATTAATTATAATTATGATGTGTATTTTTTTTAACTGGACATTTTAATTGTTCAGAATATATATAAACTTTATCTATAAAATCAAATTAAATTCAATAAATATTATTAAAATAGTCTAATTGGCATTTAAAATGTAATAAAATGTTTTACATTCAATATTGCATATTTGTAAATGTGATGTAATTTGTAATATATCTTTTGATACCAGTTAATGAATTTCATCCTTTTTTTGTGATAGTTTTTGCAATGATTTTTTAAAAAAAATTTTTTTTTTAATCATATAATTTTTTTTTTTTTTTTTACAAAAATGGAAACTTTTTAATATAATAAAATAAATATCTCATTTACATAATAATTTAAATAAGTAATAGAGATATAGTGACTGATAGGTTTATGTAATTACAATAATCATTTATATACTGAATATAAGAAACAAAACAATTCTCTAATTCGTTGTGGATATGAAACACTGAGATTTAAATTTAAAGCGTTCATTTAAAAGAGATAAAGTGAAAAATTATAAAAAAATATATATAATGGCTTCGAAAAATAAATGAAAAATAACTTGAAAAAAATTTTGGCTTTTAATAACAGTATTAAACATAATTAATAAAAAAAATGAGAACTTATCTTTAAATGTATTAATAAATAAAAAATTGCAAACGTTCTTGATTTAGTATTACTAATAAATTGGTGAATATAATTTAAATTTTGAGATATAATAAATTACATGTTGATTATCAGAGCTATTAAAAAATGAAAGATATACTTTATGGAATTTCAACTTTTACTTTAAAAGGATATTGTGATATATTGCCATAGAAAAAATTAGTAATCTTAAAATAGCTATAATAATACCCTATCTTTAAAAGAAATAATGAAAATGATTTTGATAGCTATGGAGTAATATCAATTTTGTCTGTTTTATCAATTGTTTTTATTCAAAAGCTAGTATTTCGTTTTGGAAAGGTTATGTATAAGATTCAGCGTAGATTTATTCTAAATAAATAAGTTATTTCAAATGTATGATTTAAAATTATGTAGCTCATATATTATATATAAGAAAAAGACTAGATATTATCTATTTGGGACATCTTCATCTTTTTACAATTTTGATCATAGAATTCTTATCACAAAGCCTACAAAATTAGACTTGAATTTAAGTTTAATTATTTAGATTTCTTTTTATCTTAATAATCAGAAAATATATTTACATGAAAATAATGAATTTGAAGAAGTGTTAAATATTAGTAAAAGAGTATTACAGGGAGAAGTACTGGGAGCATTATTATATAAGTTTTTTAAGTTAATGCTCTTTGTAGATGTTAATGGAAAAAATTTGGATAATTTTATAAATTGATATAAAACATATAGCTATGATTATGGTATGCATGGTATTGAAAGCATACTCAGCGTAAATAAAGCCAATTTTAAAATAATATGTCTACCTTTTCTTTATAACTGTCTGAACATTTATATGTTTAAAATTACAAATGCAAAAAAAAAAAAAAAAAGAGATAAGATATAAAATGTTTTAATTAATGATAAGGAATCATAAAAAGTATTATACCACTAAACATCACATGATCACTATTTCTTATGCTATCGCTTAACTTATTAAAACAGGCAAAACTCTCCATACAGTCGTGCCACTCAGTGCAACCAGAGAAATCAATGGATGCCAGAAGGCTTGTGCATAAAACCCCCATCTAGTGCCTACTCATCCAATATGCCCAGACTAGTTTCTGGCTTGTGGCCTTCATCAGTGAGGAGCTTTGGATCTGAGAGCACTGCACCTAGATCTTAGGATCTAATGCAATATTTAATAGTTGTAATTTGTACAAATTACATTATATAGTGATATTGTATAAAGAGACTACAAAGTTACTGGATAAATATTAAGGAATGGAAAACATTTTTCCAAAGATAGAAACAAATGTTTAAAACACTAGTATTCCCAATCATTCATTTTGAACCTGAAAAGTAATTTATGATAAATTCAAAAATTAAAAGATATTGATTCTATTATTTGTTGTTTTTAATAAAATAATTTATCAGGGTGTATTACTCAAATCAGATAAAATTTAATCAAAATATTAATAGAAAGAGAGATTCTGTGTTGCAACAAATAAATCATCATATTAATAAAACTATAAGGATTTATGTAAGTATAATAGAGAGTTGGATATTCATCTAGTTAATAGGAATCTATTTGTTAATATGATTAACGCAATGAGATAAATTTGGTTATTTATTTTTTGTTTTATTGTAATAGAAATATAATTTATTACTATAATATATATATATATGTAAGTTTCATAATGTGAATGTATGTGATTGTGTATATATATATTTGTGAATATTTTACAATTAATGGATGTCCAAATAAACTGTATGAGTGTCTAATAAATTATTATTATATGTGTATGTCATTTGTATGTATATTTTTCTGTCCAAAGGTAGAAAGCTTATTACATTTGTTTGAAAAGTGTAAGGTTTTTTGGCATATCAAAAATTGGGTCTTTCAAAAACTAATAATAAATTTAAAGAAAGTAGTGAAAAGATACCTTGTGAAATTTAATCAGCATAATGCATTGACAATAATACATACATTAAAAACAATATTAACCATAAAATGCAATATGACTTTTGATAACAAAAAGTATAATTGAATAAAGACGCTTGATAAAGATTGGTTGAAAATTATTGAGAAAATATGGTGTGGATATATGCCGACAGTTTGATAAATATGGGATTAACCCCCTAATTTGGAAATTTATGAAAGAGTTTGATATATAATAATGTGATGGAATGTTGGTGTGTTGGATGTTAAATGTCAAATAAAATAGTTATTCTGTACCACATATTGTTAAATCATAACTATTACTTGTAAAAAGTGTATATAGGTTTGTTTTTTAAATAAAGAATTTTAGATAAATAAATAAAATAAATAAAAACAATTAAAATATTATGAATTCATTGATATTGGCAATGGTAATGCACATTTTGTTTTCATTGTTATATAAATTTAATAAGTTTGCTTAAAAATCTTATTGTGATTAGAAAATTTTGTCTGTATCTCTGTAAACTCAAATTTATATATAGCTAAAGTATATTATATATTATATTCAATATTTTCACAGATTATATGACGAAAATAGTCTTATTTAGGTTATATTATGTATTATTTTGTTTTAATTTCCAATATTTAGTTGAAATAACATTCATTCTTGTTAAGATTACAGTCTTAATAAAGAACTATTTTGTCTTAAGAAATAATGATATTAAATGATCATCCATCAAACATATATAAGAATTATTATTTTTTACTTCACATTCAATCTCATTATTACTTAAGATATAATAGTTCTTCATTAAGACCTTAACTTTGACGAGGATGAATGTTATTTTATTGAAATGTTGTTAATTAAAACAAAATAATACATATAAACCAAATAAGACTTGATTTACATCTATAATATCTCTAAAAGTATGATCTTTTTATATATTTTTATTTTTACTTTTTTTAAAATTTAGTGTTATTAGTTTAGCAACTAAATGTATGGCTGCAGCATTTCGAATGCATCTTCGAGCTCATGGAACCATCCCTAAAATCTTTAGTGCCTTACATGATGCACCCGCAGATCTTGTAAGTTTTTGTATTTTATATTATCTTTTATAAAATTTTAACTCTAAAAATATTCATATTAATCTGGATGCCAAATTGATTAGATCGGGAGTTGCCAAAGTGATCACTATCAAGTGGTCACCAACCCTCTGCAGTTTGTAATGATTTAGAAGAGTGATGAGAATTAAAAGACCATTAGGGGTCAATGACAAATAAATTGATCTGGAGCTTGTTTTTTTTTACTAATTTTAATATTCAATAGAAAATAACAATCTATAATTTCCACAATAATTCTTGGCAAGAATATGAAACATTTTTGATAAAAATAATTTTAAAAATGGATAAAAAACACCATCTTTAAATAATGAAAACAATTTTTGAATTTTGATGTTTTAAGTAAGGAAGTACCGCTTGTATATCATCGCTGCTGTTTATATATATATTTGTTATTGTTCTGCAGCCATTTTCATGTCTAGCTGACTTATTTCTTGCTTTTTCTTATCTCAAATAACCGTTGAAATTATTTATTAAAACATAAGTTTATTATTGTTTAACATAACAAATTTTTTAATTAATTATATTTTATGATAAAAAGTAACTCAAATTCTGATAACAGTTTTATATGTACTAAACAAAGCAGTTAAACATGTTTAAGATTAAAGTTTGAAAATTCATGATCCTAGTTTAAATGGTCTATTAAAAAATACCAAGCCCATTTTTTGTATTGAAAATAAATTTTAGTTCAGTCTAAAAGATCATGTGCTTTATTAATTGTAAATGTTTTTTAAACATAATTATTATTATCAAAAAAAATTTATAAAATAGGTTTTTTTTTTATATTTAATATCAAAGCTTTTACGGAGAATCTCTGAATTCATATGCCATTATCAGATGGGTTGAGTTAGAAATTGCAGCCCCTGGGTTAAATGAACGCTGATACATTGACCATAAAAACCATAACTATAATCGTAATATGACACATCTTTTATTATTAGAGAAAGGGCTCAATGTTTTAATTTGTATTAAATAAACTCCGATATTTTTTGCACATTGTATTTTTCATTCAAGGAAATGAATTAAACATTTTTTTTTTTTGAACTTCTAATGACATCTCTTTTCCAATTGTAGAAGCTATGATTGATTTTTTTTCAAAAGCTAATTACTAGAAACCAATTATATGATTCAGATTTGTATTAATGTTCATTGATTTTACTCTTGACTTTCATTTGTTGTTTCTAGAATTGGAAGAGAATTGTTATATTCATTGTTATGAGGAAAGATAGATGTTCTCACAGACATTAACTATTTCAATTAGTACAAAAAAAAATTCATTGTTTATCTTTGAATTTTGTTATAATCTTTTGATTATTCTGAGTTACATTTTTGAAATAATTTTTGCAATTTTTGTTTTATTTTATTTTGCGATATTAGCAATAAAAGCATCTAATGGAAACTGCTTATATGTGTATGAATTTCTTTTTTTTAAATCCATTTTATGTCATTTGATTTGTTTATTTTTTTTGTCATTTCTTATGAGATTGGTTTCCTCGCAAAGTTGCACATATTGGTTCTATTCAGAAGATTAATTCTACTTAAAGTTTTACAAAACAAAAAAAATTCCTTCAAATGCTTAAAATGTTAAGTGATATATTTATTTATTAGCTACATGTATACATTATCATGTTTGAATAAAAGTGCTGTAAAGTTATGTCAAGCGTTGGTGGCTGAGTGGTTAGCACAACTGCCTTACGAGCAGTTGTTTTGGGTTTGTTTCCCAGCCGACACTTTGACATTTGAAAAAAAAAGTGCTGTAAAGTTATACATTTTAATTTATATTGAATATTATATACTATATGGTTTTTTACAAATGAGAATTATTCTCTTTTATGTTAAATAACCAATCATTTCTTATATTTAATCTGAAAATATCTGAAACCTGTGCCTTTTGTTAGTTTTGTATTTTTGAATCTAACTTGGGAAAAGCATATAGATATAGTGATTTTTTTTTTTTAGTTATTTTGAGGATTCATATTTTTTTCTGTTAAAAATTATCATTCTTTTTTTTTATATTTTTTTTCCATTAAAGATCTTGTGTTTAAAACAAAAGGTATTGATAGAAATGTATTTGAAAAATGATATGTTTTTATTTAACATTGAATTTGTGTGTATAGTTTTATAAAGTTTTATACATTTGTTTGTATAGTTTTGTAAAGTTTTATACATTAAAAACCCTGTAGATTCAATCTAACTTCCACTGCACAGATTGTGAAATGATTTTAGTCTTTGTAGCTTGAAAATCATCCTGCATTCATTTGAATTTTTTTTATTTATATGTTGTGTTTACTGACATTTTTAGTTTAAGTTAATAATTTCAACCATTATTCAGAATATTACTGCTGTAAATTTACAAAATTAAATATTGTTAAATTTAAAATATTTCTTTGAATGTTTGAGGAATTTAATTTAGATACATCCTGAAATTTTTTCTTATCACCATGTCTCTTTTTTGTTGTTTTAGACATTTTTAAATTTACTGTTTAAAAGTTCAAGAAAATTAGATTATTAAGATGTAATAATAAAGCAATCAATAAGATAAATAGGTACTAATTGGTAGACCAAGCCAGCCACTTGGTGGCGTTGTTTCTCTGCTAAAAACACAGAAATATACCGTTTACATGGCTCAATATTTCTGTGCTTTTGCAGAGAAACTTACTGCCTATAGAGCAGTCCTGTTCATATTAGCTGCTGCAGGTGTATATGGTGTTGCACACAAATATTACAGCCTGCTAATGTGCTTCATAACACTATGCAAATACGCACACTTAATAAATTGCTATCGTATGCTGTGATGGTGTAGGGAATTCAACTGGCCATAACTGTTGTAATATGCATGTAAATTAAATATCTTACCCCCTCCCCGTAGTATTTGATACTAATAATTGTAAGACTGTCGCCGGGCTTCGTTACAAATCTTGGAAGATGAAAAAAATTGCAAAAGATGATGGCCAAGCACTTTTGCATGTAGTTTTGGAAATCATAAGCTTGGTTTGATCAGTAATGACAAATTAGTTTTTATCCCCCCCCCCCCAAAAAAAAAAACATTAAAATAAGATCAAAACTTTTGACTTTTTCAACTTTCATTTTCCTTTTTTTTTTGTTTAAAAAATATGGAGACTTTTTTTTTTTTGGCTATACAGCAATTTTTGTTTTGCCTTGATTTGTATACCGCTGATATACTAAAACTTTTCTTTTTAAAACCAGTTTTTATTACCTTTTTTAAAAAATAAAAACAAACCCAAAATAACTTTTGTCTCGGTGACGACTAAGTATTTCTTCCCATTTTCCCCCAAAAAATTAAAATAAGATCAAAACTTTTGATTTTTTCAAATTTTGTTGTCTTTTTTTTTTTTGTTAAAAAATACGACAACTTTTTTTGGAGGGGCTATATGGCGATTTTTGTTTTGCCTTTATTTGTTTACTGCTGATATATTAAAACTTTTCTTTTTAAAACCAATTTTTATTACCTTTTTTTAAAAATAAAAACAAACCAAAAATGATTTTTGTCTTTATCTTTTGTCTCAGTGATGACAAAGTATTTTTCCCCATCTTCCCCCAAAAAAGTTCAAATAAGATCAAAACTTTTGATTTTTTCAACCTTTGTTTTCTTTTTTGTTTTTAAAATACAGTGACTATATGGGGATTTTTTTTTGGGGGGGGGGCTTTATTTGTATTATGCGATGTCTATTTTGCCATTTTTGAAAAGAAAATGTCCAAATATTTGAATAAAATCTTATATCATAAATTATTTACAAGAATGCCAAAATATTAATCAAAAAATCGTGTCAAATGGCAAAATATTTATAAAAAAGGTGAAGAAAATGTAAAAATATTTTAATAAAAGTCGGACAAATTGGGAAAGTATTTTAATAAAAGTCGGAGAAAATATAGAAATATTTTAATAATAGTTGGCCTCGGATCGATATAATTGTACGTTTTTAGCAGAGAAACAATGCCACCAAGCAGCAGCTGGCCTAGCCTACCGATTAGTGCCGATAAATAATTCAGTAGTAACAGTATAGTCTAAATTAATGTGATGAAAAGATAACCAAAAAATCTGTAAGGCAATTCACAATCTTTATACATATTCTCTTTAACACCTCTATATTTCTAATTTTATTCTTTCAGAATTCATATTTCTAAAGTTGAAATATATGTATATTAAAATTAAGTGAAGAGATAAAAATAATATTGAAAAGAAATAAAGTAATAGAGAAAAAAATCAAATATTAATTAAATAAAATATTTAATCGAAATATTGTAATATGAACTATGTACAGAAAGGAAAATCAGATAACAGAGAAAATTCAAGTAGTATTAGCTAACTACTTACTAATTGAAGTTACAGGAAAGAATGACCTGATAAAACTCCATTCGGATCCTCATGAACTATATTATTACTCCAAAAAACAAAAAAACAAAAAAAGTATAAAAAGACTGGAAACAGAAAAAGGAATGCTTTTTCTTTTATCTTCATCATTTGGGAGAAGTAATGGGAAGAAATCAGTGGGGGACATCTTATTACCCACAATCTAGGCTCCTGAAGGCACCCAAGCTGACTAGTTTAAAACAGATCATTCCGACCTTATTATGATTTTAAAACTCCTTAAGAGCCTTCAAAATTAAAAGACTTTAATCATGGCAAAGCTAATATATTGTCTTCTATTTGTTATTTAACTATTGAGAATGTATTTAGTGAAAGGAACTTATATTCTAAAACAATGGTGCAGGAATTTATGTATTTGAGAAGAGTGTGAACTAATATAAATATTATATCTTGTATATATTGTAACTTGTATTAAAATGCTTAAAGAAATTGAGCCGCTGTGGATTTTATTTTTTTTGCATTTTGAAGAAAATTAATTCTTAAAATAATTTGTTATTCTTACTCGGAAATTATAGAGCTAAGACATAACAATCCTGGTACAGTCATTAGTTCAAACAGATTTAGAGAGAAAACTAGTAAGGTAGTTAAAGTAAAAAAAAAAAAAGTTTTGTGGACAAACATCTATTGGCAAGTTTCATGTGAGGAATGCTGCAGAATGGCTACTATACGTGACTCAAATTGAAAACTTTTTTACTCTAAATGGAATTCAGGATAATAAACGAAAAGTCGCAGCACTTTTATGCTTTTCAGGTAAAAAGGTTATAGGGATAATGAATAAGTTTTATGACCCCCTCCCCCCATCACTGATAGCGTACAATACAAGGAATTAATAAAAATACTAAATGAATATTTCAAAGTCCTTGTCCATTCCATCCTGCCACATAGCTCGTTTAATGTTAAGAAATAGGAAACAGTTTAAAGAAGAATCAGTTATAGAGTATAATTCTGCCCTTAGAGAAATAGCAAAGGATTGGGTATGGAGACTGGGTCAAGTAAATATTTTTAAATCAATTACTCTGGGGCATAGCTGATGACAGACTGAGACAACAGTTGTTAACTGCCACTGATTTTATATATCAAAGTTCTATACAGAAAGTCAGAGCTCAAAAACTAATTATAGAGTAGGCTCATGTTTTTAAATCTAAACCCAATGACAGTTTTAGTACTCAGGTTTTCAAAACAGGAGGGGGGGGGTTGTATAAATTCTTGAAAACACAAAGTTGGAAAACAAAATTTCGTGTTTCTGCTATGAGAAAACTGGTCTTAGGATAAAAAGAGTATAGGTGGAGGCAGGAAAAATTTTAAATGCAGTTTAAGGAGGACCTAGCTTGAGTATGCAAAAAACTCGGTAACAAAGATAGCCAAGAGAAAAATGGTGGATTCAGAAAAGTAGAGGAATAGGTACACAGTAAAAAATACAGGAGTTGAAGGCTCGCAACAATTCATAATGGAATTGCAAATTTGCAGCACAGAAATGAAAATGGAAATTGATAGTGACTCAGGTATATCAATAATGTCGGAGGTAGATTGGAGAACACTTTTAGCAGCTGATGATAGAAAAAACAAACATTAAAGCCCAAGATGTTAGTTCAATGCATTAAGGTTACTAGGGCAAGTACATGTACCGCTTAGATACCGCGAAAAAATAAAGTTGCCACTATTCATAGTACAAGGGAAAATCATCTTTATAATAGGTAGGGAATGGTTCAGTGCAATAGGAATTAGGTAGCAAGAAAAAATTCCCCAAAAAAAAAAAAAAAAAAAAAACCCAGATCTATTTAGTGAAGAGTTGGGCGAAATAGCAACAAGTCCAACAGATATTGGGCTAGAAAACGCATTGCCTATTATCGGCAAACCGCGTAAAATTTCCATTCGCGCAAAGATCAAAACTCGAAGAGAAAATTCGAGCATTGTCTATTGACTCCTGTGGAAATGGCAGACTGGGCTATGCTTATATTCATAATTACAAAACCTAATGTTCAAATACAAATATGTTGTGACTATAGGGTAACAATTAATAAGTATTTGAATAAGGGGGCATATCCTCTATCGAATGTAAGTGAGCTATTGGCTAGTTTACAAAACACATCTCATTTTTCAAAGCAGGACTTTAAATCTTTTCATCAGATTCCAGTGACTGTTAAAACTGCTAAAACTTTACTGATTACTACTCCATATGGGATTATTTAAGAATAATAGCCTTCCATTCAGGATTAACAGTCCCAAATATATTTCGATCAAAAATTGACACATTACTGCAAGATTTTGTGTGATTCATAACTTATTTTGACATACCAATAACAGCAGACTCAGAAGAGATGCTACAGCAAAACTGTTTAAGGTATGCACAAAATTACAGAAGTTCATAGTAAAATTAAATGCTCATAAACATGTGTGGAGCACTAAGGAATTGATTTTTTTAGGGCATATAATCTCCAGCTAAGGTAAACGTCCATTTTCCAAAAAAGTAAAAGCAGTGGAAAAGTTGGTAAAACCAAAGAATGTTAGGGGACTTTAAGCATTTCTAGGTTTAATAAATTACTTCAAACTGTTCTTACAAAATAAGGCAAAAGTTGCATAACCTCTGTTTGAATTATTAAAAAAGAATCAAAAGTGGCAGTAGCTAAAAAACCATGATGATGCTTTTTTATTTACTAAAACTGCTGTCATCAGACAAAAGACAAATTATTTGTTTATTTTAATAGTGATTGTGAAGTAAGATTAACTACAGATGCTTCAGAATGGGGTATGGGGGCTGTACTATGTCATCCATGTTATAATGGCGATTCTTCCATAGCATATGCATCTAGAACCCCTTTCCAAAGCTGAGAGAGACTAAAGAGACTTTGGCTATCATATTCGGTCCACAAAAAATTTAACCAATACATATACCGCACATCTTTTCAAACAGTAACTGATCATAAGCCATTATTAGGCATATTGGCAACCAACAAGCTAACGCCTGACCATCTGAGTCCACATATGCTACAAAGGAGAAATATATTGGCATCTTGTGACTATCAGCTGGTCTATAAGAAAGGGAAAGAAATTCAGCATGCAGATGAGTTGTCCAGAAATCCAGACAAATGGGAACCCCAGATAAATGAAATTGAAATCAATTATATAGATGTCATGCAGTCAGAGCTATTGAATAGTAATACAGTAGTAAAATGGACACAGGAAGATAAAAGATACCAGCCACTCAATGGCTAGATCTGGAATGGCTGGCTACCTAAGAAATCACAAGGTGTGTCACCAGCTTTTCGGATAAACCGGGAAAATCTATCATTTAATAGAGAGTGTGTTTTATTGGGGGACAAGGTAGTTATACCAACAGAGGTTAGAAGTAGTCTTAAAACTATTACACGAAGGCCATCTAGGAGTAGTGCACCAAAAGCTTTAGTGCATAGCTACATCTAGTGGCCAAGAAGAACTGTAGATATAGAAAATTATATTAAGAAATGTACAGCCTACCATTTCGAAAGGAGCATAATACCTAAGGAATTATGCTATGGCCTAAAGCAGATAAACCATGGCAGAGACTACACATCGATCATGCTGGCCCTATCAATGGGAAAATACTATTAGTACTCATTGACTCGTATTCTAAATGGGCAGGGTACTGCATTGTTAAAAATACTAATGCAAGTTAAACAATACAAAGTTTAAATGCTATTTTTTTATGCCATGAATTACCGGAAATAATTATTTAAGATAATGGTGCAGGATTTACTGCTCAAGAGATGGAGGATTATTTTATAAATGAAGGAATCAAACACATCCACACACCCTTCCTATCATCCAGTATTGAATGCCCTAGTTGAAAAGGCTGTTCAATAAATTAAAAAAGCTTTAAGAAAATCTTGCTAGTAACAACATGCAAGAAGTGTTATATGATACAATGCTTCGTCAACATTCCACACCATCCACAGTTACAAATAAATCTCCAGCTGAGTTGCTGATGGGCAGTGAATTGCATATTAAACTTACAATGTTAATCTCCAATATGAATGAATAATCCCACTACAATACCTATGGCAACACATTTTAAATAGGTGAAGAAGTTTTGATATGTGATCTGTTTGAAAGAAATGGATCGAAGGGATAATGACTAATAAATTATCCAGACAAATAGTAACCATTAGAATACAAAATGAAAAGAAATATCGGAGGCATATAAACCATGTTCATCGTCTAGTCACAGAAAACATCCAGTTTCCAAAGGCAGTACTACCACATAGCAAAGAGTCAGCGAAACTGAGTGGAAAACAAGAAAGAGTGAATGCAGAACTTGACATTGAAGTTCAAGAGAATCTACATCCTCAGAATGTAAAGTAGCTGAATCAGAAACCAAGATAGAATTCAGGAAAGGCAAGGATTGTTCAGACCCCACCATAAAATGTAAGCCAAAAAAATTATAGGATTATGTTTAAACCATATTAATCTATTTTCTGGATTAAGGGGAGGATTAATGAAACGTATGTATATTAAAATTATGTGAAGAGATAAAAAAAATAATATTAAAGAGAAATAAAGTAATAGAGAAAATTGAATATTAATTAAATAAAATATTTAATTGAAATATTGTAACAGGAACTAATTATGGAAACGAAAAAGAAAAATCAGTTAATAGAGAAATTCAATTAGTATTAGTTAACTACTAATTGAAGTTACAACAAATACTGACCTGATAAAACTCTCCACCTGGATCCTGTTGAACTATATTATTATTTCAGAAAACAAAAGAGCAAAAAAGTATAAAAAGGCTGGAAACAGAAAAAGAGTGCTTTTTCTTCTATCTTTGTCTCGAGAGAAGTAATGGAAAAAACCAGTGGGGGGCATCTTATTATCCAGGATCTCCGCTCCTGAAGGTACCCAAGCTGACTTAGGTTTAAAACAGATCATCCCGATCTTATGATTTCAAAGCACCTTTATGGCCTGCAGGATTAAAAGACTTTATCTTGGCAAAGGTAATGTATTGCCTTCTATTTTTTATTTAACTACTGAGTATGTATTAAGTAAAAGGGACTTATATTCCAAAGCAATGGCGCAAGAATTTATGTAATTGAGAAGTGTGTGAATTCGTATAAATATTATATCTTGTGTATATTGTAACTTGTATTAAAGGGATGAAGAAATTGAACCGCTGTAGGTTTTATTTCCTTTGTGTTCTAAAGAAAACTAATTCCTAAAATAATTTGTTATTCTTACTCGGGGATTATAGAGCTAAGACATAGCAAAAGTTTTCAATCTTGATTTTGTCCCAAATATATTATTTTCACATAATAAGAGCACTTCCAGCTTTTGTATTTTGAATTATTTTATTATATTACTTTGATAGACAAAATTACCCTATCAAATATGGAAAGAAAATATCAAAAATTAGTTCATTATGCATACAAAACAAAATTAACATGATTAAACCATTGATATATTCTGCAAATTTATCATTTTATGTTAACAGTAAAAAAAAAAAAAAAAAGATTGATAGAAAAATATTTTGAAGAATTTTCAAACATTAATGACAATGCTGCTGTTTATGTTAATATGGATAGTTGACAGAATATTTCTCTTATTTTAAATCACCCAGTTTCATTTATATTAAAGAAAATGATATTAATTTTTAATTGCATAAAAAATAAATCTTATTTTAATAAATTTTATTCAGTTTGTTTTAAAGTGATCCTGAAAAGATTTTTTATAAGTCTTGGAAAGCTATTTTTGCTTATTACAAAAGTGATAGTTTACATTTAATTAGATATAGAAGTAATAATTGTCTAGAAAATAGTTACTAAAACACTTGAAATATTTGAATTTGGTAATAAAGATGAAATTTAAACTATAACTAGAGGCTGAAGAAGAAAGTCTACTTGGCCTATTCACTTGAAATTCTAACAATGAATTATGCAAATAACTTTTTTTTTAATCTTCAATATCCTTATACTATCACTGTAAGTAATAGTAGATAAAAAAAATTCATTACTCATAATTTAAATAATAGAAAAAAATACAATACTCATAATGATTTAGAAATGTTGCAATGTTTGAAATAATGAAGTTAATTAAATAAGAAAATTTCATAATGTTATAATTACAGAAGTTGCAAATACTGAAATAGAAATTATTTGATATTTTTAAGTGATTGAGACTATAAAATCATAGCAATTGAGAATATATATTTTTATCAAATTAGTAAAATAATAAATATAAAGTTTTTAAACCCTTAATATTTTTTTTGTATTCTAAACTCCTTGCATGATAGTGAGAATTATGAAGATCTGTTTGTTAATCAACAATGCTAGAATGCTCCGCAACTTATACATTAGGGTGTTTTTTTTTAATTTAATAAACATTTTTATAATAAAATAATTTGCTATACAAGGCTCTTCGAATATTATTGATATGATTTTAGGTGTACTTTATGAACACGACATTCTTATCTTCAAATAATATCTTTGTATTTTGAAAGCTTTTAATTATTTTGTATAGGATATTGAAAATTCTAAACACAATATTAAGTGATTATAAGAAAGGGTGAAATATTGAAAAGATTATTTCTTTGTTTGACTTATTTCATTCTTTTTTTTTTTGGTGCTTATTGCTTATATAATCATGGTTTTTTGGATTTGAAACTTAGGAAACAATTCAATATATCCGTCTGTTAATTATGTTTGTTATATTGTAATACAAACAGTATATTAAAAAAAATATTATATGCCTTTTTTCTTTTTTTTTGTTAATTTTTTTTTAGTAGTTATGCATGTAATTTTAAATATTAATAAATATCTTATTTTTAGAGTTTAGCATTATGCACCGCGTCGGTGATGTTTATTCTTAGCCGAGATCGGCTCAATATGGATCTAGATCGATCCAGCTTGGATTTAATGTTGCAACTGCTTGGAGCAGATTATATTTTTTCGGAAGATGATGTGAATTGTTCTCAAAGTAATAGAGACTATATTAAAACTAGGCAAAGTGTATGTAAATTATGTGAACAACTGCAAAGCAAAGGTTTTGCTAAGCATCTCAATTTGGAAAATGTCTCGGTAAGAATTTTTATTGTTATTATTATAAGTTTAAGAAACCGTGTATATATTATATTTGCACAATATCTTTTATTTTTCTTGCATTGCTTTTATTAAATAAATCTTTCTAACATCTGTATGCATTTTTGTATACTCCACAATGTTTCATTGGGTCAATTGTCTTATAGTTTCATTCTATAGTAACTTCTTCAAAATCAAAAAATACAATTACATTATATTATTTTTTACACAAATTACAGTAATATTGTTTTAATATATAATATTAATACATATTTTATACATGTATTATTATTTGATATTTTGAATAGGTCTGTTATATGCATAGATATATATAATTTTTTTTTATAAAATTAATATTTATTTTGAATGTATGCACATAAATACTAATTACTAAATTATTTTAGAATTCCTATAATATTAATTATAATATATATATATATTCAAAGATGTTTAAACAAATCATTTAGAGAGGTTAATATTTGTGAAGGATTAAAAGAGTAAAAAAAAAAAAAAAAATGTTAGCTTGGAAAATTAAAAGAGGAAAGATAAGTATTTGACATAATGAAAAATATGTTAGTATTTATAATAATATTTTAGAAAATAAAAACGATTTAAATTGGAAATAATATATTTTAAAGTAATTGATAAATTAATAATAATGATGATGATGTTGTTATAGCATTAACGGCAACAACAATGACAATAATATGTGTGGATATATAAATATTTTGGTGTACATATTATAGTATTTGATTGTATGTTTATCTATATATGAGAACATACACATTAAGTATTTTTGATTTATTATATATTTAGAATTAGACAATTAATGAAGAAGACCAATGCTTGACATAAATATATATGTATGATTTTTATTGAAATAGAAAATAAGTATGTCATTCAGAAAATTGCCCTAAAAGGTACCAACAATGTCTGGGATTAGAGGAATATATGAATAAAACAGATGTCAAATAAAAAAAGAATTATTGCGGAGGTTTATCACCTACTTAATTTAAAGTAAAAATTACTATGCTTTTGAGGAAATGGGCAAAAAGATATGAAAAAAAAATTGACATAAGATTATATAATGTTAGATATTTATTCAGCTTATTGTTTGTAAATGACTAGGTGATTATAAAATAGAATATGAAGGATATTAAAAGTATTATGAGAAAACCTATGAAAGAGTATAACAAATAGGGAATAAATATCAAAAAATTTTGAAAAACAAGATTTGGTATAGTGACTATTGAAAAGTGAATAATTTTTAGTGTTTAGGATCAATCATGGAAAAAAATGCATGATCAAAAAGACAGATTTATAGAAGAATTTGTAAAATGCAACAGGCAATAGGAATTCTCAGCTCAATTTTAGAGCGTAGTAATTTGTTGATGAAAACAAAAAGTTATGGGGTGGAAAACCAGACAGTGAGGAAGAAAAATGTTTAGAAAATTATAAAAATGAACTATTGGAGATTTACAAGAAGATCACAAATGAAGAAAAGATAATTCAAGAGATGAAAGAAATGTTTGGACTTTAAATGATAATAATAATCATTGAAGAAGAGAATAATATGTAATGGTCATGTTAGAAGAATGAATGATAATAATATCAGAGAAAGTAATTGATTAGGAACAGGAAAAGATGTGAAAAGAATGAAAGACTAAAAAAATGCTAAAAATAAGACCTAATAAACAGCATGGACAAGACTGGTATATCACAAGTAGATATTATGGAGAAAATAAGTATGGAATTTTTTTTTTTGAGGAGGAATTCCTACAAAGAAGACCAAAAAAAAAAAATGTTTGTGTGTATTATATTTGTATTAAAATGCTATATAAACAAGAATAACTATGTGTATATTTTTATTTGGATATACATATGGCCATATCTCCAATATATATATATTTCTTGCTGAACCAGCACTCATCAATTGGTCCACATCATCATCTCCCACACATTTAGTCAGTGCTCAGTTTATATAAGGATGGAGTGGATAGCTGTAGGGAGCTTGAAAGTCTGAGTTCAAATCCTTTCTAATTACATTAAATTCAGTATAGGCAATATACTTGTATTTAAATATTACAAATTCAGCCTGTTTTCTACCCATCTCTCTTTTATGTATTTAAATGGATATATTAAGGTTTACACGTGAGGGATTAGAGTGACTTAAAGTACCATGGGTATGACAATAAAATTAGCATTAACAAGAGCTTTGAGCATTCTATCATCAGATTTTCAAAGATATGGATGACTGAGAAGTTGGAGGCTGGCAAAGTTTGGAGACTGTCCATTAAAGTTTGAAGCTTTTTCTATCTTAATGTAAACTGAGCACTGATTATATATATTTATGGGAGATGATCTGGATCAGCTAATGAGTGCTAGTTTGGCATGAAATATGTATATTGTAGATCTTTTTCACATGTATGTGGTTATGTGTGGGGGTTGTATAAGATAGAGTGGATAGCTGTAGGGAGCTTGAAAGCCTGAGTTCAAATCCCTTTTAATTATTGTATATGTAAAAAAATAATGTAATTTAAATTATATTTTATAACTCTGAAGAAATCTGCCAGACCAATTTCTGTTTATTCATCATAAATCTGAAAAATTTTCTCATGTAAAAAAGAAAAAAACAGTTGAAAACAATATGATAAATGATTCGTATAAGCTTGGATTGAAAATATTATTGTGTTTTCAATTTTATTCTCATAGTTTTGTAGTTAAGTAGAGATAAAAGATGGCTGCTGGAAGGTTGCATTAGATTCTAAGATCTACATGCATTGCTCTCAGATCCAAGGCTCCTCACTGACGAAAGTCGCAAGCTAGAAACTAGTCTGGGGATATTGGATGAGTAAGCACTAGATAGGGATTCTCTGCACAAGCCTTCTGTCACTACTGTATGGAGAGTTTTGCCTGTTTTAATAACAGTTATGAACAAGCATAAGAAATAGTGATCATGTGATGTTTAGTGGTTTAATACCAATCCTGCCTAATAGGATAATGGTGGCTATGGTTATTAAAGAACTAAAGACACCAAAATGTATGGGTACTGAACTGAGTTCAGACCTATATGACTATATAAGCTAATGAGCTTGGATTGAAATATTGTGTTTTCCAATTTTATTCTCATAGTTTTGTAGTTAAGTAGAGATAAAAGGTGGCTGCTGGAGGGTTGCATTAGATCCTAAGATCTAGGTGCTGTGCTCTCAGATCCAAGACTCCTCACTGACGAAAGCCACAAGCTAGAAACTAGTCTGGGGATATTGGATGAATAGGCACTAGATAGGGATTTTATAATACACAAGCCTTCTGGCATACATTGTTTACTCTGGTTTCCACTGTGTTGCACTACTGTATGGAGAGTTTTGCCTGTTTTAAGGCATATATATGTCTGCAATAATGTGGCGTACCACCATGATGGGTAATTAGATTTTAAGTACATTCTCAGCACTCAATAGTACACTTCATAAATTTTATAAGAATCTTTGAAATGCTGAATATCAAGAATTGTTTTAGGGAGGTTAGGTCAGAGATGAGGGTTTTTTTTTTTTAATCCTACTTGCTACCTTTATAAACCACTATTATTAATGAAGATATCATAAAATGGTTCAAGTTGTATTATGAAAAAAGATAATATTGTAATCATAATAGTGACAGGATATTAAGTTTTTCTACATAATCACCAGGATATTGTAAAGATGCAATGACAAATATGTTCAGTATTTTTGAAGCCTCAACGAGGATCAAAACGTCTCCTTTCATCAATCCAAACTCTTTTCTTGCAGTTCATTTCACTTTTATATTGTAATAAAAGGATTGGCATGAGATGTGCAGGTCCTGATAATATTTTATTGATATTTTAATAATTTTTTCAATAGTGAAAACTTTTTTGCATTTTAAAAAAGTGTTTTAATTTTATCCAAATATGTTATTTAACCTCCTCCTCCCTTACTGTTTTACAAAAAAGGCAGAAATGTTTAATTACTGGTACGTAAAGAATGTAGTTGGTTCATTGTTTTCATAAAAAGATTATTAATAATTTCTACAAGATTGCAATTATTTTCAGAAGAAAAAATAAAGTTGGCAGTTGTATCTAAGGAATTGACTTTTTATTTGCACCTTTAAATTATACTTTATCCAAATTATTTTTAATATATAGAAGTTATTGCAATATCTAATATTTATTTTATTTATGTATGATATTATCATAATTTCATGAGGAGTATAATGAAAATGTCAATAAAATTAACATTTAGAATTTGCAAGCAAATATAAAACTGATAGTTTTTAAATGTTCTTTGCTTATTGTTCATGGTGATGATATTTATTTAATACTTTATTACTTAATTATGATTTTAAGTTTCTCGCAAGATATAATATTTTATCCCTACATTGAGCAAGCATGATTTGCAAAATATTAATTTTTTTATTTTCTATTCTAATTTTTGTTTTTTGTGTGTATTTACCACTTATCAAAATATTCATGAAGATTAAATTCACTTCTACTCCCAAAAGTTTGATTTAATTCTTAAATATTATTTTTTAAAAATTTGTGATCATTAAACACACATGCATATACAATATTATTATTGAACATCAAAAGGATTTAAAAATAATAAGCCATATTCATCATAACCTATTAAAAATTAATAATTGCATTATATTAAACTTATGGGAGTAATTGAAATGAAAGTAAAAGTGAATTCACTACCTGTTCTTGAACTTCTTATGAACTCTGAACAATAAATCATTCCATTATTTTTGTGTGCCTGACAGTCTTTGGAACTCAAGATTGAGCTCTATCATTTGTGGTTTAACTTCTTGCGAATTCCTAAGCAATTATCCCTTCTTTTTTTTTTTTAAAAAAAAAATTGTTTGTAAATTTAATTGGCTTGTTTTTATGGGTATAGAATCACTTATTAAGAGAATGTAGCAACTAAAATGCATTGTTTTAATATATTGCATCAATTATGTTATCCAAAATAAAAACATTGAAAATAGTCAAAATGAGAGTCATAGATCACATGACCCTATTCTCTTAAGCTTGTAAGTTATAAACAATGAGGAATTGGCAATCCTCATTGTTTTAAAAACATTGAAATTTGTAAATTAATAAAATATTATTACAGCACAGCCATGATATATATTATTTCAATGTATACTACTTCAATTATATGTTATCCAAAAAAGAACAAAAAAGAAAAACATTAAAATTTGTAAATTAGTACATTTTATGAGAATTTATCAAAAAGGTATTTAACCAATTTTTTTTTTGTCTTGCAATATTTGACTAATTCTATTGCATCTGTTATTTGTTAACTACATTTATTTATTAACTACATTTTTTTCATGTTAAATACATTAAAAACATTGACATTTTTGCTTCACTTTTTTTTGTTGTTGTTGTTTGATATAGTACTGAGTTTCATTTGATAAAATGTTTTCTAATCTTAATTTAATATAATTTGTATTTCCCTTAATAAGCAATCAAAGGAAAATTATCAATTTGATTTGAAGTGAAAGAAAAAATCATGTTCAGAAGTGGTATCGTATCTTCAAAAAGAATGAATCATTTATTAGAGAAATAATGAAAAGAGAACTGCATTTTTATACTGTGGTTCAGTTTGTTTGCACTCCTGAAATAGCTAAAATTATAACCAGCTAAAAGATCAATTTTTAGTAAGACATTGAATTTGTGTATAAAAGATATGAAACAGTAAGACTACGGATCTGATAGATGTTATTGTATACCATCAGAAAGTTTAAAGTCTGTATGATGAATCTGATATTCATTTGTTTTAAAAAAAAATAAAGATATGGCCCAGGAAGTTTATTATTTTTTGAGTAAATGTAAAAGAGTGAAGAGTGAAAACGTACACAATAAGTATAAATATGTTCTTTCAATGTATTATTAATAATGACATTATTGTTTGTGTTTTTAATTTTGTTTATACTATAATATATAATATATGTAAATTTATAAATAAATATTAAAAAATACAGTACTTAAAAGTTTATAAAAAAAATATATTTATAAATGTCACTTAGGAGCGCTTTCAACTATCCTTGTAATTTTTGTCAACTATTACTTTGAAATGTCAACTTTCCCATAATTCCCTGATCTTAATGTTTGCTGCTTACCTATTGATTAAATCTTGCTTGTATTAATATATTAACATAGCTTCCTTAATTTTTCTTTTATTATTATTTCTTTTAGTTTCCAATATTTTTACATTACTGTAATTAAAATCAAAACCATATATACATGATTTATTATGGCCATAAAAAACGGAAGCTGATAAATTATCATTATTTTTATAATTTGTTTTGTATTTTGAACCCTCTTTAATAATAACAAGTGCTCTTTTGTCTTTTTTTCCAATGTGCATCTAGATCTATCTATATATCCACTGCCACACCTACATGTCCATTTGTAAATGATATAATTTTTATTTGTCAATAAGGTTTTATCTTTTGAGTTATTTATTAATTTATTCAATGTAGGTGGTGCATAAAATGCAATGTCACCTATACCTTTATAAATTTTCTTAATGAAACTTGCCAGTTGACTTCATGGAATTATGGGAAAATTGATCTTTCAAAGTAATAGTTGATAAAAACTACAAGGATAGTTAAAAGTGCTCCTAAGTGATGTTTATAGATATGTTTTTTTTTTTTAATAAACATTTAAGTACAGTATTTTCTAATATTTATTTATAAATTTACTATATTATTTTGAAGAAATACAGACATCGATTTGTAATATTATATATATACTATTTACTTTAAAAAGCATCTCTGTTGTACATATTGAAAAATATTCTACATTACATTAGCTTATAAATAAAATGTTTATTCACCAGTTGAGGCTTGAAACAAATTCACAGATATTATGGCTCTGTAGTTGTTCTGTATCATTTTAATTTACATACAACTTAATACATATATCCATATAGATATTGGTAATGTGTTTTTTTTATTTAGAAGACATTATATAGCCCATTTTTGCTAATATAAATAGGCAGATATAATTCTTAAATAATAATATATGGACGGATATATATATATATTTGGAATTTATAAATTTAAAATAAATTAAATTTATGCTTCAATAATTTTTTTATGCTAAAATTGACTTATTCAAGGTGAACTTAATCTCATTATATAAAATATAGAAGAAATACAAATTATATAAATGCAAATAAATAGATTTAAAATATTTGAAATAAATTGCTTAGATTTTGAAAAACAAAAATTGGCTTTATAAAGGCTGTTTTTTTTTTTTTTTTTTTATGACATTTTTTTTTTTTATCCTGTTTTTTTTTTTTTTCTCATCTTTTTCCTCATCATTTTTAATCTCTCATTTAATTTTTGTTTTTTCTTATAAATACGGCTTTGACATTTCTGTTTAACATTTTAAGAAAAGATGATTTTTAATGACATTTGAATTCTAAAAATAGTTTAGTTTATATATGTGATTGTTTAGTTAAATATTTTCACAAATTAAAATATTTTTGTATTTGATTTTTAATTGGGGAAACTCTATGTTGATTACTTTTATTCGAATTGTATGAAACTATTTATTTCTGAAAAGTCATTGTCTCTATCTTTTTCTTTTAAATAAATGTACAATTGATTTATGTATCTCCCTGAAGTCATGTGACGAAGTTGCTAAGATAAATATCTAATAAGGGATATGAGAATAAATACATATTATTGGACCTTTGTGAGCCATTTTTGAATAAAATCTTTAAGAAAATTTGAGGGTTTTTTTTAGGATAAATTTTTCAATATATCTCTAAACATTATTCTGCATTGTCTTTGAGCAAAGAACTTTATATTCATATATACAGGGCCAATCAGAGGAGAGGACAGGAAGGGGCATCAACTTGGCAACTCAATATGTTAAACAAAAATATAGAAGGCAAAGCAATATCACAGCTCATAGAACAGCCTTAATTTTGCAGCTGAATTCCCTCAAAAAAATATTAGAGAAAAACTTTTCCCAGCAGGCATACCATGAATCAAAAACATAAACCAGTTTAGGGATGAGATGCCAGTTTGACAAATCTGCAATGAACGTGACTGCAGCACTCTGTGACTAGCAGAACTAATAGTCTCAGCCCCTTTGTCAGTCAATTCTATGCTAACAATGTTTTACAATACTAACAGTGCTAGAGTGAATCTATCCTATTCAAGAGCTATCTGGATCTGATCTGCTTGCTCGTTTCTGCAACTCCTAACTAACTGCTCCCAGAATCCTGTTTTCGACCCTGCAAATAAAAACTCTTGTTTCTTCTCTCCTCACATTCTTATTTTAAATTTTGAAGGGCTGCTAAAATATTAGTTGCCCCGAGCCTCATATTTTCTCTGAAAGGTCCTGCATATATACATATGATTGTTCACACAATTACTTGCAATTATGCGTTAATTATCACAGGGAGTTTATTTTTTTATCCCTTAGTTTGTCTCCAATAAAAGCAATATGGTATTTATTCTCAGAAGTCCTAATCCCTGATATATCATCTATTGTTTTTCTTGGAAATGGGATATGCATATATGTGTATGTTACTATTATAATATTAAATTTCAAAAATCTCACACATTTCACTTTTCAGCAAAAAAAAAAAAAAATTATTATTGATTACAGTTTCGACTGTACCATGCAGTCTTCATCAGATCTACAAAATTTGAACACACATAAAAATACAATCATTAACATACATTATTTTATATAAAATTATTAAATTCCTAACAAACTTTTAAATATTTTTATTAAAAATATTTTCTAACCTTTTCAAATCATATAATATCATTAACATATTTACATCCTATTTTATATTCTTTTAAAATCTTTTTTATTCTTTCTTTATAACACATACCTATACATATAACTTTAATACATATAATATTTACATTATAAAATAATTTTAATTACACTACTCCAAAAAAATTTTTAATCACGATCAATATAATCTTTCTTTATCTTTTATTCTAACTAAATACTTATTTCCATTCATTTTGCCTTCTTAATTATTCCATATAAAATTTTCTTACCTTAATCTATTCTTTCAAATGTCCTCCATTTTACTCTAGTAATTCAACTTCCTTTTTAACCTCTCTTTCATATTCTATCCTATAGCTCCCTCTATTAACTATTTTTATAACTATTAATACTTTTAACTATTTTTATCACACCCAAAAACAAAACAAAAAAACGTTCTTTTTCTCTTATACTATTATTTCCTTTTAAGCTATTATTGTTTTTACTCCTCCATTTTTATTAAGATTTGGTTTAATTTTCTTTATAAATATTGCTTCCTTTATTTTTCTATCCCTTATTTTATCTGTATAACTAATCATTCTAATGCTCTCTTTCCCAATACTATTATGTAAGAACTCTCATTTTATTTGTATTTCCACTTAGAACCTAACATAAAAATACATTAAGGGCTTCAATTTATGAAAGTTATAAAATTATCAAAGCGAACAGTTGCAAACAAAATGCAAGAAATGATGAAATCATTGGGTTACAAGTCTAAACTGTCTTTCATAATGACTGATCACTTACAAGTGAAGGAAAGTTGTGTACATTGGATGTAGAATTATCTCTTAGAAGGGTCATTATCTGTCTTTGTGAAGGTAGAAGAATAGATTATTTAAAAAATGGATATTAGTATCAAAACACAAATATTTGAAACACAAGGGAATAGGATTTATTATAAACAAAAGATAGGAACAGCACATTTATTAGGAGAAAGAAAATTAGGTATTCAATTAAATAGAAAATATTAAGTATAGATTTTTTAGTTTTATGTCCATGAAAAGACAGTTTTTGTGTAAATGTGCAAAATATTTTTGGACAGATCAAACACCATTTTAAAATTATTGTGATTGCATCGAATTGAAGACTCAGGAATATTGAATTATATTTTGTCCTAAATAAATGAAATTTCAAAACATAATGTGATTTAATAGATCTACCACACAGAATGATTGTTGATTAATGAGCTGTAAACAAAGTTGGAGAGGCAAAAATTATTAAGGAAGATCATAAATAGTTTTTTTTTTTTAATTTTTGGAATTACCCCAAAGAATTTAAATTATAACGCTAATTATTTTATATTATTAATTGATTATGATGGCAATTCAGATCTGAACAAGGTAATAAAATAAAAGAAACTCTCTTGAAAACAGTTATACAGATAAGAACAACAAAAATGTAATTTATTAGTCTTTTTTTAATCTGAGACAATTATATAAAAATTATAACAGTTAATGGTGACATATCCCAGAAATGATTATAAAAGCTATAGAAGAGAGTAAAAATCTTTAAATTTCATTTTAGTGTTGTTAGAAAGATTATGTTAATACCTTAATAAAATATTACACAATTATTAAAGGTGGATATGTCCTCATGAAGATATGGAAGAATTCTATAAAGATCTATATAGTGATAAAAGAGCAAGAAAGCCAAAGTAATGTTATTGTTTAAAATGCAAATTCATATATGAATAATGGAAAAACTTCAACAAATAAATGGATCAAAATAGACAAATATAGATAAGGACTAAATTGTTGATAAAGAGCTATTCATCAAACTTTAACTAATAAGGATATACCAGATTGAAAAAAATGGAGTGATGATTATAATATCTACAAGATATAATAATAATTATTGATCTATCATTATCCTGTCTTTTTCATATAAAATATTTATTAATAGCATTACAAAAATCATTTATGGAAAATGTTTAAACTAAACAAAACAAAAAAAAAAGAAAACTAGATTTAGAAGAGAATATGTCAGTAGATACATCTAGGTGTGATCATTGCCATTTTATAATGAATTTATAGATTAAATAAAATAATTTCTGTTATGATAAAAATTTGAAACATTGTAACACATATCCAAAAATGTCAAATTTTGAAGAATATTTTTTTAAATGCTTCATCAGTGATTATACTACATGGTAACACTAAGGTTAACATTAGTAAGATTTCCGAGCAAACCAATTCACCATTAGAAATCGTAGGTGCAATACTCATTAGTGTATATGATTCATCCCCAGATTTCTAGCCACTTCTATCCCCTATATGAAGTCTGGGGAAATGCACATTATCTTAAGTTATCATCTGTCCATATTCTTTTAGGATTTCACTTTTTTGATTTTGTTGTGAATAAAACAAAAATTAATAAAGATTAATAAGTCTTTTAGATTTTGTAAGTATGTTTTATTTTGCTAATAATGTTTTATGAGCCACAGAAAATGTTATAAGAACTGCTAGATGAAAATTAAAATGTAGAACTAATGTTAAAATGCCCAAACTACAGGTTGTTGTATTCGTTTGTTGAGAAATAAACAGCGAGTTTATTAGAGACAATTTACTCCAGAAGTTTTCACTTATTTTAGTTAAAAGTAAAAATAATTATAATGGAAAATAATTATAATTGAAAACAAGCTGTGGGGATTTAATTTTAATTGAAAATAAAAATAACTAATTATAATGGAAATAATTATAATTAAAAACAAGTTGTGGGGATTATTTTTATCAGAGATAAAAATAACTAATTAAAGTTAAGGACAATCAAAACAGAGTTGGAAAACACGCGATTAAGATTTCGGAATGTAGCAGATAAAACTTAACAAAAGAATTCAGAGGGATATATAAACTGCTAGAGGAAAACATCGCGCACTTGTTACAGTCTTGTTAACAGAAGAAGTTGGATACGTAAAGTTGTTAAGAGCTATTTGCGGCACAACTGTTTTTAAGAGTTGTTCAGCAGAATTTCATATATTTTAGCTATAGTTCTTTGTACTCGTTTATGTTATCGATCGGATTGTAAATGTTTTTCTACCCCTCTTGAAAAACAGGTTTTCTAAAAAAAGAAGAAAATAAATTGACCATAATAAATGAGAGATTAATCATAGAATTAAATCTGAAGTGCTTTTGTTAGAAATAACTCAATTTTTTTTAAAGAAATGTGATTACCTATGCTTATTTATGGAAATGAACTTGAATACTTAATCGTATAGCAATACAGAGGTTGCAGAATGCACATTGAATACGTATTAATATTGGACCTTAATTTATCATTATGGGTGAAGAACTATGAGATATCATTGATATTTTTGATATCATTAAAAAGTAGAAAAGGAGTTGAGCTGGAGCTTGATATATTGGTAGAAGAGATGATAACTGTAATTCTAAATTGGATTTGCAGGAATTGTAAAAGACCTAGAAAGATAATACTTTTGAGACAGACAGATGAGATTAGGAAGTTTGTTAGAATGATGTATGAATGAGGAATGAAGAATAAGATTAAACTGGATTAAATTTAGAAATCTTATTCTGCAATGGAAAGTGTTTAAAAGAATAAAACATTGATATGGGTAAAAAAAAAAAATGTATTTGTGTATCACAATTTTTTTAAAATAATCATTCAAATCACATTTGATTAGTATAATATTTACTTCTATTTATATTTGAAAGTTCTTATTCTGGAAGAAATGTACATTTTTATCATATATTATGAGAATATTTTATAGAAAATTATAATTACTGAAAATTATACTTTTTTTACTCTTATTTTGAAATTATATTTATCAATTTAAGTAATATTAAGTTGTTGTTTTGTTTTTAGAAATAACAACTAAGCAAAAATAATATTTGTTATTAATGTCATTGTTTACTGAAATTCTACTTAATTACATTATTTGCATTGTTAATCCATTATATATGCACATATTTTAAAATTATTTGTAGGGTGTTTTTTTTTCCTATTAAATGAAAAATATAAAAAAAATTTTTTGATTTGTAATCTAAATTAGCTAATTATTATTATTATTAATTTAAAAAAAAAAAAGTTAATTGATTTGTTGAATATGCATCTTTTTTATATGAGATTTTAAATGTCAATTAGCTTTTATTTGCCACCCAGTATATAATTGATTGACTTTTTCAAATTTTTTTTTTATATGAAATAATTAAATGTAAATTCATTTTTATTTTTTCTCTCTTTTTTTTTTTTTAAAAAAAAGTCTATTTACATAAATAAGATACAGAATATTATTTGTAAAATTTTTAACATATATAATTTTCATGTATGTGTTTGTACTTCTATAATCATATATATCTAAAAAGCATACTAATAAAATGTTAATCATAAGACTATCGAAATAATATGTATTTCAGAATAGTAATTTTAAAATTAATTTAGACCCTCTTATTTTGTGTTAATATTGTAAATTGTCATAGTTGACAGTGAACATTTATTATTAAATTTATATGATTAATTCAATTTCATGATTTTTTTATAATAAAAAATATTTTCTCCAAAATATATTTATTAAAAAGAAATACTAATGTACATATTTATTAACTGCTATGGAAATCTTATTTTAAAACATTATTATAGTGTTAATGTCATTATAAAAAATCAAGAGATATTTACAAATTGAATCTGATTTCCTACAAATTGGCAAATTCTATAGTTTAGATAAAGTTACAAAAGGAATTTTTTAAATTTTTATAATTGCCAAATTTTTTTATTTCACTATTTATAATAAGTTGCATTTTTTAAAATTTATCTTAAATATACTTATATTATAAAAAATAAAATAATATCTTTAAATAAATTAATATGTACATATGTTTAAAAATTAAAGGCAAAAATACTATATCTTATTTTATCTATTTAATTAATCTATAAATTTATTAGCAGTAATTATAGCAGAATAATCACTTTTTTTTTAATATTAAGTCTTGCTGTAATTGGTCTTTAAAAAAGATTACATTTAATCTTATTGAGCTTCATAGAAATAAATGGATAGAAATGTGTAAATAATTGTAAATATTTGCTTATTTGAGCATGTTACAAAAATATTTAGTAACATATTATACTAATAATTACAGCATTATTATTACTTAATATTTACAGTTAATGAATAGAATGAGTCATAGTGGGGGGAGGGGTAATCATGAAATGTTTACCTATTTATTTTTTGATTCTTGCCATTTGAAGATTCTGTACCAATACAAGTGAAGCACGTATTTTTATTCTTAAATGAGGGCTTACTTGTACTACTGAAATAAAATGTTGAGATAAAATATTATGGAAAAAAATAAAAGCTTTGTTCATTTTGTAATTTTAAAAAAACGGAACTTTGATCACATGCAGTTAAAATATATCAAAATTAATTGAAAAATGTGTACATTACATTGGCAGAAATATATTTTACTTACCTGAGTTTTAGTCAGTAATTTGGCAATATAAAGTTCCTCATTCTTTATATTTGTTTCCAAAAGGTGATGTGAAGATTGAATTAGTGAATAATAGTAGCCAAATTTCTATAGGAATAATGTTTAATTGCTACAGCGATACAATAATATTGCAGTATTTACTTTTGTATATGGATGATAAATGCATTTAATCAATGCATAAATATTAAAATTGTATCATATTGCACATGCATATATATATTAAATAATAATCATTTTAATTCAATTTTATATGGAAAAAGGAATAAAAATGTAGAGGTAACATTTACTTTATCTCATTTTTAACTTTAAAGAAAAAAGGTTAAAATATTTTTTTAATTTAATAACCTGTTGACTACTGAAAACACCTTTGATTGAAGATATAATTTTCACAATAATTGCCTAATATATATAAAATATTAAATACTCCCTAAAGGTAACATATTATAAAAACAGCAAAGAAAATATAATATTTATCATAAGAAGAAAAAAAATTAAATATTTCTGAAGTTATTAATTTTAAATTTATTTATAAATTACAATTTTTGGTCTGTCAGCATTTTACATGCTCTAAAATTATTCTGCATAAATTTTTTTATAAATTAATATAAATACTTTCTGTCACTATATATATATATATTTGTTTGAAGAAATAAATAATTGGACTTCTCCAATAGGCTATTGATTCATAGGTTAGAAAACATTCTTGTAAAGGGCTTTTTTTTTTTTAACAAAATAAATATTAGATTATTTATTAATTTGCTTTCAAACATTTATTTAATAATTATACTAATAAAAATGGAAAACTAAAATAAATTACTAATTGAATTTGGCAATTTATCCATATATGTATGTTCATACATATACACATATATTGCATTCAAAAACAATAAATATATGCCCAATTTCTTTTACAAACTAAATATAAAAAAATGTAATTAATTATTCCATGATAAATTTTAATTACCTTTCAATGCTAAATAAAAAAAGTTTAATAGTTAAAAGTGTGCTTACCTAGAGACTTTTATCTATTTTAAAATCTTGTATATGAATTCTCCATTCCCCCTTCTTCCCATGAAAAAATTATAGGCAGTATATTATATGTATATGTAATGCATTGTTATTTGTATCTTTTTTCCTACACTTCTTCAAAGATGCAGCTGACCAAGAAAATGCTAGAAGAAAAAAAGAAACACTGTTTTGCATATAGAATAAGAAAAATTATCCCTCACAGCTGTTATATAGTCTTGATTGCTCAGCATTTTCAATGAAGAAGTGAAACATGCAGTCAAATCTATGAAGAAGAATACTGCTCCAGGAAGTGATGGATGTATTATGGATATTTTTAAAAAAGCAGGTAAAGAATTAGAACAATTGTTTGGGCAAAGTTATATACTAAATGTCTAAATGATAAAGATGTACCAGATGATTGAAAGAATAATTAATATTCCTTTGGATTCTAACCCAACCAAAAGAACAAGTTGGATTTAAAAATAGTTTAGCACATTTGATCATCTCCGAGCATTGAGAGAAGTTATGGAAAGGAGCTGTGAATATGAATTGCTAATGTGCTTTGGATTTATACACAGTGATTAATGTTTTGAATCATCAAGTTGTAGACCATGGTACAACAGCAATAATTACATTACACAATGGTGTTAAGAAGATTAACATTGAGAAAGTGTATGATAAGATAACTTTTTATCTCCAAAACTTTTACAGTGGTTTTATAAGAAATATTCTGTAAATTAAAAGGAAAAGCTAGATTTTGCAGATGATATGGGTAATTTTTTTTTTCGAATAATGCATCAGAGTAATCAGATAAAAATAAGAAAGTACATCTAAAGATAAATGCTAAAAAGACTTTAGTAATATTCCGTAGATTTTTCAGATTATCCACTATAAATACGTTGATTCGATGATTAATGTAGACAGAAACGTAATGGTTGAAATTAATCATAATATTAAACTTGGATGGAGTGTTTTTAATAGAAATAACTTAATAAAGAGAAATATGCCTGTATGTTTGAAAACAGAGATTTTTATTATTATCAATTCTTACTTATGGATCTGAGACTTAGATACATAATAGAAGTGCAATATAGAGATTTCAAACTACTCAATGAAATATGAAAGATGTTTATTGTGAGAAACAAGAAGATATCAAAAATGAAGTATTAGAAAAGAAACGAAACATGTTTTACTGGCATCATTCAAAGAATTAAGAGATTGAAACAAAGCTGAGCTGGATATATTGCTAAAAAAATGATAATAAATTGACAATTAAAGTTTTACATTGGATCCCAAGAGGTAAAAAATTTTAAAGGAGACCCCCCCCCTCCTGAAATGGATAGATGAAATAAGGAAATTTGCTGATGTATTGTGAAGAAGATTGGTTAGGGATCAGAGTAATTGGATTGAACTTGGAGAGATCTTCATCTTGCTGTGGATTGGTACATGTTGGTGATATTTTTAAATTTTTATTACCTTATTTTGCCTTTTTTTCTCTTCTTCCCTATTATATAATAATTATTTCTAAATTTTAATAATGGGAAATATTTTAAATCTATTTTTAAATACATTAACTGATACAAAAATGAATCTTTAACAAGGAAATATTTTTCAGAATTTTCAACTTAAGTTAAAAATTGCTTTTTTTTTTTAATAAGGGGGGGGGGGTGTCATTGCATGGCATTTACAGATCAATCATTTATCTTTTAATAGTTTAAAAGTAAGAAGTTTTGTGCCATGGTCAATATTTAAAATTTGTTTTCATTTTTTAATTTGGAAAAAAAAAAAAAAATGTTATTAAAACAGAAGGGAAAAAAACAATAATCACTTTTTCTTCTTTTCAATCCTTTTGGAAACTGAGTGATCATTGTAGATTGTAGTGCCTTATATATTTCTCATGGCGTTTGATTATTGTCTTGTTATGAACTCCCCTTTCCTAATCACAAAATATTTTGTTGTGGCATATACAGGCAAGTAATATTGGTAGAAATAACTTGATACTAAAAGGAAATATGCCTATGTGTTTGAAAAGGAAGGTTTTTTAATAAATATGTTTTACCAGTTTTTACTTATGGATCTGAGACTTGGACACTTAATAGAAGAGCAATACAGAGACTTCAGACCACTTAATGAAGTATGGAGAGATGCATGTTGGAAGTAACAAGAAGAGATCGAAAATGCAATATATGGGTAAGAGAACAAACAGGTGTTATTCATTGAAAAAATTAAAAGATTGAAGTGGAGTTGGGCTGGACATATATATTGCTAGAAGAGATAATAATAGATGAACAATTGAAATCTTAACCTGGATTCCAAGAGATTGTAAAAAACCTAGAAAGAGACCACATGTGAGATGGATGGATGAAATAAGAAAGTGTGCATGAGTGATGTAGAGAAGAGATACTAGAAATCGGAGAAGATGTATTGAACTTGGAGAGACCTTCATCCTGCAGTGGATTGATAATGGTTGATGATGATGATGAATGTTATTTGTAGAGTGGTAGCATCTTAGTTTCCAGATAATGTGTTAAAGATGACTACAACATCTTAATCTCCTCTCTTCAATGTCTGTTATTATTATTATTATTTTTAATCCTGATCATTTCTCTGATCTCTTGATTGCCCTTTTTTTTTAATCTTAACCATTTTACTGGGTATTAATAATCTATTTTTATTACCAATAATCTCTTTATTTTCCTTTGTCATTATTTTCTGTTTCTGTTCTATAAAGTAATACATTCACTACCAGGGTATTATATATCTTTGTTTTCATTATTATATTACTACTCATAAAACTGAGTAGATGATATGTCTTTTTAACATTTCTCATAAGTATTAAAAAGTATTCACTTTCATAATTTTTTTTGTCTCATCAATAATTAATGCATCATTTCCTTTTGTCAGCAAAGTATTTTATCTTTTTAAAATTGATATTTAGTCCCCACTTGATATATTCATTCATAAATTTTCTTTATATTAAATACTCTCCATATCCTCTGTTGTAATCACTTGATTATCTGCAAATAACTAAATTAAATGAATATCATTATATCACTTTGCGGTTTCACATTTCTTTATTTATTTTCAAAGCTATATTAATATATATTTTGAACAGAGTTTCATCATCCAACAACTCTGCTATAGTTCTTTTCATGTCATAAGTTCATCTGACAACTCCTGATATATTTTTATTTATCTATTTTGTTCATAATTATTAGTCATAGCTATTTTCATTTCTTCCATAGCAATATCTGAGGGTCACTATCATAAGTTTTCTCCAAGACAATAAAAATCATGTTATCTGTTTATTTCTAAATTTGATATTTTTCATAGTTGTCTTCTTATAAATATATAATCTATACTTGATTTTTCCATTGTAAAATCACACTACTTTTCAGATGTTTCAACTCATTTTTCCCAATGATTCTTTATAATTCTTTTATATTGTTGATATTTTTTTTCATAGATCACATATTTCCTTCTGTCTTATTTTTTAAAGATTGATGTCGTAATACGAATTTAGTTTTTTAAAACTTTGCATGTTGAATTATTATAGTAAATCAATATAGCACTAATAATGCAATAACCGCAAAGCTAAAGATGTGTGGTTTTTTACTAAATCATACGCTGAGCGCTTTCAAGAGACACGGCTCTCATATTCATAGCTTCTTTTTGTACAATGGCTGTTATTTTAATTATATGCAAATATATGCAACTTTTAAGCATTCCATTTCTTGGAAACAGAGTAGCATGGTTTCTTCCAGTTGATGGCAGCCTCTTTCACTTTGCGTTTTATATCATTTGCCTCCCTGCAAACCAAGCTGATTGTCTGTGGTTCACATGGATGTTATATATTACTAAAAGTATCTGTATCTTTCCATAAAAATAGTGTTTATCAATTTGGTAATTACTTTTAACAATTTTTTTTTTACCATATTTTCTCAGTTCCACATGAAGTTATTCTGGTCCAGGCACTCTTAGATTTTTTTCTTACTATATTTCTCTTATTATTATTTTCTCTTCCACAAACTCAAATCCTGTATTCTTCAGTTTTTCTATTTTATAATCTATCATTAAACAAATATTAATCTATCATGAATTCTTTTTTTTTTTAATTTAAAAATTTCTTATAATATTTAGTCCATTCCTTTAGTTTTAATCATATCATTTCATCCTATGATTTCCTCTTTTCTCAAATTTTTTATTACCCTTCAAATGTTTGTTTAACTCTGGAATCCTTTTATTCTTGTTAAGAGATTCCTTGTAAGTGGGATTATGATTCAGAGGTATCTTAAGTAGATTGGATAAAAATTATGTTTAATTGCTTTGCTAATATAAAATGATTTTTATCTCTAGTAAAGAAATGGCTTTATGCAGGTTTTCCCATTCTGCAAATTATATTCTTTGAGTTATTATTCTGTTATCATCTGCATATATATTTTTTTTACTTGGAAGTTTTATGATAACTTATAAATAAAAATATTTAGATATATTTTTCTGTAGACAAATTTTAAAATGCATTTTGAATTTATTTTTGATTCCTAATAAATCTTTTTTCCACAAGTGTTGTGTGCTGTATATAATTCTGTGATATCTATGAGGTTGTTTTTAGATTCAGCTGAAATAATGCATTGATCAAGGTTATAAAAGCTAACATATGATAATAGCAACTTCTATTTTAATAAAAGCCAGCTATTTATGTTTGAACATGTAAAGTTTTTTTCATTTTACGAGTTATACTCTTTAAGAGAATTTATAAGGTTATATAAATATAACTATGGTGCATTGATTTTAAATAAGAGAGGGATTTTTTAATATATTTATAATTTGAGGAACTGCTCCCTTCTGCTATCTAGTATCAGTTAAAGAATGCTCTGAGTTGAGGAATTACAATGAGAAATATAATATTTAAATGCATAAAAATTATTAAATTTAAGTCAATTTTTTACTATTATTTGATTTATGATTGCAAGTAACTTATTGATATAATTTAGTAATTCAATTGTTATTAAATTTTCTTTTTTTCTGAGCGAACAGTAATATCTGGTAATTAATGAATATACTATTTTTTCTGTGAGTATATTCATTCATTACTAGATATTATAATATAATTCAGATTTAATTTTATGGCTAGTATTATATCTATGTGTTAAATATGATAATTGTTGTCTTTTTTTTTTTTTTTTGTGGAATAAGGTATTGAATAGTTTTACATATTTAGTTAGTTTTAAAATAAGAAGTTAGTAATAAGTAAGTATGGAATCAATTTATGTATTTGAATATTTATCATCAGGTACAATCTAGACTTAGGAAATCTTATAGTAAGATGGTTTATTTAGCATTTTTTATGGGCCATTAATTAGATACTCAAGATCAAGTTTAGGAAAACATTGCATCATATAGAGTTAGATAGTAAGAAAACAAAAGTAGCTATATTATTTTAATACAAATCATGCATTATTTTAAATTATTATATATTCCAATAATATATATATATATTTACATAAGCACATTGACTTTTTGTCTTATACATCATGATAATTGATATCAATATTTCCAATTTATATACTAATCAATAAATTTTTAACTCAGCTATACCTTACCACTTAAAGAATCTATAAGATCTATTATGAATGAAGAAAGTAAGAATACAAGATAGAAAATTTCCGTATTTTGAAAAGAAAAAAAAAGCATTGCAGTCTGTATTTGCACTAACTACTTTTATTGTCTTATACTGAAAATCAAGAGACTAAAACAACTTTTTATAAGATGGTATTAAAATGTTATATAGTATATGTATGAGAAAATTTTATCATACCAAAATGTAAATAATTATATATAAAAAAAGGCAGTCATCGTCCAAATTTTAGAGCATTTAAATGACACATCTCAATCATTTTCTGGTTCTGCCTTTATCAAAAATCAAGATAATTTCAAAGTGGATGTTTAATTGCACCATCATCTGATAATTATTGATTCCTCAAGATTATACTATTTATGAGATTAAAAAACTGCCCTTATGTATATATTGTATAAACTAAAGAATTAAGTAATATTATATTCTCGAACTTTTGGATGTAAACATTGAAATATTGTGCAAGTTTTTGTATGTAATAATCTGATAAAATTTCAGTACATGTTAATTTGTTTTTTGTTTTTTTCTACTTTTATATAGACGGGTTATCTAGCAATGGAAACATTATTAAGTCTTACGTCCCGCAAGGCTGGTGAGTGGTTCAAAGAAGAATTAAGGTTACTGGGTGGTTTAGATCATATTATTGACTCAGGTACATAATCATATGTTTTTTAAATCATAAATTAAGATTTTGTAATCTGAAAAAGATTACACTACATATTTTTTATTTGAAAAAAAAAAAATGTTTTTTATTTTTTATTTTATATAAATAATGTGACATTTCCAAGTGAAATAATATTTAAAGGAAATCTGTTTTTAAAATAAATATTTATTGCATTTTTTATATAAAATAATAACTGAAACACAGGCTCATTATATACCTTTGTGTCTATATATGTAATATAGGGTATATGAGCACAGACTTTCAGATGACCCATCACTCTCCACTCTATCTAATATCAAGGATACAATCAAGCACATATATGCTGAAAAGATAAATAATCACTAATATACGTATTTCATGCTGTCCATTAAAGTAGGAAGATTGTCTATCTTAATATATATCTGAGCACTTATAGTATATATGTGTGGGAGATGATAATCTGGACCAACTGATGATTGCTGGTTTAGCATGAAATATGTATATTGGTGATTTTTTATCTTTTCAGCATATATGTGCTTGAGGGTATCAGTGATATTAGATAGAGTGGAGAGTGGTGGGTCATCTGAAAGTGTGTGCTCGTACATCCTATATTAATATAAAATAATACTAAGTTTATGCCTATATATTTTGCTTTTTGACCAAAAAAAAGTATTTTAAAGTTTATTACGCAATTATATTCTTAATATCTAATATGTCAACAGATTCACATTTATGTATTCAAGCTAATTTTTATAGTACACCTGGGTCTCATTTTATGCGATAGATAGGTTCCTCAGAAAACGCGCACAAAAGAAATCGCACAAAAATAAACGTAACTTACCTTGAAAAATGGGGGGATATGTTCCAGTAATTTTCAGAAGTCACATAAAAGCAAGCAACAAGAAAAAATTACCTTAAAATTTGCATTAAAAAAAGGAAATAAAGTATGACTAATAAAAAATTTCAAATATTTGAAAAAATTAATACAAGTCAAACTTTTTTATTAACTACAGTAGGTTGTATTCTCATCCTTGGTGTTCGCCTTAAGATGGCGTTGATGCTAATCAAAAACATATACATACAACGATTCCGGGCCGGACCTAAATGATCGATTTGATCTAAAAAGATCTGATTTCTTAGATTTGTAATAAAATATTCTACTAACTAATACTATTATATGATGTTAGTTTTTTTCATTTTTGTAAATGTTTATTAATCTTATCTTGTTTTTGAGTTTGTGTGTGTGTCTTTAAAGTTACGATGTTTTTCTAATTTTTTTTTTTTTTTGACTTTACATGTGTCTTTTTAAAGTTATGGGTTTTTTTTTTTTTTGGAAGAGTAAATCAATAATTTTATTCAAAAGCAAGACGTAATAAGTAAATATTTATTAATCTTATCTTGTTTTTGAGTTTGTGTGTGTGTCTTTAAAGTTACGGGCTTTTTCAAATTGTTTTTTTTTTTTAGACTTTAGGTGTGTCTTTTTAAAGTTACGATATTTTTTTTTTGCAAGAGTAAATCAATAATTTGATTCAAAAGCAAGACGTAATAAGTCAATGTTTATTAATCTTAGATTGTTTTTGAGTTTGTGTGTGTCTTTAAAGTTACGGGGCTTTTTCTCATTTTTTTTTTTGGACTTTATGTGTGTCTTTTTTTTTAAAGTTATGGTATTTTTGGTCAAGAGTAAATCAATCATTTTATTAAAAAAGCAAGACGTAATTCTAAATTATCAAAAGTAACGTCATTTATATACTACAATTTAGAATTGATACCCAACTAATTTCCGTTTTCTTTTTTTTTGGGGGGGGGGGCAGTAATGAATCAGAAAGTGGGTTGTTTTTGGTAAGTCTGTCTATATAAAAAGGGTACTGTTATTGAAATACTAAATTTAAAAATGATAGCCGACTAATTTGCGTTTCTTTTGACAGTAATTAATCAGAAAGTGGGTTTCTTTTTTTTTTTGGTAAATCTTGTGTATATATAAAAACAAACAAATCGTAATTCAAAGACTCCATTGAAAAAAATCAAACTCCGTTGAATTTGCTTTTTTTTTTTTTTAAAAGACAGTAATTAATCAGGAACTGGGTTGTTTTTGTTAGTGTGTAGATATAAAAACTAATCTTATTTTGAAATAATAAATGTAACAAAACAAAAAAAAAATAATACCCGACTAATTTTATTTTTCGGACAAGTAATTACTAATAATTAGACAGTGGGTTGTTTTTGTTTGTGTGTATATATATATAGCGAAAGTAACTGGTCACCGACGAATTCTCACGAAAACAGTACTTTTCGCATGATCCTTTAATTTTTTTTTCCTTTCGCACCCTTAAAAGCAATTTTTGAGGGTTACCCCTTCGTAATGGAATCTTCAGGACATTATTACTAAACTTACAACAGTAAAGTAAGTTACAACACATTAAAAAAAATAGATGTCTTATCAAATTTAAAAAAAATACGACTGCTTCAAATACACACACTCTCACCCGAAACTACAGAGAGAATAGATATTCTACTATTACGAGAAAATGATGAACAAAATCAACTACTATGGCAGCCGATCAAGGCATTTCTTTCTCTTTGCTTTTAGCATAGAAAAAAAGCCATAACCGGCAGCCGTCGGGAACTCTTTCTGTGTTTTATCATAGAAAGAAGTCTCTTTGTGTTGGCTTCTGTCGCCGCCTCCTCCATCCAACATAACGTGAGGACTTTTCTGCGTTTATAACATAGAAAAATTCCTCTTTGGTTGGGTGAAGGCCGGTGAAACGGTATATTTCTAGGAATTTACCTAGAAGTAGCGACATCTTAAGGCGAACACCAAGGATGAGAAAACAACTCTACAGTATTTAATTTTACATTTTTTCATACATATTTTAAGCATTACCGCTGTTTATAATATGCATTCGTTTGTGAACTAGTAAGAAATCAGATTCGTGACGTGTGGTACAACTAGCGCCACTTTCAGTCTTCAGCTGTGTTAATGGTTTTTTGTTTCTATATTAAAAAAATGAGGTCGCAATCAAAACAAAAAAATTATACATTGTCATTAGAAAGATTATTTTCAGTTTATAAAATCAATAAAATCTTCGTTATTATTTATTTTAAAAATCTAAAAAAATATTTATTTCTGTTAATATCTAACAAAATACTTTTTAAAAGTTTAAAATTTTTGAATATTTATATGTACATTTAAATCGATTATTATTATTTACTCATTAGTATAAGTAGATTATTTACATAGAAGCTAAGATTCTAAATACATCTTTAGGACATATTCATGTTAGCTGCTAATAAAACGTTATATTTTTGGAAAAAAAAAAGTATTTCAAGTCAAAATAAGTTATTAATAATTTAAATTTTTTGATATCTAATAAATATAGTGAAATAAAAAAGATATTAAGAAGAAACATGAATCGCATAACTTCAAAATCGCATTAAAATAATCCGCATAAAATGAGACTCAGGTGTACTATAATAAATCTCTATACTAGGGTATTTATAGAAGAATTGTACATTGTATGGATTTGTGAAATTACTGGATAATTATATACATTTATACATGATATGGCATTAGGATTTGCATTAGAATCAATAAAAAGTATATTTGTTGAAATATATAAATATATATTATAATGGTCAGCATACGAAATGACTGGATACATGAACTTCCATCAATGTCTTGAATTCGACATGATCTTGTTGTAGACTATACCCAAAGGTTATTACATATTCTATTTATAAAATATGAAATTTACCTAAGAGATATCTTAATGGAAATAATATAATTTTCTACTTTTCTTATGTATTGATTTTTACTTTAACGTATTATACCATTTACATCTTTCTTAAATACTTTATCGATACTTTATTTATATCAAACTAACAGATTCGTCTGGTCCTGCAGTCATCATCAGAACTACAATATTCAAATATATAATTATACAATTAATACAGTTATCCACATATTGATATACATAATTAAATACACAATATAAACCAAAATAAATATACATTTTAATATGCCATTATAAATAATCATTTCCCATTTTATTACTTATCAATATTTATTTTATATCACTTTATTTTATTTTTTAAAAATATTATTTATTAAAATAATTATAAACATTAACATTCTACTATTTAATACATATTATCATTTTACTTATAATATGAAATCAACTTCTAATCTTTTCTTATTTTTATTAAATATTTTTATCAATTAACTTTTCCCACATTACAAATTATTTTTTTATTCTACATTACAAAAATTATGTACCTCTTGTTAATTCCATTTCCAAAACCCAACTGACTAAAATTCAAAATTTGTACTTGTTTAACACTCCCTCTAAAAAAAATGACAATAGAGGGAGTGTTAAACAAGTACAAATTTTGAGTTTTAGTCAGTTGGGTTTTGGAAATGGAATTAACAAGAAGTAGGTAATTTTTGTAATGTAGAATAAAAAAATAATTTGTAATGTGGGAAAATTAATTGATAAAAATATTTAATAAAAATAAGAAAAGATTAGAAGTTGATTTTATAATATAAGTAAAATGATAATAATATATATTAAATAGTAGAATAAATGTTAAAGTTTATAATTATTATAAATAAGTAATATTTGTAAAAAATAAAATAAAGTGATATAAAATAAATATTGATAAGTAATAAAATGGGAAATGATTATTTATAATGATCATATTAAAATGTATATCAATATGTGGATAAGTGTATTAATTGTATAATTATATATTTGAATATTATAGCTCTGATGATGACTGCAGGACAGTCAAAACTGTTAGTTTGATATAAATAAAGTATTGATAAAGTATTTGAGAAAAGTGTAAAGGGTATGAGATATCTTAATCCTGCTCCTTTATATCATCTTCCATCATAATGAGTATATTTTGTTTAATACTAATTAGGTCATGAAAACATGTGAAGCTCCTTTAATATCTAATTATACTCAAATCTTCTTTTATTATTGTGCTAATAATAAATTAATATTTATTAAAATCAAATAACATATTTTTATAACTGACAACTTAAAGAGATAATTTATTTTATATATGTTTAAAATAAATTAATAAATATAATGAGTACTTATAACACAGTCTCATAAACTATAAAATAAATTAATTATAAAAAAAAAAATTTATGCCAGACTACAGACTATCTTTATCTTGTTATAACTACTTCATATTTAGGATTTAGATGAATTTTATCATCATAGATGAGGCTATATAATATTAGAGTATTTTTTATTAGCCCCTTAATTCTTTATAATATTATTTGAATGTATCACTTGGCCATTAATGTATATATTACCTAGTCAGTTAATCAAATAAGTTGTATCAAATAATAATTCAGTCAATTTTTCATAAGAGGTAAATGTAAGATATTCATGAGAAAATATATTGACATAAATCTTCAACATTAAAAATATAATCCGTTAGATACGACTTAGATTCTTATCATCATTATGTCATAACGATGATATATACCTTAATAAATCTGTCTACAATTGAAGTGCATGCATAAATAATTAAACAGAAATAATACAAAACAAACTACAATAGGTGACAAATAACTCATTATATAGCAGACTTCCTGTTGTGTTTGGTCTGGATTACAGACCCAACCCACAAAAATTTAATACTAATATCAGTATTACAATTAATATAATTTTATTCACAAATATATACAATAAATTATACAGTATATATATATAATAAACAATAGTTATACTGGAACTCTTGAATCCGAGTCTTGTGGTTATACCGCTTCTAGCTTGCCTCGCGGGTAGAGAGAATGACTCTTCCGGTTGTATAAGACAGCTTGCCTCGAGTCAACAGTAGTCTTAGCAGCATCCAATCCCTCTGTGGACTTGCCTAGCTGCATAGACAAATAGCGGATTGCTATGCTGTTCAGATTAGCAGGGCTTCCATGGGAGAATGCGTACAGTCTTTTCAGGTTAGATAGTTGGTTCTTCTCTAATTCTCACAAAAGGCTGAATATTTATAGCCAGATCCCTGACCTCATTGAAAATACTTAGATTCAGCAAGCATTGTTGCTTATTGACCTGTAATAATCATTGGCTATGTTTTAGCTATACATCAGCCTATTGGTCTGTGGCAAACAATGCTTAATCTGATCAGATAAGGAGGAATCTGGAATAGTCCACTTCTGAGAGAAGGAAGGACTATAATATTTCCTTTATAACATATGGAGTATTAATAACACAAAAAGCGGGCATGCATATCATTACTTTCAGTATATAAGCAGGAATACTACATATGTGTATGTATAATTAAGACATCACAATATAACGCAATTAACAACAGAATTCTTATTTAAAGCTTTTTATAACTTAAAGATAATCGCATAAATACGTGCATGTCTCAAATTCAATATCTTTATAAATTACCGACAGATAAATGTACACACTTAAATTATTTGTGTCACATTATTATTGCTATTTATATAATAAAACTCCATAAAATTATAGAAAAGGACTTGATCATTTAACACAAATATAGAATGAACTTCAAAACATTATTTAAATTTAGGTCAGTCCTTTGTCCTAATATGAATTTATATAAAATTATTAATTTATTTAAAATAGGATAATTTATATTTTCTAACTCATGTTCTAGTGTCTTTCATTAATTTAACCATTTTATTTTTTCAGTACTATTAATCATAATTAAACATACATGAAGCTCTCATTTTTTAAGCCTAATATTTAAATATTATTTGAAATCTTGAGTACTTATAAATTATTATTAATTCATTACTCAAAAAGATATATATTACTTTTAGAACGTATCATAGATAGATGAAATAATAAATTTATATACCAAAAGTTCATATGTAATTTTAAATTAGTTTCTATCAAAGTTTATCTAAAATTCTCAATTGACTTAGCATTCACTTATTGTCTGAATTTGAATTCTATAGTTTTAGGTATGAAGCTTCCTTTGGGTTTTTTGTTATTTCAGAACTCTGATAGATGTTTCATAAATATTTAATAATGGATTCTTTATTCTCTTATTTTCTTGAAGTTTTATGTATGACATTTTAAGGTTAACAATCTTTTTTAAGCATTATCCTTTTTAATGTTAAATTGCTATTGAAGGTATGGTATTGCATAGTCAGAATATTACATTAAGGCATTTTAGAAATGTTTCATGCAAAGTTGGATTTCTACCTGATGAAGAATCATATGGATTAAACCTGTCAGTGTCTTTTTTATTTTCCAAGGAGATTATATTTTTATTGCAGACATTTATTTAAGAAGTAAATTTCTGGCTACTATAATTTTAAAATGACTTTTTTTGTGTCTTTGTGATATAGTCTAATGATAGAAAAGTTTTACGTATTACAGTTCTATATCTATCTCTTTTGGTGCTCAAATTTTAAACTTTCGAGCAATAAACCATTCAATTACGTTTTGTTTTTGTTTTTTGAGATTTTTTTAATATATTTAAGAATTATCTTGATTTCAGAAATAAGAAAGTTTTTTTTCAATAATAATTCTTATGTTCCAAATTATTTGTATTCAGATTTTTTTTTTTTTTAAAAAAAGTGATCCCAGTAATAATCAAATCTAGTTACAAGATTTTTGCCACAGAAAATATATGAGCAAGTTAATGATGAGAATGAAAGTTGATATCTTTCTTTATCTGATTTTTCTAAAAAGAGAATAAGACAATATGCCATAAGACTTTCTAGGAATTAAAGTGTCCAGAGAAGACTGTTGCTTATTAACTTCCATGAAGGTATGTGGATCATTAAGAAGTATCAAAAAGAAGTACAAAATCTTAGTTTTATGTTGCTGAATGATTTTTTTTTTTTTTAAGCCATGAAATCTTTATGACAATTAACTTTTTGGGAATGAGTTTTTATCATGAGAAAGATTTTTAAAAAAGCTAAATTGTGGAACATTTTTCTGCTTATTTATAGTTTATCTTTTCATTGCCATGCTCCCCAAGTTTGACTGCATTTTAAAGAGTGCTGTTTCTATAATTTGATTTTATCTATTCATGAAACAGAAAAAAGCATTTCGCCATTTATTTATTTTTTGCTCCATTTTTTTATAATATCGAAACTACTGAGCAGTCAGAGATTCATAATTCTCAAGTCCTTCAAAGAGAAAATAGTCTGGTTCTCTTTAATAATTAAAATAGTAGCAAGTACACACATTTTTTTATATTTGTTTAAAAATATTCTGATTACATAAATGTTTTGCTGCTGCTCACAAACAAATTTCTATTTTAGCAAATTCTTTGCAACGTAATATCTTTTTTAAGGAATTTTTTTGCCCAACTAATTTGAAGTTTGCAAGTTTTAAAAAATATTGAGCTATTTGAAAATAATTTTAGAAAATGGTAGTCTATTGTCATCATTTCATCATATAAAAGTAATTGTATTAGTTTATTTGATCACAGAGATTGTAAAAAGAAAATTTTAAATTTATTAAATAATTGCGCATATAAAAAGATTGATAGAGCTCCCCTGATATAGCTAGAAAAGGTGATACAAAAGCAGCTTCACCTGCAAAATTTGACTAGTTTCATCCATGTCTTGTGAATTGCTCATTTATTATTATTACTGATAATGGTGTAAGCACTGAAAGTGGAGTTAATAATAAAGTATTTCCTTTTTAAAAAAAATATATGTCTAATGTGCTAATTTTGCTTGAAAGTGTTATTCAAAAATGAATTTAAAACAATTCTTATAATTTAAGGTTGATGTAGATACTTTTAGTGAAAGTCATCTTCCATCGAAATGTAATTTAGCATATAGATAGCAACACTTTTTTTTTAATTGGCAGTTAAAATCAATTGAGGAAGATTTTATGATATTAAATTTACCATGAGATCTAACTGATATCTTCTATTATTGAAATTCATAAAATCTATTTATGGCTCAAAATTATTGGTATTAGTGGTATCATGTCCATGAACTTGAATGAAATTAAAATTTTAATAATTGTTGAATTTTTGCACAACTTGTGGTTTGACTATGAATAATATTTAGGCCAAACAATATTATAAACGAAGAATACATTACTACTCAAAATAATAGCATCTTATTGACTGGATTTTGTAGTCAAGAACCAGAATACAAGAGAAACCACAAAACATCACATGATCACTATCTCATACTAGCACAATAATTGTTATTAAACAATCCAAAACAAAGCAAAGCACAAGATGGCACTACTATATGGAGAGTTTTACTTTGTTTTGGATTGTTTAATACAAGAGAAATTGATATTATGTGACCATTTAAAAGTGCAGATGTTCTACGGTTAAAATGATTATTCCATTAAAAGCGACTGCAATTCAGGCTGAATTTAACACTTGATAAACACTAATATTCCTAATTTGGATTTTTAAACATATCATGTTATTGATGTAAGAAAATATCTTAAGAAATGTGTTGTTGATGGCTGTAAATTTGCTCGAGTTCAACTAAAGAGAAAATTTTCTGACTTGTTCTCTAATGAATGTTAATCAGAACAATACTTTATAAAAGAACTTGAATGTATCAGTGCCTAAAATAGGGATATTTTATAGATATCTTATACTTAAGAGCCACAATACAAGAGAAATTAATGTTATGAGAACACTTAAAGATGTAGATTATTGTGCTGATCATCATTTTAAATGATTGTTACATTAAATAATGGTCTAAATGCAAACATATTGGTTTAGAAATTTTTTTAATCTACATTTAGTAATGTAAATATTTAAAAGCCCAAGTTCCATTGATTGATAAGAAAAAGCATGACTGACTAGTGAATTAAAACTATAAATTGTATTCAATCATTTATTGATCATTTTTGCTTAATATAATTTTTTCACTAATTGTAAATGTCATGTGGAAGTGTAAAATAATATCTCCAATCCTATTAAATCAATGAAGAGATTCTTCCATAAAAATATTGATATTTCAAATTGATATATTTTGATCACCTTTTGATATCTGCTTGTAATAATATATTCATCTTACAAAGTCATTTAAATTAGATCAGACATATCTTGCTATGAAATTAAAGATGCAGTTATTGGTCTTGATGGGATAACTAAAGATTTAGAAGTATATGGATCCATGAAGTTGTTCTGTAGAAAGTATATATAATAAAGGTGCAATGTTAATATCTTTTCTCATTGAAGAATCCTTTTCTTTATTTTATAAAGTTTATTAATTCCTATTATGTAATAACATTTATCAAAATAATTTCACACAATTTATTCATGCTAAACTATAGTTCAAGTGACTCGAAGGTAAATTATGGGCTCAATACTTTTAGAAGTATAGTTTCATCGTTATCAATAATGAAATTGAGTTAAATCCTACTTTTATTTTATAGTCTACAAATTGATTCATTCATATCTGACCAATCCTGATTAACTAGGGACTTATTTTTTATCTGAGAGTAATTGTATCCCTGTTGCTGGTAATATTGAGTGACCACTAGCTAATGTGATTATGAGATTACGTAATTGATTTCAATGAACAGGTCAGCTGTGGCATAGAAGCTTGAACTTCAGTATAATGCCTAGCTTTTTCTGCAATTTTTTTTAAATAATGAAATCCACTAAGAAATTGAATATATATATATATATGAACATTATATTCTTATAATAAGTTACAAGGTGATATTTAATAAGTTACAAGGTGATATTTCAAGATAATATTTACATTGTTGAAAAGAAAGAAATTTATGTTATGTACTTTTTTTTAAAAAAAATTACATTTTAAAATCATAAAAGCAATGAGAATTTGCCTTTTATTTGATAAAAAAGCTTTTTTTTTCCTGTTTATTTAAATTACTTTAAGTGTTTGCCTTAACCAAAATACTTTACAACAAAAGTACATTATAAAAATTTTTACACACTTCAACCTACTGCCTGTTTTTTATTTTTTAAAAAAATATTATGTTTGGTAATAATATTAAAATTTATCAACTTTTAAATATAATTTAATGCATTTTAAGTCTTTTTTAAAATTTTGTCAATATAATAATATGAGTGTATGATTTTTCATAACAAACACTGAAGATAAAATTGCTTTAAGAAAAAAAAAAAAAAACTAGTAAAATATTAATTGTTTGTCTTCTGTAACTGAGAAAAAGCATCAAAAATGCATTAAAGTTATATTTAATATTTTCAATGTTTTCTCCATGCATGTACTACTATTATTACTTTTAATTTATTAACATATATGAATGTTAAAAGATCTAAACACATACTCATTAGATATTAAATAATAATTTCAAAATTAATAAATCTTTTGAGATTTTTTTTTTAGGTATAAAATTTATCTTTAGTATACTATTTAATAATATTCTAACAAAAAATTGTCTCATTATTACATTTTCTTAATTTGGAATTAATCATATCCTTTTTTTCTGTTTGAACATATATGCATATGTATGTATAAATGTATATATACTTTAATAATATTAATAAGTTCAAAAATAAGTCACAGCTGCTAAATATGTACTGCTGATAATATATACTTATTTAAGGAGCACTAATATATTAGTATAATAATTCACAGGTCAGATTTTCAAAGAATTTTTTTGATAAATAAACAATGTCCACTTTTTCATATTGATACCAATCATTGGCTCAGACAAAAAATAGCCATTTTTTATTGATTGTAATTGATATGAGAAAGTAGGCATTATATGCAAGTTAGCTAAATGAATGAATGATGTGTTGGAAATCTGATTTGTGAATTTCATAAATTTGCTCCATAAATAAATTTATATATTCTAATGGAATGTTTTTGGTAGAAATAATACTAATAGAAAATTGTCCATATGTTTGTAAAGGATTATTTTTAATAGATGTGCCTTTCCACTTCTTACATATAGATTTGAGACTTTTGTCTCTTAACAGAAAAGCAATATAGAAACTTCAGATCATTCTATGAAGTATGGTGAGATATATTAAGAATCACAAGCAGGGATCAGAAATAAAATATATGGATAAGGTGACGAGATATTACTGATATCATTGAAAGAGTTACAGAGATTGGGCTGGATATATTGCTAGAAGAGATGTTGATGATAGATGGATAGTTAAAGTTTTAAATTGGATTTCAAGAGATTGTAAAAGACCTAGAAAGAATCCTCAAATGAAATGGTTGAATAAAATAAAAATGTTTATCATTATGATGTGGAAAGGTAGGAATCAGAGAAAGCAGATAAAGTTTCATCCCCAGTAAATTGATAAATAAAGAAATAATTGAATAGTTTATTATGTGGGAATCCATAAAAAGTTTAGCACAAGAAGTAATAAAGTGGAATTGTAATCCATGCACAGTGAACTTTAGAATCTATTTTTTTATCCTTGCATTAAACTACACAGAGCTGTGAATCAGTCATGATTGAAAATGATGGTGATGATTTATATGTAGTGAATGTTTTTAAATTATTTGTATTTATAAATTCTGATGTTATGCATATATAGAAAATTGTGAGAAATGTCAAATTTTAATTAGCATTAGCATTAATAATATTTTTATGTCATAATTTGGTATGTGATTATTTATTGATTTATTAATTTGAAAATTAATATATATATATATTAATATCTTTTGGAGATTAATCTATCATTATATTTATTTATTTATGTGTCTATAATTATGTATATCTTTAGTGAGTGGATTTGTAGAATCACTACCTGAGACAAATGATCATTTGACTGAATTGCAATTAGATGGACTTGGAAAGGTGGATCGCTGCCTCAGGGTCTTGGAAAATGTTAGTATTTTTTATTGTTCAATTGAGTTTTTATGCATTTTATTTAAATAAATATATAAATAATTTGTTTTTACACATTCATATATACTTAAACACACATATGTACAGATATTAATGTCAGTTAATCCATTTCTTTAGTGAATTTTATTCTCTGTCTGAATAATACTTTCTATCATATCCTGGTTATGGATGGCATTTGAGTGGTCTCTATTCCAGTGCTTTTATCATAATTTGACATTGAGTGATACTGATAGAATAGCAATGAATTTATAGTTTGATTTTCAGTTTTGTTCCTTGATGTTTTCATGGATTATCAAGAGATAAGAAAAATCTGTAGTACAAAAGTCACTCTGAAGTAGTCTATAATTGCATAAAATATTAATGCTTAATCATATAATGTCTGTAAACAGAAAGAATTCTAAAAGTAATTCTGTTCTTTCAAGATAGTTTTCTTTTCTTTTTTAAAAAATATGTTTAATAATAAATATAAAATTTTGATTTATTTTTATAATTATTATTATTATTATTATTTGGTATGATTTAAATTTAATTGTGTGAATCAAGAAAAAATTTTTTTATTATTCTAGTCATAGAAAAATGTAAAGTTTATTTTTTTTATTTAGTTATGTCTAGAATTAATTTTAATAATAATTATGTTAAAAATTAGTTTTATTTTATCATAAACTTATGCAAATTGAAGACTATGTATATGAAAAATTAAATTTTTAATCTAATTGTAGACAAGTGAATGGACAAAAACTAGATTGCTAATTACTTGTAGCAGTGCAAAGAAAGGATCTGGTAACCATCATAAAAACTATGAACATTTTGTTGAGAACTTTTGGGTATCTATTGTGATATAATATTGGCCCCATTCAGTATGTAGATATGGTAACGCAAATACTTACATTAGAAACATAATTCTATTCAAGTGTGAAAAAAAAAAAATCAAAATCATTGTCAAACATATATAGATATATTACAACTTATAAATAGTATGCCAGGGGCTGAATCCCATGAAGCTGGATATTATATACATTTATTATATGAACTTTATATTTATACTTTTAGATTGGATTCATAAATATAAGGCATATGAGAACATGCTCAAATGTAAATAGAAAAGATGTTAATTAAATTATAAACAATTGCATAAGCAAATACTAATTAGTTGTGCACTTGTATCAATGCAAAAAAATGAAAAACAATCAACGAATGCTTCATTTCGGTAACATATTTCTTGTCATAACTGGGAAATCTTTCATTTATCATTGGTGATTTGATATGGGCCTCTATCAATGTATAAATATAGTATTATTTTTATGTTTTTAATAAGTATACATTATAAGAATCTATAAATATAATAGGCATATTGACTCTTAACACTAACTTAAGATGTAGAAGAAGTATAAAACAAACTAGTATGAAATCATTTATGTAAAAAAGAAAAATTGAATGGTTAGTCAATTGAAATGCTATATAATGCTTGAGTATCAAATTTAATAAGTTGAGTGTCAAATCTTTAATCATCAAATCTGTGATTCTACCACTGCTTTAAATTATAAGGAGAATAATAGTCAAAAATTATTTGTAATTAGAAAGTTTTTAATTTTTCCAAGTGAATCTACTAGCATTAAACTCAGAAATGAAATGTCTATCTTGAATTCATTTCAAAATCTAGAAGTGATAAATGAAAAAAATGGTTGTTTCCAAATTGGCGATTTATGTGCAGCCTTGCCATATATAATCAAGAGTCTCATAATTATTTTTATATACTATATAATTTATAATTATAAATGTGCGATTTTTTTTTTTTCACATTAAATAGTGAAGCTATAAATTTTACACTAATTTATAATAGGTTTGCTTAGCGCTTTCGAGATTTCATGTTCGAATCTCATACTCATAGCTTGTAAATAAAGATTGTTATGATTTATGCAAATGCGTTTGAATTTTTAATTAGTCCATTGTTTAGAGAGCAAAACATGCCTCTCTTCTATTAATGGCATTGATGTCATTTGCTATATATAAAGCTTGCTTAACTTTTCTTTTGGCATCATTTTTTTCTGTACAGATTATTTGGGCAGAATAGGTTCAAATACATGGCCCGTAGCTGCTGAAGATCCTTCATTTTTATTTTTAACTTTATTGTAGACATACCTATGTTGGTAAATTCTTGTGTTCAGGTTAGCCCGAGTTTCACCATAGTAGGATGCATGGCAGCCAAATTGGGGGTAGGCCATTTTATAGACCACATGAGGGGCTTGATCTTTTTCTGTTTTATCTTTAGAATTATTTATCAGTCGGTTAGTATTGGGAGGTGTTCTGAAGCTAAATTTAAAATTGTTAGACAATGTTTTGCAATATTTGGTGTTACATTAGGTATGAAAGGAATTGTTAGGTATTTCATATTGTCTTTAGGCAATTTATTTCTTAGTTTTCTATAAAATATTTTTATAAAATAATTATATATATATATAATTGTAATTAAATAGAGGGCAGGCTGCTAGGTAACATATAGGTGAAGGCCATAGCCAATTTTATTAAAACTGAATAGTTAAGTGGGAAAAAAATGCTACCCATTTTGGAGCAGATGAAGCTCTTTAGTTTTAATGAAAACTATTCACTTAGATGGTATACAATATTGGTCATCCAAATTTGGAGTTAAGACATCAAACCAACTTTTTGATACAAAAAAAAATTGAATGTTAAAAAATTTGGTATACAATTTTGTAATGGAATAGAAAAATGAAGGCTACAAAAATAATGAAGTAGGACTGTGATTTATGGAACATGGAGTGTAATTAAAGTCTATTCTATGAATTAAATGAAATAGTAAGTAAAATTAAACAAGTGAAGCTTTATTTGGTTGTGTTGATACAAAATAAAAAAGTGAGGATCAGAAAATCATTACACATTATGATCAAACATCACATGATCACCATCTCTATATTAGCACATAATTTGTTGTAAACAAAGGCAAAACTCCCCCATACAGTAGTGCCACTCTGTGCCAAACAGAGTAATCAGTGGTTGCTAGAAGGCTTGTGCATAAAATCCCTATCTAGTGCCTACTCATCCAATATCCCCAGACTAGTTTCTGGCTTGTGGCCATCATCAGTGAGGAGCCTTGGATCTGAGAGCACTGCACCTAGATCTTAGGATCTAATGCAACCCTCCAGCAGCCACCTTTTAACTCTACTTTACTACAAAACTATAAGAATGAAATTGAAAACATTGTTAATATCTTCAATCTAAGCTCAATAGCTTATATAGTCATACGGGTCTGAACTCAATTCAGCACCCATACATTTTGGTGTCTTTGGCTCTTAAACAACCATAGCCACCACTATCCTATTAGGCAGGATTGGTGTTAAACCATCAAACATCACATGATCACCATCTCTATACTAGCACATAATTTGGTGTAAACAAAGGCAAAACTCCCCATACAGTAGTGCACAAGCCTTCTGGCATCCATTGATTACTCTGTTTGGCACAGGGTGATACTACTGTATGGGGAGTTTTGCCTTTGTTTACAACAAATTATGTGCTAGTATAGAGATGGTGATCATGTGATGTTTGATGGTTTAACACTAATCCTGCCTAATAGGATAGTGGTGGCTATGGTTGTTTAAGAGCCAAAGACACCAAAATGTATGGGTGCTGAATTGAGTTCAGACCCATATGACTATATAAGCTATTGAGCTTAGATTGAAGATATTAACAATGTTTTCAATTTCATTCTCATAGTTTTGTAGTAAAGTAGAGTTAAAAGGTGGCTGCTGGAGGGTTGCATTAGATCCTAAGATCTAGGTGCAGTGCTCTCAGGTCCAAGGCTCCTCACTGATGATGGCCACAAGCCATAAACTAGTTTGGGGATATTGGATGAGTAGGCACTAGATAGGGATTTTATGCACAAGCCTTCTGGCATCCATTGATTACTCTGTTTGGCACAGGGTGGCACTACTATATGGGTAGTTTTGCCTCTGTTTACACATTATGATCATTAGCTTATATATTTATATAGGTCTAAACTCAGTTCCTACGTATACATTTTGGTGTCTTTGGTTCTTTAATAACCATAGCCACCACTATCCTATTAGGGTTGCATTAGATCCTAAGATCTAGGTGCAGGGCTCTCAGATCCAAAGTTTCTCACTGACGAAGGCCACAAGCCAGAAACTAGTCTGGGGATATTGGATGATTAGGCACTAGATGGGGATTTTATGCACAAGCCTTCTGGCATCCATTGATTACTCTGGTTGGTACTGAACTATAATGTTACTTTTATATATACATCAAAGCATTTGTTATATATATATGCATGTTGAAAAGTATTATATGTGCTGTTCAATGAATAATACATATTCTAATGTAATCAATGTTTATTTATCAGCAGTACATTCGTCCAGGAGAGGGGCTTGTAATAAAATATAAGCAGTTTTACTGTATTAGCACTCAATAAATAATGTTTCAATGAATATTAAAAGTATTCTATATTTCTAAGTACCTCTTCTACCTTATTAATAAATAATTATGAGCTTTGGATATTTTTAAATTTTTATAGTAGATATTCAAGATGAATAAAACCAATATGCATGCATTAATTATTCACCCCACTCCCCCATAAATAAATAAATATAATGCTCTTTTTTGAATTTCTCTTTAATACTTGTATTTAATTACAAATTGAGGGTTTGGGATCAGACAATGTCCATTCTATCACAGTATATACAGAACTCCAATTTTAAAATGAAATTGATTGTATATTAAATAGATGTAATTTAAAAAAGATGACTAGAAAGTCTCTCCCTTCAAATTTTTCAAAGAAAATGTTAATAAAGAAAATAATGGCTTGAAATAATTTTTTTTAAAATTCTAGCATATCTTATTTAAGAGAAATAGAAAAGATTTAAAAAACATGAAGAGGGGAAAATAGACAAGTTCATTTTTAAACCAATCTAAAAATTCTGTAAATATATAATTCAAAAGTATTTTCAGCTAATAACAGATAAAATTTATCAGGAGGATTGCAAACATGGATAATGGGATTGCTTAGGAAAATTTAATTCATGTTAAACTTTTAAGTTTTTTTCAATGAATATCAAGCCATAAAGAATCAAGATTTAAAAATGTGTTTTTGCAAATGATGAAATAGTGTTTGGAGGCACATATCGATGTGCATCTGTAACATGGTAAAGTGAATATAGGAGATTATCTTACACTAAGGAATTTGGAAACAAAGCAGGTCATTGTTGGAACCATGTAATTTTTACAATCGATTCTTTCAGGGTTTGCAATTGCTGAGAAAGAATACCCCATGCAAGTAAACCCCCCCCTCCTTCCAGAAGGATCAAGATTTTGGGGAGAAATTAATAGAAAATTTTCTGAAGGAGCCTTCGTAAAATCTTTTTTATATCCAGATGAACAGTAGAAGCTATGGGTCTTAATTATAATATGGGCATTCCAAAAGTTTTGGCAGTTTTTTTTTAGAGTCAGAAGTGATCGCCATCATGGACCATAAAAGCCTAGAAATCTTAAATCATAGCTACTTAACCATCATCAATTAGTTTGATGGAGTTTGCTGTTACTGAAATTTCCTTACTCTGTTGATCATTACACTGGATCAGAAAATATTTTGGCTGATATTAAGCTACAAATCTTCACAGCCAACTAAAAAATCACTTTATGGTGGAGAAGTCCTATAGCACAATAGTTATCTTAGTCTTAAACGAATCAGTAGAGAATTATTTGCGAAGATTACAAAAGTTACAGAGACAGGATCCCATGTATGGCAATATTATAGGTAAGTCAGAGGGAAAGACTCTTGGTTAAAGAACTTTTAAATCAAAAAAACTTACACCATTCTAAGTTAAAAGATAACTTACTAATGTACCATTGAAAAGAGGAAGGGAATCTATGGAGGATTGTACTATCTTCGGCTGTACATAAACCTGAATTTCTACATGCACTCTTTATATGGCATCATGGACCTAGGATAATAAAGCACTTGATTCACATGGTCTTGATGTCTAACAGTAGTTCTTTGTGGAATTATTGGATGGCATTAATGTCATAATAGTCACCTTTAAAGTCCACTCACTTTATAGATTATATAGCCAATACTCTCAAAGCACTAAATGCCCCCAGAGCATTGATGATGATGATAATACACATTTTGCTGTAAAATTATTTTAAATTGAACACCTAAGTATATATGCATGCAGATGAAATATTAATTGTTTTTATAATATTATGCTCCATGTTTATTATTGGATAGATAATGATTAGCTTAAGATTTATTAAATCATTTCAAATCCAGTCACAAAGGTTGACTGTTGACTCTTGATTTAGTGATTATTGTTGCTGACTCTATATTATCATATTTATTACTTATTTATTTACAACACTGATTCTTTGCTCTAATTCTGTGCTCAGTAAACAGTGATGCTTTCAGGGATGACTAATAATTTTTGGATGATGATGATGACCCCCCATCTCTCTTAATAATCGCATTCATTACATCATGTACATTCTGTTTTAATATATATACCAGACAAAAGTAAATCAATAAAACATCTAGCATTTATTATTAGCAACCAAACAATATTTTTATTTAAAAAAAAAGTCAAAATTCATAATCTAATCATTTTAAAAAAAAAGAAGAGAATACTTTTTGTAATAAAAGAATATTACCGCAGAAATATAATTGTATAATTAACTAATAAAGTAACTGATGGTATATAATTTGACTGTTTAAAAAGATTATTATGCAGATAGTAAATTCAGAATGAAATGATTATCAGAATATTTTTAAAGAACAGACTATGATTTAATTGCTAATTTTGATCAGATTAACTGAACTCTTACGTTGTTCCTGATAGTTAAATTTATATAAAATCATTATTTGAAATGTTATTATGATAAAAATGTCTCTTACCAAAATATTTAAATGAATACTGTTTTATAAAACAAGAATCAAAAGGACAATAAATATTAATATGGTAAATTAAAACCTCATTCATGTCATGCATAAACAATTTATTATAAATGAGTTTACAGTGCAAAAATATTTTTAAGCTTCACTATTAGTCAAAATTTAATGAAGGAAATTCAATAATATATTTAAATTTTTTCTAATAATAAATTGCTCATTATTTTATAGCTTATAGGATTTTTTTTTTATGTATTAATCTTTTGTAGAAATTTTTGTTCTGATTTCAGTTCAAATTTAGCAACTGATTCAAACAATTATGATAATTGTATATCATTTTAAATCAATACATTTTTTTAGCTGCAATTCTATATCTGTGGAATTTTTTTCAAGAGAATGGATCTGCAGACCTTGTTGCACTTAAAATACTAGATTGATGGTTTCCTTCCTAGCTTCTTTGCTTCTGTAAATTAGAAGTAAAAATTGATTTAAAATTATTCATATATTCGAGTTCTTTATAAAAATGAATAATAATAATCTCATATTTTCTATTTATGCAATATTTACAAATGTATTTTATTAGTAAAGTTCACAAATATGAAGATTAACTATTTGGGGATAATTACCAATAATTATATATTGGATTTAAAAGATGTGCCTGCTTACGGGAAAATAAGTTTACTAGATATTTACATATTAGATCTGCTATGATGAAAGTCGATGGCACAACCAAATGTTTAAATAAAGATGAATTGAATACATTGGCTAATTATTATTACAGTTTAAAAACATCGTGCTATATAAAATAAATATCCATTTACATATGTTTAATTTTAACTAAGAATGACGTATCATAAATTCTAGTAAATTTCGCAAGCGTCATTCATTTAGGCATAGTTAAGATAATTTATAGTGATTGTTTCACACTCTCATTTCCAAATGCTTAAGATTTGCCCATACTTAAATGTTTGGGTTGAAAGAATAGATGATTCATTATATCTTTTCATAAAGACTTTATCTTGTGTTTGGGAAGTGAGAGTATTTATATATAGTTAAAATCCACAAAGCACATGTGCATTAGTTTAATGGCTGATTATTATTACAGTTTAAAAACATTGTGCTAAATAAAATAAATACCTATTTAAATATTTTAAAAAGGAAAATAATTCCTTTTTTAAAAAAAAAAATTAAAATAATTAAATACAGATATTTAATTACGCTTTCCATTTTCTATTGTTTTTTTAAACAAAAGACTCAGATTTCCACAGTTAAGTGATATCTTCTAAATCAGCGTTTCCCAACCTTTTTTGGCTCGCGTACCACTTGGTAGTACATCACGCTAAATTGTACCACTTCGTAAAAATGATTGTATTTTGTGAAATTTGTTATTGCGAGTGTGTTATTTTATTTGCATTATACATATTATAGGGTGATCATGTATTCACATCACATAATGAGACAAATTACATTGTAACATGCCTAAACGTCATGCTGGATTATAAACTCACTGAAATTATAAACTCACTGTAACATATATGTATGTGTTTGTTCAAAGTATCATATTTATCTACTATTTTGTCATATTTCATTTACTAATAAATGGTTTTAATAAAAACACAAAATTATAAAAACCCAATTAATATATTTTCTTATCATAATCAAATGTTTTTATAAAATAAATTTAATGAGATCCTTGTGCTTGTTTCGAAAACATAATTTTTTGAAATTTGGTTCAGAAGATGCAAGATATACCCTTAAGTCTACAGCTGCATTCAATCTGTTTCAATACTTTTTTTAAAAAAAAATATATGAAGAAAAAGCTCTTTCTACTAATTCCATACTAGTAAATGGTAATAATAATTTAAGAGCTTTCTCAGAAAACTGTTCATATTCTTTAATGTTTAACCAAAATTAATTAGATTGTGTCGATAATTCTATTAATTTTTTTTACTCTTTTATTGATAATGATGTATCTTTTTTTAAATTTTCTTCATAGAAGGGATTTGAAATCCACTTATCATTTGTGTTTTCTGGTTTTGGAAAATATTCCATGAAAGACAAGTTTAATCCTGTTAAATGTGCTATTATATTTTCTGTATATCTTGAGACAGACTAACCTTATTTTCAAACAAAAAAATATGTAGAGTTTCGAATTCTTCCGGTTGATTGTTTTCAATACACTGTTTCCAAAAATCTAATTTCTTAATCATACTTTCAATTTTATCATTAACATTAAAGATCATTATCGAGTTATTCTGAAGTGTCAAATTTAAGTTCATTTATTTGCAAAAAATATCAGATAAATATGCAAGCACCTGAAGCCAATCAAAATCATACAATTTCGAAGAGAGATCAAAAGGATTGTCTTAAAAAAAAAAAACCTGTGCTTCTTGTCTAAGTTCGAATAAGCAGGTTATATAGGGATCAATGAATTTTAATAAACAAAGACGATACAATCACAAACAATACCCTGTCACTTGTAAGACATGCGGTGAAGTGAATGAGAGTGCAGCACTATCACAATAGTGAAGGCGACATCTCAAGTTACTGGTGGCTAGCGGCTAAATTTAAAAGTGCACTCCAAAAAAAAAAAAACCATATCAATTGCTGAATTTTCGATCATCGACTGTACCTATTAACAACTTTACTGTATAATATTATTCATTAAAATAATTTTTATGAATTATAGGAAAAAACGTTTCTATGATATTTTTATGATTTAATTTTTTTATTTTTTATGTCCGCCATTATTGATTATTTTTCATGTACCACCAACCAGCAACTCGCGTACCACCAGTGGTATGCGTACCACAGGTTGGGAAACGCTGTTCTAAATTATGATTTGAAAATTATAAAAGCCAACGTGATTGTTGAAAATAGATGCATTCCACGTAGTAATATTAATATAATTGTGCAGTATGTATTGTAGTTCTACAGCTTTAGTTTAAATTAATTTAGAGTTAAAGAAAATTATAGACCATCATTAGACTTTTTCTATTTTTTTTTTCTGCAAGGTTAGAAAGTTATCACGGTACTAATGGGTATGTGATATTTCACAGCAAGTCTAATATGTAAATACTATTTACTGATATAAGTAAGTAAATAAAAAAGTATTTTAAAAATATAAGTAAAATGGAAAGTAGCATAAACTTATTAATTAAAAGAAAATTTATCCATTATACTGAATTATCTCAATATATATTGCCATTTCTAAAATAAAAAATAGTAATAAAATTTTTTAATGAGTGTGTTATAAATTTTGGATATAGTCTTAAATTGGAAAGCATTTGACATTGGTGGTTGTTTTGAACAAGGAAAAAAAAAATTGATGGATCTTTCATTATGAAAACTATATACAAATCAAAGACAGTTATAATGTTTAATGATGATCTTACAGAAGAGATAATATATGTGGGGTTGTGAAACAAGAACATTTTTATAAACTTATTAATGTGCAAAAAAAAAAAAAAACCAGTCAGATAGGTATTTTTACTTTGCAGTGTTGTTTATCTCATAGTTTTTTGATACTTTGATTACCTGTTAAATGTGTATTTTTGTTAGTTATTTTTTCTTCATAATAATGGATTTATCATTAAAGATTAAAAAGGATTATCTTTGTTAATAATATGCTAATATTTCTGTTATTGAGCTTAAAATATTATATATGATTAATAAAATTTATTATAAGTGAAAATGAAAGCAAAATTAAAGTGATGAAAATATATGGAGTGATTAAAAATGGCAATTAAACAAAGTAAATTAACGTTTTTAAGTATTTAAATTGAAATACTAATAACAAATTATAATAAGCATTCAATGTTTAAATGGACAACAATAGTAGGAGATTATTGGCTGTGGCGCGCAACCCATGGGTTGTGATCTCTTAGGGGTCCCATGAAAATTATTGGGGTCATGAATTTTTTAAGAAACCCTTCTAAGTTTTGGATAATGATATATATATATAATTTTTAAAGAATTTAATTTTTTAAAATAGATAAAAATCACATGAAAATAAATTGGTTTTGTATATATCTTTTTTTTTTTTTTAGAAGTGTACGATTTTTTTCAAAAATTTTATTTCAAATTATATGTGCTTAATACTAAAATATTAGGAAATATAAATTTGTATATTAATTAAAACTATTATCATTTTATTGTTAATATCGTTACAAAATCATACTTATAATTTAGGCATAGTAAAAACAAAGACTGGGTCATGTCAAATTGTTATCCGAGGAAGGGGTCACAAGTGTAAAAAAGTTGCACATCACTTGCTATGGAAATTATATTTTTTTTAAAAAAGGCTTATTATAATGTTTTACTTTCAATATAACTATATAGATAGAAATATGGATATTTAATTAGGAGAAGAATGAAGGAAAAAATTGGGTGCTGTAGACATGAATTTGGAAGAAAATGAAAGAATGAGAAAAGTAAGATTAGCAACAGTATTAAAGTATTTAAAAGAGTAAACAAAGAATAATATTTATTGAACAAATTATGAAGAAATATTGGATTAAGTATATATTTAGATGCAACGGAATTATGAAAAGATGCTGGAAAGGAATGTAGTGAAAAGAAGAGAAAAAAAAGTAAAAGAAGAAACAAAATAATAGAAAGATAAATAAATGGTTATGAGTATTTAAAAAGGCTTGCAAAAGATAATCCAATTTATTTTTGAGAAATACACTTGTGAAAGATAATCAATAAATAACTGTCATTTATATTAAAAAATAAAATCTATGCTTTATAAGTAAAAAAAAAAGAACGATTAAATTTGAAAGTAATCAAATTTTAAACCATTCATGAAAAATCAATTAAAATTTGATGGGTTTGTTAACTGCAAGGAAGTTTGTAAGTTTTTTTTACATTGAATATATGTATATTATAATTTTTTTTTTTTTAATAATATAGAATGATGTAATTGATATTTAAAATTTTAGATTTCATTTTTATTACTTAAATATGCTTTTAATTTGTTCGATTGACATCAAGCTTATAAATGTTTTATAATAAAAAAATCTTTGACTTTTAGGTTACCTTTATGAACACTGACAATCAAGCTTATCTATTAACGTATAAGCACAGCAGCCTTATAGCTTCAGTCACTGGGTAAGTCTTTATCCATTATATATGTGTATATAGTTAAAAATTAACAGTAATGCTATACAGGTAGTAATGGAAATGAAACATCAGATCAACAATTAAGTACTTTTTTTATTCATTATACCAGTGATTGCTATAAAAAGAATTTTAAAAATCTATGTTAAGCATGAAATACGTATATTGGTGATTATTTATCTTTTCAACATATATTTGTTTAAGTGTATCAGTGTTATTAGATAGAGTGGAGAGTGGTGGGTTGTGTAAAGTCTGTGCTCATATACCCTATATATTACATATATATATAGACACAGGTATATAATAAGACTGTTTCAGTTGTTAATCAGATTAGTAAAAAAACTAATTTTTTTTTTAGTTGCTATATCAATGATTATTATACAAGCAATATTAGAAATGTATTCTTAATCAACATAAATGTGACATATTTAACTTCAGGAAAAATATAGAAAATAAATCTTTTTATTTTATTAATATTGCTCTTGCAATTATAAATTTATTAAACACACATTGATTATATAAGTAATTTACAGAGGCTGTAACCTGGAGAATATGCGGGTAAAATGCGATAGCAGGGACCTCTACAGGTGTTAACCACAAGCTTATTGCTCTTCTGAATCTCATTCATCTGTGTGTTATTCTCAATATTTTGAATATTTTTTAAAAAAGGCCAAATTATTCACATCAGTTTCAAAGTACCTCAATCTAAAACTGTTTATTAAAGAATATAATACATATATAAAATTACAAAAAAAAAAAATGTAAATTTCAAATCAATATATTTTAAAAATGAAAATATTAATTTATATTATTTTTAATATACTTTGATTAGTTTAAACTGCCTTTCATCATACAATAAATAGTAATGTGCATAAAATTAATTCAATACCTCAAAAACAAAATTTATATTATTGTACCAAGAGTGGCTATGTTCATACAAAAACATTTACTAACATTAAAATGAGTATATAAAGCTAAATTCATTTTATTTTCTTTCTGATTTTTTTTGTTATATATATTGAGATAGTAACAAGTTAATTGCGCATTATGATGGAAGATTGGCTAGAGATTCGTGTTAGTCAAACATTCAAGAAAAAAGCAGATGAAAAGGGAATCTTATTGTCTTTTAACCATTAGTCTTTATGTAGAAATCATTTACATTGCATTAATTCTGATTCACAAAAGTAATAATTAACAAACCTTTGAAAATTAATAAGATGAATCTTTAAGTATTTAAATAACTTTAAGGAGAGAGATGACATTTAAGAGTGGTTTATCAAAAATTTTTTTATTGAATATAACTATGTAGCAACATAGTATAATGCATATACCATTCATTAAATGATTAAGATAAAAGATGCTAGAATCAAGTTTGAGCCCCATTCTGTCATCATGCTATCACATATGTAAATTAATAATTTAACATAATTAAACAATTGAGATTCATGAGGTAGTAATATAAAATAAATAAAGCTGAATAAATATTTATGGAGTGATATATTTAATAGAAATTATTTACAATAAAAAGTATATATATTGTAACGGGCACGGGACGATCGAAAGCTCCAACTTCCCTTTCACTTATAACATGTAATGGGGAATTCTTCTAATTCAAAAATCGTCCACTTTCCGCTACCTCAAGCAGAGAGAAATACGGAAATAAACGAATCGATTTCCGTACCTGACCGAATCTGTCAGCTATACGGATATAGCTTCCAGACTATTTTTCCCGATCAGCTTTCTCCCGACTGCTGTAAGATATTACTGTTACAGCGCTTGGCTAATTTATAAATTTTACGGGCTAAAACACTGCACCATCAACGTTTCACGTGCTAATTTAATAACTAAAAAAGAATATCAACATGAATAATAGCTTACCCCCTCCCCTCTCTAATGTTAAACTATTTTTTTGGAGTGGCGAAGAACGAGGTGAGACAGATTTTGATAAATTAATACATTTTTTAATAATAAAAATAATTAGGTTTGATAAAAAAGACATAAGAAATATTAACATAAATTTAAACATATTATATTTTGATAGTGCTATAAGGAAAAATATTTGAAATTCTAACAATAAAATGAATACTTAAAATAACTAATTGAAATTCTTATAAATGCTTTCACATTTATAATCGTTAGACTCATTGTCTATCATAAGAGAATGTCATTATCATTCAGGAAAGGCATTTGTCCATTGTCTATTTGAATTTAAGTGCACTTATGACGATTTATAAAATAATATTCAAGTTACCTAGGGTTTAGTCTTTGAGTTCCTTCCGATGTGGTCGGCCGTCACGTGGATTTTCTCCACTTCTTTAGGAGGGACGGTCGCCTATCATAGTTGGCGGTGTGTAGCTTCTTGGTTATTCAGGCACGGAGGACGAGGCATCACAAGCAGGGCAACTACAGGAATCCACAGGCAGGCGTTACTACAGCAGTTGTTACATTATAGCAGAACCATTGGTACAGACGGTCCGGATCGACCAGCGATCATGAAGGCCTTAGCCAGCCATAGTATGTGAGGCACCGATAGTAGATGTCATATTGGCTAGCTATATCGATTGATTCTTGGAGCCGCAAAATTTCACCTTCTCGACTCGAAGTCTCAAGCTCTAATCTCTGCTACAATCTCTCTAGCTTTCCACTTAACTTCCTTTTTAATTAAAACATTCCAATGGTCCTTTGTCCTTCGGATTCTTTGTTCCCACTTGTTGTTGACACCTTCCATGCTATGCCTTCGGCCATATTTAAACTTACTTTTTATGATTTTATAGCACTATTTACATTTTACTTATTTCTTTATTTTCTTTAATTAATTACACAAATTTTAGTATATGTTTTTTTTTTTCTCATTTAAATTTAAATCTCGACGATCATTTACTCTTATTTAAACTCATGCTTTACCTATACTCCATAAAACCCGCATTTCGTTTATCGTCAAAGGTGTACTTTGAAACATAGATTCTTATCTTTTTGAACATATTAAATTTCTAGGTTTTTTTTTCTTTCCACGCTACCGAAGTTTTTCCTTTAAACTTTATTTTCCCCAAAATCATATTTACTACATGTTTTCTTTATGTTTCTTTTCTGCTTTAATTTTTCTAGCTTATGCTTTTAATATTATAATTTAATATTTTACTTTTCTCGAAATTCAGACTTTGAATAGCAAAAGATAACGATCTTGGTAACTCTAGTTCCCTCTCTTTTCCTTTGTTTTATTAATTTTCAACATTTCTTGATTTTGTTAATTTTTTGAGCTCGTTTTTCTTTCTTTATTTATTTATTTATTTATTTATTTATTTATTTTCAACCCGAACATTTCTAAGTTTTGTATGTTTTACATATACATGTGTGACCGCAGTATGTGCGATCATCACAATATATATATACTTATGATTTGAAATCAGTTATCTAAAGAAAAGAAAATAAAGTCAGTGAATAATACTTATTATTTTTTAAATGGTTATATTTGATAAAGACATATTATAAGAAACATGATTGATAAGGTAGGGCCAAATTTAAGCCCTATTTAAACAAATTATAAAGAATGGAATATGCCAATTACTTTACTAATAATATCATAATATAGTTCATCTTAATATACGCTTCAGAGCAAAAGAAATGTGTGTATGCATGCATGATTGCATATCCAAATATACATCATGTGTATCTGTTTGGATATAATAAAAATAATGATGTGAGAATAGGATAATGATGTATGACCTTTACCGAATTTTGTATTTTAAGTATTCTGTGTTATGATTAGTCAATCCTTTGAGCAAATATTTTGATTAAACATTTTGCTGAATTTCTCATAGTTGCCTTGCCAGCACAATCAAGAGCATAATAAATCCCAAATATAAAGTTTATTCTGAGTAGTTCAAATAATACAGCACTCAAACTTCAAAGGAGCAAATTAAAAAAAAACCTATGTTATTCCAGTTATTGCTAAGAAATTACAATAGAGACATAACAAACTCTGGCATACTATATTTCAAGTTTATGATTATTCATATCAGCAGACCCACTTCTATAAAAAGGATATTTCTCAACTGTATTTTTTATTAAAATGTTAATAGAAGACAAAACTATATATGGTAAATGTAAACAGAATGCAGATTAAGTTTTAGCAATTTATATTTCATTAGATGCATACATTCTTGTAAAGATTTTATTTTTTAAAGTCCCTAAGTTTGACAGCTAATTTCTTTGAGCAAGAAAATTAAATACATTAACATTTTTTTTTTACTAGGGTAACACATCTCAAAGTACGTTTTTTTTTTGTCTTGCGTTGTTAGCCGAGAGGTATCGCAGCCGCCATGCAAGCAAGTAGTTGGTTGCAGACGGGTGTGGGTTCGCGTCCCGGCAGATGCTATGACATATGAAAAAAAAAAAAAAAAGTACGTTTTTTGTTAAAATTTGTTTTTTCGTTTTGTTTTTTAAAACTTAAAAATCAACTAGTATATTTAAAGTTTAAAATAATTGCACCACTATGAAATAATAAGAACATGATTGTCTGTCTATTCTAATGTCTAAAAATTGTGAGTTATGGCACCCCCCACCCCTTTCTGGGAATTTTGTTCAAATTAAAAAAAATATCACTTTAATATTAAAAAAAAAAAGGAAATGACAAAGTGAGTTTCAATAGATTCTTTTCAAATGTATTGAAACCATTGACATCCTAATAGAGTAATAATCATATCCTACCTCCACCCCAATACAACATTTTATTCATTTCAGATGTTTAAAATATTTTATTTTTTTTCCATTTAGAAATTTTAGATAATAATAAACACAAATAAAAATTTAAATATATATATATGTCAGGATACATTAAATAATAATTTTTATATAAAGCAAAATATTAATAGTAAATTATATACAAGTATTAATATATTTAAGTTACATAATGTGAAGCACTGCATATGAAAAATGGGCAATACAATTAATTGGTGCTTCAAGGCAGATAAAGAATAATTTGAATTTGAAGAAAGTAATATCTTATTTAGGTGAATGTGTAGCTTGCTTTGGATACTAATAACATTGTGAATTAATGCTGAAATAATGTGCATCTAAGAAAATTATTATACTGCAAAATTTTGTTTATAGTTTTTTTAGGTAAGAATTTGAGAGCATTTAAATATGTATAGAACCATTCTATTTTTTTTTTTTTTTTTTTAAAGGACATTATATTTTTTGTTGTGATAGAATTCTGACCAAGCCACATAGTTATAAGAATATGAATAATTACAGTGGCATAGGGAGAGTGAATGAGCAATTTGCTTGAGATTTATTGTACATTTGTGACATACTGAAGGGCAGAAAAATGAGTAATATGGACAGATATGAAAAATGTGTAACATATCTTCTAGATGGTTAACAAGTGGGAACAAGATTTAATCTAAATTAGTTGATGAGGAAAGTTTTGATAGGAATTATACCTATTAACTTAAACAGAAATTTCAATCATGTTTGGAATCTGGTTAAGGTTTGGCAATTGGAAAAGTTGACCATAGATATTAGGATATATATATATATATTGTAACGGAAACGTGCCAATCGAAAGCTTAACTTCCCTTTTATTTATATATAATGGGGAATTCTTAAAATTCAAGATCGTCCACCTTCCGCTACCGCAAGCAAAGAGAACATACGGATATAAACGAGTCTATATCCGTACTTGACCGAACCTATAACCATACTGGTATAGCCCCAGGTTATCTTTCCCGGTCACTGTCTCCCGACTGCTGTAAGATTTAAAGAGTTATTTTCCATATTTGCCTTTACATAATTTCGTAGCAGTATGTACATTTATTTATTTCTTTTTTTTCTTTTAATTACACAGATTTTTATTAAAGTGTTTTTTTATTTTTATTTTGACAAGCATTAATTTTTTCTGTCGTTATCACACTTCATATATACTCCATACACGCATTTCGTTTTATCGTCAAGTGTGTATTTTTATGACACAGATCCTTATCTTTTGGTCATGTTTTAAACTTTCTATTTTACTCTTATTTAAACTCTTCAAACTTTACTTTTCTTATACATCATATTTTAGTTTGTCTTTCATTTATATTTTTTTATTACTATTAATTTTCTAATGTACAATTTCAATATTTCTAACTTTACTTATTTTTTCATTTCACAAAATCTTGATTTTGGAGGGTAAAAGATAAGAATCTTTTCGATTTTAATTCCCTCTCTTTTCTTAATTAAAACATTTCTTTGTTTATAATTTTTTAAACTTACTTTTTAGTATTCCAAACACAATATTTAATATTCTTTAAATGTTAAATATCTATATGTGTGATCATAGTATGTGCGATCATCACATTACCCGTTCCCCTCCTTTAAAATTTTTTCTTAAAAAATTTTAATTTACTGCATTGAAAGCTAGCTGCTCCTAACTACTGTTAGAACCATTTCATATCTATGTACTTCTCATACTTAGTGGTGAGATTATTCCTAGAGAGGCAACCAGGCAAGTTACATCCCTACTCTGATGACCCAAGCAGTATTACTAAACCGATTTAATCTTGCTATAAACAATACATGAGTTTTATTTCTGCCTCCTACTTGTATATACAGGTTCGAGTCCACAGGATATCTCTGTGACTCAATTAAACCTGTTCATACCTCACATTTTACAGCGATAATCCTCTAAGTGACAACACTGGTCACCATCCCGAGGTGGGCTGGGAGGCTGGCATCTTTTCATCCATCTCATCCATGAGCTCAGAATATTTTACTGAGAGCTCGTATTATATAAAGGGGTTCTTTCCCCATACATTGGTTTATCCATTGACTCACGATATTTGTCACATATCTAACTGGAAATCTTAATCCAGTGAGTCATTTTGAGAAGGGGATCTCTGTCCCTATCTTCTCTATCTAATAAGATCTGGTGACCACAGAACACCCATGAATGCATAACAGAGAAGGCTTACCATATACTGCCGAGATCCACAAATATCTATACCTACACACCTTCAGCCTCTATCTATGATCTCACACTACTATCTATCTGATGATTTGTCTTAGTTTGGGTAAAGTCCTTTATACTGTTTGGCCATTTACTGGCTCATTCTTCTTTATATTTTCATGATCAATATTTCCCAATTTCATAAATCCATTTTTGTGATCCAATTCCATTTCCCATCTTGTTCCAGTGAATCTGTCCAATTTTTATATATGCAATTAAGTTTTATCTGGAGGTGGTCTGACCCTGTGGGACTCGTATCTGCTTATTCTCAGATGAGGATTCTGATCCCTATGTTCTCTATCGTCTGTCCATTTGTATGGCCACTTCCATTCAGTCTTACATCTAGATCGTTTATCTTTCTGCTCTCTTGGGTTCCGCTCTGTAAAATCTCTTCTGTTTTCTTTCCATCGTCCTTTACTAGGATCCCAACCATTTTTAATTTCAAGTGGTTCCTTTGGAGGTGGTCTATATGCATATCCCTTGTCTATATCTCCTCCAGTGGTTCTTGACTCGATGCTTTCTATCCCGGTATATGCGCTGTTACCGGCTGACTTACTTATCCTCTCTTCAAATTTTAAGTCTAACTTTTTTACTGCCTTGACTACCTGACTTATATCCCACTGCATATTTGCCAGCATCCCATTATTCTCTAATCTCATCACCTCAAATTCCTCCTCTTGATCTAACTTCCTTATTTTCCCCTCCGGCTGCCCTATGTTTACTCTCAGATCAAATTCTGCTGACTTTATCTCAGTCCTCTCTGTCCTATCTGGTTCCTCCCACTCATATAGTTCTATGCTTTCTGGTTCATTCCACTTGACTGTTCTGTCTTGTCAACTCCCTGTATCCTTTGCCTCTGATTACTGGGTGAAGTTATTTCTCATTTCTTCTATGGCTTCAGTAATTCTTTTATTGTTGTCCATTTCTATCTTTGCACGCCATTCTTCCATCATTCTCTCTTTTCTGTCCAGGTATTCTTTCGTGAATTGCTGTTGCTCCACTCTCATTTGCATTAGCATATCCATTATATCACTATAGTTTATTTTATCTTTTACTTCCCTTTTTTTTTATTTTCATCCCCTTTTCTTACTTCCTTTTCTTATTGGTCCATTTTAGTTTGGGACCTTGTACGCATAGATATAATTTTATTCAACTCTTCTTGATATCTGTATTTATTATTATTATTATTATTATTATTATTATTATTATTATTATTGAACTCTTCTGGATAGATTTATATAAAAAATTCTACTGACTCTTTGCTTTTTACTGTGATTAGTTATTTTATTCTTTATTATCTGTTAGTTAGCATTTAGATCGCTGGCCAACCCAAACACCCGCACTCTGGTTCACCATCTTGTCTCCCTGCCTTAGATTCATTTGACTGCCTGTCCCACCTTGATGATTGTCCTATATTCCACTATGTATGTCAACTCTTAACTGTTCTACTTAACTAAATGACGCACTTATATATTTTTTAAATTTAACTTGACTTAAATACTATACTTTATTCCTATCTGTTAACGATATATATAAATTCATTTCTTTTAACTGTCCTTTTAACAATCCGCGTTTCTGACATACTGTAATACTAAGTGTATCATTTATTAATCACTTTATTGTTAAGGCTATTTGAAATTCATACGCATATCTATTTTTCAACTTAATTGAAATACAAGATTATTTTAGAATCACACATATATATTTCCTTCAACTTAACTTACATACACGACTATTTATAATGAATACCTTCCTGAAATTTTATTTTTAATTCCTTTTTTTTTTTAAGCTTAACTAGTTTATTTTTCGTTAACAACAATTACATCTGGATAATCTATATTTGATCGCTATAATTATAGCTGAATACACTTTATTATTACGACTATGAAATCATACATACATTTTTTTTTACTTAACTGGAATATGCGACTATTAAATCACACATATATATTTCTTCAACTTAACTTATATATGCGACTATTTTTATTACTTATCATTAAAACTTTCATGAAACTTTGTTTTATTCTTTTTTTTCCTACTTGACTGACACAATTTATATTTCGTTCTCAGCAATTATATCGAGATAATCAATTCTTTGTTCGTGACGATTATATTTGAATACTTCTGGTCTTATATTAAATACGTCACAACGAACTTCAAAAACTTTCTTAATAAAAAATAAATTACCCCTTCTTTCTATCCTTTGTACACATTTGACGTTGAAACACATATATAAAGTATTTTAAAGTAAAAAATTTATCCCCTTCGTCTTCGCTTCTCACCACTCTAACTTACGACACTAATTTCATATATTTTGAAAACACATATTTTTTTTTTATTTTAGAAAATATTTACGTTATATTATAAAATTAATTCAACACGTGATCACTAATTCACAGCAATAGAAATCCTGGAACTGGCCCCCAAATTTGTAACGGAAACGCGCCGATCGAAAACTTAACTTCCCTTTTATTTATATATAATGGGGAATTCGTAAAATTCAAGATCGTCCACCTTCCGCTACCGCAAGCAAAGAGAACATACAGACATAAACGAGTCTATATCTGTACTTGACCGAACCTATAACTATACTGGTATTATCCCAGGTTATCTTTCCCGGTCACTGTCTCCCGACTGCTGTAAGATTTAAAGAGTTACGGCGCTTGGATATTTATAAACTTTAATGGGATCAAAATACTGCACCACCAGCTACACGTGTTAATTCAATACTCAAAATGAGTAATAATTATTTCCCAACCCCTACGAATATATTACTGTTTGGAGTGGCGAAGAATGAGATGAAACAGATTTAAATCAATAAACGATATTTAATACAATAAATTAAGCAATAAAAAAAAACACTTTAAATCATTTACAAACAAAAAACACATTTATGCTATAATGCTACGATTAAAAGATCCTATAAATGATTGTACATTTATAATCCTCATTCCGTGTATATGTAAAAAAAAGTTAAAGAATGTCTGTATCATTCAAAGTAAGAATTTGGCCATTGTCTAAATTAAAGGTATGTGCACATGGAAATATGAAATGTAGTATACGTATTTACCTAGGTTATTAAGTCTCTGAATTAACTTGAAGTCTTGCTGACCGCCACATGGAATTTCTCCACTTCTTTAGCAGGGAACGGTCGTTCTTAGGTTAGATTTTGGTTGTGGGAACTCCTCCGCATTTAGGGCATCAAGGACCAGGCAAAATGAACCCTCCGGCAGGCGCTACGTCGGTAGTTGTTACATGTAGACGGGAACCTTTGGAGCACGGGAAGTTTGAATCGGCAAGCGATCACGACGGCCCTTAGCCAGCCATTCTTGATGAGTCACTGATGTTAGAAATCATATCTTGTTAATTATGGCTGCTTATTATCGGAGCAGTATTTCCACCAACGTCTCGACAAGAAGTCTCTAACTCTACTCACTAATAATACTTTTTAATTAAAATTCCCCAGTTCTTTGTCCTTTCGATCCTTTGTTTTCGCTTTTGTTCACACCTTTCCTTTTCTGAATGTGCCTTCGGCCATTTATATAGATTTGCCGTTACATAATTTTCTAGCACTATGTACATTTATTTATTTCTTTTTTTTTTTTTAATTACACAGATTTTTAATAAAATGTTTTTTTATTTTTATTTTGACAAGCATTAATTTTTTCTGTCTTTATCACACTTCATATATACTCTATACACGCATTTCGTTTTATCGTCAAATGTGTACTTTTATGACCCAGATCCTTATCTTTTGGTCATGTTTTAAACTTTCTATTTTACTCTTATTTAAACTCTTCAAACTTTACTTTTCTTATACATCATATTTTAGTTTGACTTTCATTTATATTTCTTTATCACTATTAATTTTCTAATGTACAATTTCAATATTTCTAACTTTACTTATTTTTTCATTTCACAAAATCTTGACTTTGGAGGGTAAAAGATAAGAATCTTTTCGATTTTAATTCCCTCTCTTTTCTTAATTAAAACATTTCTTTGTTTATAATTTTTTAAACTCACTTTTTAGTATTCCAAACACAATATTTAATATTCTTTAAATGTTAAATATCTATATGTATGATCGCAATATGTGCGATATTCCAAACACAAATTTAATATTTTTTAAATGTTAAATATTTATATGTGTGATCACAGTGTGTGCGATCATCACAATATATATATATATTAAATCTTTAAATGAGACACTAACTAGAGATTTGATAGCACATTGGTCCAATATTTCTGCATGCTCTATAGCATGATCAGTGAAAAAAAAATAGCCTGCATATGAAAGTTAAGGAAGCATTAGTATTGATGGAGGAGTGGGTTTTAGGATTGGATTAACTAAGGTTGCAATGTATATTTCGCTGTAATGTGAGAGTTAAGTAATTAAGGATATATTACCAAAATTGTATTTAATTAAGGATATATTAAAGTCTCCTACAAGTGATTATACTTGATAGAAAATGTGAAGATGATTCCAGTTGTATAACAGTTATTAGATGTGAGAATTTTGAAAAGATGCATCCATGGACTATATTATAGAAAGCAAGAATAACTTTCAAGAATAGCATTGACAATACAAATTTTTACTATAGGGGTAAAACATTTGATATTAAATAATAGCCACATTTCATCAAACTTTTTTTCTCTTGTTCCAGTGCATAGCCAAGTTGTAAACAACAATTTCAGGACAATAAATAGTTTGAATAACACATTTGTGATACAATTTCAAAGTAGTTACTTGCTATAATAATCCATTCAACTAATTTTATATATATTGCTAATTTAGTCAGAGAATCAAAGTTTTTAAATGGAGAATTTATTCAGGATAATTTATTAGAAGCCATTCTGTTAATGTTGCTTATAATAGTGGAGAATAATTAATGAATAAGCAAAATTTCTGATATTGGTTGTGGAATAAATGATTAATTGTTCCAAATAAAATCATGATAAAAATAAGTGGGATAAGTAAACATAAATTTGAATATTTAAGTAAAATAATTGAGCATTTTGAGGACATGATTTATAATTGCTTACTAATTAATTATTTTAAATATTTACTAAAATTCATGGAATTTGAAAAGATAATGCAGTTTATAATGACAAGCATCTCTCTTGACTCTATAATTAAAATAGGTTAATGTACAAAGTGGAGTTTAAAGAGTAAAATATTTGTAGGCAATTTAATAATTTTTGAATGAATAATTCATGTTTATATATATATAGCTTTGAATTGCATTCAAATCAATTATTGAAATATAAATTCTAAAAAGAATACGAATGAAAAGTTTTATTGATTCATAATACATATGTAGTTAATAATAAAATAGATATATAGTGAATAAATATTTCATTTCTAAGTTTACTAATGGATGATTTATGATAAGTCATGGGAAATATATTGCAATGCACATAAATTTATTAATGAAAGAGGATGATTACCAGTAAATAAGAGGAATACAGACATTTCCACAAAGTATGACTGACAATTATTAAAATGTGGAACAAATATATAAATATAACAGGTTTACTATTCATTGTACATTTAAATTCTATTTATTTCGCAAATGGATTTAGACAGCTTAACTGTTAACAAAATATTAAGAAATTTATAGATTCCAAATAGGAAATAGATTTGTTGGTGGTTTTATTAAGTCCTTTCTACAATTGTAGACATAAATCAAACAAACATTAATGATGTGGTTTATTTACAAAGGTCAGTGGCTGATAAATTCCATTTATGAAGAAGATGAACACAATGATCATGGGTTCTGAATCTGTCGATGAGATTCTATTTTTTATACCATAATTTTTCAATTATAGATCATCGAGTAAACATCCAAAATAAGGATCTTGATTTGAGTTAAGTCTTAGATGATAAAACTATATATTGAATTATTACAAGTCTGATCTATTTTACAATTTTTATACATTTTCTGTGAGGCAATTTTTTTTTTCATATCTAGTGGTGGAATGTGTCAAGGAACTTTTTTTTCAAACTCAGGCACAATATTCACCAGTGGAAAATGTTGATGCTATCGACGCTATCCATAAAGTACTTGTATCAAGTAGTGTCAACCTACTTTCTAAAAATGTTATTCCTAGAAATTTCGTTTGATCTAATCTTAGATAAATGAAAATAAGTTAGATTGTGATCCAAAATCACTCCTAAATAGTATAGGATAGGATGATCTATTGTTGCAAACAATTATATTTAAATTACAAGTTCCTGTTGTTTAGATGAAAAATTGAATATATGGTATGGTCTTCATTGGATTAAAAATAAGACCCCAGTCTTTAAAAAAACATTTTCAGTTTTTCATTTATTTTTTTTTTGAGATACTTATTTATTTCAGGAAAGGATCTTGTTTGAGAAGTTCAAGCAATATCGTCAGCATAGATGAATTTTCTGCCTTCTGCATTTGGAAGAGCATTGATGAGTATATTAAATGAAGTAAATGGGAATCTTGTCTCAACTGTGATGATCATTTAATGTCGCTTGAATTTTTTTATTGGAAAACATTTTGCCATTTAAATTAATGGTTTTTCTACATTTAAGAATTTTAGAAATTTTTAGAAGACCATTTTTCTGAACAGAATTAGGAGCGGAGGTTAGATCAACAAAGCATCAGCTTTTATTTTATTTTGAAAGCCTTTTTCAGTGTGAGTTGTTAAAATTTGTTCACAACAGCTTTTTCCTAGCCTAAAACAAGCCTGCTCTAGAGGAAGCTGACTCTCAATTATTGGTAAAATTTTTGTTAATATAATTCTTTCAACAAGTTGATATTGAATGGCAATTTTTTGATCATTGCCGACTTCATGTGGATTTTAAATCTGCTATAGTTTTGCCTGTACAATAAATTTTTGAAATACTTGCTATCTAAATAATGTTAATGAATAATTCTGTCAACTATGCTTTGGTTTTAAGACCATCTATATTTTTTTAGAAACTCTGGAAATATGTTATCTTCTTTTTGGAGCTTTTCCTGATTTAAGTCGATTAAGAGCAACTTCAATTTTACCAGCTTTATCAGATTGCTGTTATGGAACATTTTGAAAAAGATGCTCACAATTCTGCTATAATGATACTTTTTCTCATATTCTATCATTCTTGGATTTATAAGGCTATAAGATTAGCAACCCGATTAGCTGTGACAGTAGTGGCTCTTTTAGAGACACTTTTACTTTCACCAAACTTCCATAAACCTGTATGGGATTTATGAATAAATCTTGTAAAGTTTTGTTTCCATAATTTCTCAACTTTGATTTTCTAGCATTATCCACTGATTTGACAAGTTTGTCAGCAATTTCCAGATCTTTGGTAGACAAAAATTTGATATAAAGAGCACTTTTAGTTTTATTCCAGCCTGGAATGAATTACTTATGATATCCATGAGGGATGGATTCTTTTTAATAGTTAGTTAATCTTCTTATAGCAAGAGGAATTGGAGAGATTCTATTAATAATTTCAACTCTGGTCAGCGTTTCTTAAATTCCATCTGGAGCAGGATAATAATTATAGGAACCCGTATTTTAAGAATGATTAATCTAAGTTATGGGAAAATGATCAAATGTCAGTAATTCAGCAAGTAATGGTGAACTGTTCTTTGTCAAAATATGACATAAATCAGGAATTGTTTCTATTCTCCATCTGCTTGAATGGTTTGTTTCTTTTTGCCTAACATTATAAAGTAAGTGCATTCTGTTTACTGCTGTTCATTCTACGATTTGACAACCTGCTTGATTCTCATTTATATAATCCTAAATACTATTATGAGGATTAAAATCTCATATAAATGTAGAAAGATTTGAAAGCAGAAGTAGCACCAATTTATATTAAAGAGTTTGTAAACATTGCATACATAAAAATTATCCAAATGTTGATTGCAATATTATTTGAATTATTTTCAATACAAATTATTTGCTTTACAAGATAATTTGAAACAAAAGTAAACATAAGATGTTTAAAATGCATTCTGGCATTAATCAATATAAATCCAGGAATTTTGAGAAGATATATGTTATTAAAAGAACGATGAATCTTTTGAAGTATAATTACATCAACATTATACTGAATAGTTTATAAAGAATCTCCATTTTTGATTTTGATATATCTTCATGTTAAGTTGAAGTAATGTGGTCCCTAGATGAAGAGAAGATTGCTCTTTAGACAGTATGTTGTCAGAATAGGAATAACACAGAATATGATGGTCTCAAAAGTTTGTTTTGCAAATTCAAATTCTAAATATTTAGCTTTAATATAAATTTGTCTGGAGACTAAAATAATTAAATATGATGTATAAAAAATTCCATAACTTATACGAGAATGGTTCTATATGCTTAACATAAACAAATATAAAATGGCAGATTAGTGATATGTATAATGAAAGCATTAACGAAGAGAAATTGAACAAGATAGACATATTAATTTACTAATGAAATTCAATAATATCAAATGTTTATATATATAAGGGAATAGAAAAATGAAGTAACAATAATTTGAGACTAAATAATTTATAATAGATACAATTGGTTAATTTTAAAAACTTATCATAAGTATTCATTAATGCATAAAATGGAAATGAATATAGTTGAATTATTCATTAATAAAGCATAAAAATTGAATGATAAAATGTTAAGCAGACAAATTATGAACTTAATTTGAAAATCTCATTCAATTAGTAATTTACAGATTTTAATAAAATAAACCGAGTATCAAGTAAATAAAAATTATGTTTACAGTTCATAAATTTCCACTGGATTTTTCTTCATTTCCTTTTTACATTCAAGATCTTTGAGAATGTGCTTGCAGGCAGTAAAATTATTGAGACAGTAATTCTCAGTTACTCACTTTAGACTTTTCCATAGGTTATTTTAATGACAGTAACTTATAGCAACAATAATATATATATATGGTCACTAATTGTAACAATATAGTAGAAATGATTGATAATGATTTTAGTAGCATTTATATCACTATTAAATGAGACCATATGACAGCATAGGAAAAAAATATATGAAAAAAATAAGGATGCAACTGTAATCCAGTTTTTTTAACGATTATTTATATATAAATTCTACAAAAGTAAAAAATAAGTGAATAAAACAAACTTAATTTTAAAAGATTTACACATTTCATACTATCAATTTTTTTTTATCTAAGATGACTAGTTTAAAAAAATTCCATGAAATTTTTTACTCAATTACTACTCTATATTTTACACAGGTGTATCATAAGGTCATGTTCTTTTAAGTAAAAGATATTTGAAGATATGTGGAATGTAGTTTGGATATCATATTTGTAATTTAGATATTTAGTTCCATTTTAACTTGTTATTTAATTAATAACAAAATAAAAAAAATTAAGTTTACAAATTCATATTTCATGAGAAAAAAAAATGTTTGGCTGCTCCGATGTGCTATTATTTTCGACCAGAGAGCACACTCAGCGAATCAAAAACTATTTGATCTAACTCATTCTCTCAAAACCAGAGCTACCAAACTAGCCCTACCTCCATTCCTCACAGACACCTGGGCAATCCTCCAACTCTCAGCCTCTGTCACAGGACTCATCCATATAAATATTTGCGACCTGTATTGTGGCTTGCTCAACGAGGACATGCGTCTTGGATTTGCACCCAAAGACTGTTCTTGGCCTGGCATTCTTCCCCTTTCACCATGTTGCTCCTGAATTTCATTTTACCATGTAATCACTTCTTTGTAAACCTTTTTTTAGATATATTTGTATCTGTTTTTTTTTATGAATAAACTTTCATCACTGAGAAAAAAAAAATGTTTTTTTTTATTAATACCAACTCCTCCCTCCTCATAATATAATGTTTATTTCATTTTATATCGTTTCTGTATAAGCAAAAGGTTTTTTTTTTTTAAAAAAAAAATGAAGATAATAGGATTAGAAAGATAGATCTTTTATTTTGTATTTAATGAAAGCAATAAATATCTGTCTAACTACAACCATTTTCTGATATGTTTAATATAAAAATTATGTTTTTTAAGTTTGCACTTTTTTTTTATGTACATCCATTGACTGATTTGGATGTGATTGAAAATAGGATTTAATTTGATATATGTTCATTAAAGATAATATAAAATAAAAATTTTATTTTTAAGTTGGCATTGATGTTTTAAAATTTGACTTTTTTTTTTTTTAATTGTAATTTTACATGCAGATTTTTTAGTTTTTTTCCTATATCTATATGCATTAAATCAGAGTTTTTCAAACTTTTTCTAATAATGGTACCCCCAACCTGGTAATTTTTTATTTTTTAGCACCATCACACAAATATTGTAGGAAGTTGTTAAATGTTCAATAGTTTAGATATGCAGTGCAAACTTATTGAACATTTTATTGCTTTTTTTTGCATATGCTGATGAATTTTATATTTTATTTCATCTTCATTTTCAGCCTCTATTGATCCACTGCAGGATGAAGTTCTTTTCAAGTTTAATCCAGTTTCTTTGATCTTTAGTCTCTCTTCTTCACATCACCCCAACACTTTTCCTAATTTCACCCATCCATCTCATGTGATCTCTTTCCAGGTCTTTTATAATCTTTTGGAATCCAGTTAACTGTTGGATTACCATTTCTTCTAGTAGTCTGTCCAACCTAGCTCCACTTCAGCCTATTAATTCTTTCAATGATGTTAGTAATACTTGTTTGTTCTTTCGCCCATGTAATTTCATTTCCCTTCTTGTTACTTTTAAAATATATTTCTCCATGTGTTGTTAAGGGATCTAAATTCTCTATAGTGCTCTTCTATTAAGTGCCCAAGTGTTAATATAAGAATTGGTAAAACAGATTAAAAACCTTTCTTTTCAAACACATAGGCATATTTTATTTTAATATTATTTATACTAAAAGCAGTTCATCTAAGTTTAATTTTATAATTAATTTCATCCATTATAATTTCCATATGTATTAATAAACACTATCCTGCAAATAAAATTATTTTTTCAGCAATAAAAACCAAAGTAGGTGGCCTTAGCTGAATTCAAATATGTATTTTGGTTGACATATCGTATCTAGTTAATTGGATATAATGTTAAATATTATTTTGTTATTTATAAACTTTTTGATAACATTATTTTTGATTGAACTATATATCTTTTATATAAAATGCCTATTTTCTCTGTTGTCTGGTTGGTTAATGTATGTTAGTTCATAAGGCTGTCACATGTCAAATTTACAACTAATTTTTAAAAAAAAAATGACGTTATGGAAAGGAAGTAATTCCTCCACTAATAAAAAATGCTCAGGTGGAAAAAATGAATATATGAGTTTTTAACTTTAGAGGTATAATATTTAAATCATAAAGAAAATGTGTAGTACATAGATTCATGTTTGAAATGTGATATTTAATGAGGGGAGGGGGGGATAGATGCTACAGTATTGTATTTACATTTAATTTTGGTTAGTGTATAGTTGAAGTCGAAACAAAAATCTTTTGTTTAATTTACATTAAATCTTAAAAATAATTAATTAAAACAACCAATAAAAAAACAAAAAAACACAGCCTATTTAGGCTGGGCTGGATACACCTGGTATTACATATAAATGTTAATATGCAACATGCAGTCATATTTTTTTCTACATTAAATACAAGTAAAAGCTGCTTTGTAAAAAATAAGATGATTTATTGTTTTGCTTTTACTTATGTTTAGTCCAGTTAAATCGAAATGGTAAATGGATATTTTAAACCAATGGTCCCAGTAAGACAGTTAAATTACTAGTCCTATTTGAAATAAAAATTGCAGAGTTATCTTCCATACATAGTTTTATTAAGAATAAAATCAAGAATATTTAAGGAAAAATTTATGCCCGTAGCATATATATATATTCATACAGGGAAGCTACTTTTTAATAAAGCAAAAAAATGAATAAATCCAAAAAAAATATTAGAATTGTCATGCCTGTGGTGAAACATACAGTTGAATATGCTTCAAAATGCTGTTTAGAAGGGCTAGTAAGTTTGCCATAATGTTCTTAATATGTTTATAATAAAAATTTCATGAATAAAGTGTAAAATACAGTTTATATTTACAATAATGCAAGCATAGATACAAGTGAAAGTAAAAATTCAAAGAACACAAGCTTGTTAAATCATGAAAAGGGATGTCAGCCCAACATTTCCTACTGCATATGATAGGGCTAGGGTTTAAAACACATTTGTTTATGCAAGTGGTTTGAGAGAAGCATCTGATTTCTTGTCTACGTGCAAATTTCCATTTTAATCCACAAAATATTGCAAAACTGCTGTAAAAAGTTTTGGTGATATGGACGGAATCATCCTGTTGACACTCTTGTCACCGTTAATCTTCTTAATATCACTATGTAATCTAATTAATGTTGTTGCATTTTAATAAATATTCTTCAGAATATGACAATATGGATCTATAACTTGATGATCCAATTCTTTAATCAATGCTTATTCATTGAACTTATCTCATTATTTGGATGTGATCCACTGTGCTAACACTACTTTTAAATCCAGCTTGTTCTTTTGATTGATTATTATCCTGGTAAAAATTATTTATAGAAGTGATAAGGTCTATAATTGCTAATATCTTCTTTATCATATTTTGTAAATATCAATTAATACTGTTTTCTTCTAATTATCTAGTACATTTTTATCATTTAGACATTTGGCATATTACTTTACCTCAATTTTTCTATTTCTTTACCTACTTTTTTTTAAGATATCAATTATAATTCCATCATTATCTGGATCTTATTTCTTCATCACGAATTTAATTGTATATCTTACTTCATTTAAAATGCTGTGCAGTTCAAAAGATTTAGTAATTATAGGTGATACTTTTTGTTCTATATTGCTATATAATTCTTTATAGAACTCTTCCACACATTTTATGATATCGTTTCTCTTTTTTGTAATAGTTCTATCTTATTGCAGAAATAAGTTTTTTAGTAATATCAAGATATTTTACACTTTTAATACTCTATTAGAATTCTTCAACACATTTCATGATGTTGTCGTTCTTTTTAGTAATAGTTATATCTTCTTATTGCAGAAATAAGTTCCAATATCAAGATGCTGTTTTACACTTCTGACACTTGCTAATTTATAATTGTATATTTTTTATATCATTATTAACTCTTTTTCACACAATTTATATATATTTTTATATAACTTCTCTTCTTCATAAATTGTATTATCTCACTAGAAATTTTACTAGTCAATTGTTGCCCTTTTTGTATCAGCTATCTTTGTTGCATCAATTATCTTCCTATTGACTATATCTGAATCATCTTCAAAGTTTGTTAAAATTTTAAATAGTTTGCAAGTTCTAATTTAACTTCATTGGAATATTTTTGAAAGTTAAGAATATCAACTGTGAATATTGTTTGTTTGTTTTTTAAATAATTTTGTTTCTAGTTTTGCATTAACACATATCTTACATCTCATTAATCAAGGTTCACTTTCGGTGTTCAATTTATTATGAATATTTCAATCTTGAAATACCTATTTTCTGTTAATCAAAATATATCCAATACCACTGTACATTATTTGGATACATCCATGTACTTTTAGCATTTTTCTCAAACAATTTTTTTTTTTTTTTCCAATGATCTCCTATAAGTCTTTGAGCTCTAGTTTCTATCACCATAACCAAATTTACCCACAACACTTTCATCTTTCAATAGTTTACCAATTTTCACATTACAGTCTTCCATGGCAATTTTAAAATGTGATCAAAAGCCATTTATACATCCATATAGAAATCCTCTACTTCTTTGTCACAATGAGATCTTGTTCGGACATAAACCTGAATTATCTACATTTGGTAACTTGCATTAAGATCATTAATTAATCTTGGTTAATTTATCTGATATACCATCACTCTCACAATTTTGTCCTTCATTTTTTATTTATAATGAATCATACTCCACTTGTGCTTTCAATATTTGTGCTTTTGTAGTATAGTACATGTCCACTTTTTAAATTGCCTCTTCACCATTTAACTTCACAAAATCCAACAATTTCCCATCTAATATTAGAGAATTCTTTTTCTAATTCAAGCAATCTTTTTTTACTAGAAAATGATCTGCAGCTGTAAGTACCTAAATAAAAGATCATTATCAAATGGCAGCCTGAATTTCCAATCAGGATATTTTTAGTACCCTCCATTTTTGGTTGCCAGCCATTGCCTTGGTCAGCGACTTTTCAGTCTATTGAGAATAAGGGCCATAATTCAGTTTTGTTTGTCATAAATGTAAATATCAATTTACAAAAAAGTTTATTTATTCACACTTTCATCTCTCTTCTAGAAAACCTAACTGATATTTCAGTTAAGATCTATCAGGCAACTGAGAAGAAAAACCATGGTGTTTCTTGAACTTAAACTGATATAAAAAGCCAATAAACTCACCATGCTGACAGTTTCATGTTGGTAAGCAGCCCATTCATGTTCATTTACCATATGAATAATCATATAGTGATAATAGCTGCAATGATAGCAACATATGGAGTGGACATTAGAAATTTGTCCTACTCAACTCCTAAGGCCTCAAAGAGAAATATACTTTTTATATCTATATACTTTTTTTATTAGTATATTTTAATGAATAATAAGATATATATTTAATCTTATTTAAAATTCAATTAAATAAAAAACACCAATTTTGTTTTAAAAAAATTATTATTAGATTAAATGTTTTTGAGAATATTGTTAAAAACATATTTCATTGAGAAAATAATGACATTATTTTTTACTTCCAGAGAAATAGCATTTTTTCAGAAAAAATCAAATGAATATTATTATTGTAAAATATTTTTATTTCAATATAAATTTTTATATGTAAAAAGATTATAATAGTTCACCTAGAATTAAAAAATAATTATATATTCTAAAACAAAATTATAGAGTTATTTTACTTAATTTATTATATGGAATTGAGAATTAAGACACTACTAATGTGATATAAAAATATTAGAAAATTTTCATTAAGAATGCTCCATAATAGTCTTAAAATATAATGATACAGTCATAAAAACTATCAGTAGGTTTTTCAATTACTGTATGTAATATTATAAAGTACACAATTATTTCTTCATATTATTGGACGAAATGAACAGTACAAGGTTTCTTAATATGATGTTAAATGGCGAACATGACCATAGTAGATGTTGATCCTGTTTATGTTATAATGATTATCTTGGAAGACTTTTTAAAAATGTATAATATGGATCGTTTCCATTGATAAAGTTTAACAAAAACTAGAATATATTGGAATATTACAATTAGACACAGTATTGAAATATTTCAAAAAGAAAATTGGCCGCAGAAGAAGTTAAATAATACCGTTGCAAATTATCAAATAAACAGAATGCGTTCTGTATTTAATCATATTTATGGTTCACACATTAGTTTGTATCGTCATTCCAAAACTCATTTCTAAGTCTGTTTCCTCCTCTCATTTTGGAATTAAATAGGTATACTCATTTAAGAGTAGCTGCTATATGCTATAACTAACATGTACTTAGTATAGAAATACAATAGAACTGTAAACAGTAATTTCCCATTAGCTAAGAATAAATACATGTACTGGTTTTTCTGCCAAAAAATCATTACAGTGACATCTGTCCCTAAAGCTTTCTATATTAAAAAGCTTAACTTTCTGACACTGATGAAATTTAAGGATGGAAATCTTATCTAAAGCAGTTATAATCACAGAATCACCAATTTTGAAATCATAATCAATTAAATGTTAAAAACACAATTTCATTTTTATCAATCTTTGTATTAATAAACAATGGAAATGGATAAATTATAAACATTAATAAACTGAGCAACTTATAATAAATAAAATACTAATAGAAACAGACTATTTTCCGGATACCTATAAATAAATACATATATTAGCATTCTTTACATCTAATAATCATTAAGAATAGAAATAGATCTCTATTCCTATATTAATAAATCCTTATTTTCTAATAATGTTGAAATTTAAGAGTGGAAATCATATCTTAAGTCAGATGTATACATGCCATTAACAGTATTTGAAATCATAAAAATGAATCATCAAGATAGAATCTCTTTTTAACAATCTTTATATTAATAAATAATAGAAGTTAATGAATTGAAATATTAATATATATAGCAATATAGAAATGAAATTTAAATGGAAATACATTAATCTTCTAGTTATGAATAAATACATACATCTACCTTCTTTATATCAGAAAACATTAAGAATAGAATTGACTGTCTATTATTATGATGAACTATCAACATATGTAGTGAATTATACAAATATACTTTAATTATCAGGAAATGTTGCCCAGTATTTAAAATCTCATTGCACCTTAATTGATGACATGCAATTCCCACAAAAACAATTCTCAAGATATCTGTGGTCATCGGTGTATATTAATTTTTCAAATTCTCACACGATGACTGAAATTTAATGCAATTGAAAGACAACATGGTATAGCGGAAAAATCTGACTACAAACTCACTAATGCCCAACTAGTCTTTAATGAAACACTAGCATGATGTGCATTATCTACACAACACTAATGTCTTCTGGGACATTTCATTGCTCAAAAGATCTCAAGATACCTGAACTTTTTTATATTTTAAGTGATGACGTAGCATAGCTACAAAGTCTGTTCTGCAACTTATCAACATGTACATGCATCAAGTCTATTATGTAATATTCCTGAATAAAATTTACCTTAATAAAAAAAAAGAATGGAAATCATATCTGAAACAGATATAAACACAGTTTTACCAGTTTTCAAATCCTAATCAATTAAACAAAGGATGGAATCAGAATTTCTTGAATAGCAATCTTTGAATTAATAAACAATAGAATTTTATTAAATTATAATAATAAAACTAATATATAATGAAGAAGAGTTAATTAATATAAAAGGAGATGGATATATGTAATTATTTATAGCTTATAAACATCACACGACCACCACTTCTTATGCTTGTAATTATTTATAGCTAACAGGGGATTAGTTGGCTTCTATTTTTATTTCATTTATATGTTGATGTGTTTATTAATACAAAAATTAATAAAATTACTATTATGTCTCTATCCTTCATTTAATTGATTATGATTTCCATTCTTAAATTTCAACAGTATCATAAAGCCAAGATTTTTCAATTTGTTCTATTTTTAATGTTTTAAAAGTATTTATTTATTCACAACAAACAGATTAACCTGCTTCCATATCTGTTTCATTTATACTTTGCTATAATTAATTAATATATATGTATTGAACATATATATATATATATTTTATGAATTTTTAGTTTGATAAAACATGGAAATATCCATGTAAACAAAGATAATTTTACCTTATGATAGTGCCAGGACACTATCAGCAGTTATTACCCTGTTTCCCTGAAAATAAGACTGGATCTTATATTAATTTTTGTTCCAAAAGAAGTCTTAGGGCTTATTTAAGGGTTTCATGTTACAAAAATCTGCATTTATTCAAGTACAAAAATCTACATTTTTTATTTTATTTTAATACAATCATGTCATCTTCTGAACACATCATAATCTGTCTCCAAACCCTACATTTTGTTCTGAATTTCTTGTAATGCATCTTGTTTGGGGGGTCAAAATATTATTCCATTTAAATCTACCTTTAAATCAAGTGGCTACTGTATTTTTAGACCATACAAGCCACTTGACGGCATTGTTTATGTGCAAAAACACATAAAAATGCTGTTTACATGGCCCAACTTATGGCTAATTGAACAGTTCTGTTCATATTAGCTGGTGCAGGCTGCCTAAGATGGTGTTGCACATAAATATTACACTTCACTATATGCTTCACAACAATTTATGCAAATACACATACTTCACAGATCACTCACGCATCATGTGAGGGTGTCTGGAATTCAGCTGGCCCTAACTCTTAAAATCTGCATTCCAACTAATGATATTACCCCCTACCAGACATAATATTACATACTAATAATTATAAGCCCGTTGTCGTGCTTCCCTATACAGATTGGAAGGTGAAAATAATTTCAAAAATGTAGGGCCAAGCACAATTTCACATAACTCACATGAAAAGTCACATTTGCATTAGAACATATATGAGACAAATCAAATGGCTGAGTTCACACGTCGTTTTGGAAATTGTGTTGATCAGACTAGAACTGCCATATTTCACAAGTTATTCTTAAAATAAATGCATGTTCTTAAAACCCATAAAAAAACAAAAGAAGTAGTTTGTTTAGAATCAAAAATAAATAGAGAAATTAATTTATACATGTACTTTTTTGTGTGAAATAAAAATAAGACCAGAAATCAGACAATAAAGAGAAAAAAGTCCGCCCCGGTAATGTTATTTTTATGTGTTTTTGCACAGAACCAACGTACATTGCCATATTTTACAAATTGTTTTTTCAAATAAATGCGGTTTTTTTTACGATCGGCTAAACCATTGTCCCCATCCCCGCACATTGCTGCACTTTGCGGTTTCGTATTTGACAAGTTGTCAAAAATATTACTTTGTTTCCAATCAAAAATAATTAATTAATACATGTTTTTTTTTTTTTTTTTGATATAAAAATATCAGAAATTGGACAATAAAGAAAAAAAAGTTTCTTAAAAGCAAAAAAAAAAAAGAATTAGTTTTTTAGAATCAAAAATAAGTAGACCATTGTCCTCCCTGTCCACACATTGCTGCGCTTTGTGGTGCTCTTTTTGACAAGTTGTTGTTTGGGTAGTTGTTAATTAGCCACTGTACATCGTGTGGGGTGCTGTTTCTGTGCAAAAACACAGAAATATGCCGTTTACATGGCCGAACTTATGGCGTATAGAACAGTTCTGTTCATATTAGCCGTTAGCAGGCCTAAATGGCGTTGCACACAAATATTATGGCCCGCTGATCTGCTTCACGATACTATGCAAATAGCACGCACTTCACATATCGCTACAGTATGATGTGAGGGTGTATGTAATTCAACTAGCCATAACTGTTTTAATGTGCATTCGAAATAATGATGTTACACCCTATCTGATGTACTATAATTGTAAGCCCAGCCCCATGCTTTTCTACACATCTTGGAAGGTGAAAATAATTTCAAAAGGGTAGGGCCAAACACAATTTCCCAAAACTCACGTGAATAGGCATGTTTTTGCGAGAACAGCTATGAGACAAATCGAAGCTTGGTTTGATGAGAGGAGAATTGTTCGTATTGGCAATTTACTATTAGAAGAATAACATTTCTAAATAAAGAGAATGTTTTTGACATTTAATGTATAATGCTAAGAATAATGTAAACTTGTGGGAAATTGGACGTTGTTTTTCAAATCATAAACTTGGTTTGATCAGAATAATGCATCTTTTGTATGATCCTTCAGATCTGCAAACCATCAGCTCCCCCTGCACATTACAGCGCTATGAGCTGAAATTTAATTGAATGGAATTTCATTTCATTCAGGTTGATTAGTTTGTTTATCAAGTGTTTTTTTTGTTTAAACATTTCATTTACTATTAGAAAAGTATCGCACATTTTTTTAAAATAAAAAGAAAAGTGTTTTGTTCCGTCCAGGAAACGCTATATTAAAAGGTTTTTGCACAGAAACAGCGCCACCACACGATGTACAGTGGCTAATTAACAATTACCATTGTTTGCAATAAAAGCGTGTTGTTAAAACAAAATAAAAAAATACTAGTTTGCTTCCAATCAAAAATAATTAACTAATACATGTATTTTTTTATATATATATAAAAATAATAACAGAAGTCGGACAATAACTCATTTGCATATGTGTACAATAAATCACAACAGTATTTATTCTCAAAGCTATGAATATGAGATTCGAACATTAAATCTCGAAAGTGCTAAGCAGACCTATTACACATTATTTTAAGTATAATTATAGCTTCACTAACACATGCGAAAAAAGTTGCATATTTGTAATTACAATTTTTACTAGTGAAGAGAAAACAATTTATTACAAAAATACTAACAGAAATTGGACAATAAATAAAACAAAGGTTGGCCCAGTAACGTTATATTTATGTTTTTGATTCTAGCAACAATGCTATTAAGTGGCTTGTATTATCTAAAAATAGAGTACCATCAAGGGTAAGTGTTAATTGAAGACTTATGAGACAGGAGTTGTAACAAAAATGATTACAATTAAAAATGATTGTCTACATAAAAGCGATGAAAAAATGCAGGCACAAAAATTCAGAATCCTGTACAAATACACAACCTTATTATCTGTTATCAAGTGTGTACATTGCAAACACTTTTCCAAAATACTCGTAATAGTCCCAGATTGTCGTTGCACTCATAAAAATTATAGTGAAATTGCATTATGGTATGACAATTTTGTTTTTCCAGCATCTGTAGCATTCTCTCACCATGAATTGGGGGCAATAAATACATGAGGTGTGTTGCAGCTTTTCAGATTCATCAACTGAGGCAGGTGACAAGATTATTACAAAGTTGGCAATAATAGACTGACCAGCACAAACATGGCCACTTCCTGCTCAGTGTCGATGAAATTTTCAGAGAATAAACACTTCTAATGAAAATAGTCCACTGCACAAGTGCCACCAACTTTTGTGATATTTGTACTGTAACAATCAAGTTTGTTGACATTTGCATAACAGAATCCAGGCAGAGAGACCAAAGCTGACCAGGTAGAATGGTGAGGTTCCGAATCCAACCAGGCTTCAACTTCTTTACCAGTACTCCATGACTCAATACGTCATGAATGACATACCTGACATTACACTCAGTTTCCATTTTTTCATGGTTGGCATGGGGCAGGGAGAAACGGGACTCAGGATTTTAAATGCACATAAATGAACTAAATTTACTAAACTAATGGTAAAGTATTGGATGTCATGTTCATAATTCATCATCAATGCATAGATCACTCATCTATATATAAGCTAGGATTTAATTGGATTGAAATTAGGGCAACGAGAAATCAGCTGAAACCAAGTTAATTTAAAGGCATATTTATTTAAACAGGCAAAACTCTCCATACAGTTAATAACAGTTATGTGCTAACATAAGAGATGGTGATCATGTGATGTTAACATATTTATTTGTTTATTAATATAAGAAATATTAACAAAAAAACATAATTTACTGCATGGTAAATGCATGCAGATATTATGATGGATGAGAACATTGTCAAATTACTCTCATTTTACATATTAATTAACAGGTGTATATATACATAAATGATCACTTTCGTTATGTCTATAATGAAATGCCAACTCCTATCTTTTAATGTTATGGTAGCTTTTTCATAAATAATTACACTAGCCTCTGGTAGTTTATTCATTATAACCCATATATATTACAGACTTATTTACAAGTAACATATGAGCATATAAACAAGCTCGCCGAGGTAGATTGAACTTAGGAATCAAGAGAAGGGTTCAGACTAATGCTGAATCACTAAACATCTCATGATCACTATCTCTTATACTAGCACATAATTGTTATTAAACAAGGCAAAACTCTATCCATACAGTAGTACTATCCTGTGCCAACCAGAGTAATCAATGGATGCCAGAAGGCTTGTGCATAAAATCCCTGTCTGTGCCTACTCATCCAATATCCCCAGACTAGTTTCTGGCTTGTGGCCTTTGTCAGTGAGGAGCCTTGGATCTGAGAGCACTGCATCTAGATCTTAGGATCTAATGTAACCCTTCAGCAGCCACCTTTTAACTCTACTTAACTACAAAACTATGAGAATGAAATTGGAAAATATGATAATATTTCAATCTAAGCATTAGATCCTAAGATCTAGGTGCAGTGCTCTCAGATCCAAGGCTCCTCACTGATGAAGGCCACAAGCCAGAAACTAGTCTGGGGATATTGGATGAGTAGGCACTAGATAGAGATTTTATGCACAAGCCTTCTGGCATCCATTGATTACTCTGGTTGGCACAGGGTGGCAGTACTGTATGGAGAAGGTTTTGCCTTGTTTAATAATAATTATGTGCTAGTATAAAAGAGTGATCATGTGATGTTTAGTAGTTTAACACCAATCCTGCCTAATAGGATAATGGTGGCTATGGTTGTTAAAGCACCCAAGACACCAAAATGTATGGGCGCTAAACTGAGTTCAGACACATATGACTATAAGCTATTGAGTTTAGATTGAAAATATTATATTTTCAATTTCATTCTCATAATTTTGTATTTAAGTAGAGTTAAAAAGGTGGCTGCTGGAGGGTTGCATTGGATGCTAAGATCTAGGTGCAGTGCTCTCAGATCCAATGCTCCTAACTGACGAAGGTCACAAGCCAGAAACTAGTCTGGGGATATTGGATGAGCAGATACTAGATAGGGATTTTACGCACAAGCCTTCTGGCATCCATTGATTAATCTGATTGACACAGGGTGACACTATTGTATGAAGGCAGTTTTGTCTTGCCTAATGCTGAATATTAATTCAAGAGGAGATAGAATTGACTACTCTAGATCACCAACAAGTGGTATAGCACTCGAAAATGTGAACTCGCCCTGCGGATTAATTATTTTGTTCAGGGGTTCTTGTGACCAATGCCGGTACCCTTTGATTGAGCATTCTGCGTACTGTGCAAATATTCTGAACTCAAGGTCAGGGTGGCTGGCATGCTTGCCTGGTATTCAACTTCAGGTTCTACCAGTGCATGTCCCTGAAGGTTAAAAATAGGATTGCCTTACTGAAGTCCTATTTTCAGAGAGGCGGCAAAATGTTAATTATTATTCATATTTAGTCAAAATCTGATCCACCAAACAATAAAGGTAGAATATTTAAAATTAAGTGAGCTTGAATGATAGCTTTATCAGTTCAACTAATAGGAGCCAATTCTTAACTAGCGTTAGGGAGATATCTATTCTGTCTAAGGAATAATTATATTTCAATCTTGTTAACATGTTTCACTCTACATCGTAAACATTAATTAAGGAGGGGAAAGTATATTTAAAGGCGTTTTCTTAGAGCTTAACAAATAAATATACTTTCTTATCATGCTAAGGACTAGTTTATTACTTATTAACATTCATTAAAATCATAATTTAAATTTATGAGCAAACCACATTGTGCATTTATATTAAACAAATATTTAATAATAATGAGTGCAAAGCAATTCATTATGACTCAGAACAGCGCATGTAAATGGCGACATTAGGAATTAGTCATATGAAGATAATCTTTATTATATCTAAAATTTTAATAAAATTAATGGCTCGCTGTTTTGAAGCATTGGCATATAATTAATATCAAATACGTTTTAAAACAATCATAAAGAAAATATAGGCATAACCAGAGTAATAGATAATTGAAAGTTATGGAAGGTATTAATTTATTTTAAATAAAAGAGTTATAAGATGGGTAGACAAGTTATATACTTTAAAAGATTAATTAATTTAGATGAGATTTATAATAACATGAATTTGAATATTCATAAGTTAATTTACATCTTTAGCTAGTTTTAGATTAGAGTTTTAAAATTAAATAGGTATTAATACAGGGCTCTGCAGTTTTGGATTTTCTATTACTATAATGGTCAGATTCATATGCTTCGTTAACATAGTGCAGAATTCGGACCACCACACAGAAAAGCAGCACCATAACACTGAGTTCGAACATGGTTTATCAGTTTCACAATATGCACTTCGAAACAATGCATCTGATGCTACATTAGTAAATATTTCTTTAGGCACGGGGATCAGGGAGATGCGAGAGACTCATAGACTTTATTTTCGAGTTAGATATATATAATACTAATATTAGATGTTTATATATTTTAAATAATCGAGGAGATAGTACATTGAATGTGTGTCAAATAAATAAATATATGACGGAAAACATATGGTTTGAAATTATTTAATTAGAACATTTCATACTGAAAATTATTTAATTAAAACATTATTATATTAAAATTCTAATAGCGGTATTATTCTTCCGATACTGTTTTATATTTACAATGAAGTACAATTATTTTATTGACGTAATCTAGCTACCTGAATTCTTGAGCAAGTATTTCAAGATCATGCCTTCGGGGATTTAATATCTTAGCATTGCACGAGTCTAAATTAGAGATTATAATAGCAGCTGCGGACATATATTTTATTTAATTAAATAATGTATTTATAAGGAATTAATTATGGGCAGACATTGATTTGAGAGCAAATTTATGTCAATGTAAAGACGGAGCCACACTTGGAATAATAAAATTAATAATAAAGAAACGTGGTATGTTTAGAACTGCGATGCAAATGTGTCAGTACATTAGAACTGCGGAGCCAATGGATGAATTTAAAACAACGGGCTGGCGTTTGCCATAGGCCCAAAGATAAAGAGGTCACATAAGCATCATCAGGTGTAAAGGGTCTGTGCTGCAATTACTCACTGGCTGCGTGACGGGCATCAAGCCCTACGGGAACCTTCATTATGTCCACTTGTGTAGGACGACTAGGATTCAGTAAATACTGTATGATCCGGAATATCCAAGACTCGAAGATGAATTATCGCATCTCTAAACTATAACATGTATAACTAACATAATATGCTATTAAGATTTAATATAAAATTTATGACTCGGTCTCACATTACCAACATTTAATAAGTAATGTATTTTGCTCTCAAAGAAATGCACTTAATGGATTTATCGAAATAATAACTTTATTATTTAAAATTAGAAGCAAGTTTAAAGGTAATTGTAAGTTAGGGTGGTTACTCTAAGAACTAATATGTCCGCCACTTGCTACATAGTAGACTCCTGCATTTACAATAAGTGAATCAATGAACATGTGTCGATTAATATGAAAGTGACTGAAACTGACTGAAACAAAATAATCTAACAAATATTAATTATAGGATTTGCAGGACACGCATCCACTATTTTATGTAATCATGTATTTATCTATTAAAGAATTATGGTGATTTCCGAGCTGACCACCCAACAGAAGTATATAAAAAAATTTACTATTTGGTTGTCACACAAGATGGCAAGCATTTTAATTAGAATTAGTATTTAAAATTTGGCGAGGCCCGATCAGAAATTTTATCGGCATGCTATTATTAAATAATAAAAAAATGTAAAAGTAGAAATACGCACCCAAGAAGTAATCTAGATTATTAAAAGAATTTACAGACTAGATTAACAATTAAATTTATCAGTATACAATTTACATAGAGTGAGCTATAGCTTGAATAGAATGCCTTGGGTACAGGTACCTGTTTTATAAGGAGCTTTTCATGTTCCATGGTCAGTTGCAAATGGTTCGTTAGTTTAAGCAATAGCCGTCCTTTTCTGCACTCAGGTTATGGATTCATTTCAATAGCAGCAGCAGTTTTCCAGTTATTTGGACAGCAGATCCTCATGATTTAATTTGTGAAGGGCACATGTAGAAGTTTGGGTATCTGATCGACCATCTCCAGGGGAGAATAGTCTGGGTGCTTTCTACTCGGTCATCTTATAATGGACAAATTAATTTAAGATTCTCTGATTCTCTCAACCAAGCAAGAGCACAGCACAAAGTCTAATAAAGTTTTTTTAAAAAAAAAATGTCCTCTCTTTCTTGATATCTTTCAATTTCATTCTATTTTATTTTTAGTTCCATTCATTTGCCCCGAGGAAAGTCAATGCATTAGCCAGAGTTTTAGAATTTTAATTAATTCAGAAAGCTGCATTTCTATTGTTTAGGTTTATTTTACCTTTTCAACATTTTAGTAATTAAAACTTTTGGGGAATTTTTCTAATTAATCCATTATCTCTCACCGACCATGACTTGCCAAATTTCAAGTACAAAGGGGATTTATAATTTATTTTTACTTTTTTTAAAATAATCGAATTTCAAAATTATTATTTAAAATAAACGGCATTAAATTAACGAAAGTTTATAATTTAAAATAAATAGTTAGTTATATAAACATTATATAACTAAAAGAGAAATTTAAAATTATATCAAATATTTTCATTTATTGTTTTAAATTTGTTATCGAAGTGTGTGTGTGTTTACGGTGAATTTGACAGATATTTATATATTTTTAATATTGCTACACACACAATTCGATACCAAAAAGTTTAAAATTTAGATAGGATAAAGGTGGTGGGTGAGAGATGATAGAAAAAGGTGAAACCCAAGATTCGAATTCGAATCTTACTATTTCATTACTGGTTATTCATTTAGCTGGAGATATAGGTGCTTGGACTTTTTGGGCAGGCTTCTGGTATCTTCTTGTTATTCTTGCAATAGGCTGTAGCTGGAGAATTTCATCTTGCGGTGCTCCAGTATTTAAAGCATATTACAGTAAACCCTGCCATACTCTCGTTGAGAAACAGAAAAACACTCTCCCTAGCCAGACATGTTGAAAAACAAGAATGGCGTGGAATATGTTAGCAAAGCTTTTACATAAAATTGGATTCTGTTTTTAAGCTTAAAATTTGTGTTAGATGCAAGCACTTGTGGAGAATTTATTTTGCCTGAAAACCCATTAACTTAAGAAATTACATTAGTTTGTACAAGTTGATTTTAAAACTTTTGTTTGAATTTTCAAGGCATTATAAATTTTCCCCAGGTTTTTCAATAGTGCCAGTCCAGCGATTTTACTAAATAACCATTTTGTTGTAAACAATTTAGAGTACTGCAATTACTAAAACTTAAATGGATTTTTCTTCATTTTCACCACAGGTGCGGCAGTTTAATGCAAATTTTGTTTACAACTATTTGACTTTAATTAATAAAACTCAAAATTTTAACAAATTTGAATCATGCCACCCTATATATGTATTCCAGTATAGGTTGGATTATACATCTATATACAATTTAAAATGAAATAAATTAATAAAGTGACTTTATAATATTAAATCTATAATATAGCATTTTTTAAATAGCCAACCAAAATTTATCTGCTGTAATAATTAATGTAATGTGTCTTTACAGCATTTATCCATATGCACGTATATAATGCCACACCTATAGCTATAATAATACTGTTATATATCTATTTTACTTATTTTAATTAGGTTTGAATCTAGCACAGAGTTGGTACTCAGGCTGAAGATGAAACAGTGAGGGGTAAAAGGATTACCGTTTCAATACATAGGTGTTAATCTCTCTTCTAAAAGTGCCCATTTGGTTAATTACAGATTTTAAATTCTAATTTATATTATTTATACTTTTATTATTATGTAATCCAATATGCCTATTGTGTTTTTCAACAGATGAAAGAAATTATCCATCTGGCTTGATGATTTTAATTATGGATTATATTTGGGATAGGAACCATACATTAAAAAATATTAATAAAGCATTTACAACAAATAATTTAAAATACATATGCATATGAAAATAAAATTAAGGAAAAGCAATTTAATAAGCTTCACTGCTGTAAAATTGATGTTTATTTACTTTTATCTTAGTTCAATGTTTCTACTCATAATTTTTAAAATAACTTTAGTGCAACTTTTTTTTTTTAAAAAAGGACATTGTGATTGATATATAGAACAGATTAAATATGTCAGAACTTCAGCAAAATAAATAGGCAGGGGACAAATTGCTATATAAGCTGCTACCATTTTTTAAAAAAGTAATAGGGGTAAAAATTAATCAGTAAATGTTTGTTTAGATTGCTATAATATAAAAAGTTTAATAATATATTAAAAGTAATAACAATACTACTGTTACTATGGAATATTAAAATTAAGCATACATCTGAAATGATTTTATATTGTTATCAAAAATAAATTTAATAAAAAGATCATATTAGTAATATTATACCAAAATTTGTAAACATACATGAACTGAAGGTCAGATTTAAAAAATTTGGACAAAAAGTAGAGTTTATTAATTTAAAAATAAATAAATTCAATTATTACTTGCTACAAATTGCAAAAAAATTCATTTAAAAAATACAATGATTTACAGTTATTTATATGGGTTTTATTTATAAATATTTATAAAATGTTTGTTACAATAGCATATTTCAGATATGTATTTCCTTGTTATTATTATTATCTGTCATTCTCTGGTTTGCAGAGGTCATATACAAAGAGCAATCCAATTTAATTAATTAAAATTATTAAATACTTGATTTCAAAACTAACAGGCAGATAAATGTGATGCTATTTTGAACTAAAAAAAAAAAGTTGATAAATTCAAATCCAATTATCTTGTTTAGCTAACCCACTTCTGATTTATCTCTGAATTTTATTGGACAAAGTAGTCTTTCTCTCATGAACCTGCTTGATTTTGGAATCAGTATTTAAAACTAATATTTCATTTGAACTCAATTTATATACTTATAAGTATATAATAATATATTGTAAATATTATTTTGATCAATATGTTTTGCTATAAAATAGTTTATAATTTTAAAATAAATTAAATGGTGTAATAATTTAGCCAGAATTTTAGATGAATTAAAATATTACATAATGATGCTAAAAAGATTAGCATTGAGAGGGATGTATGGTAATGACTCCACATCTGCAAAACATTTTGCAGCTGTTCTGCAAGAAATATTTTATGGATTAAAATGGGAAGGTAAGCGGATAAAGGTAAATGGAGATTATTTAAGCCAACTTCCATTGCGTAAGCTTCTGGCTAAGACCTGTAGAGGTCCATACCTTCGCATTTTTAACTGCACAAGCTTTGGGTTGTTGCCTTGGTAAATATTGCTTAAGCCAACTTAGTAAATGTTGCAAGAGTTATCAGATGAAAGTAGGATTACAGGTAAATATTAAAAAGACAAAAATTAGTGTTCAGTGTATTTTCTAAAAAGAAGAAAATAAAGATTGACAATTATGAGTTAGAAGTTAACAACTACAAATATCTTGGTCAGATTATTACTATAGATGGAAACATAATAAATGAAATTAATCTTAGAATTAAACTTGGTTGGAGTGCTTTTGGTAGAAATAATCTCATATTAAAAGGAAGTATGCCTATGTTTTTGAGAAGAAAGGTTTTTAATAAATGTATTATCAGTTCTTATTTAGAGATCTGAGACTTGGACACTTAATAGAAGAGCAATATAGAAACTTCAGACCACTCAATGAAGTATGAAAAGATCTAAGTTAGGAGAAACAAGACGAGATCGAAAACGAAATATATGGATAAGAGAATAAACAGTTGTTACTGACATCATTGAAAGAATTTAAGAGTCTGAAGTGTAGTTGGGCTGGATATATCATTAAAAGAGATCATAATAGATGGATAGTTGAAATCTTAAACTGGATTTCAAGAGATTGTAATAGATCTAGAAAAAGACCATTAGAGAAGGATGGATGAAGTAAGGAAGAGTGCTGGGGTGATGTGGAGAAGAGAGGCAGAGATTGGAGAAGATGGAGAGAACTTCATCCTGCAGCGTATTCATGAAAATGATGATGAATAAAGAATAAAAAATAAATCAAGTTATTAGAGGGTGTGATGAATTTGGACATAAAGATGCTTAATTTGGTTAACAACGTTTTATGACATATAGTGTAACGGTCAACAAGGCACAGCTAATATAAAAATCATCCAAGGGCAATTTGCATGCTGCTCTACATTTCAACATTACATGATCAAAAACTTTTATGCACTCCGCTAGACGTACTTAGATACAAGTTTGATTCTTATTATATTTTAATTACCATTATTGCTTACAATAAATGACAAATTCCAGAATAATGAGAAATTACGATTTATTTACATATATACACAATCGCAAAACAGATAATCCAATTAACAGAAATCCTTGGGAAACATCTGTCTATTGGTCTTTTCTCCAGCATTGATTTTAGAATAACAACACTTAATGATCTATTGTTTTATTTACCTGCCCTAGCTAGTTTGATGAAACATTATTATGATTAGTTAGTCATTGCCTCTTTATTATGCACGGACAATATATGACCCAGACTAATTGTAACTACTAATATTTACTAGTATAACTCAGTTTTAAGACTTATTCATTTTACAAGCTTTAGGATACACTGAAAATCATTTAATAAACTATACTATTAAATGAACTAGACTAACATGAATCTTTTAGGCTATAGTGCTTGGAAAACTAGTATTGAAGTGTCGAATAAGGGATCAAAATATCACGAGAGCCAGACATTCTTTAACATCTATTTTAATACTAATCAAATAAATATCACCAAATGCCCGGGTAGAAATCACACATCTATCTGGAATTAGTGACAGAAACTTACAAACTAATTTGTATGAATGATCATCTACCTGGTAAATAATGATAATAATAAATGTTAAGTGGCTGGAACAACATCTGTCTTTTGTTCATTTTATGAACAATCAAAGAATATAGAAAACCTGATACATGTTAGGAATGTGTATTTACCAAATAATAATAATCAAGCTAAGTTGTTGAATATGAGGCAGGAAAAAACCTCTGCTTTACCCTCGTTTCTAGACAATCAAAAATATATATAAATAAAGCAGGCTGAAATAATGCATTAGCTCAAGAAAATATAATACACATAAATACCCTTTCCTGTATTTATTTTTATCTATCCCAAACCTGTAAGGATAGTTTGTTTAAAACTGTAAACTTTTATAACTATGAAAAGTAATCTTTATTAATTTATTGAATCTGTCTATGCAGCCCTTTACACTATCCAGAGTTTATTAAATCACATTATTTTAATGGTTATTTTAATTCTTAATACATTGAAGGCCAGTGGAAATGATCATTATTAATTTTTGTTTAAAAATAATTAATTAAAATAATACTAAAGAAACCTTTAGTGCATTGCGAGGGTTTGGTTGGTTGGTTATTTTATTATAAATATTCTCTTTTTATGTTATGCTGTCTAAACTGTGATGCATTTAATAAAATTAAGCCGTCCATCACCATTCAGATTTCTAAACATATATATTTACATAAAATAAATGAAATATACAGTTATAGGAGATTAAGTCAAAGTTTATACAAAATAGCCTTTTCATCATTAATAGTTCATGTTCTGAATTCAGGCATCTGTATACTTTTTGTGGTACAGGAGGTATAACACAACTACATTTTGCTGGTACTTTGTGAAGCTTTTGAGATCATTCTTGCTGATTGATATGGTCTTCATTAATATGTGTTTATAGTTTCTTCAATGGGCTGCATCTAACAGTGTTTTTATAGTAGAATGATTGCTGTTCTCCTTTCCAAAGCCATAGATACTTGAAGTTAGGGAGTATACAGCTCACATTAATCTGGAAACAACAATCAATGTAATAGTTATTTAGTACATTACAGCAACAGAATTCATGATGGAACTAAACTTGCACTCTGTCAGCTTGGCCAGAATGGAACAGGCGGCGAGCTTCTCTACTCTGTTATTATGTTTTATCACTACTTCTAATGTTCAAGAAGGGATCAATGAACAAAAAATCAAAGCATAGCATAGGCATACTAATCAATCTTTTGAGAGACCCTTATTTATAGTTCACCAAACTGCCTTATCAATTTTCATCGTGATTAGATTTCAAGATCCATCCATTAGTTGCAGATTAGTCCTATACTTGGCTATGGCCCATGGTGTGCTGACCATTTACAAAAAAATAGCTTTGAAAAAGGATTATAACAAAATAAAATATATTTTGACTAAACAACATATGATATTTATCACTTAATTATCTAGAATTTAATTATTTGTATAAAAATAATGTCATTTTCAGCAACGTAATTTATAAAATACCTTTGCAATTGTTAATTAATAAAATATTTTGTTTTAAATTGCTTAAATTGATTTAGATTCAATGAGCCCTTATACATTTTGTCTATGCACATACTTGTATCTATAATCTATAAATCCTGACTAGTAATATTGAAAAATCTTTAAAAAATTCCTAACAAATTTTTTTAAAATTATATACGTGAAGCACATATATATATTTCAGAGAAATGCCATTTTACATTGTACCACTTTTTAAAAAAAAAATGAAAAAAAGTTTTTTGCTTTATGATTTAATGGTCAATTCTTTTCAACTTCTACAATTCAATACAAATAGTTTTTTTTTTTTCTATTGAATTGATTGTATATATACATAAACACACACACATAAATAAGCATTGTGTATTAAAGTATTTGATATACTTAGTTGAGCTTGTTATTGTTATATATTGACTAAAAACTGTATAAGAATAATAAATAAAATTAGTCAATATTAAAAAAAATTCTCTCTAGAAAAAAATAATATGCTTAATAATTAAAATTACACAAATGTGAACATAATGTAGATATGCTAATTTGCAAAGATCTAATTATGCAAATTAGATGAAGCAAAACAAAACTGCCAATTGTGATGTGTATAAGCAGTACTTTACAGAGTTTTGTGTAAGCCATAAGTTGCTTTTAGCACAGTAGTGCGTGAACAGTTTAAAATGCCAAAGAATGCATATAGTGTAGAATTAACAGTGAAGACTTAATAGAGAAAAATAAAATATAGTGAAATAAAATGCAGCATTTGGGTTCTATATGAGAAGAGTACAAATTAGCCCAATTGTAAGAGAAATGCCAGATTTCTCTAACATGTACAAGTTTATTTAATGCCAAACAGCCATCAAGCTACTAGTTGAAATACTAACATTTGCTAATATATATTTTCAGAGTAATAAACTCCTTGTTAACTTTAAATTTGAGTGTATAATTATTTCTCCAAATATTTATTAATGAGTATACCACTAACTTATATAAACTAGTCCTCTGTACACACCAGTAGACACAATCGACAGGATCATGTAAAAAGTATCAGTTGGTGTAGTCTCAAAAACTTGTAAAAAGCATCAAGTGGCAGTGCTAAGCAGCACAATAACATCATTCGATGTAAATAACCCAGCTCAATGGTTAATATATGTGGTTCATGTCGATAAGTTCATGGTCATAAATAACATTGAGATCAATAAGCTGAAAGTTGCTACTCTTATATGGATGTCAGGAAAACAGGTGTTTCAAAATAAATAATTATCTCTGTGACCAAAGACGAACTTGGTTGCTACAGAAATAAACAAGAACCTATTAATATAAAAAGAATAATGATAGAACTGATAAAAGTAAACAGACAGATAAAAAAAATTGACTGTCATACGTTGTAAAGATTTTGCACTATATTGGGACAACTGGTTCTGACCTTTGGGAATATGTATTGAACATATCAAGAGGGCCAAATTTCTACCACTGTTTAAGTCTAAAGAGACTAAATAGTAAAGTTGTAGCAGAATGAATAAAAAATGATGCAGGATATCAATTAATAAAAAAAAAAATTGGATTAAACAAGGCTGGCCAAAAATGTGATCAAACTATTTAATGCCATAAACCTGGAATGCTCAGGAAAATCTATAACTAAATATTGCATTCTCATGACCAATAGAGTTTTAATTCTAACAGAGGGGAGTAAATACGTGTTAGAGGTGTTACATGAAATTCACCCTGGAATAATTTGTATGAAAGAACTACCTCCTTCATATATGAATAATGAGATTAGAAAACTGTAAAAATCATGTCAAACTTGTCAAGAAACAGTAAGGTTACCTATAAAGAAGTTAAAACCATGGTCTGAAGATCTGAAACCATGGCAGAGTGTTCATCTATATCATGCAGGATCATTCCACAGACATATATTTTTGGTAGTTATTGAGTTGTACTCTAAATCAGTGGTCTTCAACCTTTTCACACCTGTGGAGCGGTAAAAATAAGGATAAGATTCCGCGGACCAGCAAAAATAAGGATAAGATTTCACAGACTGGCAGAAGTCTATAGATAAATTTTCTTAAAGATAAGCATAATTGTTATAACTGATCAAAACAACAATGTTAAATATATAAGATAATGTTTTATATATATACATATGGAGTTTATATAATAAAAAACTTTTTTAAATTTTTTTAGAAAAGTAATAAAAAATTTAATTCCCCCCTCCCCCAATAAACATCTGTGATAACTAGAAAAACAAATTAATTTATGAATGATTGATTAGATTTTGTTTTTGTTCTGTTTTCTTTTTTTTTTAATTGGGTAAAAATGAGATGAAAAAATAAATAAAAATTGGCTATATTAATTAAAAGTTTAAACTCTTATTATTTATTATTACAAACTTTTTACTGCCCGTCTAGCACGCGGACCTGCAAAAAAATTCCACGGCCCGGTGCCGGGCCACAGACCGAGGATTGAAGAACACTGCTCTAAGTGAAACAATGCACAAAAATATCTACACAGATAATGTAAATACTAAATGAATTCTTCGTGCAAGATTTTATTCAGTATAGTCAAAGCATTTTCTTACTAAAATGGGGTTTTAGCATTTGTTAATACAACCATATCATCCAAGATCAAATGGTTTAGCTGAATATGCTTTAACTATGGCAATATTTTATCAGCACTTTATACATGGTTCGAAACCAAAAAAAACTCCATCAAAACCTTTAATGAAACTCCATCTTTAAACACATGTTTCTGGGTTAATTCCAGACAAAACCCTAGAAAAAGAAAATAAGATCTGAAACTTCTAAATTTTAAGTAGGACAAATTTTATTGATAAGCGATATATTAAAAAAGAAATGGATACCTTGAGTTATAACTAAACTATCTAAATAAATAAGTATAATTGGATCAAAAGATGCTATGGAAGTAAAAGCATATAAGTTACTTAAAAGTTAATTTTGAAGAAACAAGGGGTTTAATAAAAATTAAAAACCAGTAAGTTTAGCTATCACTCTTGTGGATGATTTATTAGAAAACAGTCAAAATATTAAAATGGGCGCCTCTATGGAATTAAATGTAAAGGAAAAATCAAATCTAGATTTATAGAATATACTTTCTGAATTAAACAATGAACTACCTATTGAAAAAGAAAGAACTGTGCCCGTACCAAGAAGGACTAGACCAGGGGTCCCCAACCCTATGCCCGTGGGCACCATGGCGCCCGCAGACCATTTTCCATGTGCCCGCTGCTATATCGAACACGATAAAAAATTATTTATCTGATACAAATAAATTTAATTTTTAAAATTTCTTATAAATTATTGTATTATATTGTAATCAAATTGTAGGGCATACTATACTTTTACAGCTTAAAAGAGTTTATATGTTAAAATTTTATTTTTGAAATAAATATTTTTGTACATTATGTGTATTATTAACAATATCCAGCTAATAATTTTCATTGAAAAATAAATGGTGCACGCCACCTGGCCGGTATTATAGAATGTGCTCTTGAGTGCAAAAAGGTTGGGGATCCCTGGACTAGACTATGATAAAAACCTGCAAAATTTTGTCTATGATTTAACTCTTTCATATTTCTACAGTGAAGTGGAAATATATATTGACCAAAAAACTATAAAAATAATAAATAAACTTGCATGAATGTGTGCACATAACATCAGTCAATATTTAAAAGACAATTTAGTCTAGGGAAAATTAATGTGCATAGTAATTAAAATTTTGCAAATGTGAAAATAAAGTAGATATGCTATTTTGCAAAGATCTAACAATGAAATAATTATTCAAATTAAATGAAGCAAAATAAAACTCCCATTCTAGATGTGTGTGAGCAATACTGTATAGAGTTCAATGTGACCAATACCATGCTTGCAGGATAGCTGTGCATGAACAGGTTAATATGTTAAAGAGTGTATACAGTGCAGAATTAATAGTGAAGCGTTAATATAGGTGAATAAAATTGTAGAAGAAATGCAAGATTTCCCTAATAGTATATACAAGTTTATTTAATACCAAACAACCAGTAACCTGTTAGTTGAAGTACCAACATTTAATAATATTATATATTCAGAATAATAAACTCTTTGTTAAGTTTAAATTTGAGTGTATAATTATTTCTTCAAATATTTATTAATGAGTGTATCATTAGCTTAGATCAACTGGGCCCCTGTATACATCAATTATAAAATAATTAGTAAAATGTTTGGCTCAGAGATGTACAGTTTAAATTTATAAACATTAGTTGATGACCGAGTTTCATAATAGTTGAAGGAATTATTTAATTGTATATATTTAAAGTTTACTCAAGAATAAAAGATACTAAAAACCATACAGTTTTTTTTTAATTCAGTGATCTGCCTTTCCAAAAAAAAAAAACAACTTTAATCATCTAATAATCTTTCAGTTAAACTTTTTTTTTTTCTGGAGATGAGTTTCACTAAAAAAAAAAAAAAAAAAAAGTTACATCTGAATTAAATCTTCATAGTTCTTTAGTCATTCATATTTTGAAGAGTCTCCATCAGTGAAAATGCTCACATTCCATGCACCTGTATTTAAAACACATTGATATTAAAATATATAGCTTTATTATTGCCACTACTTCTTACTTTTCATCTTTTAACATTATTGTTCTTGTTAATAATTTATATCATTTTAGTGAGTAATTGCAAGATGTGGTGACCGAGTCACATTGTGTGAGATAGGCCAATAGAACACCTTTACTAGATTCCTTCCAATTTCACAGTAGGCAGAGAGATCTCTAAATAATTTTTCTTAAGTATATGCTCTTTGTCAAGTTGAAACTCCTATTCCAATTCTATACTCTTTCATTGTGGATTGTACTGCCTTATAAATAGCTCTTAAGGATTTCTAGTCATTATTTTTTTAATGCAAAAGTTTGTGCACAGTAAAAAAAATTAAAAGATTGGAATCATAATTCTTTTGGGGGAAAAATGGAGTAGTGGCTGCATAAATGCTTAGTGCAAATAGCATCAATCTCATGATGATTGAGCCCTGTATTATACCAAAACAATATTGTAAATAATAACTAATCAAGCATATTTATTAATTATTTGCATTTAGCCCCTATGTTTGAAATTTATTTCACTATTCGCCACCTGTAGATTCCATCTATACTCTTTTTAATCTGAAATCAGTAAAATTAATTTATGTCGCCACTAGCGTAAGTTTAAAATATTAATAATATATTAAAACAAAAAAAAAAAAGGTAAACTTTAAATATATAGTTTATTAAATGTTATTAAATAATCTAAATGATTACTTCAACTATTATGAAACTCAAAATTGTCAACTAATGACCATGTAAATATTCATAATAGTTTTTTTTTCCTACCAAATATTCATTGGTATAATCTCATATCTAGTGTTTAGTAGTAATAAATAATTGATTCCAAAAAATCATTTGTTATATTTTTCAGTTGTTCTAGCTTACTTTGAAATACATGTATTTAGAAGGCATATTAAAGCAAAATTAGTATCTAAAATGAGCATTTGCACAAAAGAATATAAAATATGAATATAAAAGTTTATACAAAATTAATTGCTATAAGTATTATATAATTCAATTTTAATGGAAAGTCAAAATCAGTTTTTAGATGTATAAAATTTTTTTTTTTTTTTATTTGGAATTTTTTTTCCCCTGGCATCATAATAAAAGCTAAAGTGGTTCTTTTAAAAATATAAATAAATTTTAAATTAAAAAAATTACTTATTTCATTTTTTTTCTTGAAATTATTATTATTTTGTGGACATGTGTGTTATTTAACTTGTTTTTTGGCATTGTTCTGAAAGCTAAATAAATTTACTCTAATAAAAATCACTTTACTTTTATTTTCTTACTCGAAAATTATTTATTTTTTGACATTATGTTCTAACTTTTACTGGCATTACTTCTGTTTTCTCATGTGGAACTTTTTTTTTTTTGATGCTATATTCTAATTTTTCTGCTTCATAGTGACAACTAAAATTAAACTTTTTGCACATAAACTTACACTGATAAAAAATATTTTACTTTCATTTTTTTATTTGGATATTTATTTTATTTCTGATAGCATTAGTCATTTTCTAACTCTGCATTTTAGAAGCTTAGAAAGAGCTACATACATGCATCCTGTGTCAGACAGTAGCATTTGTTGACAGTTTGACAGCATTTTTGTTAAAAAAACATTTCCACGGCAATATTAATTAGCTTTCTAAATGACTTTAGAGTTTATGGTTAAAATATTATATGCATTCAGCAGAATAATTAAAAAAATAGGTGTAGTATATTTTTCACTACTAAAGATACAATTTAATAACTAATTGAACTAAATTCCTAATTTAACTCTTGCAAACATAAGAATGTTCTTATTCTAATATCTGCCTTCATTGTATAAATTTTAACTTAGTGAGAAAAATGTTATCATACAATTTACAATTGAAACCATTGTTTTGATAAATTTCATTTTACTTTCACTTTTTTCTCAGGTAGAACATATTCATTTATTAAAAATTGCACCCTAATTGTATTAGAAATTGTTATACAGTTTTTATTATTACTTGATTTCTCTTGACTTGTTTTTATTCCGTTGTACATTACATCAACTTTTTTTTTTTTTGCACATTTATATTCGTTCTTTTTTTGTTTAATAATAAATATTATTCATTTCAAATTTTTTTGCAGAATCTTAGTGGATATCCATTTTGTAGTCCTATCTTTAGTGTACACATATGTTATAATTTCAAATGCATTTAGAATCATATTAAAAATAATAGAAGATAACTTGTGGTTCATTAATTTTCTTGCTTTTGTTTTTACATATAAAAATATTATTAAAACAATTGCTAAAATATGTCATTTTATTTAATGAAATTAATCAAAATTATAACTTGTAAATAATAATGATTGTTTTATTGATAAATGTCATGTTTTTGCACAAAAAATTACAATACTTATGTGAGTTTTTTTGTCAACATTTGGTTACTAAAATTAGAAAAATAGATGAAGGAAATGTGCAAAGAAATTTAAAATAGTTATTGCAATAATTAGAAATGATTTTATCACATTTGGATTTATTGATTTAAATTTTTTTAAGCTCAATAATCTTTGTAGCTCATCTTTTACTTATGAATGATATAGTATTTTTGAATTATTTCACTTAATTTTACTTTTATTTTTTGCCATTTATTATATCCTGCATTTTTTAATTGCATATATGCAGTAAAATAGGTTTAATTAGTAAATATACATATATCTATACTAGGAATTATTTGAATATACTATCAATTTATTATCTTTTTCAGATGTATTTAATTCTTAAAATTTTGAAGCCATTTTTTAAATAGTTAAAAAGTGGTACTTGAGTACTAACTAAGCTATGACGTACTACACCGAAAGCATACTATTCTAATCTTACGATCTTTAAGATAACGTCTCCTAGTGATTTGCGAACAAACTTAATCGATAAAATTTGCCCGCAGATCACGTGGAGAAGTCACCGTGAAGATCGCAAGATTAGAATAGTATGCCTTTGGGGCAGTACGTCATATCATACTTCATATCAAAGAAGGAGAGGGAGATGTCCACCATGTTGGCCAAACCCTGAAACAAACAAATGGAATAATAAATAAAATTGACTAAAAATGTTAATTAAAATAATTATGAAAATGTAAATATGAAAAATGGGATAAACCTAAAATTATTAGCGATATTTAACAATATTTTGCTACGGTAAAATAATATTTCAATATTCAAACAAATGTAAATATGAAAAATGGGATAAACCTAAAATTATTTACGATATTTAACAAAAATTTCTACGGTAAAATAATTACGAAAATGTAAATATAAATAATTAAAAATCAATATGTTCATTTATATTTTAATCAAAAATCAGTATTTTCAATAATATTTCAATATTCAAACAAAATAAGTAATCAAATGTAAATATGTAAAATGGGATAAACCTAAAATTATTAACGATATTTAACAATAATTTGCTACGGTAAAATAATTATCAAAATGTAAATATAAATAATTAAAAATCAATAATGTTCATTTATATTTTAATCAAAAATCAGTATTTTCAATAATATTTTAATATTCAAACAAAATAAGTAATAGCTAAACCCAAATTCGTTACTCACAATTAACTGCCTTTCATAAATACTGCAAAAAGGGTAAAATGGCGGATTTTACAACCAATTTTTCCCTGTACTGTTTCAAAAATTTAATTATAAGCAATATTTAAGTAATCGACAAACAAATAATAAAAAATAATAGGTAAAAAAATAATTCTTTTTTTTCATGGTATTTAATGAATCCAAATTGATTATATTTAGGAAAAATTGATGTCAAATATTTACTACAAGTAACTGTCTTTCACAAATGCTGCGATACAGAACAACGTAAAATGGCTGATTTTACAATCAATTTGTAGCCGTAATGTTTCCAGAATATTATTATAAACAATTTTTCAGTAATCGTGAAATAAAGCTACAATAACAGGTAAAAATTCATACTTTTTGGGAGGATGGTATTTAAAAAAAAAAAAGAAGAAAAAAATATTATAAAATTTTAACATAAACAATTTCGTTTTTCAGCTACTGCGATAATAAAAAAGAAAAAGTGACATGACAACAATTTTCCCCATACCGTTTATGAAAAAATTAAAACTAAAAAGGTATATTAAATAAATTGTACTTACAATAAAAGTCACTGTGGTGGACTAATTCACATAGCCAAAATACAGTAAGTGTCATTTTTGAAGCATCCTCCACATGAATTCTGTTAAATAGAATCCAAGTGTTGTCTAGCTGTACCTCTGTGTTTTGTTCGCCATTTTAGTAGCCCCACAACCTTTCCATATTTTGAGTGTGGACTCCAGTTGATGGGTCCACAAATTATAGGTGTGATTGACCTGAAGATGATCAATCGCCTCCTTTAATTCTCGTTTTGTAACCTTTCCAGCAGTCGCTTAAATCGTAGATCCTTCCTGCACATTGTCTCTGATGGATTGCGAGAGTGGACGGATCTGTCTTGAATGGCTACCACAAAACATTCATCCGTTCCCGCAAACACCACCAATATCCACTGCTGGGGGAGTACTCTGCGCATTATTTTTCCGTTTTGAAAAAAGATTGCAATTTAATAACCCTGTTAGGCCTCCAATTTTCACTTTTTCTTTATGAATAGTTCCATGGCAGATTCACGAGATAATTGTTCCAGTATTGTGTTTTACTCTTTCAATCTCCTCAAAATGACATAATTCTGACACCAACTATATATAAATCTGATCGCATGACAAACTAATTCTGGATCCTTCAAACCAAGTCCTTTTGATAGCGATCCTTTTATAACAGTCTTTAACATTGAGATTGTTTTCATAGTTTTAATATATATACTCATAGGATGCCATTCACAAAATTTCCCACTGGATAATCCCATATGTTTGAAAATTCGACCGCTTCATCTTCAGAAGATGGTAAGTCCACAATTTTATATCGACATTTTTTTAGTTGTTGATTAGTAATAAATTAGTAATAAAAATAAAATCAAAATTAAATTAGTAATAAAAATCAAAATTTGAAATTAGTAATAAAAATAATAAATAGCAATAATAAAAATCAGAAATAGATCCAAATTCAGCAATAAAATGTAAAATAAGCAATAATTTCTCAATTAAAAATTAAAATAAAATCTCACAAAATGCGATAACAGAAATAAAAACATGTCTTGCTTATAGACAGAGGTAAAGAAGTATTTACCAAAAATATTACATAATCTCGTTGGTGACCACAAAATACCTTTGATCACTTCTATCGATTAGGCATGCCAATGTTTCAGTTGCCATGACATTGTTTTGGTTGATCGTTGATCTTATCTACCGGCGGCCTGTGTAGTACGTCATAGCTTAGTTAGTACTCAAGTACCTAAAAAGTTCCAAAGACACCAAAATGTATGGGTGCTGAACTGAGTTCAAACCCATATGACTATATAAGCTATTGAGCTTAGATTGAAAATATTGTGTTTTCAATTTCATTCTCATAGTTTTGTAGTTAAGTAGAGATTAAAGGTGGCTGCTGGGGGGTTGCATTAGATCCTAAGATCTAGGTGCAGTGCTCTCAGATTCAAGGCTCCTCACTGATGAAGGCCACAAGCCAAAAACTAGTCTGGGGATATTGGATGAGTAGGCACTAGTAGGAGATTTTATGCACAAGCCTTATGGCATCCACTGATTACTCTGGTTGGCACAGGGTGGCACTACTGGATGGAGAGTTTTGCCTGTTTAATAATTAAAAGGTTAAGCACATCACTATTTTTTACATTTGATTTAAATTTTTCATATTTGAGTATTTGCAACTGATTGATTTTTTTTTAATAATTTTTTTATTCATGAAATCTTTCTATTATAATTGTATGCTTACATTGTTTGTACTAACACTACTTTATGCTAATACTTGTTAATATCCACAATCAAGTTCAGGCTAAATACCATTATTTTAAATCTCACCAATTTTAAAATTTCTCTCTTTTCATGCACTTTTGAAGTCAAACATAATGACATTACAAAAATATACATGAAGACTACAATTTCCATTATTCTCTCATTAATGAATATTGAATTATTTAAAAATCATATCATAATATTTTAATTTCTAAGCTATGTAAATTCTTATAATATATATTGATTTTCAACTATGCATTCATGTAAAAACAAAAAAATTACACAAAAAGTTTTGGTTTTAAATATAGAGTTATTATGTATTTGGGGGTAAAAAATCACATATCTAATAAACTGTACCAAAAATAATTGGACAATATTAGCTAAAATATTATTTACTTACTTAATTTACATATAATATTTTTGAATATAATGTTCTTTTCATATTAAAACCAATCAAAATATTCTCCAAACATACTTATGTTTACTTAAAAAAAAGTTCCTATAAATTTTATCATTATGTAATTTAAAAAAAAAAAAAAAGATCACATAATAAAGTGCATCAAAAATAAATTAATGTACATTCCATTATTTAAAATATATATATATTACTTGCTTTATTTTTATTTAAAATGTTTTCTTTAAATTGTTATGAGATATTTATTTTATAAAGCGCTATGTTTAAATAGTTATGTGAAGTTTCAGTAAAAAGAAATGATTATTTAATAAATAAAGTATGCATAAAATTAATTTGAAAGTATAAGTGCTTGGCTTTGGGTTGGTATTTTTAGATCTAGTGTCTGAACCTACCCTGACACCTCTCTGAGGAGTGCCAAAGCACGAAACCATGGGCAGGGGTTTGGGGAGGGGTTCCTGACAGAGATATTTTAAATGCTGGTTCTGGCTAAGCATTTATCACAAAGCTTGTAGAGGAATTGGCAATCCTCATTGTTTATAACTCACAAGCTTAAGAGGTAGGGTCATGTGATCTATGACTCTTATTTTGACTATACATTGTTTGTTTGTTTTTTCATTACATTTTAATTTTAAAAAATTACATTCAAAGAGTATATATTTTTATTATTATTATAAAATGTTGTTTTTTTTAAAAAAGCAATATTATTGTGCTTATTAATAAATAAATAGTTTATACATTATATTTATGTTTAGGTATTGTGCTTAGCAATAAAATGTTTATTCATTAATCATCATTGATTTCCAGTTTTAAACTTTTTTTTTTAAATAAAATATTCAAAGTTCATATATTTTGAATCTGTTGCAGTGACTCTAGAAAATCATTATAATTACTTATTTTTTTGTACAAGATTTTTGATTTATAAGTTTTTGAAAATCTAATGTCCCCACTATAATATAAAGATGTGGTTTTAAAGCATCTTTGTTTTTCACTTTTATAGTTACTATATTTGAGGGTCTTCATTCAAATTATAAAGTTTTTAAATCAAAAAAGTGTTAGCAAAATTCATGGTGTATTTATTGTTAAACTTTCTATAATCTTTTGATATGGTTGCTTTTACTTTGAAAATGTTAGCCATCGATTTTTTTGTATTTTAATTAATTATTGTTTTCACTGATATATTTGATAATAATTGTTGGATAGATTTTTATATATATATAAACTTTTTTTATTATTTGTTGTAGTATCTTTGTATATGAATTTATTTTTAAGCATATATAAATTGATGGTAGTGTTTCTGACCGGATAATGCGTCTGCCTGGGGGTGCTATTGATTGCAAAAGCACAGAAATATGCTATTTATTTGGCCCAACTTACAGTCTCTAGAACAATTCTGTTCATATTAGCCGTTATTAGGCATACACGCTGTGCTTCGCATCATTATGGAAATAGCGTGAACTTCATATATCATTACCATAGTATGTGAGGGTGTATGGAATTCAACAGGCCGTAAGTGTTTTTACGTGCATTCGAATTAAGTATGTTGCACATTATCTGCCATCTTATTACATACTAATAATTGTAAGTCTGTCGCCCTTTTTCTCTTAACATATTTGAAGTTGAAAATAATTGCAAATGTGTACATTGTTGAAGCATTTCACATAAATCACGCAAAAAGGCACATTTGCAGGGCAACAGCTATGAGTCTAATGCAATGGCTGCCATTGTCTATTGTTTTGGAAATGATAATATGGATTTTCTCAAACTATAGCATATATTGGCCAGTCCTTTGGACTGGCAAAACCATCAGCACCCCCACACACACACACACACATTCCAGCGCTATGAGCTGGCAGCTGTTTGCTCAAATTAATGTATGTATTGGCCGGTCCTTCAGACTAGCAAAACAATTGGAGCCCCCCCCCCACATACTCCAGTGTTACGCGCTGACAGCTTATTTTTTTTTAATTTTGTCAAAAAATAAGACACATTTTCAAAGTCTTTGTTTTATATATTTTTTAAATGTTAAATACCATAGTAAATGTAAACATAATTTTCCATCATAAATTTTGTAAAAATAATTTTAAAAATTCGCGGAGAGCAGAAAGCAAAAAATTATCAGCCTGGTAATGCTACATTTCATTATTTTTGCAAGCAACAGCGCCGTCAGGCGGACACATTACACGGTCGGAAAGAGAACCAAATTGATTAATATATATATAATTTAATTATTCATCCAAAAATTTTAAGGTGCTAGCATGTTTGAATCCTGAGTTATAACCTGAAATGTGATAGTGTATTGTATGCTCTTATAGATCATCTTTAATGCTCTTCCTGCCATCATGAAATCTTACAAATCACTCTGTGTATAATGCCTGATTACGGTTTTTAATAATTGAAACATTTTATTTATTCATTTTAATTTTGCTTTAGTGTTCCAGCCTTAAGCACAATTATTATTTGTTTTTTATTTTTCAGTTCATAAGTAATTTGTTTTTTATCTTGTAATTTGAATTTGTTTTGAATATTAATTATAAATAATTATTCATGGAAACTCATATAAACTGCAAGTAAAATATTTGTAGATCTTTTATAAATTTGTTCATAATAATATCAAATGTAGGATGCATATGCATAAAAAAATGAGAAGCAGCATCATTTCATTAATGTTTTGTGAGTTTCAGAAAAGTTTGACATCAGTTTAAATTCACCATCTTTTTTATATATATAAACATTTGCAGTGAATTTAATCTAAAAAAGAGAACATTCATTTTCAATCCTTGATGTAGCATTATTTTTGATAAAAGTCTCTGTGTAGTCCAAAGAAAAAGACAAAGAGTTTAATTTATTTTAAAAAAAAAAACTTTGGGTATTCTATAATGACACAATAAAACAATAATTTGAATAATAATGGGGTGAGGAAAAAATAATACTATTTATAAGGGACTAGTTCTAGAACCAAAAAGTAAACTAAATATGCAATAAAACATAATGGGGGCAATGGAGTGCAGTTTAACTATAATTTGCTTTATTTTTTCCCCTTATTTTTTTTTGTCAGTTTTTATTATCTGGTAATAAATTACATGTAGTTTTTTTAAAAAAAAAAGAATTATATGAAAATTATAATTACTATAAACATGATTGCTAATGTTTTTCTGAAGGTTTGTGATAATGGTGTTCTAGCTGTATTTTTATATTGGACTATTTCCATCATCTAATATGTGTGTTGAATGTCTTTAGAAAAGTTTAATTTTTATTGAAATATTCCAAACGCATTCAACTGTTAGTAATATCACAGCAAACAGGTTAGTACATGCAACAATTGTTAGTAATATCACAGCAAACAACTGTTAGTAATATCAAAGCAAACAGGTTAGTATATGCACAACGTTTCGAGGGGTATTTTTTTTTCTTCTTCTTCAGGTGTTGCTGGCCTGACCAGTGTCAGTACTAGCATGGGATTCGAACCTGGGTCCTTAGACTCTTGATTATTGAATTTTAAGGTAACGCTCTAACCAACTGAACCATTCTGCCAAAGGCGATAGTATGTAGTAATTTCATATACTTATCTATGAGGTTCCTCCTGATTTCTCCACTTTTTCCTCAGAGCAAAGTTGATTAGTGGTTTCCAAACCTTATGTATAGTCACACTAGGTTGGCTTATAAGTATGTTCAGCTCATTGCTTTCTCATTAAATCATAATAGTTTTAGTGAAGTATCTGAATAGTATTTTTTAGTGGAATAAAATATTTAATTTAATTTTAATTGCGATATGGTTTCTTTTTTTTTTGTTACACTGAAATTTAGTATTTGAATGCTTTTATTGTTCTACTTTTATTTATTTATTTGTTTGTTTTAAATACATTAAAAGTTTTATTATGCTATAATGGATATTAGCAATCTATATTTTATGTATGAATTCTTGTGGAACTTGTAATTTTTTTGTATCAGATAATCAGTTATAACCAATTTATTAGTTAGTATCTCATTATCTAACTGTTGTTATTCAATGGAGAGTACAAATATTAGATTTATCTAAATGAAAATATAATAGTAATTTGTTGCACTGGTGAGCAAGATGATACATTTCTATGACTACTGAGTCCTGGGGTTTATCCTGCCTTCCATTATATTGATGTTATATTTTTGCAATGTTATTTTTAATATTTACTAAGGCTGTAACCTCAAGAATATGCATGTAAAAATGCGATAGTAGGGACCTCTACAAGTTTTAACCACAAGCTTACATTTGTGGTTAAGACCTGTAGAGGTCCCTACTATCGCATTTTTACGCGTGTGCACTTTAAATGTTATTTTTCAAATTTTTATTTTTATTAAATTGTTTGAAAATTTATGTAAAATAATTTTTATTCATAGATATTTTTATTTTCTTTTATTGATGGAAATTAATAGGAAAAATTTTTTTTAGAGATTATTTACTGAGAAAGTTATGAAGTAGAAGGGGGAAAATTATGTAAGATAAGTTAGATGGATCTCTAGAGAGCCAGATAAATACACGAAAATGAAGCAAGTTGATTGATTACTTACAGGAAGGGAATAGTTATGCCTTTTTAAAAATAGACTACAAGACAAAATAGCATAAAGATTTTGAACTGAGATGTTCAGAATCTGCCTTTTATCAAATAATTAATGATAACATAGAATAAAGGAAATTCTTTCAAAATAATATTAGGTGAAAAATTAAATTTGCCAGTTAATGTTAAATTCATTGCAAATGTTTTGTAGATTTGTTTGTTTTAGAGTAGTCTTAAAACTTTCTTAATAACATTAGTAATGATTGTTTGTTTTAGAGTAGTCTTAAAACTTTCTTAATAACATTAGTAATGATCTTTTATGCAGAATAGTAAAAATATATTTTAACTAAACATTATATAGGATTTTTAAATAAAAATACTAATATAACAAATTGTAATTTTGCATTAGGTCTTCATGCAGCAATCAGTCCATTTAATTATCTCTAGAATGGGTATAAGAATGTTAATTAGTTTAATAAGTACAGTGGAGCCATGAACTATGCTATATTTTGTTCCAAGCTTCTTTTGCATTCAACATATATAGTGCATAATAGTGCTCTTTGTTGTTAAATATTGATTTGAATAGAATAAGTATTATGGTTTGAACTGCAAGTATATAGTACTTTTCAATAACTCACACACATATATAAACACTTATTATGTATATATAAATCAAAATTATATTATAAATAAAATTTGAAAAAATAATGTAGTTATTACTAATAAATTGAGTGGATATTTATTTTATTGAGTGTGTGGTTCATTCATGCATGTACTGAAGCATTAAGAATAAGAAAACAAACTAACTCCTGTTGTATTTTTATCTTTAAAATAAAATAAATAGCAAAATGTCAGACTTTTGTCTGATATTAAATATGCTTTATTTTTACTCTTAGAAAATATTTTTTTAAATGAAATAACACACATCAAATTTGGAATGGATAATAAAAAAGGAATAAAATATATGCACTTTTAATATAAATCAAAGCAGGTTTATTAATATATGTAATGTGTATGAAATTGGTTTTTGAAGTGAATGATGGGAAGGCTATTTTTTTTTGTATATATTTTGTATGTTTAGTTGAATTTCACTTGAAAAAGGTCTACTTGTTAATAGATGAAACTATGCTTGAGGAAGTACTTTAGTAAAATTTTGTTTTTGGCTAGTATATTGAGTGTTATAAGAATTTCTATTTTATTTCATATTATAGAATATGTGTACAAATAAATTGTTTTATTTTACAGTTTTATTTATGTAGTGATAAACTGTTAATTATTAATGTATTTAGATACTGTTTGTAATCTTGTTTTTTGAAGAGGAGATATTTATAATATAAATTTTTGGAATTTAATTATAAATGTTGTTTTTTTTTTTCTGCTTTTAATTTAATAGAAAGAAAGAGAAAGAAAAATTATAATTGAAATCCAAAGACTTTTTTTTTTTTTGTATCAAAGGAAAGTTGTATATACAAAGATATTTGCTTTCAAAGAAATAGAACAGATTTAATGAATAATTGCACACATTAAATATGCATGTGTTTATGTTCTGTTTATTAAAAATAATAAAAACCCTCAAGTTCCTGAAGGAAATGATACAAACATAAGAGTCTGTTAGTTTTTTACAATATGTATATATAAACTCATGGTATCTTATATTGCTCAAAAGATCAGTTGCTATTTGAACATGATTTTATTCTATTTTCCATTGCTTATCAGTCACCCAGGCTGGCTGCTGCCATCAGTTTGTTTAGTTTTTCTGTATAGTTAAGTATTAATGTGTATTTTTAAAAATAGGTGAAATATGTATTAAAAAATACAATAAATATCAGCATAAAACTTTGTTTCAAGTTATTTTCAATTAAATTTAAGATTTTAATATAGTATATTTATTAGTGATCTTTCTATTTAACTATCTTTGTTTAAACATGTTTTGAAGCTAAGCTTGGATATGGGTGTTTCAGTTTCTTATATATGTTGAATAGTTTACATATGTCAAAAATATCAGCCATTTGCAATATTTATATTAGTTCTTGAGAAGTAACTGTTACAGTTTGAATCTGCCCTCTGTTTGATTGCATCACAGTTTTATATTCTTGATAAAATAAAAAAAATTTTTTTAACAAATTAGTGAAAATAGCCTTTATTAATTTATTTGTTCCTCTAATGAAAGCAAATATTAACACAAATTCCCTTATTATTCACTTTATGGCATTTTCCAAATTGGCATTTTAAAATAATTTTATCTTGTTATTACCAGTGAAAATGTACCCATTAATTAATTCAGTTTTTAAAGTAAAAGGATTCAAACCCTTTAACATAATCTTTTCACTAATGTCTTATGATAAAAATGACATTTTGGCATTATCTGATTTTTTTTTTTTTTGATCTGTTAAAAACTGAGGTATTGTTTTTTAATTATTTATCCATTGATTATCACTAAATTTGAATGCAGTTCCTGTGGTTTATTTTTCTAAAAAAAAGAAAGTCCTCCCTTGCATTTAAGCTCATTCAGTTAATTTTTACTGACATGACATATTTCTCATTATATTATTTTTTCTGTTTTCATTTGTGTTCATTAATAACTATCAAATTCTGTTGTATAATGCCTGATATTTAAACTTAATATATCCTTAACTACTACTATTTTATCTTGGAATTTATTATTTATTATATATAACAACATTGTTGCCAAATAAATATTTTCAAAAACAATATCAAGCTTTAAACATTCTGGGATTATTATATGAGAATATATCATCAAAACATCCAAAACAATAATAATGATAATATTTATTAAATTATCTTCATGATTTTCTAATTTTATAATTTTTCTCCCATTAGATCTCTTTAATTAATGTTTTCTGTCTAAGCTTTTCTATTTTCAATTTATATAAATCCCAGATTTTTTTAAAGCCTACCCAAAGGACTTTACTAATATTAATTAAATATGACTTTGTTTCATTGATTGTATTTGATAATTACATTTTATTAACTTCTTTCACATTTCCTTGTGAATAATCATTATTCATAAAGACTTTATTATAAATATATTTATTCTGTAGGATATGTATGTCTGTTTTGTTAACTTGATGCTAAGTCAATATCTTGACCCTAAAGCAAACTACACCTGGGTTTCATGTGGATTATTTTAATGCGATTTTGAAGTTATGCGATTCATGTTTCTTCTTAATATCTTTCATATTTAACTATATTTATTCGATATCAAGAAATTTAAATTATTAATAACTTATTTTGATTTGAAATTTTTTTTTTTTTTCAAAAATATAACATTATATTAGCAGCTAATGTGAATATGGCCTGAAGCTGTATTTAGAATCTTAGCTTCTATGTAAATAACCTATTTATACTAATGAGTAAATAATAATAATAGATTTATACGTACGTATAAAAAATCGCAATAAATATTCAAAAATTTTAAACTTTTAAAACGTATTTTATTAGATATTAACAGAAATAAATATATTTTTAGATTTTTAAAATAAATAATAACGAAGATTTTATTGATTTTATAAACTGAAAATAATCTTTCTAATGATAATGTATAATCTTTCTGTTTTGATTGCGATGTCATTTTTTTAATATAAAAACAGAAAACCATTAACACAGCACAAGAATGAAAGTGGCACTTGTTGTACATCACATCACAAATCTGATTCACAAATGAATGCATATTCTCAAATAGCGGTAATGATTAAAATATGTATGAAAAAATGCAAAATTAAATACAGTAGTTAATAAAAAAAGTTTGTCTTGTATTAATTTTTTCCAAATATTTGAAATTTTTTTTTAGTCATACTTTATTTTCTTATTTTTTTAATGCGAATTTTTAAGTAATTTTTCTTTGTTGCTTTGCTTTTATGCGATTTCTGAAAATTACTGGAACATATTTCCCATTTTTCAAGGTAAGATAAGTTTATTTTTGTGCGCGTTTTCTGAGGAACCTATCTACCGCATAAAACGAGACCCAGGAGTACTTAGTATGCATATTATGCATTGTTGATAATGTTTTAGCTTATGAACTTTTATTTTCTAAAGTTATCTTACCTGAAACCATTCTATAATACTTTATTGAATCTGTTTCAACATTCCACTTTTGAATTAAATTATGCTTTTATAATAGCCAAGTGGTTTTTCAATTTTTGTAATATTTTTAGAAGATAAAAAAAAATCATTTTTGTGATCCCATAATGAAATTTTTTGTTAGTGATGTCAGGATATTGACATTTTCCAATGCTCCCCCCCCCCTCTTCAATTTGTTTGTAAGAAATTGAAAGTCAAAAATTTTAGTAAAAGATCTTTAAATTAAAAGGGGGGGGGGGCTAATGATGTTTTATATTCTATGACAGCATATAACATAAGCTACAATCTTTTCTTGTATTTAATTATTATATTAGAGTGAAATTTTGATTTTCTGGAGATGTCAGATACTACTCATTTTAAAACTACAGGTATATCAGTTAAAAATATAAAAATTATGAATTTTTTATTATTATCTTTGGTAGTATCATTTATGAGTCAAATTTAAAAAACTTCCAAAAGGATCAGATTCACAATTGGATAATTTGATTATGAGTTTACTATGTGAAAAAAAATCTTAAGACTTTTTAAAAGAAATTTCATTTGGCCTAGATTGAAATTCCCAGATTATCAATGTGGTAGATTTCTGTATAACAAGATCGGTTTGAGATTGTGGCTGATAAATGGGATGTTTTTTGTTTTTTTTTTCTAGAGAATAATTATATATTGTGACCATCTGAATGGGCACAAGGAATTGAGATGCTTTGTATCTGAATTGAATGGTTATATTGTATTAAAAAAAATGAAATAGCCTTAGAATTTAAAAAAAAATTTTTTTCTGGAAATTGTTTAAAGCTTAGATATGGATTGCTTATGCAGTTGATTGACCACTTTATAGGTATTCATTATTATTATTGTGGTTAATGAAGTATTTAATGTGAGGAAGAGGGGTTGTTTATTAATGGAATTGATACATTTTGTCAGAAAGATGCAAAATTATTTTATGTTAGTGTAGTATAGGTTGAATGGTTTCAAAATCCTTTATTCATTAATACTTATCATTTTTGTCAACATTAATAGCCATTTCAATTTTTTTTAGTTAAGATAGTTTAATATTTAGGTTGCAATACAAGTGCATGCACGTATGACTGCATCATTTTCATTTCATTTTCATCTTTTAATAACATTAAGCAATAGTGCATTTAACATGAAGACATTTAAGATACAGAAATTATCTTTAATAATTTAATAAATATATTTCTTTTCAATGATTAATGGATAGGTGAATTATTTTACAAATTAAATAAATTATTAATCATTTTTGTTTAACAGTTAATTAATATTCATGTCTTTCAAAACCTATTTATTTTTAATATTATTATTTTTTGTCTTGATTTAATTCTAAAAAAAATCAGAATGATTTTTTTTTTAAGAAAAGATTTTTTTTGAATATGTAATTAGCTTGGGTGAAAAAAACGTGGGAGTAACCTTGGAAAGGGAAACGACCTTTGCTAAAAATGAAAAGAAAAGTCTATTTAACAGATAGTTTCCAGTAGAAAATTGCTCATTTTTTTGTTATAAGTGCAGCCAGTAAAATTGCTCTATCCTGCTGTTAACAAATATTTTTTTTTTCTTGAAGTCAAATTAATTTTATAAAAAAACTTTGGAATAGACTGTTATAAGAAATTCATTACGGAAAGGTCTTCAATTAACATGCTGTGCTAAGAAATTCATGAAGATACATTAGTTTTTCATTTCTCTCCTTAATTTTCAACAATTGAATTAATCAACTCATAATTATTAATATTTAAAAATGTATATCGTTAGTGTTAAGATGGCATTACTTTATTTATCTATAATTAAGAAAGAAGATAAAGTGCATGAACATTATTGTTATATAATTAATCCATGTGTGTATTCTAATATATCTTGGAAACGTATGCAAGACTGTTTTTCAGAATTTATTTGGATTTTTCACTCTCTGTATTATGCTTTTATGAAAATTAAATGCAAACTAAAGGATATGTGTATTATGATATATATCATACCATGCTTAAATTATTTACAAAAAAATGACATTATTTATTTATTTGGTGTTTCTAAAAATAATATGTGTTTAATAAAAGAAATAAAATGTGAATTATTTCAAATAACCAATGGAAACTCCTCATTAAATATATTTACTTAAGTCGGATGGAAGGACTGAAATGCGGTGCAATTTCTGTTCTCTTCGATAAAAATGCCCTATAATAATAAAGTATTAATTTTGGAATTACTAATGAATCATGGTATCTTAATTGACAATATTTAAAAATAAACTATGCGTATATTAGATTATAAAGTGTCAAATGCTATTCAGGAGAACTGTTGAGAATAATTGCGTACTTAATTTAAAATTGCTACGGAATGAATGGAATAATTATTGTTCAACTGTAGCTAAAAATGTCTTATATTTTCGTCATAATAAAAGAGAAATTGATTCCTTATATGTGATATAGTAAACTCAAATAGCTCGGCTATGAACATTGGAGGTGCTAAGTCAGATTTAAGTTATGATTATATTTTTTTAGTTGTTCTACAGAAATTCATTTTATGTTTAAATTCAGTTTGGAATCCATCCCATATCATTTCATAAACCCGGAGTAAAACTTTGCAAGCGAACTTTTATTTTAAGTCACAAAACAAATAACTTTTGTTTCTTTATTTTATTTTTTTTTCTTTATTGCTTGTCATTACTAATGTATATTATAGGTAGGTAGGCATACTTATCATTGTTTATTTATAATTTGGGTTATTATGATCCCCATAGATCGTCTCGGAATGTGTATTCATGAGAGCAGTGGATACTTTGGTAAAAATTGATTTTGTAAAAATATGTCGTTTTCTTTTACGAAGGTAAAGAAAAGAAATATATATATTTTTTATTATATTGTTAGAGAGAGGTTTACATTTATTTTATATGTTTTATTATTTCAGAATGAGAGTTTTGGCTTTAAAATCAACGAACGTATAACTGAAATAGTTTGCTAAATGTGATAAGGAAGGTTCGTTCGTAATAATTATAACTAGTAAATTTTAAAAGTAACTTAAAGTTTATTCTGAATTAAAAGTAATACCTTAATGCATTATTTATTTACCATATTATCTGCATAGTATATAACTTAGAATTATTTTCTTTTTTTTTTTTGTATATATTCTTATCCACGTGAGTGTGTGTCTATTTTGCATAATTATGACATTTGTTTAATAAAGTTCAGTTTGTGAATATTTTATGTATACATTTCGGATGTTGTTGTATTCTATAGAATTAAACGGATTAGTATGTTATCTGTGTGTATTTATCTGCCAGCGTGTAAATATAATGTTAGACATGTAGAAGAGCTTTGTAAATGGAAAATAATCTGATTGCATTCTAATATTTTTGTAGGGATAAAAGATTTTGCTTGTTTAGTATGTTTTAATAATCTCCATGAGTAGAGCCTAGTTTATATTATACGCATATTATGAAATGATATTTAGGAAGTTATGTGATGTTTTTCTTAGAGTCTTGGTGAGGAGGAAGAGGTTCCCCACCAACAGTGTATTTAAAATTAGATGAATTATTGTAGAAGTATTAAGTAAAGAGTTATTTATTCCTCATGTGAATTTCCCTTGGAACGTGTAATCTGTATAATCATGAAAATATAGCTCTGTGTTATTTAAAATGTGGCCAGGTAAATAGCTAAGTTAAATTCTTGATGTAATGTTAGGGTCTTATTTTATTGATGGGTACGACATTGTCCGAAATGAAGTAATTATTTAATATTTCCTTGATGAATGGAGAGTTTGTAGAAAAGATTGTTTTCTATTATTGTTGCTTGACACACGTGTAATATGAATAATGTTGTGAATATAAAGATTTAAAATTATTGAAATTAAAATGTGAAATAAATGTTTTAAATACAGTATATTTATTTAATGCAGAATGTAATCATCAAACCATAAGAATGAATATGATTTTATTGTTATGTGCGAAAAGGTAGATGTATTTAAAAATTATTGTTTCTTTAGTTAGAAAAAGTTGCTTTGTTGATGGCCAAATATAGTTAATTTGATTTATTTTATTAGTCAATAGTAATATCCTCTCAAAATATTTTAGTTTACCAATAATATAATATATTATTTAGTCAGTGTTATGTTTAATTATGTTTAAGTGAAATACTTAAGCCAAGCAAGTATGCAAAATTAGAATATTATTATGTTTAAGTGAAATACTTAAGCCAAGCAAGTATGAAAAATTAGAATATTATTATGTTTAAGTGAAATACTTAAGCCAAGCAAATATGCAAAATTAAAATATTGTTATGTTTAAGTGAAATACTCAAGCCAGGCAAATGTCCAAAATTAGAATATTATTAGGTTTAAGTGAAGCACTTAAACCAAGCAAATATGCAAAATTAGAATATTAGAGTTTATTGTTAATTTGCTTTCAAAGGGTATAAATAATGTTGTATAATGGGGATAGTCCCGAACTGATGCTCAAAGTTTATTGGATAATCTGAAATCTGTAAGACAAGTGGTTCTATTGTAAAAATATCATGTTAAACTAATTTTTTTTTTATTGTAATAAATGATTTGTTTTAGTTATTTAAAATCTTAAAAACTGTGTCTTGAGTTATTCTTGTATACATTCGTGTTTCCATTTCCACATTTCATAAATCTATTATAAAATAGATATATTATTTTAGAGTTATAATATTAAATCTGCTGGTGTCTGACAATATTGTTTTTCTTAATCCAAACATTATAAGGAACATTTGCCATTGGATAAACGTATTAGAAAGGTCGCTAAGTTAGTATATTTGTTAGATGATGATATGAAATTAAAATACCCTATTTCTGTCATTATCTTATTATTGAAACACAGTAAAAATATTTTAGTCAATTTGTTTCATTACATTTTATCATACTTTAGAATTATAACTTATGGGCCAATGTATTTATTTAATTCAACTGTGTTTGTTAAATTCCCTGAGACCTTATTGTTTATTTCTTAATTGGCATTAAAGTAGATGTTTAGATTATGATATGCCAAGTCATAGAATTGTTTAGGAATATAATTATAGCAAGCTGATATATGTTATACTTGGATGAAGGAAGAAATTAAGTTGAAAGAATATTTTAATAGATTGTACAAATAAACATTGTAATTCTTTATCACGCAATTAATTAATAAAAAGGATTTACATTATATTTAATGTTGTGTAATATTTCTTCTTTCATTTACTTATAATCATATATCTTATGAACTTCCTATGGCCTCCCACTGAGCTGAGCTGAACATAGACTTAATTGAAGAGTCTCAATAATAATTTTGTATCATATATCTTGTTATATTGTTCTATTCATTAATAGAACTGGCGCCTGGGCATTTCGCTCATGTAATATATATGAGCGGTGTTGGAAATGTAGGTTATAATATATATATACATAATATTTAGTGATACAGAAGGTTTTATTGTTGTTTTTAAGAAGTTAAAAGGATACTTTAGTATTAGTCCTGCATTACAGAGGATGTATTAGATCTGCTGCGCCTTTTCACATTTGTATCAATCCATTGATAACTTTATAATCTTGTGGTTTGACCAAAATAACGTGTTTACAGATCTTGTATACAATATTTTTCACAAAATTTGCAAAAAAGTAATGTGTACACAGATCTTATACATGATATTTTCGCAAGATTTACAAAGGTATCGGCAGGTTGATACGAATGCGAAAGGCTTAGCAGGTCTAATACATGCTCTGTGTTGCAGAACTAATACTCAATTAAAACTATAAAAAAGATATGTATTGTAACGGGATCAGCATTTTCCATATATATATATCACGCATATATAATCATTTGTAAGATTGCGTGTATGTATATAATGCTACACGTATATGCGTAATTGTTAAAAAAAAATTATTCTTAAAACATTTCGAAAACTACTCCTATTTCTCGCCCAGCATATTTTATGGACGTCATTTTCTGACTCCAAGCGCCAATCTTATATTAATATAAGAATTATACTTGGAGAGCTGGAATACCAATATGGAAATTATAAGACAATAATAGCCCATGACTAGCTCACTCAGGGCGGGTGATTAACAAATCGAAGGAAATCTATGAGTGGGGGGGGGGGGGGCTTTTACTATACTAAAATATGTTTGATAAAATATTCTAAATTCCTTATACTTTCATAAAACCAGACCTAAATAAATAATACAAATAAACATACACTTCATTTAAAATTTTGTACAATATTTTATTTATACCATAATTAAATATTATTTGATTTTGTGCTCTTTATTTACTGGAAAAAAAAAATGCATGCATACACTCACTGCCTAGATATGTATAAAATCAGATAAATGAGACATATTTCAGGTTCATATGAATAGGAAAAAGTCATTTTAGATTTCTTACAAAAGTTTATGCAGATCGTTCATAAAAAGAAAGTTTATAAAGGAAAGTTTGTGAAGAATTCAAAAAAACAAATGCTATCTGTAACACTAAACAGTATACTGTTGAATGTGCACATACCTGAATTGCTTTTCTTCCCCGGGGAAAACGACGAATTACCAAAAGTAAAAAATTTTGTTCGTTGTAAATTTATTTATTACACTCCGTGTAATGGCGATCAGATTGGATTATTCATTCCGGCTGTCCTATATGCTTGTTTGATCTTGTTTGTTGATCTCATTCCTTTTTGGATTTAATTTAGGCTTCGGAGCAATTAGTTTCCTTCTTCAATGGTCACCCTTCTTGCAGCAACTTTCGGACCTTCATGGGGCGGGATTGCACGGCCCGGCACGCTTATGCCTTCTTAAGCCAGCTTGCACATAATTCTACCAGCTATTTTTAACAATTCTCCACCGCAGCACTCTACTAAAATTAACAAAAGAATAGTCTCTTTAGCAAGTTCTGCCCCTCAAAATCACCTCAAAATCTAATTTTGTTCTTTTGTTTTCATCGAAATTCTTTTGAATCCAAAACTTAAATCCCCGTAATTAAATTCTTTAGATATCGATCAAGTTCTTTTTGATATCTTTTTTTCATTTAACTTCTCCAAAATGAAATTGAAAAGCTTCCATCTTGAAAAATAAAACATATTTCTATATCTGCATTTATACTTTTTACTTTTTTTTTTTTTCATATTATTCTATCCAGAAAAATATATACATGCGTTTCCATAAAACAAAGAACACACATACCCCCACCTAATTCTGTTTATTTTAACTTCTTTTTTTTAATCCCTATCTAGTTATAAATATAAATCTGAGAAATAAATAAATTCAATTGATTGGGCTATATTGATGTATATACAGGAAAGTTTACTTTTTGAAACAGGGATTGAACTCAGCCATGTTTCAGTATGATTTTGAGCAAGAAATGGATATTAAAAAAGTTCATATGAAAAAAAAAATTGATTTGCCATTCACAAATATATACGACTTTCACATTAAAAGTATAATATACAAGTGTCACACTAAAAACTTTAAAATTTATAGCAATATATAAATCAACATTTTACATGAAAAACAAATTGATTTGCTATCTCAAAAAGTACATTTTTTCGCCCCCCCCCCAAAAAAAATGTCTGCCATTACTCGACTTCAAATGTTATTTTAAATACGCACAAAACAAACACTAAATTATAGTTTTTTAAATATTATTTACAAAAATATATACATGCGATACTTACCATTTAATATATAACAAGAATTGTTGCATTGAAACAAGCAATTTGGCATTTACTTTTACCACACAAAATGGAGATCTCTTCTGAAAATTTTCCCTCCGAAAATGTACTTTTACTGAACACATGATTGCACAATATGCCGGGATTTCCCACAGAAAATGCTAATAAACATTTTTTTTTTAAAAAAGAAGACAACATAAAAACCAAAAAAAAAAAAAAAATGCACAAAAAATAAATTATAAGTTTATTAACTTTTCATCCTGGCAGAATTTTTTTTTTTATGTCATTGACTATGGAAATGAATGTGTTGTCATTTTTGTGTAATCTACATCACATAAATTCTGCCAGGTGTGAGTCGAGGTATTGCCTTAATGTTTCTTGCTGCTGCTTATTTCACCATTTTTTGGAACCCCACAGTCTTTCAATGTTTTGTGTGTGAACCCCAGTTTCTGGATTCATGAAGTTATATGTGTGGTTCATGCAAAAATGCTCATAACCAGCATTTGTCAATTCATCAGTTTTATATGCCTTCCAGCAGTCCGAATATATAGTGGAACCCTCTTCGACATTATGTTTGATGGTTTCCATCAGAGTCACTGCTATCTTGACTTGGATTATGATGATAAAATATTCATCAGTCTCCCTACATAAACCACCAAACATCCACTGCTCAGGGAGAATTTGTCCGGCTTGATTCTTTCTTCTGAAAAAAAGGTTATCATCATTTTTTACTTTTCACAAATAAAAGTACAATTGAAATAAAAATGCAATAACTGGAAATGTTGAAATATCACAAGAAAAGAGACCATGTTGATAAAGAAAAACATGTTTTCACACTAAATCAGATGACATCGTGTTTATTTCATTTCAATTTGATATGTTCGCAAGATTACACATTTATTGTGGATGTGAAAAGGTTGCTTATCTCCCCATACATTGCAGAACTAATACTAAAATACCATTAAAAGATACTGAATTATCATCACAGGGAAATAATTATTGCAGTGAAATTAATTATTTATAGAACTGTTATTTTATTTAATTTAGTGTATAGAAGTAAGGCTTGGACACTATTGATGCATCATAAGGGCATTAGAAAAGTTTCATTTAAAAATGCATCATAAAATTGAAAATATAATGGCAAGGGAATAAAACTAAACAGTATATTCTTCAGTTTAATGGATTTAAAACTAAAAAGTTCACTATTGTAAAATCACACTTTTGTTGGATTGGACGTATAAAAGAAATGAACAATTCAAGATTTCTATGATAAATTTGAGCATAGTTTTTGTGAAAGAGGTAAACCCAGTTTACCTTATAAGGACTATCTCAAAATCATTCTAAAGAAAATGCAGTATTGATTGTTTCCATTGAAAAGATATGGCAGAGAATGGAACGCATTGGAAAATTGCAGTTAGTCACGATATTGAGGTATTTTAGAAAAGCTCTCTGCAGAAGTTAAAAAACAGCATGTCAAATTATCAAATAGATAGAAAAATGGACATGTTCTATATGTAGATGTATTTATAGTTCAAAGATTGATTTGTAAAGTCATCGAAAACATTTCCAAAGTAGTTTTTTTAATAACTGGAATAGCCTTACGTTGATGTTATTTAAATAATTCATTACAGTATTGTTTATGATTGTGATTATTGTCATATAAAAATTAAATTCCCTTATTGTCAGGACTTTCTTTTTGTATCCATATAATGACCTCTCATCTCATGGAATATATGAACTATTAAAATTATAGTAGAGTGTGCTATTTTATCAATGTTGAAAACTTTATTTTGGTGTTTATAGACTGAAGTAATTTAAATTTTAAATACATTTACCCATTTTAGAGGCTAAAAAGCAAAAAAAAAAATTCTGTTTCATTGTGCTCAGGATGAAAATAAAAACTTTTTTTTTCTCTCATTGTTTACTTCTGGAGCAAATGTAAGAAAGGAAAAAGTACTACCAAATTCAATAATGGTCCTACAAATTGAATTATTTAACTCTATACACTTAAATTTTGCAGATAATTTTGTAGACGTATAAAAAAAGTCTTTATAATGGTTTTATGAAAATTTATATGATGCCAATTTATAATTTGAAAAAATAGTTTTTTTCTCATTATATATTAATAAACAGTGATCGATCTCGTTGAGAAAATTCTATGTAATGTTTCTCCTTTTTCTTTTTACAAATAATTATCCATTTGAAAAAGACATTTGGTTTTGGAAATGATAGTTAAAATATTTATTTTGTTTGTCATTGTAAAGCTTTATGTTGTAGTGTCGATGCATTAGCTCTGAAATAGTCATGATATGAAATTTAAATCCAGAGAAAATTTGCATATTTATTTTTAAGTTTCTGATGATTTCACAAAAGAATTCATATTATTTTCTTTGAGTAACTAACTTATGGCCTATTCGTATAGACATTTTATTGGTCAATAAATAGATAACTAACTTTATCTAATAGTTGAATGATCTCAGGATCCTTGATCAGTCAAAAAAATATTATTTTTATCACAAAGAAAGAACCTTGAAACTGAACTAATTCTAATTCTATGACTATTTTTTGTTGTAGAATCATTTTACAGTAAAATTATCGTCTCTTTATGCTAGTTTTGCTTCTCATTACTTACACCGTTTATTACATTATTAAAAAACACCAATGATTTGACATTGAACGTGAGCAATAAATGTATCCAAAATTTTTGTTTATTTTTACTGTAATGATATAAAAGTTTAAAATTCAACAGGTTACTGCCTTAAAATTAGTAAATTGTTAGAATCAATTTATGATAGTGATAATAAAAGTTTCCTAAAACTGGAATCTCTTCAAATTATGAACAGCTCACTAATTAATTAATATCAATTTGATAAATTCTATGACATATTATCATAAGAATTGTTATTCCAAGGATGAAGGTGATTAGGAAAAACATTATTAACTTCAGTGTAAGTTAAATTTTCTATTTATATGAGAGGAATTGATATTCTTACTTATAGAAATAGATTAGCATCATTTGTCTGATGCGGCAAATAAATAAACACTAAAGAAATTCAACAAAGACATTAGGCTCAAAAATATAAGCATTCACCAAAAAAATTTCTAACATGGTATTTATTTATAATAACTTAAATATAATACTTTGAATCTTTGGATTTTGTAAAAATCTTAATTGCTATACATATATAATATTGCATGTTGTAATAAGTAGAGAGTTGGTTTTTTTTTAATTTTAAAAAAGTTGCTTTTCTCAGCGATATTAATTTTGTTTATAGGATTTCCATTTAGATCATATGCTTGAATACACCCAAATAATAACAACCCTATCATAATCTGAAATACACCAATTCCCGTTTTTGGAAATAAAATCAGCAGTATTATCCTGAATTTGCAGGAAATGCTATATTTTGCTAAGAATAGTAAATTTATAATATGTTAAACTAGCCATCATTTCATCGTCCAGCAATATTATCCTGAATTAGCAGGAAATGCTATATTTTGCCAAGAATGGTATATTTATAATATGTTAAACTAGCCCTCATTTCATCGTCCAGCAATTATTGATAAGGACTATCCAGTTATAAGCTGGCAGTAGTTGAAATTAGTTATAAATAGTTTCTTTCACAAAATCTTTCCTGAGATTATCTTTTTTTTTTTATAATGAGTATTTTTCATCATCCCTGATATTGTTTTATCATGTTAATAAATTTATTATTTTTAAACCTGGTCTTTGCAAATATATTCAAGCATGCTTTTATATTTTATTTTTTTTGCAAGTGAATGAAAATTTCATGACTTATTTATTATAAGAATTAATAATTATTTGTCATGATTCAGCCTTGCAAACATTAGTAAAATGACATGGTCCACAGTTAGTACATATTGGATTTCAGTTATCTTCACTTTGAGTTTTAATTGTGAATAATTAACAATCAATGTCTCTTCAGACTATCTCTTGCAACCTTGTAGGTTATGTTGTTGTCTTATCAAAAGATAATCTTATTTTGATATAAACAATCTTTTCCCTCTCCTTTATGCTCTTTTTTTTCTTTTAATTTTTTTTTTTTTATCTTATTATTTTCTATCACTTTGGTTAATAAAAAACTGATTTATTATAACCTTTTTACACACTCACTTATCTTTCGACATGTCCAATTACATTTTCTTGTATGTTTGCATATAGAAGAATTTTTAACGGTTGGCTGGGCTAGGTTAGTAAGCCTATTGGATTGTTTATTTAGGTAGTAATAAGAATAGAGTAGGAAATAATGGATGGTAATAAAGATAAGTATTTTATTTTTTTAAATATGAATATATGGAATGTTGAGAATTTGTTGGTCATTGATTCCTCAAAATCTGAGTACAAGAAAGTGCTTCCCCTCAGGAAATTGGATTTAAACAGATAACAGGCTGTAACTTTTTTCCTTTGTAAAAGAATAGATCATTGAGTAAAAAGAGACGGCATGGTACTGTGAGGATTAATTTAGTAACTCATTCTTAGTGTTTCAATAAATAGATAATGAACTTAAAATATTATCTATAACAATTTGGTTCTAATTTCTTAGCCAGGCTCGATGGTTGATGGTGTTATTGCCAGTCAAAAACAATACAATGTTGCCAGGCCGCTATTTTTAAAATACGGTGACTTTTTTTTTTGGCTTTATTTTTATTACACAATTTTTATTTAGCGATTTTGAAAAAGAACTTTTACTATTAATTAAAGTTTTTTATCCTTTTATTTTTTTCTACTACGTTTTTAATTTTTTATTTTTAGGATTTTTTTGTTCATTCCTACTAACAAATTACAATAATAAAATTATACACAAACACATCTTTACCGCTGATATAGTAAAACTTTTATTTTTAAAACCAATTTCTATTACCTTTTTAAAAATAAAAACAAAACAAAAAGAACTTTTGTCTCAGCGACGAACAAAGTATTTCATGACTCACTGCCCTCCACTCCCCTCCCCCTCCAAATAAAAAGATCAAAACTTTTGACTTTATCAACTTTTTTTTTTTTTGTACTGATTTATTTTGGAAATGTGTGAATCGGATACCTTGCTGCAATGCGCCATTTTATTTGTCTCTTATATTTTCTCTCGAAAGCGAGAGTTTTTACGTGAGCTCAGCTGAATCCTGTTCGGCCCTACCCTTTGCCAATGTTTTGCACATTCCAAGTTGTGTAGGGAAGGGTATGGACAGTGTGACAATTCTTAGTGAGTCAGATTGCATGATTTAAGTAGAAATGAAATTAATCTACTATGGAGATTCCAAAAATTGTGGCCACTTGAAAACCAGACATCGTCAGACGATACGGTAGCCAACTGTGAATTGTGCGAATTCGCATAAAGTGTCACGAAGCACAAAACAGGCCATAATATTTCTGTGCAACACCATCAAGTGGCCAACAGTGGCTAAGATAAGCACAACTGTTTTCTTAGCTGTAAGTCTAGGCTGTATAAACGGCATTTGTAGATGTTCTTGGCTAGGCAGAGTGCCATCAAGTTGCCAAGCCGGCTAAGTAATGAGTACTCAATTTTATTTGTATCTATTCCATAGTTATTTTAAGAGTTCATGTAATTAAAGCTTTTATTTCACAATGTATAATGTTATTACATTAAAGTCATTTGACCTTCCCCTCCAAACAGGTTCAAAATATGTTAATATCACAAATATTTTGATTTGATAGAAAAATAACTGCAAAGAAACTTGAATGCATTTGTACCCAAAGTGGTGGCATTTTATGGATTATATTATAATTAAGTGTTATAATATAATTAGAAAATAACAGTATGAACTCTTGATAAGGTGCAGATTGTAGAATGGATAACAGATTATGTTTCATCTATGATAGTGCTATTATTGTAGTCTCTATTTTAAGCATGTTGATAGAAATCTTTATGTTCTTTCTTTAGAAACAATTGCTACTCATGCCAAATTTCAAGAACTGATAAATATTTAAATTGCCATTTGTCCCTTTCAATGTGGACATATTATTGAGGCATAGATTAGTTTCTAAAAATGTCATATGGATATAATTAATTTCGTTATTGGTTTTACTAAAAATAAAAATTCTGATATTTTTTTCTTAGTATGATATATTGTTAACAACTTCATTAAAATGAATGTGAAGTTTCATAAGAAAAAATAGAGGTTTAAAAGCAAAAATTAAATGATTGACAATAAAAGATAGGAATGATTAATGAATTAAACTGGAAATTGTGATCATTATATGTATATTAGCATTTTGATCATTTTTTGAATACTGACAAGAATATCAATCTAATCATCTTCCTGAATTTAAACAGAGATATCTAATGTGAAGTTAAAACAACTCTTTGTTATCTTCAAATTAAAAAGATGTAATCTTGATGTGATATCTAGAAAAGTTTTAAAATATAGTTGTGATAAGTTGGCTTCATAATTATTGGATTTTTTTTTTAAGACTACTACCACCTGATGTATTGTGGTTGTTTTTTTTTCTCATTACAATTCATAAAAATAATGGAGATAAAAAACACAATATTAATCATGGCTTATTATTATAACCCACCTCCAATCATAGATTAGTGATTACTGAATACTCACTGTTTTTTGGTACATCAATAAGCATTAGAGATATGGGTTTTGTTGTGATAAAAGTAAAATAAAAATGTCATAAATAAATGTATGAGTTATATATTGTTTATATTGATTTGGTCAAGACATTTCACTCAGTTAATTGAGAAAGTTTGGAGTAATGTTTGAAAATCTTAGATTGTTGATAGAAATTTAGGTTATACAATTTCACTTGATAGTATGAGAGAAAGCATTATTACTGGGTGGTGTTTCCATTTTTTTTTTTAATGATACTCTTTGAAACAGTTATTGAAACTTCTTGAAGCATGCATAAAAATGCAAAATAGATTTGAAAGCAGTTAAATTTTGAGTAAATGCAAAAGAGCTGTTTTTAGATAAGTTGATTTCTAGACATATTTGTTGGCCTATGAGGAAACTTTGTCAGACTGCATTCAACATCTCCTAATTAGCAAAAGTTTTGTCATGTTTCAAATTTTTAAAATTATGTTCTCATTTGAAATATTTCCTATTTGTCAACTGCAATGCAATGTTAGTAGTCTGATTGAAAAAAAAATCCAATGTTCAGGACTTCATAAGAACTTTGAGTGCTGGACGTACTGATTGTGATCCACATATCTTGAGCTTCAGAGTTGATCAATTTACCACTGGACCAATCATGTAAGACATTAATTTATAAATAATTACATAAAAATGTAAGTTTCTTAAGAAAAGATAAAATTCTTGCCCCATTTTTTGTTGCATTTTAAATAATGAATCGGCAACGCACCCATTTCTCCCTATGTCTAAAGTGATCCCAAATTTTTATGAAATAACTATTAAAAAATAATCGAATTGTTTAACCGTTCACGGTTTTGAACTCCAATGTCTGTCATTTTATCATTGTGCCAAAAAAGGCAGAACATTGCATTTGGATCCTAGAAGCAAACCCAAAAGAAAAGAATCTATTTATTATATATAATATTTGCGTAAAAATTAATAAATCTTTTAAAGTTAACTTTACTCGTATTGTTTTTGATATCTCAGTTTTCTCCAATTAAATCAAGAACAATGATCTTTTATAAGTGATTTCGCTGTTGTACCGTAATTAGTTCTCGACGGGAAAGATTTATTATTTTTTAAGGATGAAAGTCGAAACTGATATTTATTTTATCAAAATATTTAGTTTAAGGTAACTAATTCATACTCTTTAGTTTACGAAATCCTTTATAAAACGAGGAATTTATTTTAAAAATATTTTAATTGCATGTTAATTATTTGTATTAAATTTTAAAGATAACAAATTTGAAGAATTTTTGTTTGTAAATAATTGTGTAATCAAATTCATATATATCAAAGGCATTTTTTTAAAAAAAATACTGTTATGCTTTTTATATTCCCCCCTGAGTGCTGTCTTCAAAGTAATGGAAAAAATGTTAAACCATTGCGCCATCTATAAACAAAAATTCTAAATATTTCTTGATTTTCTTTTTCAACACAAACGTCAAAAAATGTATTAAGTTTATTCCCCACCCCCCTTATAATAATAAATATAATCTATTGCCTACTTTTAAAATATAGAATAGTTTGATGTTTTTTAAATATATTATGTAAAATAGATATAGAAACCTGTCTCTAAAATGACATGTAAGATGTTTTTCAATGTAATACATGCTAAACGCTCCTTTTGTTTCGCTTCCTCCCCCGTCTAAGTACTTTTTATTTTACAATTTGATTTTATCTCAGATTGCTTACTTTCTTTGACAATGACCATATAATACAGTCAGAACGTTAGAGGGGGGGGTGGTGGTGAAAAAAGATTTGAAAAGAAGTGTTTAACGAAAATTTTTTTTGTTAATATTAAAATTTAATATATATACTAACATTCAATTCTTGCATTTAATTCTCCTTTTACAAAGGAAATACAAATAATAAAATATCTACAATAATATTTTCACCAACAGTGCAAACATAAAGACAGTTGTATAATAAATTATAGTTACTATAGAAAAAGGTATTCAAAAAAATGTATTCACTCTTTTTCTTGTTTAATTAAAAATCATCCTATTTTTGGGATGTTTGTCATAAAAAATAGTTATTAGAATGAAAAATTTTAAAAACAGGTAATTCTTACAATATTTCTTTTACAGTTTTTATTCCTATAATTTTTAGACTGAAATATCGTTTTTGTTTTTTTTTTAATTTGACTACTATTACTTTTATTTATTACCGATGTGTTTCAATGATTTTTTTTTCTTCAAGATATCAATTACTTTAATGAAGACTAGTATTAAGATAGTTTCAACATATTTTTTTTCAATCATGAGAGACTGGCATATTTTTAAATGCTTTATAGTGGACTTTACCCTGTGCATTGGTTTACTGTTGTATAGTTGTTTTTTAAAATAGAATTTATTAGTCAATTAGAAATACAATATGAATACAATGATTTTTATGGGTATTCAGCATTACTGGATTCCACATAAACTTGTAATCTTTCTAGAACAAAAATTGCAATAATAGACTTGTTTTTATGAGAGTAGAATTTCTCTCTATGTTATATTGCAAATTAGCATTGAATTTCTAAGATTATTGATACTGTTTGTAAAATTCTATGACTTAGCAAATGTCTACAGCTTATAGTAAATTTCTGATATCTTTCTTTTCATCAAAAAATACAAATCTTTCTTGTGTTCTAGAACAGTGGTCTTCAACCTTTTCACACCTGCGGACCGGTAAAAGTAAGGATAAGATTTTGCGGACCAGCAGAAGTTTACAGATAAATTTTTATTGGGGGGGGTTGGGTTTGAGAAATACATTGTCATCACTGAGACAAAAGATAGACACCAAAGGTATTTTTTGTTTGTTTTTATTTTTTAAAAAAGGTAACAGAATTTGGTTTTAAAAATAAAAGTTTTAGTATTTTAACGGTATACAAATAAAGCTGAAAAAAATATTGCCTTATAGGCCAAAAAAAAGTGGGCGTATTTTTAAACAAAAAAAAAAGAAAACGAAACTTGAAAAAGTCAAAAGTTTTGATCTTACTTTATTTTGGGGTGTTGCGGGTGTATTGAGAAATACTTTGCAAAAGTTAGAAACAGAACTTATTTTTTGGTTTTTATTTTTAAAAAAAGGTAATAAAAATTGATTTCCAAAATAAAAAGTTAAAGCCAAAAAAAAAAATTGCCTTATAGCCAAAAAAACCCACTAAAAATGAAATATTAAAAGAGAGAGTAGAAAAAATTTAAGAGATCAAAAAAAGTCACGTTACATTTTATTGTTTTAACAATTCTGACAAGCAGCCGTGATTGGCTATCAAAAGACAACTGGAGTTTGTGTAATAAAAAACCTTTTTACCCCCCCCCCCCATAAACATCTGTGATAAATAGAAAAACAAATTATGATTGATTAGATTTTGTGGTATTTTTGTTCTGTTTCTTTTTTTTTAATAAATGTGATGAAAAAATAAATAAAAATTGTTCATATTAATTAAAAGTTTAGAATCTTATTATTTTGTTATTATAAACTTTCTTGCCAGTCTAGCTGCGGACCGACAGACAACTTTTGCAGCTCGGTACCAGGCCGCGACCTGGTGGTTGAAAACCACTGTTCTAGAAGATACCAGTCCTACTATTTGATTCTTTTGTATGCAATATTTGAAGCTTGATTTTTTTTATTTATTGTATTTTAAAGATTGGGGGGGGGGGTAAATACTAATAATTAATTTTTTTTAAATAACTGATTTTTACAAAACCATTGCAGTTAAGATTTTAGTTTGTAATATTAAGAAATAATTCGAGATTTATAATGTAATTAATGCAAAGTTATAGATATATTTACAAATATAGTTTTACCTCTCGCAAATTTTTTTTAGTTTTAGTTAATTAACTGTTATTTAGTTAAGTAAAGCCTTGGGTATATTCTTTTTGTTTCTTTTAATATTAAAAAATAGTCCATCAATTTGACTGTGATATGTCCTGTTACAATATCTATGATCATTTACATATGTTATGATTAAATGCATTTCTAACAGCAGCTTTGCCAATCATTGGTGATGAATTAGATGACTACAAGTTTGTCATCAATTATTATAACTTGTTTATCTTTTAGAGAATGATTAGAGGGTACTTTGATATTATTCCTGCTATGACCTATTACTCCGATGATGTATTCTAAATTTGTGATATGTTTAAAATAATGCTTCCAAGGAATATGCAGACAAATTTAATCAATAAAATTTGATGCAGATTCTGTGGAGGCATTATTTTAAACGTATCACAAATTTAGAATAACTATAAATATGGAGGGGGGTGGAATAGCGAACTATAAGATAAAGTTGTATGTTTATCTAAAAATGTTGAAGTGTAAGTTTAACCTTTTATTTTAAATATCTTTTTTTAAAAAAACCATAAATATAGCAACTTTTATTGCTATTTTTAAATAAATAAAAATTATAAATGATGCGATATATTGATATTGCATAAGGAAAAAAAGTCATATTGATAGTACAAAATCTCACAGGTCAGCCCGTTTTACAACTTGGTGATGCGTATATATGTGAAAATTTGATATGGATTAGTCATGCCAGGATTTGGTTACCATGACTTCATGAACCATAAATTTTGATTAAATATTACCAGAGAAAAACATCACTAGAGCAGGAAAAATATCAAAGTTATCAATTAGTGAGATTAAAATAATATAAAATGTTGAATCCATATATTGGTTATATGATTGCATAATGTAATTGTTTTATCTATGTATTAAATTCTGCATTTTGGCACTCTAAATAGCAGTATGTTTTCAATTTTAAATATGGAACATTTGTAAAAAGTTTTGAAGCGGATCTATATATAGAATAATTGAAATGTTTTTTTTAAAATTAAGATTGACAGTCCTTAGTAGAAAAATTAGAATTGTTAACCTTAGGATGGGCAAGTATAACTCCAAGACTTTCACTTTATTGAGAAATAACACTGAAGAAATGAATGTTTTTTAATTTTTCTGAAAATAAAATCATTGTGAAAATCTGGAAGTTTCAAGAGGAATTTTAAGTTTTAATTTGAGATATATTTTTAGCCAGGAGATTCCCCCCCCCCTCCCCGTCATTATTTTTTGATCTTATGTAGAGATAGTGAATAATTAAAATATTTGAAAATGTTGACAAGTTTATTGGGCATTTTAATAATTATGTATGAAAATATATTTATTTTATACTCCTGGACATAGTTCTATAGTATATATTTTTTATATTATTTAAAATGATGTCAAAGTGTAAATTTTTAAGTTTATCAAACCTTTATCTACGTCAATGTTGAGAAGTTCAACCATGAATTAAACATTAAATAATCAAAAAGATTATATTTTGTTACTCATGATATGGTCAATTAATTTATAAAAGTTTTTAATAGGTATGGACATGTTAATTAGATATTATTGTGAGAAAATCAAATATTGGTTTTAACTTAGATGTAATTGGCATTGTTTGATAGTTCATAAAGTCTATATCTTAATTATATGTTTTATTGAACATTGTTATACCATGTGACATAAAAATTATTACCAAGTTTAAAAATATTGTTTATGTGATGACTATCAAAAGCAATAAGTAATATGCTTCTCGTTAAAGATTAATTTAATAATAGATAAGAAATGAGTAGTCTGAATGTAAAATGAAAATATTTTGAATGATGGAGGGCAGCCTTTTAGAAATAGAAATATCATAGATCATATCGATTTTTATGAGAGAATTTTCAATCTGTTTTATTATAATGAGGCAATTTTTATTATTTAAATAATTTTACATTCCCTCCAAGTAATCACTTTAATCATAATGAGGATGGCATCGTTATTATAAATAAATTTGATTACAATATCTTTAGAATTTAATGATTCTTGTGAGTATTCTTTCTTCCTGATAGAAGTATACTTCTTGCATAAAGTTTTTTTGGAAAACAGTAGTCACTCTAATGATGATGGTTTTTTTCATCTGATCATTGCTTGTAGTTAACGGGGGGGGTGGGTTAAACCTTTATTTTTTCAGCAGTTTTATTAATGTATATACAAACAATGAAAATTGTATTAGGAAAAAAAAATTATCTTTACAAATAAAAAAAACCGTCCTATTACTGTTAGCAAACATTTCCTGTCTTGCTAATATATTTATAAAAGTAAAGTATACATTTAAAAGGGCTATATTTAAAAATAAATATTTAATAATAGAATGGAAAAAAAAGCTTAAAGTAGAGAAAAAAAAAGTTTTCTGCTAATCTTGATTTAAATAAATTCAAATAACTAAAAATCCATTTACGTTATACTTTTTTTTTTACTGTTTGGAGCAATCCACAAAAATTACATGTCAAATATTAACAATGATCACAACTTTAATGCCTAATATAAAAATTACAACAAATTCATCACTTAAGGAATTAATAATGATAAGTTGATTACAATGTGTGAATGGTAAGTCTCGACTACTATTATCTGGCTTCACTTTTGGCTATCAATTATATTTAATAGATTCAAATATGGAAATGCCTTCAGCCTAATCACCCTTTATGATTATCACCAGCTTTGTTTTATTATATAATGCAGAAAAATTATTTTTTAGATTGCCACAACTCTATAACAGCTAACTACAAACATAATGCAACTTAATATATATATACACATGCACACACACATATTTCGTACAATATTCTATAAATTCGTTATTGATTTATAAAATCACAGTGATCATTAGTATTAATCAGCAGCAAACAAAATAAAATATAATTAAATTAACTGATAGAATAGTAATAAGTGATCAAATTTAATATATGAATATAAAAAAATGAATACCATATTTTTAAGCAAAGAGGGAAATTATTAATTAAATATTGATCCAAGAACAAACATATGATTCTAAATATTGATCTTGAAAGGTTGAACTTAATTTAGTATTATTTACTAAAGATTTTTTTTAATATCTCATTAAACAGTATAATAGAGAGAGATTTAATAGTTTAGACTAAAGAGTGTCCAACCTGTGGCCCAGGATGGTTATGAATGTGATCCAATGCAAAATCATAAACTTATTTAAAATGTAAGATTTTTTTGCATGATTACATGTCACAATGTGATTAAAATAAACATGCACGCACACTCAAATACAATATCTGATAACTAGTTTTGTTTTCCTCTTTTACTTTTATAATAAAAAATATATAAAAAAACATTAATAATGATTTATTACTTAAATCTATGCATTTTCTATATTAGTGGCCCCAAATTTGGAATCTGCTCTATGATTTTAAGACTGAATGGGTTACAGCATAATTAGGATTATTATTTAATGATTTGTTTTGCTTATTTGTAGTGCTGGATATCACATAAAGTATGCACAAATAATGTTTGTGTAATTAATGTGTTGCCCAAAATAACTAACTCTTCTTTCACCAGTGTGATCCAGAGATGCAAAAAGATTAGACACTGCTGGTTTAGACTGTTTTACAACTCTTTTGGCTCACCTCAAAATGTTAGACAAATTTTCCACTTAGCAAATTTTAGTTTCATGGGAGAGCTTAGATATAAATTTTGTTATTGTCACTTTCAATAATTAACCTGAATAAATTAAGTAGGCAACTCAAATTAAAATAATATTTACTGATTTAATCATATTAGCACAAAATATATTTTTATATATTATAATACATAGGATATAAAATCCTTTGGCATATAAGTTTATAATTATGCATGCTATTTGAAAACATGTTATTGCTGGTACTCAGTATAGATAATATATTGTAACATGGTAAAAATGATAATGCTGGGAAAATGATCAATCTCATCTGAATAGAACATAGCCCAATCATTGGTCACCATTTTGTAATGAACCATTAATTATAATATGGGATGATAATATAAAAAACTTTACTATGTCTCAGAATTGAGACACCATTCATAATAATATATATCTAGCCTAAACGTGGAATATCATTTTATAACAGCCCTAAAGTTGATTGGGAATTTTGTAATAATTGCCACTTGACATGATCATCATCGGCTAGCATTGGTTAGCTACTTTGTCACAATAATAATGGATTTTCTATCTCACTACCTCTACATTTGTCATAAAGAAATGCCATTAAGAGTCACATTATTTATCACAGAGCAAAACATGCATTAACAAATAGTAACTCTGTTAGAATCTGTGAAAAAATTATGTAGCTCTGTTATTGATCACACTAGGCAATAACAATATTTTCCATAAATAATTATTTAGATTATCCACTACAATATCATAAAATACTAACAATCTTTATTAAAATCTAATTTATTCAAGTGGTATTTAAAATGAGATTATCACCTCAGACATCAACAAATCTATTCACTATTCCAAAGTAACGAAATCATATACCATTGCCCCAAACAATGATATATGTCCAAGATATTTAATTTATAATTGAATTAAATCAAATTCGAATCTACAAATAACCAAGTTCTGATATACCTTTACTAATCTAATATTTATAGTAATGCAAGATTTACTTTAATATTTAATGACATTCTATTTAAATCAACTAGTTTCTAAATAATTATAATTACATTTTGAAAATGTTTTTTAAACTCCACAATATTTATAATGTTTATATCTATTTTAATAAAACGGTTAAATATAATGTAAACATTTCATTCATACTCTACATTAGATCGACATGCAATTATTGCTTCAGTTATATTCTAAAATGAAACACTCCACAAGAATTTATTATAAATAAATTCTATTAGATAATTTCACATTTTACAGTACCCAATCACATTATATGTAATATACCATAGGTTTTTATTGGATATTTACTGACTTACAATCACAGATATTATTCATCTACTTAAATCTCCAATCACTTGATTATAAAAATGGATTTTATACCAATTAAACTAACCTTTTAACCGCTAATTATATTATTGGTTGTATGAGGTAAAAATCAAATCTTTTAATTGGCCAACTCACAAACTGAAGACAAAGCCTATTGTTAAAACATATTCGCCTATAATATTAAATTCAACTCAGATACATTTATAAAAAGTATATTACTAATTTTTCAGGTTATGAAGAAAACGAAAGTTCTTTCAAAAATAAATTGCTATTTATTTATTCTAAATTATTCAATTTCGGCAACATAAAAGCTATAATATAAACAAAAAGGTCGACTTTTACGTTATAGAAAAGTAAATATTTCTTTTAAATATTTCTTTAATATTTTTACTAAAATCTTCAATATTTTTCGAAAATAATTTTGTTTTTTTTAGTATATTTTTTAAAAAACTAGTTTAATTTCTGAAATTATATTTTTTTAATACTTAAATTACATTCGAAATGAAAATCTCAGCGTTTTTCTTTATTTTCTTTGATCAGGCGGTTTCTTTGTTCTTTCCAGCCAATCAGATTGTCTTTTTCGGCTGAGAGCATGCTAAGAACCAATCACAAGTAATGTTCTTTCTTTGTTTAGGTTTAAATGCGTTTTTTTTTATTTTTTACTTGTAAAATAATTCGGAAGAGGGCAACATCTTACGGAACTTTTAAAAACCTATCAAACGAATTTTTTAGCATAAGAACTGGCAGAGTTTGTTTACGGAACTTTTAAAAACCTATCAAACGAATTTTTTAGCATAAGAACTGGCAGAGTTAGAGTGACGTCAGATGTCGACGAGGAGCTTCGTAGGAGGCGGGAAAAGGGTTAAACTATATATGACAATAATTGGCAGTTATCCAAGCCAAAGATAATATTAAGTTATACTAGTCAATAAAATTTATGATCTTCACTTTAAAGAAGTTTAAAAGTAATTAAGACAGATCATTTTGACTAATGATAGAATAAAATCTATTAAGATTTTTGTAACCGGACAAGATAAACAAATAAATAATCAACTCTGAACTAATTAAATTATTTCTACCAATAATATTGAGTTAGCTAAGTAAACAAATATTTAAATACAGAAACAAATATAAAATTTATACCTAATCGGATTTAATAATGATGTATAAAATACACATATATCTAATTCTATTTCACTTAGCAAAATGGGTTTGATCTCAGATCAAACTTCAAGTACCACAATTATCTTGCACATTCAAAAGAAAAACAATCAGACAGATTCACTAGATTTTAAATTAACTTTAAATTTATTCGTTTATAATAAAAGCTTATGACAGTAATAAAAAAAAGATAGAATAGACAAATGATGTTTGCCATAAAAGTTGTAACCAGTTAAAAGTATACAATCCTAGGTTTCTTGAATTTATGAATAATTGATAATCTGTTACTGTAAATAATCAATAAAAAAAATTATATGTATGAAACTCCAAATATCCTCCTGAGACTTCAAAGAGAATATACAATGATAAAAAATATATAATCAAATAAAAATTGATCTCTATTTATTCATTAATGTAATTCCTAAATAAATAAATGAATATAAAACCCACTGCATTCAAATCCTTCTCTATCTGGATATTCCTGAGTTAAATCTGGCGTATATATATTAAAATTTTAAATATTTAAAAACATCGGGTCATATTAACCTATTTCATCAGTAAGAGTTTAAATAATGAGAACAAAAATGAATCTCTCCGACCTTTTTATTGTGTGAATTCTATAATAAACCGTATATATATCATTTAACCTTAAGTGTTAAGATGAAATATAAACAAATGTAAACTCTCCCTTTTTTCTTTTTTAACAAAAACAAATATATATGTATATATATAAATCATACCATCTAAGTAGAAGTCTGTTCATTTTCATCTACTTATTTATCGAGCTTGTGGTTCTTCATTTCTGATCCTAATGCATACAGACGATTTTTCTTTAAGTAGAGAAGATGAGTGTGAATGATAACTATCGCAAGTTTACTTGTGCGTTTAAATTCCAATATTTTCTTTTTAAGTATATAAATGTATCCAAACCTTTAAAACAATAGGTACTTAGTCGATGCAAAATTACATATCACTGGCTTTATTTTGTTTTTCATTGATAATAATGTATAAAGAGAGTTTTTTTCATTGACAAAAATTCATCCATATCCAAGTGAATAATAAATGCTAACTTTTTCCAGATTAAGAAAGTAAATTTAGATTGCTTGATATTACCCATGAGTTAAGTTGATCGATCTTGTGAAATCCATTAATCTGAAATATGATGCCCATATGCACATAATTGGGGTTGATGGAATTCTAGATTTTTGACAACAGAATATATTTTTTCTTTATAGCCGACTTGCAAATTTGATGGTTTTTGTTTTGTTGTTTCACATTTTGTCATATCCTCAGGAACTTCATCAATGAACTGGCCCCAGTTGAATGGGGAGATATTTAAAATTTTTATTCTTCCATTGTTTTAGAAATTAATCATTTAAACAATAAAATTTGATAATTTTTTTGAAGGCAAATATAAATGTAACCATTCTAGGCAACAATAAAATTACAATAACTCAAATTACAGCATCTTTGTTCTATCTGTAAGATACTCTTGATGATGCTACTATTGTCATGATGACTGTTGGAAATCCCTCAAATTTCACTCGATGTAAAAATTGTTCAAGAAAATTTGCCTCCAATTAACAAGTGAAGTAGAGATTTTAAAATAATTGGATACAGTGAAAATAAAATCCTGTTTTGCAAGTTCAATATTATTCTTCATTTTAAACCAAAATAAAAAGTTCACATCACAATTTTTATACGTTTTAAAGGATATAAATATTTTTACATATGTTTTTAATAATAATTTTCCCTTAAATTAATTTATAAACAAACATATAAAAAACATTTATTTTGTAATATGTGTTGCTATGATGATTATAATAACAGAAATTGAAATGTGTAATACTTAATAATAATATTGATTTTCTTCAATTGAGCTTTTTTATGATTCACTTAACTATTTCCAAAATCTATTTCTTTATTCACCTGCTTATATTTTTTTCTGAAATTGGTCACAACAGATTTATGATTTGATGCTAGAATTAATAGCAAATAATATCCTTTTAAAATATTAGGTTGCCATTGTTATCTAGTTAACATTATATTTCAAGACTTTCATTATCCATATATCAAGTGAAATGAAAATTAAACAAGACCAACAAATTTCTTTATTTTTTTAATATTATGACATACAGCAATAATCTGGGTACTTCCAATATATATCATCATAATTTTCAACTATTCTCTATCTACTGCAGAATAAAGTTCTGAATTTAATCTAATTTTTTTAGCCCTTAGCACATCACATCAATAAACTTCCTTATTTCATCCATCCATCTTTTATGGTCTCTTAGTCTAAGTCTTTTACATTCTCTTAAAAATCGAATTTAAAATTCAATTATCTATCTAGTATCATCTTTTTTAGTAATATGTTCAGCCTGACTTCTCATTAATCTTTCAATAATGTCAATCATACTTGTTTGTTGTCTCACCCATGTATTAGTCTGAAGTCTATATATTGCTCTTCTATAAATCTTCAAGTCTTATATCCATAAGTAAGTACTGATAAAACAAGTGTATTAAAAAATCTTGATTTTCAATGCTAGCATATTTTCTTTTAATATTATTTTTACAATGGACTCCGTGCAACTTTAATTCAATGATTAATTTCAACCATTATGTTTCCATCTGTATTAATAATCTCTGATCACGGTATTTTATCAATATTTATTTTTTTATTCTAAGAAAATTTATTGAACATTATTTTACTTGTTTTAACATTTTTCTTAACTTTCGTCATATAATTCTTTGCAACAGTTTCTGAAATACTGAAACATTATTTGTAAAGACAATCACATCATTGCAAAATCTAGGTGACTTAAATAATCTCCATTTGTTTTTATTTCTCTTTTTAATTTACAAAGCACTTACTGTAAAACTATTTTAAAAATAGTTTTGGCGTATAGAATCATCCTGTTGTACATTCTTTTCGTTTGTTAATCTTAATATTTTTGTTATGCCACTACAAGTCGACACTTTCCGCACAATTGCTAAGATTACCAAAATTATGATGACCGGTACAAGAGCACCACTAGGCATATAGTCTAGCACTAGGTTGAGACAAATCTTTAGCGATCCTAGTGATAATTTATATATGTACTGCGGACATGTAATAAATTTTAAGACATAATCTTACGCGGACTTTATTAATTATACTTTATGTTTGAACCAGATGGATATTTAATTGTTAACATTTTAAGAGAAATTATAGACAGAGACACTTAAGTATGGTTTAAATATTTATTATATTCATTTTTTTTTATACTAACTTCCTTTCCCAACTCCCTTTTTTCAGAGCACTCCAACTGACTCCATCAGAAATTTAAGAAGAAAGACAAATGTAAATCTTAATTCCATTCCTTTTTTTTAAATATGATTCATTATTAAACATTTTATATCTGTTTTCCGAAGGAACATGCGCCACACAAACCTACGAATAACAATGATCCATGTTTATTCTGGAGGCTTGCCCAAATAGGTGTGACTTTAGGTCGACTTACTAATAAGAATGGGCAGTATCTTGAACTACTCAAATCCTCTACATTTCATGATTAATAATTATATTCAAATCCTTAATGGATGATGCAAGTGTATTGTTTGCTTACAGCCATCGAACATCCCTTTTACATATACCAGGTTCCGACATAAGGTTCCTGTGTCCACTTAGAGTCGGAACACTTAACTGATCTTTATCCCCCACATCCCTGTTTGACTTTCTAGATTGAGCAGTTAACATTTTTTTTTTAGAACTTAAAACTGTGCAAACATTGGACATAATAAAATAAGTTAAAATTATACATAATTTTAATTAATAAAAAGTTAATAAAATAATATCATACCCCATTTTCAATTCATCAAAAATAACATTAAAAACAATCCCTCTTAAAAATCCACACTCTATTGTTGAAACTTTTATATACAACTAACTCAGTTAATGGAGTCTAGAATTTCATTATGCCAATCAGAATAAAAGTTCTTTAAGTAAAAGTTCATATTTATCCTGATCGATCAGCTGTTTCACTTTCATCCAGTGGGTAATGTCTTTATATGGTTTCATTCTTGAAACTGCTGGCATGACTTTTTGACACCCTCAGCTAGCTTGTTAAATCCATCCTTCCCATAGTTGACAATCTCGGGCAGCTCCAGGTATGGCTATGAGATGTATTTCTCTGAGGGGAAAGTTTTCAATGTCCTCTAGCTGGAGAACATTTTCTTGGCACTGGTTAATATTATTATTTCGTAGTAAAAGTTCTGGAGATTTTATATGTTTTTCCAATATATATTGTTCCAATCTATCAAACCAAAGCAAACACCATAATTAAGGAACAGGATTTGCAACTGGCAGTTTATTTTTAGATCCATTTTGACACTTCTAATTTCTGTCATTTTATTTTTCGTATTTTTAATTAATGGAAAAGTTCCTGTTCAATTACTGTAATAGATTGATTCTAGTAATATATTTAATTACAAATATTTTTAGTATCTCCAGTTTCAACAATAGAGTTAATTGCAAAAATATAACCCCCCTCCCATAATCCACATTTTTCCAAAAATTACCAAAAAAAAAAAAAACTATTAACGAAAACAAAATCAAGATCTAATTTTATCTTGAGTTATAATGGCTTTAAATAAATTACTGTTTTAAAACATTTTGATAACTATGCACTTTGATTTTTAAAAAAATATATGTATACATATGAGATTGCAGAAAATATCATTTCAATGTAATCTAATTACTGCTGTTACATTTTAATAAATATTTTCAAAATATAGGAATATTCGAATTCTTGATGATCCACAGCTTTAATTGCTGTGAAAATGCTTGCATAATCATCGTTTTATAATTTATAAATCCAAAACATATAACAATTCATATTCACTAATTTTTTTCTGTCATTTCTTTTAATATTTTGTTGCTGAAACCCTTTGAGCCCGAAGCGCCCCTGCGAGCCCCTGAACAAAAATTTAGACTTTCAACTGAATTTGTGCAGATCGGTATGTATTACACTTACAATTCTCAGACCATTCGATCGGCCATCTTGTAACAGTTAAAATGAGTTATAACTTTTTTTTTTACGATAAAATTTGGATTTTTTATGAAAGTTTTTGTAAAGTACACTTTTTATTTTTTTTATTTTTCTTTTGTTTTTTAGATTTAATGACCGTAAATATGATTCACGGTCCACTGAACTTGTTTTTCAGTGTAATAATTACGTTAAGTTACGTTAGGGCTTTTATAAACCCTCTTAATAGAAATAAATTTTTTTGTAAAAAAAAAAGGTTAAAGCTTAAAAATAATAATAAAAAAAAATTATATCAAAAACGTATATGGATTACTGTTGGATTTATACATAACAATAATGCCTTTTGATGCTTTAATAATTGGATCAAATTTGAAAGTCATGCTAATATTTACACAGGATTCTGTGAATACTCCTTTTATTATTATTTTTTTTATTATTAAATATTGTTTTCTATAATTAAATATAATTAAAAGTAACATATATATGATATAATACAGGTGAAATAATATAAAAATGTTTATTTTAATATTTTTTTGACCTAGTTCTAGAACTCTTTTTATAAAAACGATAAATTTTTAGATAAAAAGCACATTTGAAAATTGAGAATCTTTTACATCAATTTGTTTTATGACCTACTTTTTATTACTTTTATTTTATATGTGATAAAATACAGGTAAAATAATATAAAAACGTTTTTTGAATTATTTTTCTCATCTAGTTTATAACTCTTTATTATATATATACACATACAAAACAATATATATACAATAGAATTATATATATATGCAAAAAAGGATATATATACGATAGAATTCAATATATATATACACGATAGAATTTTAGACAATACATTTGAATAATATAAAAACATCCACATTCATCATATACCAAGACATCCACTCTAATATTTCATCTTCCACACATATATAATCAGTGCTCATAATAAATTTGTTTATTTTGATATTTATTGATTTTTTTTGTTCATTTTATCTTGGAGAAATTTTTGCTTGATATTTATTTTATGAGTACATTTTATTTAGTTGAAAAGAATACACATTTTAGGTCACACAACATTTTTCACTAATATAATATAATAAAAGTAATATATAATAATATTATACTATACTATACATTACTATATAATTTACTAAAGTCCTCAACATCTTGTAAATTATTTGTTATTTTTTTCCCCACTAAAAACCAAACATATTTCTAACAGATACCTGCATGCAAGGACAAACAAACATTTCTAGCATATACTCTGTTGCAAAAGTAGAACATGTAGGGCAGCTAATAAAAATTGAAGTTACCAATCACACTGTTTTTGTAATTTTTGCATAGAAAAATTACCTCAGGTAAGACATATTATATATCATTTTTTTCAGCATTTTGAGACACATGTGATGAAGCTGTCTATGAAATTGTAATTTTAAGTTATACCTTTGAAAATTGAGAATTTGTGAACCAGTGTAAAAATGAATATGTTTAAAAATGTAAAAAATCTCCTTTTTTAATTTTTTTTTTTTTTGGTAATGACTATTTTATCAGCTTTATTACATTCTTTCATATTTGCACTTTCTAAAAATGTATATATATATTGTAATAAATTAGAAATTTCATTTAAAATTATATGTCCTGTAATTGTTTTTTGACATTCAAAATGGCTGCCGATGGCCCTAAGGGTTAAAGCTAACTTGTTCTTTTGGTTGGTTAGTAGCCAAAGTTCACTCTAGAGGAGTTTTAATTATCCTGATAAAGATTTTATATAGAACTGATACACTATTAACAGATCTGTAATTTTTAATATCTTGCTTATCATTTTTCTTAAATATTAATTTTACTGCTGTATTGCTGGCCTGACCAGTGACAGTACTAGCATGGGATTCGAACCTGGGTCCTTAGATTCTTGATTATTGAAATTTAAGGTAACGCTCTAACCAACTGAGCCATCCTGCCAAAGGCACCAGTATGTAGTAATTTCATATACTTATCTCTCGAAACTTTGTGTGTATACTAACCTGTTTGCTGTGATATTACTAACAGTTAGTGCATATACTAACCTGTTTGCTGTGATATTATTAACATTTGTTTGCTGTGATATTACTAACAGTTGGTGCATATACTAACCTGTTTGCTGTGATATTACTAACAGTTGAATGCATTTGGAATATTTAACTAAAAATTAAACTTTTCTAAAGACATTCAACACACATATTAGATGATGGAAATAGTCCAATATAAAAATACAGCTAGAACACCATCATCACAAACCTTCAGAAAAACACAATGTAGTATATCTTTGTCATTTAAACATACGATAATCTGTACAAAGAAATTTTAAATATTTAAAATTTGTGATACACTTTGTATACATGTATATTTTAAATTAAATCAATAAATCATCATATGACCTATTACACATCTTCAGCTAACTATTGTTTTATTAGCAAACTTTTCCACTTTTTATTTTATTTTTTATTTTTTGCCATTTAATGTAAACTTTAGAAAGCAATGGTAGTTGCCAGATGACAATGTTTATTCCAGTTTTATGCTTTCCTATCCAAAATTCCTATACTAGTTTCAGGCTTCTTGCTTTCATCAGTGAGGAGCATTGGATCTTGGTACAGTGCAACTTGACCTTAAGATCTAATGCATCTTCCAGATTCTATCAAGCTATTGGTCAAACTGAAAAGCATATAAATATTTTTAATCTAAGCCATCTTGCTTATAGATCTGAAAATCCTGTTCAGTTTCCATATATTATGATGTCTTTAGATTTTCAATTACTAAAGTCAACTCCATCTTAGTCAGAATTTGATATAAATCAGTAAAACATCATATAACCTATCACAAGTCTTCAACTTACATATTACTGTTTTATTAGCAAACTCTTTTTGCCATCAGAAAGATGGAAAAGTTTGCTAATATATTTTGCATTATAAGTAATATAATTAATCTCATAGACTTTTTCCCCATTAAAATCTTTAATATAGAATAAAGATTTATTCTTATCACCCACCATCTATCTGCTTTGTGGGATTATGTTAAATAATAAACATATAATGCTGATTCATCAACTCGTCTGTTAATTTTTCTATTGTGTTTTTTCCTCTTTTTTTCTAAGTATATTCTTACCATACTAAAATATCACAACTTCCTCACATAATTTTATATGTTATATCTCTTAATTTATTTTACTTTTTACATATGGATGATTAGTTTTTAGTTGTTGTTGTTTTTTTTTTTTTGTTTGGCTCTTTTTATGACATATCTATATTCTATTTTTATAATATTTCATTTCAACCTGAAACATAAATTTTAAAATAAATATGATATTTAAAACAGAATAAATTTTTAAAAACGGGATTCTTTGACTTTTGTGCTTAACATTTTCTAATTTGCAGGCTATATAGATAATGAATATAATTTGAAATGGAAAACATTTTTTGGGGAAAAAATCAATTCGAGGTTGCACTCAGAAATAAATATGATGTTCAAAACTGGAAAAATTCAATAAGTGGTGCATTGCTTCTTAATTTGCAGAATGTACCGTGTGAAGATAATTTAAGAGGAAAATCATTTTTGTATCATGCCTCAATTCAAACTTTTAATTAATAAAAAAAAACTGAATATTTATTGGAAATGAATGCTAATGTTATTTAACTACTGTAAATGCTTTTATATAGATAGTACATAGTATTAATTCAATTTTTCATCCCAAATTGAAATGAAAAACATCACCCCCGCAAGATAAATTTAATTATGAAAAAATTATCGCACGCAACATTGTGTATTGTGAATTTTTTTAGATTCCACATTATTAAATTTTTATAATTTAAAATATTTTTTCCTCTTACGTATATTAATTAATTGAACATTTTAAAATTGAATAAAGCAAACCAATGATAATACTAAACAGGCGTCCTTAGAAAACAAAAATACGGGGGAAAAAAATTTCAGTTGTGAAATTTTGATGCAACATTTTTTATTGGAATTTTTTTTTTTAATCAAATCTATTTTTTAAAGCTGTGGAAATAAACTTAGCTATTTATAAACTTACAACAATACTGCTCAGGGACTCCTAGTTTGTGTCTATTTATGTAATTTTTATTTCTTATTAATGTTTTATAAACCATTGGAGAGATGGATTTTTCTTAGAAGTTTTATTATTATTATTACACTTACTATATATTGTTTTGTTATTATCATATTTTTATACACTTTAGCAAACTGGGGGGGTACTTAAATTTAATTGCAGAAAATTTGATACTTTGTAATGATTAAAAATTTTAATAACTAATGTCTTTTATATTCATGCTTGTTGTGATTCTACCGAAATTATTTTTTTTCAATAAAATAATGTTAAATTTTTTGTCACTATTGTCTTTATAAACTTTATTATTTAAATATTGAAATTTATAAAGTTAAAATTCTTTTGTTAAAGTAATAACATTATTAAAATCATTATAATATAAAATCCCCTAAATGTCAGAAACATAATGGATGAAATTAATCATAGAATTAAACTTGGTTGGAGTGCTTTTGGTAGAAATAACTTGATACTGAAAGGAAATACGCCTATGTGTTTGAAAAAGAAAGTTTTTAATAAATATGTTTTATCAGTTCTTACTTATGGATCTGAGACTTGGACACTTAATAGAAGAGTAATACAGAGACTTCAGACCACTCAAAGAAGTATGGAAAGATGCATGTTGGGAGTAACAAGAAGAGATCGAAAATACAATATATGAGTAAGAAAACAAACAGGTGTTACTGACTTCATTGAAAAAATTAAAAGACTGAAGTGGAGTTGGGCTGGACATATTGCTAGAAGAGATGATAATAGATGAACAATTGGAATCTTAAAACTGGATTCCAAGAGATTGTAAAAAACCCAGAAAGAGACCACATATGAGATGGATGAATGAAATAAGAAAGTGTGCAGGGGTGATGAGAAAAGAAGCTAAAGATCGGAGAAGATGGATTGAACTTGGCGAGACCTTCATTCTGCAGTGACTTGATAATGGTGATGATGAAATGATCATATCACTGTCATGTAATATTCAAGTTAAACATTTCTTTGTTAGATGGCATATTTTTCAAGAAAAAAAATATTATTTGTTCTGGCATTAATAAACCGTAATTGTTTTTATGATGCATTTTATGCACGGAAGTAATTTGTTAGAGCAAAAAATATTACAAAAATGATGACCTTTCCATAGGGCAAGTATATTTCTGGATTCTAAAAAAAATACAGTATTGGAATAAAACTTTTTGAAGGGAAAAAATGCTTGGAAAAAAATGTGCTTTCAACTACAGTACAGAACTGAATAAGTATAGTATTTAAATTGTAAACAAAATGTGATTACAGTACATAAATTTATGTTTGAAATGTGATATTTAATGGGAGAAAAAATAGATACTATAGTTCTGTATTTACATTTAGTTTTGTGTAGTTTGATTTCGTGTAGTTCATTGCTCTACAGTAATATCATGCATGATTGAAATTTGTTAAAGCAACCAATTAAAAAATGACGGCCTTTTTATAGAGCTGGGTACATATGCTGGTTATAAATATTCAAAACTTTTTTTATATCTAAATACTACAGAATAATGGATTATTTCTTTATTTATTATTCTTTTGTAATTATAGTATTTTCTAATTATTTATAATTTATTGAAAATATTAGGCTATTAATTACACATCTCATTATCCAATCTTTATGGATATTTCAGTTTGTATTGTGTTTTAATTGTATCTGTTTGTTTAATATTTTTATTAATATTTGTATGCTATATTCTTTGTAATTCTACTCTAAAAACTAATCTTTCTTATTGCATTGCCAAATGTATATAATATAATATTGCTTTAATTAGAATGTATATAAGTTGTTTATATATAGTTACATATGTATGTAATTATATGTGTATATAATTATATAAGTATGTGTGTGTACATGAATTATATACATATAATGTATATAAATTATATGTTCATGTATATTTGTATTCATATATTTGTAAAAGAGGGTGGTAATTAAAGCATTGTGAATTAGTGATAAGGTGTTTGGATGATTTAATATTTTATTATTAATTCTATTCTTAATTCTACTTTGTTATTTATCTTTTTTTATAATCCATTTTGAATTATTTATTAAAAAATCTCTATACAATATGGCCATTTATTTTTTAAATACTTAACCTATAGAATAAAATTCTTAAAATTATGACATTATCTAATAGCTGAGAAATCTTTCCTATTTTGATGTTTAAAAATCTCATTAGAAGTTGATGTATACAAATAAAAATTTAACTTTTAGTTTTTCCACTGTTATTCCTAATATTTTTCTATTACTACTATTTATTAATGCACTCTTATCTTAAGCATAAAATTTATCGATGTTTTAACACTTTTCTTTATGTTTGCCGTAATATCTTATAAATGCAATTTATCCAAACCGCTTCAAACACTTTTTAACAAAACTCTTTATTTGTACATATACATACACCTACGTTTCGACTGACCTGCAGTCTTCTTCAGAGCAACTTTATTTTTTGATGATCTAAATAAAAATGATTTTTTTTTTTTTTTTAGAAGATCAAAATAAACTTGCTCTGAAGAAGACTGCAGGTCAGTCGAAACGTAGGTGTATGTATATGTACAAATAAAGAGTTTTGCTAAAAAGTGTTTGAAGCGGTTTGGATAAATTGTATTTATATTAAATAACCTCAATACTTCTACATATTCTTTTTAATTCATATCTAGTTTAGTAAATGATTAGCAATAATTATAACTGTATTTATCTAAAGTAGATGGTTTCAAAGATGTGGGTTGAATTTGTTTAACACTTGTAATTCAAAATGTAATTATTTAATGTAGATAAATATTTTTCATATAATGTAGATATATACGAGAGATGGTGAGCTGGGCCAACTGATGAGTGCTCGTTCAGCACGAAATGCATCTTGGTGTCATTTGTCTTTTATTGTATTTTTATTTATATAAATTTAAAAGAATATATGGAAGTATTGAGATTACTTAATATATTTATAAAGTTATTACATGTGGGAAAGAGAAATGTGAATAATTCTGTGTGTGTGTGCTTAATTTTAAAAAATCAGATATATTAATCTTTAGTTGAGTTTTGAAGTTTATATCTGTGCTAGAGACAATCTCTGGTTTAGTAATGATTAGTAATAATCATTATTGTATTTATCTAAAGTGGTTGTTGTCAAAGATGTGGGTTAAGTTAGTTTGACACTTTTAATTCAAAATGTAATTACTTTTATATATATGTAGAATTCTTTTGTCACATAAGTCATTGTATATTTTTTGTTGAGTATATTTAATATCCTTTTAAGCAAAGGGAATAAATCATCTTTCCCCCAGGCTGTGACTTCCTTTGCTTACATGTACATTGAGTTATGTTTAATTTAAAGTTTAATGTTCTTTTTTTTTTTTTTAGAACACTACAGTTTTGTCAACATCTCATACCTGTATATCCATTTCCAGAAGATAAAACTTGTGAGGATAATGCCGCTTATGTTCTCTATAATTCGGTTCTTGATATTCTCCGGGTACTTTTGAACTTAACACATGATAATGGTAAGTAAGAATTTACATCTCTATCGTAGTTCATATGTAATGAAATTTGTTTGACTATTTATATAAAAAAAATTATTTCATTCAAAAACTAACTTCAAAGAAATTTTAAGGTGTTTATTATACTTATTAAAAATGTTATGTTTTGATATTGTTTTGTTTTATTTACAATTATCGAAATTATATTTAAATTTACTTTGTTTGATTATTTGAGTCAAAATTTTTAAATTTTTTGTCTTTTAAAATATGTCTCCCATTTTTTTGTTGTTATTGTAACATGTTTTTATAATTTATGTAAGTTAAAAAAATTGTAATTTGCACATTGATATCTTTCATATATACAAAAAATCCAATAAAAATTTCGCACTCCTTTTTTTTAAAAAGAAAACTTTATTTATTCACTTGAATCCATATATATATATATACTTCAAAAATACATTATTTTCATCTTTCCTATGTTTCAACTACTTTTTCTATAGTCATTATCACTTGCAATTTTAATGTTAAATACATGTATGATTTTAATGATTTTTTAAAGTATTTTTTTAATGTAATTACATTATTTAGTTATATGTATTATCTAGTTTATAATCCAAATATAAATACAAGAAAAATTTACAAATATTATAAAATTATTTAAAAAAATAAATTGTTTGATATGAATATTAAGAAAAACTAAATTTAAAGATTCTGAAAGATAGTAAATTTTTCATAGGAATGGTGTTGCATCAAAATAACTATAGATATTATAATTATAGTGTGGAGAGGAAGAGTCTTAAATTGCCCAATTGAATGTATCTTACAAGAGATTAAAAAGCTTTTAATCTTTTGTCTTATGAACAGGTCCAGAGAGCAATCACTTCACATATTCATCCTTTTCTCCATTCCATTCTCTTTTATTATCGCCCATCTCTTCAATTCCATATATCTCTTCCCATCTCTTATATCATCTACCAAGGTCAATCTTTTCTGTCTCTTTTTTTTTGATTACACTTAGCATTTCCTCCAAAACATCTTTCATCAAACTATTGTTATTATTATTATTATTATATGTTCAATGCAGTTTCTCTTTCCATCTCTAATTTCGTCAATCAACTTCTTTTTTCATTTACTCTTTTCAAAACTTCATTTATCATTTTATTCATTCAACTGTTTTATCCCATCCTTATTCATGATCACATCTTTGTGCTAATTGTTTTTCTCATTGTCCAGTGTTACAACCATACAATAGTACAAGTATTTAATTATTTTTCCCTAATTCTCTCTTTAAAGGTCCACAAAATATTTTCTTAGTAAATGCTATTCTCCTTTTAACTTCATCTTCACTTAACCAACTACCCAAATATCTAAATCCATTTTACCTGTTGAACTATATTATCATGGATTTCAAGAAGAATTTAATTATTTTAAATAAAATATTAGTTTGTTGAAAGAAAACTGACAGTTGAATATATTTTTATAAAGTTAGCATTAATGTATTGGTAGCGACTTATTAATACTTTATAATCCAAAAAAAAAATATTTAAGTGTTGAAATCTGGATGTTTATATTGAAAATTAGACAAAAGTGTATAGATATGTCTTTGGATGAGTATTGTTAAATTATTGTTTCAAATATGATGATATGGATATAATACTCAAATTTATTTCATTTTATATTTAAAAAAAGAGAAAGCGTAACTTGTTGTATAATATATAAGGTTGTTTGAAAATTGTTTAATGTATAGCTTAAATATTAGTTATCATATTTTAAGAATGTGAAATATATTACCATTAACATTTTTTGTTCCAAGTGCATTTTGAATTTGAACCCTGAGATAGAGACATTTTAGAATCTGAGGTGAAATTTTAATACTCCTCACACTACCTCATTATTTTCATATGAGAAATCTTAATTATCTAAACCTTCAAATTATCTAATGCATTATTTTTTCAGGCTAGATTTTAACTTATACAATTAAAACACCTCATCTTGCAGCCTTTTTGTATTCCTCCCTATCCATAAAAATTTGGTTTTCTCAACATTAATCTCTATTCCATATTTCATACCGCCTTTCTCCAATTTGTTCAACATATTTTGAGGACTTTTTCATCTTAAGTTATAAGAGCCATATCTCCTGCAAATCTTTTTTGTTTTATAATTCTACTTCCAACATTTGTTCTTTCACAGTCTAAATATTTATTTAGCATGTCTTCTAAATAAATATTAAAAAGTGCAGGTCACATGCTGCATCCTTGCCTAACTCCTCTTTATATTCACTTCATAAGTATCATTATTCTTAAGTCTAATTCTTATTCTTTGCCTAATATATATATTCCAAATCAATCTTCTGTCTTTCCAAAATACTCCTTTATTTTTTAAGATGGTCATAAGTTTATTCCAGATTATTCTATCAAAATGTTTTTTCCAAATCCATAAAACATACCAATTCCTTTATCTTTTTCAATATATTTCTCTGCAATTATTCTAAAACAGCAATAGTTATCTCTTGTATTTTTCTCTCTCTGAAAACCAAACTTTTCTCTACTATAATATTCTACCTTCCCATAAATTCTTGGAATTAAAATCTTCAATAAAACTTTAGAGGCATGAGATAAACAAACTTAACTCTTCACATTCAACAATTTTCTTCTTTTTAGCAATTGGAATCATAATGTTTATATATTTTTTTTTAAAAAATAACATTATTAAAATAATTAAAAGATAATAAAATATTTCTTTTTTTTTTTTATTGTTTTTAAATTGTATTTATAAAAATGATATCAATTTAATTATTTGTTCTAGTGTTATTGCTTGAAAGATCAGTGACATTTAAGAATAGATAGAACTGATTTTTCTTTTCCTTTTATATGTTCTTTATTTAGCCAATAATGAATTCATGGACACATCTTATGGCATAATTAGCTTTTTGTAGCACCTATCAAAAAATTTTTAGGTTCCCTCCTCATAAACCTGATTAAAAAGTTAATATATTGTAATAAATTTTACAGTTTTAACAATATTATTTTCAGTTAGATTATGTAATTGGCTTATAGAAAATGATCATTCTGTCCCTGGTACAATAGTGGGAATAGTCAAAAATAGTATTGAAAACTTCATTTTTAAATAAATTACTCGATGAACATAATCATAAACTAACCTCCTTTGTAAAATAATTACTATTTTGATAGGTAAATACATTTTTTTTGATTATTCAATTCATTTTTATGTAAAAAATATTTTTTTATAAATATAAAAGAAAATATAGTGAATATTTTTTTTTTAATCCTTTAAAATGATTGTAATATTATTTATAATGGTATATAATAATTGGTAATAATTATCCACTTTAAAACAACTTTCAAAATCTATAATTGTTATGTTTTCTGAAAGTTTATCAAAATGCTTATTGAGATAGTTTTGAATTTATCAACAACCCCCACCCCCAATTACTTTCATTACTGCTAACATGTAAAGTTGTGAACGTTATCATTGTCATAAAATTATTTTGTTCTTATGCATCACTTATATTTTTTAATTAATTAACAAAAAACCTGTTGAACAGTCACAACTGTAAGCTATTTGCCAGTGTGAAAAAAATAATAATAATATTGCATTATAAAGAATGCATTAAAAAGTGATTTCTTAATGGCATTTTCATGCTTCTCGCCTGCAGATTTCTTGTATTTTAAAATATTGTATTTTTGAGGGGAAAATATTGTTTTTGATTTATTACTTATATAATAGGGTTGATTGAGCAAACAATCTAACTTTATAAGGTCAGTAAAATAAATATTTTCTGGTTGAAAGTTACATTTATCTAACTAATTTTACAAATCATTTAGATTGAATTTATGACTAGGGTATTTTGAATTTCATGTTATTAATTTAGATCAGTTATAGTCAATCTTTCTTTTTTCTTAGACCATGTATATGTATTTTCTTTATTACACGGGCAACAACATATTACACTATATATATCATAATTTCATAATATAAAAAATAAACCTAAATGTGTCCAAGTATTTATTTAAAAATTAATGTGATTTTCAATGTTTAGACCAACTTTTGATTATTTATAATTGCTATATGCTACTCTCAATATGTTTTTTTGCATATTTCATTTTAGAGTAGATTAATTCTCAAAGATAGATTAATGTGATCAACATGAGCAGCATTTAGGCACACTTTTCTATGGTCTTGTAGTTTTCTGTACTATCGTGTTTAACTTTTATTATGGTTGGTGCTGTTTATGTGTTCAAAACACCTATATACATATATATATTAAGGAATAGTGTTGACAATAGTAAAAGGTAGTTTTGTAATAGCGTGTTGAAACCGCCTGAGGGCGTGGTTTGTTTGTAAAATTTTTTAACAAAAAAAAAAAATGCATAAATCAAAATGAATTTCAAAAAGTACTTAATTTTTATTCTTTTCGTTAGGGCCGGTGTTTTTTTTTTTTTGGTTGTTGGTTTGTTTATCACAATTTAAAAGTAATATCAAATTAATTTTTAAAAAAAGTAGTTACTTTTTATTTCTTTTCATTACTTATATTTTCGGTTTGGTATTCTACGAAATCATACCCCCTTTTTTTTTGTTGTAAATTACAAATAAATATATTTTCCCATTTAACGGTAACATTTACAACAAAAAGTCAAATGCGGGGGGGGGGGTTTACAATTCTTAACAAAACGGGGTAACGCATCTCGAAGGTGGACAAACTTTTTTTTATGGTAATTACAAAAACAAATAATATATAGGGGCAATTAAAACCAACTTTTTTGGCTCTTCAGGAACAGCATGCATGCAGCTTCAAGCTCTTTTGTTTGATAACCCTTCCAGCAGTCAGAGAACCTTTGACATTTGGAAACTTTCCTATTTCAGCCATTTTATTAAGCTCGCAGAAACGTGACTTAGAGCGTGATTTGATACAAATCGCGCTTGCACCTACACTTGCTGAATTTTTGGAGCAGGAAATCTGGGCTACGGAAGCATGAGACTATGCTCATAATTGTTAGTAGACATTTCTAAAGCATGGGAGATAGAAGGGGAAAAGGTCTTAATGAATATTAAAATAGTTTTGACATTCGGAATTCCAGCCACCCTCACACAATACTGTACCCAAAAGTGAAATGTGATCACACATCAAAAATGCGTAACACAAATCTGAGCTGTAAGCTGACACGATAGCTTCTGCGGCAGATTAAACATCATGTTTCTGTGCATTAGCATAAAAATAGACATAGCCACCATGTATCAACGAACTATTTTTAGGCTTACGCATTAGAAATAGAACGTTCGATAGCGGAGGCCGCCTAAACTGCATATTTCTGTGCGCTATCATAGAAATAATGCCCTCAGGCGGTTTCCACACGCTATTATAAAACTACCTAGTAAAAATATATTTTGTTTTTTAATAAAATATATATTAATTATATAAAAAAAAATAGAGCTAAGTAGAGAGATTTTATGTTAGATAAAATTCAATTAATTAGTTCTCAGTGCTTAATCATTTATAAAACTAATATATTTTATGTTCATAAATTCTCTATTTAGTGTTGAATGTTTTTTATATAATTAATATCTATTTTATTAAACAAAATATATTTCTACTATTATTAACTTTGCTCTCTAGAATATATATTTCGTATTACTTTGAATTTGAAATGCAGTAAGACTTTAAGCTCGAAAAATTGGGGGAAAAAAATTAAAATGATTTTAATGAAAAATAAGAAACATTTTTCTTTACTTAAATAGAAACTGATATAAATACAATAAGCTTACCTAATTTATTGTGATTTTTTTCCAGATATACTTTCACTTTCAACATCTTTACTATTCACTAGTGAACATCATCTTCAGTGTCATTTAAATAGTTATCTATGCAATATTTTAAGAAAGATTTTTTGATAATTTTTTTTAGAGATATCTTTTCAAGACTGCAAATCCCACTGAGCTATTGTAGAATATGAAGCTGGTTTTATTTTATCAGTTTGTGTCAAAGGATGATCTTCTCGATTTAATGATGCATCATAATGGGGTTCTCATTCTATCTATAAAGGGTTTGTTAACAGATATATCAAGTGGTTGTAGTTTACAAATCATATCTGCTGGTATTATTGCCAGTCACAGTTTTTTGTTTTTACTTTAAACTTAATGTCATCTAATTATACAGTAAATTGCAGCAGAATATTATAATTTCTTTGTCAATTTTCCTTTGTATAAAAATAAAATTTTTTATTAAAATCTGAATCATTCTTCTAAAATAATTAATATTTTCACAAATTTTCTAGAAAAAATTTAAAATGTCTAAAAAAAAAAAAGATTCTAAAACATTCATTTTTACTTTGAAATTGAAAACAAAAATATTAGGAACTGTGAAAATCACTGACAGATGCTCTCTTGGGTAGAGAACAGAAAACAACCAATCAGTGCCCTGGAAGAGAGGTTTTTTTCACATTGTTATTGATTTATTAGTTGTAAAAAAAATTTAAAGGTTTTTCAGTACAGTTTTCTCGACAATATAACAGTAAAATCAGCAAAATAATATTAAAAGATTCTACATTTGTTATCACTTTGAAATTCAACATAAAAACATTAAGAATTATCAAAATCATTGACAGACGTTCTCTCGTTGCAAAGAACTACAGAAATAAGATTTTAAATTTTTTCATTTCGAATTTAAGATGCACCCCTCTTTTATAGGTTCAAAATTTGAGAGAAGTGTATTTATTTGAGGTAATATTGGTTTATATATTGGGAACTTATTCGCGATTTGGCTTTTTATTTCTTCGTAATAAATACTTAGTTTCTCATTAATTAGATTCTTATTGAATTAGTAATTTACTTTAATTAGATATAATGGTTTATTTCTTGTATCTGCTTTTACTACATAAATGTGGTATGTACACCATATTTTTCAAAAACATATTCACCATACGTGAAATTATTTTATTTTCAGCTTTTATAAACAACAGTTGAACTTATCAAGTTTTTTTATGATCTCCCACAGAAAGATTTTAAAAACATTATTACCCATTATTTTCAAATTTTCTGTAAACTTTATTGTTTTGTTGTAAAAATAAAATAATTTCTTGCCACAAAGAAAAATAGTGATCCAGAATTGTTCCTCTATTTAGCCACCACACCAAGGTATATAATAAAATTTCACTATAATTATTGTTCATTTTATATCTTATTGAAGTCTCATGAGAAGAAGGGAATCCTTAATTAGACTTGCGTTCCATGGCATAATGTTATATTTTTTTAATATAACACTTTCTTGATAAATCAAACAAGTTGTGTTTGTATTTTGTTCAACAAAATATTCTTCTTCCCAATTGTCTTGAAACACTTTATTTTATTTTTTTTTTGGATATTTTTTGATTGTTTTTTCCTCTAAACATTTTTGCCATCGTGAATATTTGAATTATAATTTGACATTAAACAGTATGTTTCAAAACAGTCACAAGTTTAACTATTATAATCAATATTTGAAATTATATGAAATAAAATTCACACATTGACATAATTATGCAGCATAAAACACAGAAATATGTCATGAATGTGGTTTTTGATAGAAACAAGCGGTGTGCGCCGTATATCTCAAGATTTTAAAAACCTAGATTAAAGAGAATGACTTTCGTCCCACACATAATACCTTGGTGGGCCATATGCGGCTTAGTGATCACAGATTCACTGTGGCTGGCTTAGATAGTAGCTTTAAGATCTATGAGTGCGAGTTCGGTGCTCCTCTCTGAAGAAAGCCAGTTACCATAAACTAGCCTGAAATTTAAATATAACATTACTATCTGTAATCCATTGATTATTCAAACTTACAGTATTGAAATTGAGCAGAAGAATTATAATGCTTTTATATTATGCTTACTAAATGCTCAAAGGTATCTACTGTTAGCATAAAACTACCTAAAGTTGCTAAATACTTTTTACACTAAACATAAAGTTATTTTTATCTTCGGTATGAAAGCTGTCTGTTGCTCCATAATGTATTTTAATTTTATTTTTGAAGCCATATAGTAATTATTTATGGACATATTGCTAGAAGAAATGATAATAGATTGACAATTGAAATTTTAAACTGGATTCCAAGACATTGTAAAAGACCCAGAAAGAGACCACATGTGAGATGGATGGATGAAATAAGAAAATGTGCAGGGGTGTTGTGGAAAAGAGAAGCTAAAGATCGGAGAAGATGGATTAAACTTGGAGAGACCTTCATCCTGCAGTGGATTGATAATGGTTGTTGATGATGATGATGATGAATCTCACTCAAAGGTTTTGTTATAATCAGTAAAGCATACAAAGATTTAGAAAATAAGTCTACAAAACTAAAGAATATTAGAAAAGATAGTCCTTAGTATCTTGTACTTGATTTTTTCAGAAGCCAATTTGTATATACAACAGATTTCCTCTCTCATCTATAAGGGTTTAATCTGGCTGACTGATAGTTTGTACACTTTATTTTCAAATATAGGGATATAAATGGATTTATTTTTTTTTTAATTCAGAGACCTTTGGGTTGTTTTCAGATTATTCACATTATTTGTTGGGGTTTTTTTTTCTTCTTTCAGTTTTTTCTGCATAATTTTGCATTGCCATGAATTCAAATGCCATTATCTTTGGTCAGTGATAGCAACATAATTATGACTTGACATTATGTTGTTGAAAAACAGTTTACCATTATCTTATTCCACTAAAACATTAATCAACATTATTATACAGCATTATCTCATTTTTTACACATATAAATAGACCTAATTAAAAAGTATTCCTCATTCTCTTTGAATATAAATGACAATCCACATTTAACTTCTGGAGTTAGGAAAGAGAATCTTATGCAAAATGGTAAGGACAAAACTCGATTTAGTTAAATTTTATTGCAGTGGAATATAAATATAATTGCTTAACAGTGCATTTTAGTGAGGAGAGGTGTAATGAAAATTACACTATAGAAATATTATTCATTAAATGAAATGACTAATAACAAATATTTATATACTTCCATCAAGTAGATTGTGTCACAAAGTTGTGAGGGCAGAAAGTTTGAACATCAATGAAACTAGTAATTTCCTATCTATATATACTACTGAATAATTGTGAAGATATATTCAAGAGAATATGATCTGGACCTATCGATGAATGCTGGTTTAGCATGAAATGTGAATCTTGGATATCATACATGTTTTTTACATGTCTTTGGCCAAATGTTTATTATTACACCTGTTCATAAGGTATTAAAAGGGATAGAAACTGTTTCCTACAATGTGTGAGAGTGGTGTGGTGAAAATTATATTACAGAAATATTATTCACTATCACTGTGGTAGGTTAGTATGCATTCTGCGGTTGTTGATTGAGAAATCTTATTTGATGCTATTATACATTCTTGCTTTAGTATAGATGACAAGAAAACGTATAAATGAAATCTTAGCCATCAAAGAAATCTGAAAAAAATATAGTTTCAAGTGAGAGAAATATGCATGGAAGAATCCCAAGAAATCTTACTGTTAGTGATGCATTCAGAAGTGGTATGAAAGTGCTCTGGAAAATGTATTTAATTGTTTTTTATAAGAATTGTGTCATCATTTTTAATTAACATATTTTAAAACAAATTTATTTTATTATTATTATTGTTTGATTTTGACTTAAATTTAATAAATATATGCATATCTTAGTTACTTGTTAAAATGCATTTCTAAAATAGGATTGTAGAGTGAAATTGTTAAATATTCATTACAATATAGTCTAGTTGAATTTATAGAAATATAAATAAAATAATAAATATCAAATATATTTTTTTAATTCAAAAAAGAGACTATCATGTATTAAAACAGGAATTTTCGCTGTGTATTTCATTTAAAAAAAGCTTTTCGTTTTATTTTACAGTTTTACCTATAATGGAAGCCATATTGGATTTTTGAAGAATTAGTTAAAGATACAATTTTTAAGATAACTTTAATTAGCATTATGCAAAAATATAGTTTTATATTATCAGAAAGATAAAATTTATATAATAAAATAATAAAAAAAGCTCATTATACCTTCAAAATTTCTAAATTTTGATAGAAAATTATTATTATTAACAGGTTATAAATCTTACAATGCATGTAACATGATTTACCTATGACACTTTATTAATACAAAACATCACAAAAATATAAGCATTGATGCTTTTTGTTTTTCCTAGAAATTCCACAATAATTTTTTTGTTGTTGTTGTTGTTTGGGTATAATGAATTAAAGAGAAAATATTTAACTTTATTGCATAGTTGGATTATAATAATGCTTGTTTTATTATTTGTCATATTTTTCATGTTGTAAAAAAAGATTTCATTTTATATTAAAGTAGAATCTTCATAATAAAGTGTTACTGTAACCTTGACGTAAAAGAGTAAACATACGAATAAAAATGCAGGTGTGACTTATCCAACAGAACTATTCATGACTCATCTTCTTCTAAGTCAAGCATCTACACAGAAAGTGTTGATAGAACTGGCATATGTAAACGGGATGGAGGTTGAAGAGATGCATTACCTCTCTCAATTTTAGTTGATAAGTAATGAAGCAGTCTCTCTGGGCAACTATTGCTACGTGATCATCACTTCATTCAGCCAAAAAACTTTCACATCCTTTTTAGGCAGACAGACAACCCTTTTATGAATATTGTGTAAAACTACTGAAAGTACCGCTTGAGTTAAAATACTGGCTAGCATAAAATATTGTATTTTTATTTATATAAAATTCCTTATAGTGCACATACTTGTTATGGCTGTCTGCACAGAAACCATTATTCAACCCTCAGTTTTGAGAAGTCATATTATTGCATTATATTATGACATGTAAATTTAGTGATTGCTCAATCGAATTCTGTTTTTTTATTCACATGAAATGCAGTTTTGAATTTTATGTTGCACTATCCTATATATATTATAATGGTGATTCGAGTGAACCAGAGATATACAAATGTTGAATAAATTTTGATTCCAAATAAGTATTTATATTAGGTATAAGTTGAATGGTTAATAAAATTCAAATAAAAATGATTTAATAATATTAATCAATGTGATGATGATGATGATTTATAACCTATGAGAGACGATTTAAACTATGTACAAGTCTTCCAAAAACTATTTTTAATTTGTTTTTCTAGTTTCAATAATAAAAAGATGAAACTTTGAGGTGCAAACCTGATTAGAAAGTTTATTTTTGGACAACTTATTAATGCCTGATCGTCATTATTTACAAATTATTATCACCATCCCCCATGTTCCCCAATGGATTTCATTATTTCTCAGGGTTGTAGATATTGCTAGCACAATGGATATTAAAAGCGTAATGTTTTGGGTTGAGTTTGATAAGCAAACAGAAACTAAATGGATTAATAAATAAATAAAAACTTAACAATTTATTAGCAGTGAATATATAAAACTGTTGCTTATATGCTTGCAATTATCATTAGATTTACAAAATATTGAAGATAATAAGAAATTTTTCTAAATATTTAAACAATTTCAAACTATGGTTTTCTGCAGATATCGTTCTTTTAATATATTTGGATATCTTTATTAATTCATTCAAAGATGGTAGTTATTCTTTTGGTGCACTGGTGATTAAAGATAGGAAATACAGCAGCATTGCTGATTCTAGATAGGGTATAGTATCGATAGTCTTGGGTCATTCTTATGGCCCGCTCTGCTTCTTTCTTTATGGCATTATTAAAGCAGGCAATGACTGGTTTTAGCAAACTTCACTGTTTGTTTCTGGATCCAGTTGCATTTTTGGGTGTTTTATTGGTATTTTTTTGATGGTTTTCTGTTAGATAAAGTCATCATATTTCCTGTTGAAGTATTGAAAAATACTGGAAAATGGTTAGCAATATATGGTTATCTAAGTTATAATAAAAACCAGGTTTTAATCAGCGATTTCTCTCCTCTACATGAAATCACTGCAATACTGCTTCTTTTGTTGATCCTTCAAATCGATTAAAGTAGACTGGATTAGTCCTAGTCGCTTGTTGTTGTTGTTTTCCAGACAACAGATTCATCATCAGCGGAGTTGCAAGATTTGACATCTGTTTCTTTATAATATGTTTTTTGAAAAACATTGTTTTAATTTCTTTCACAACATGTTGTGGAAACTGATAATTTTACACAGTTTTAAATTGCATTATTATTTTATAATTAAGTGAACAAAACAAAAATAGTTTATTTATTTACATTTCTTAGTGATTAGGAAAAAGGAAAAAATTGAATGATAACTTTTAAAATGTTAGTAAATCCAAAATTTTAATAGCATATTTAGTTTGCCATTTAATTGACTATAAGAATGGATAAGTTGTTGTTTTTTTTAATTTGAATTTCCATTTAGAATGCAAATCCAACAGAGGGATAAACTATTTTATATTTTTATGACATCCACAATTCAAATCCTTGTACTCATCACAACTATTCTTCCTTTACATTGCAATTTATGATTGTATTGTTCTCGCTTAATGCAACATAGCTTACCATTATAAAATAATTAATGATATGATTAAATGTATAATTTTTTTTTTTTAAAATTTTTACACTGTTTTCTCAAGTGACATATACAATATACGCACACATATACTTACAACAGTTTATACATTTAACCATAAATATATGAGTTTTTTATTAAACAATTTTTTCTAATGCAGCTTTGTAAAGTGACTAATTTGACTTGCTACAATATATATATATATGTACATTAGTGATGAAAGGTAACTTTTTTTAGAAATGGAAGCACTCTTTTTTTATATATAATGTTTTTATTTCACTTGCCACAACAATTTTTACGTAGTAGCACCTAATATATATATTACACACATCTACAAAAATCTGAAACTCTCTTATCTGTAAATCAGAGAATATATTATCAATATATTTTTATCTTCCAAATCCTTTTAATATTCTTAAAAGTTTTAACTGTAAATTAAATCTTAGCATTGTTTGAACTTCTTATAATCAACGAGAATGCATTACTCAAATTCATTCTTTGCGTATATAAAAACAATTCACAAATTTTATTAATGAAAAGTAAATACAAAAAAATAAAATCTATTTTTCTGTAATGACAAACTTCAGATCTGGAGACTAGCCCTATACTTATTTGCACTTCCATTATGTTTGTTGGTATTTTCTAAAGTTGTCGAGGAAAAGATTTTGGTGAACGGCTAGATTCTGTAAAAACAAGTTGTTTATTATTTCATTTTTTGTTGCTAAAAGAATTAGTTTTTCTTTCAAAAATAAACTTTCAATTTTAATTGGAACTGGCAGATGAGAAAATATCTATCTTCAAAATCCATCAGCCTAAAAATTAGAAAATGGTTGTAGATGTTTGAATCTGTATCAGAATCTCTTTTTTTTTTGTCTAAAAATTTAATGCCATCTAAATTGAGGATGAAAACATTAAATGAAATTAATTTAAAAATTAACAAAAATAATTCAAATTTTATCATAGAAGAACATGCCATATACCATCTGAAAGGTGATGAAAATAATGATTAACCTATACATAGTTTATTCCATTTTTCTGCAAATTTGAAATGAAGACAAAGAAATGAGAAATATTTAAAATTGTGATTCAGTAGCAGCTAAACAATAAAGACAACTAGTTCCATAAGGTTAATCTTTTTTGGAGATGAACAAATTGAAATGAATTCTCAACGGAATTAGAAACAAAACACACTAGATGTACAAAAACAGTAGAATTTAAATCTTTTAAAATTATTCATGTGATACACATAAAATATAGCTTAACTACTTAGCAATTTTTTGATATTTTCTTTTGTTCCACATGGTGAGAATTTTTTTAAATGCTCAATCTGCACTATTGGGCATTTGAGTATTAAAGCTGCAACATGGAGCATATATTAGATCTACTGCATCTGTTCACATTTATATCAATCCGCTGATAACTGGAGATTAAAGTTATTGGGAGATTGATACGAATGTCAACAGGTGCACTAGGTCTAATACATGCTTCGTGTTGCAGGACTAAAAAGAAGTAAAAAAAATAGTAAAACTTACATTAACAAAAAACTTTTAAGAACGACATTTAAAATAAAATTTCAACATTAATTTATCTTCCAAAAAAAAATAAAAATGCGACTTTCACAAATATGTACGACTTTCAACATTAACCAAAAAAAAAAGTGATTTGAAAAAAATGTGACTTTAAAAAACTAATAACTTTTAAGAATGAGATTTAAAATAAAAAATAAAATGCGATATTACAATAATGACACCATTAATTAAAAAAGCACTAAATGATTTGATTTTTAATTAATTTGGATAAAAATACATTAACTATATTCCTGCAATATTTGCCATGTAATATATAACAGGAATTTACACATTAAAACCAAATATTTTGTAGAAACTATTACCACAGGAAATGGAGATCTGCAGTAAAAATTTTCGCTCCGAAAACCACGTGATGGCAGAGTATGCTGCGATTTTCATAAAACTGCTAATAAACATCATTTTTTTTATAAAGAAATTAAACCCAAAGTACAAAAAGAAAAAAATACATATTAATTATTACACGTTTATTACATTTTTATATAAAACATTTGTCTGTTTCCCCACATAAGCCACCAAACATCCACGTCCCCGTGTGAAAGCCGATTTTAGTGTTGCAACCTTGGACATTAATGAAAAATATGACAAATAATTGAAAATGTTGAAGTATTACAAAAAAAAAAAAAAGGAAAAAAAAATCTTGTTGATTAAAAAAAAACGTATTCACAATGAAAAATACAATAAATAACTTTAAATGTGGAAGTATTACGGGGGGGGGAGTTTGCATTGAAAATTTTTTTTATATAAAACATTCTTCTGTTTCCTACATAATCCACCAAAACATCCACGTCACCTTGCGAATGCCGATTTTAGTGTAGCAACCTCAGACAATGAAAAATACGACAAGTAACTGAAAATGTTGAAGTATTACAAAAAAAAAGATCGCGTTGAAAAAAAAAATATCTTGTTGATTAAAAAAAAACAACATGTTTTCACGATGAAAAATGAAAAATACAATAAATAACTGAAAATGTCGAAGTATTACAAAAAAAAAAGTTCGCGTTGGGAAAAAAAAACTTGTTGATTAAAAAAAACACGTTTTCGAGTAAGGGATTATTTTCTTTCAATTTCACGTCATTGCGACATTACTCATTTATTGTGGGTGTGAAAAGGCCTCCTATCTCCTCTACATTGCAGTTTTAGTACTCAAGTAGCCACTATTCTATAAAATCTATTTTATACTAAGCTGATTAAATTGGATTTGATTCTTTTTAAATTTAATCTTATAATCGGAAAATATTTTTTAAAAAATCATGTGACATTTTTAAATATTTGAAATCTGACTTCTAGTTCAAACAATGCATCATACACATCATCAACAATGTTCCCTCTATTTTTTATTAAATATAGTGCACATTTTTTATTCAATCAAAATAATTTGTGCACCATTTGAAATAATACTTAAATTGATTTTACAGTCAATTATATAAGTAAAAATTTGTAATAAAAATTATGAAGATTTAAAATTTTAATTCTAAAAAAGTTTATTTGAATATTATCATCATATAAATCTTTATACATATATGTAGTTATTACATTCTATAGAACGCTAAAAATGTTTATAAAAATATAATAATTGGATGTTTTAAAAAATTAATACATACAATATTACATTTTTTCTATCTTTACAATTTAACCATTCCGAATATTCACTATCTAGATTTGTGATGTTTCCATCGCTTTGATATGATTTTACTCTCATCAACATATCCAAATGATTTCTTTGTTTATTTTTTATTAAATTCATCAAACTGAAACTTCATTCACAATCAGTACTAGTTGCCCAAAACGTTCCACCAATATCCAGTAATTTTGAAATGTTCCGAAACTGTTTATTTTCCAATGAAAATGATACCATATCACAAAAATAGTTATCGATGTTCATTTAATTTTTTTTCATGGTGAATTAAAATCATAATATTGTCTTATTACAGATGATTTATTGCTTAAAATGGTTTTGTTTTCAGCAAAGAGACTCAACTTCTGCAATGCCCTAATTAAAATGACAAGTACGAAACGCTGTTAAGTCTTTCTTCCAAATGAAAACCGCAATTTTATAAATGTTGACAGAGAACTTATGTCAACGTCGATATTGTTTTCCCGAGCTTTATTAAGAATAATTTTTACTTCACTGCTTCATGGAACATTAGTTTGTTTGAGATATTGTTTTCTAAATTTATTAATTTTTCCATGAACAAATTGAAATGCATCAAGTGGTGTTAAATGATGGTGGTGAAAAATTTTACACGATGCAGTAAGTTCTAAAATTCCATTCAAAATTCCCATGTTTGCTTGAAATTCAACATTTTCTAATTTCTTTAACAAAATTTTAAAACGGGATGACCCACATATCTACTTTAAAATATTCAATCAAAGAAACATAATTTCTAAGTATTGCTTTATGTGGCAATATGTCTAGGTAACTACCTAAGTTCATTTAAAGGTTTAAAAGCAATAGTTTCATTTTAGGAAACTTCAGCAATATCTTGGAAATTATTTTTTTTTTAATTTTGCTGCTATGCCATTACCAACATCATGGTTGCACCATCAGAAGTAAACATAGCCATATTTTGTAAATCAATAATATTGTTTGTATAAAATTCATCTGTTGCTGTTACGATTGAAGTTTTGTTACAAGTTTTCAACTGATTTATTACACCAAAAATAGTTTTGCATTGGTTAGAATTTTTGCATCTGAATTTCAAATATAAAATTAAGCATTTGGTAATATTAATATCAGTACTTTAATCAATAATCAGGGTGGGAGTGTGTTTATTTCTTCCATCATTTTTTTTTTTTACAATATTTCCCAAAGTGTAAAGGTATAATTTTTACTGCACCAGCTTTCCAGAACTTTTATATATTTTGCTATGTATTCATTAATATCTTGGATGGAAAGTAAAGAAATATTCATTTTAACTGTTAATAATACATTATCAATTAAAATTTTGACTTCTTCAGAATTGCCTTTTGTTTCATTAAATAAATGTAATATTCCTGTTACTGTTAATGAAGGATTTTTATTTTTTGATTTTTATACGCTGCCCAAATGTGATTTGCTGAATAAGTGATGTTTTAAAAAATCTCATTTCCGAATGTCATTCCACTTTGCTCCAGTTATGAAATCATTTGTCCCTGACAATCATGACAGATTGCACCACTTACCTTGCAGAATGTAAATATTTCTTGTAACGGAATTCTTAATTTACTATTACTTTTTGGAGAATTTATTCTACAATTTCATTGAGCCATTCGATTTTATACTCACTTGCTGTTTTCTTTGTTTTCAAACTTTTTGCCAAGGCCATAGTTGCAAATAAATCAAGTCAAAAAAATAAATTTAACAAATTAGTTTAAATAGTATAGTATATAATATAATATAAATTGATTATATATAGTAATGGTATAGTTTTTTTTAACAAAACTGCATAACTATAATGCCTTATTGATAATGATAAAAGTAAATAAAAATGAAAATTTTATTGTCATACAATATATAAAGGAAGAGAAAAGCATCCATGTTAAATGAATGATGACACACTGGAGAAAACTGCATTCAGGGCATGTGATAGCAGATCGTTCCAAGGTCAAGGGTTGGGGTAAAGATATATGTTAAATGCAGTATGATTGTCAATGGGGCAGTAGAGAGATCTTTCTTTTTTAATTGTACACATCTGTGTGCGCTAATTCTTTAAGCACTGTGTGTACACGAGTGCGTTCTTAGATGGAACATTGATCATATCATCAACAAAGTTAATGTAAACACTCTCAGAAAATGAATAAAATGATTTTTATTTTACACTTGTTTTTTTTTATAACCATTTTTGTGGCAATTTTGTTTAGATATCATAATTTTACATTTTGCACCATTTTGGGCCCTATTTTCTTATATGCTTATTTTATAGTAAATTCCAAACTTAATCTATATGTAAATTTTTAATTTAAAAAAATAATCAGCATTTGGCAGTTTTTTAGCAAAAAATATCAAATTTCGGTTGCCATATATGGTATTACAAAGAGCTGATTGTCCATTCCCATTTACCTTATATGGTGCATAAAAGCACTGACTTAATTTCTGTCATTGTTGATTGGGAGTTTCTACTTGTCAATGTCAGAAATCACACAAAATGTTTTATGCTTTTGTAATGGATTTTGAATGTAAATAAATATATTTTCCATAATTATTTACATCTATAATTAATTTTTTACAATACTATACCTAAATATAGACTTTTGGGAAAATATTTAATTTTTAGAAGAAAAATAATTAAGAGGTAACACTCAACTGCTATTTCCATATGAATGACATTCGATGATAACCAGCAAAACATCACTATTTTTCGTACTTATTTACATATAGATATTTGTCATTCACACTATTGATTAATAATGTGGCTATATTTAGATTTTTATTTAAAATATTCAATTTTAGAAGAAAATATAACAGAAATGAATACTCAGTATGAAAAGAAATCAATAGTGACTACAATGTATTTGGTTGAAAAATAATTTTTTTTTTTCTTTAAGGAATTTTGTTTATGTGTTTTTTTTTTTTTTTTGTTTTTTTGTGGTGGTGGTTGTTTTGTTTATTTTTAGTTAAAGTAAATAAATTAATTTAGAAAGAAAAAAAAAAATTTTAAGGTTCTATTTTTAAATGAAAACAATCAAAGTTTTACTCAATCTGATGAATAAGAAATCCCACCCAGGAAAATGTGAATGAATGAAGGCATATTTTTCATTTTAAAATAATTAGAATATTGGAAAAACTTTAACACTGTGTTTATTCCAACAGATAATAACATAATAAATAATATTGTTTTCTTTTATTATATTACTGTCAAGTTTATTTTCTTATTTCTAAGAATAAAAGATGAATGAATAAATTGCAAGTTTATATGTGTATTTCTTTTTTGTTTTAAATAATAGTCAATCAACTAGTATGTAAAACTAATCAAAAACATTTTATGAACAAACAAAAAAAAATATTTTATTTATACCAAAATGTTTGTGTGAAAATAAGACCAGAAGAAATGTAAATTTCCAGAATGCTTTTACTTCTGTGTCAAACAATGCAGTATCTTTTTGATCTAAGCTGACTGTCCATAGCATACTGACCTCTTCAGATTTTTTGTCAAATAGAGCATCAATAAATAATTATGAGAAGAATTATTAAAAAACCAGAGATGATTATTACTTAAGATAATGTTAATACAGTGGGTTAAACTAGGATATAATGACACTCTTTTAAAATAAATGAAATGCTTCCTAATGATGGGAGAGCAAGTTACTTAATTGTATAGCGTAACTGTTAGCTTTCAGTAGAAATCAGATGTATTTCAAGACATTCCGCTTTTTCTATTTGCAAAATGTGTGTATATATATATATGTATTGTAACGATATATAAATATGTCGTTACATTAATTTAAAATAAAATCTTAAAGTTCGCAAATAAAAATAAAATCTATTAAAGAAAAAAAACTAAACGCTAAAATTAAAATGTTTGTTAAACGTATATATTCGCACAGATTCAAAACTTTAAAAATATTTTTTTAAAAAAAAAAAAATAAATAAATAAATAAATAAATAAATAAGTATTTGAACGTACTTTTTTATAAAAAAAGTACAAGACTTAAAGATAAAATATTTTTGTAAATGGAAATGATTGTTTATTAATTATCCAAAAGCTGTGTAATTAAAAAGTCAGATCAAAATTAGATAAGGAATAAAGAATTAGCTTGTCCAATATAAAAGCAGCAAATTAAGGCCCAGACCAAAAATGGAACAGTGACGTCTTTGTTCATGGAATCCATAGAAGGACTATAAAAAGAAAAATATTTAGTTCCAGAGGGTTTTTTCGAACTTGATTTGGGGAGACGAGCTTCAAGACGCACTTGTCGTTCACTCTCAATTATTTAAAAAAAAAGGAAAAGACTGTGATACCAGAATGGAACCAGCTAATGCCACCTCCAGAACATTATTTTCCAATGGAGACGTCGTGGGAATTAAAAAACAGGAACCTGGACTTTTCTGCCGTAAGCTATATTGACATGAACTCTAAATTTAAAAATAATTCAGAACTTTCGTTCAAGGTTATGAATTTCTATCTGACTTTTAAGTTTAAAATCAATTGATAATGTTTAAAATTTTATATGTTTTGCTTTGGAAAAAAAAAATCATTTCCATTTTATTATTTTTTTATTTGTATTAATACTTATCGTATAAATTATTTAAATGCATGAAATTTAAAGTTGGGTATAGACGTTGTATAGATTCGTTAGCGGTTAATTATGTTGCTGTTTCATAGTCGATTGGAATATATAGGTCATCATGTCACTGCGGTGTCTTATGATGAACACCATTGGGTTTTTTTGTATTCCCTATGCAATTGACATTATCGATGACTTTGTATTTTGATCGGTTATGTTTATTTTGGAATGTTTTTAACTGTGGAATCTGTGCAGCTGATCTATACGCAACATTTTAAAACAAATTTTATAAAATTCATCTGTGCGAATATAATAAATGTTAAATTTAAGTCGGGCGTGAATGGCTATATAGTTTTGTAAAGTTATATTAAGGGAGGGTAATCTTAGGTTATTCGTTCGTAGTTGAATTGGCTCAATGGTTTGGATATATTTGTGTAATTAGTAGATGTAGTATGAGATCCGCTACGGGCAGGATTGAATATATACGCCACACACCTTCTGTTTGCCTATGGATGGGTTTGTAAGACGGCAAAGGACCGCAATCCATTCCTATGGAGTTTCATGTTTATTGTTCTACTCGCCAACAGATGTCGCATTCCTGTTGGTGGAGAGACAATGTCTTCTCTAACTCTACTTACTGTTCAGACGTACATTCCTGACAGTATAGTATTTTGTGTTGTCGTATTTTCATGCTACATTGAATGCATAAATGTATCGGATGGATTGATGCCAGTTTAGCTGCGAACTTTTTGGCCTAAGGTTAAATAAGGGATAGAATCTTTTCTTTTCAAATACAATCTATATAGTCTATTCATACTCGACTCACTAAATAAATATTAAACTCATTATTGAAATCTATTTAAATGTAAAATTATAGATTAATATAAACATCTAAAATGTTAAACTTATTCCTCAAATTAGAATGATTTTATATGTGCGTAAATAAATATTTTTATGTGTTAATTTATGGCAGTGGCTTTTATTTTTTTTATATTTGAGATATAAAGTTATATTTTATAATCTCTGCTGTTCCACTGAGCTAATGACTTGGGCTAACGATCTAAATATTTAAATAAAATGGAATCTTAACAGCGCGTATCTGCCTACTCTATAAATTTTTCTAGGTTTAAATGCCTAGATGACGCCCTGTAGAGCAGATATCGTAGTTTGCGGTTAGATTCGATCTTCACTTGTTTTTCTATCGTTACAGTATATTATATATATATGCAATATAATGTTAATATAATTCAATGTAAAACCAACAAAATATCATATATTACTCCAATTAGAGAAGTAGAATAATTATATTCAGTTGTTAGATTGTTTTAAATAATCTAATGATCAATATAGTATTTAAATTTAAGGGTGTAGTACAAATTGACATGTATTTATTTATGATAAGTTTTATCAATTCAGTTATTTCTGAAAATGTCAAGATTTTTATTAGAAAGTTAAAAATAAAACAAAAATTTATTTTTTTATTAAAACTTATGACAAAATTAGTATATAAAAATAATCAAAAATATTTTATAAATAAGCAGAAAATCAAATCATATTCATTTATATCAAAATGTTTATGTGAAAATGAGACCAGGAGGAATGTAAATTTCCAGAATACATTTCTTTCTGTGTCAAACAATGTAGTATTTATTTAATCTAAACTGACTGTCCATAACATACTGACTTCTTCCTATTATTTCCCAAATAAAACATCAATAAAAGCATTATGGGAAGCATCATATTCAAAATACCAGAGACCATTATCACTTATAATGTCAATACAGTGTTTTAAACCTGCAGTACTATGACACTCTTTTGAAATAAACAAGGTGTAACTTATCTTTGAATAGAAATTAACTATTATAATTCAAAACATTCCACATTTTCTATTAGCAAAATGTGTATATTTACTAAGGCAATAAACCTCAAGAGTGTGCGCTTGAAAATGCAAAGGTAGGGACCTCTACAGGTCTTAACCACAAGCTTACGCTTTGGAAGAAAAGAGGGGAACCCTTCTTTACTTCAACCTACTTTCTATATAAATAGATGAAGCTGAAGCGGTTAGATCTTAGAGCGTGAAGCTATTCTATACTTCACTGATTAAGTCCATGATTCCTATTACACATTAGTACTCTAAGATCTTATTGCTTCAGCTTCACCTATTTATATAGAAAATAGGTTGAAGTAAAGAAGTGTTCCCCTCTTTTCTTCCAAAGTGTAAGCTTGTGGTTAAGACCTGTAGAGGGCACTACCTTCGCATTTTTAAGCGCACACTCTTGAGGTTTATTGCCTTAGTAAATATTACTTACGTAATCAATGTGCGTTAAATAAATTTATAATTACAACTTTAAAATGTGTATATATAAAGTAGATCTAGTGTCTGAAATCCTAGCTCCTCACTGAGGTGAGCTATAAGCTCGAAATCAATTGGTCTGGGGATGAGGATTTTCCAATAGAGATTTTGAATTCTTTCTCTTTCAACATTTATAATTAAAGCTTGCTAGTAGCTAGTGGTAAGCTCCATCTAGTGAAGATTTTATTACAAGCTTAAAAGCAAGTTACACATTTTGTGTCTTGTTTTATTAATTATTAAAAGTACAGTATATATATAAAATGATAATATAATAATTAGATGTAAAATTAACAAAATATTATATGACTGCTACACATTACTACAATTAGAGAAGTAGAATAATTAAAATAGGCAAAAGTCTCCATACAGTAGTGTCACTCAGTGCAAGCCAGAGTAATCAATGGATGCCAGAAGGCTTGTGCATAAAGTCCCTATCTAGTGCGTACTTATCCAATATCCCCAGACTAGTTTCTAGCTTGTGGCTTTCATCAGTGAGGAGCCTTCTGGCATCCATTGATTACTCTGGCTTGCACTGAGAGGTATGGAGAGTTTTGCCTGTTTTAATAACAGTTATGAGCAAGCATAAGAAATGGTGATCATGTGATGCTAAGTAGAATAATTACATTCAACTGTTAGATTTCTTAAAATAATCTAATTATTAATATAGTATTTAAATGTAAGTATAGTATAAATTGACATTTATTCATTTATGATAAGTTTAACACTTCAGTTACCTCTGAAAAGTCAAAAATGAAACAAAAATGTATTTTTTTAATTCAAACTTATGACAAAATGAGTTGTTTGGGAGGGAGAAATTAAAACTTTTAAAGTGTTGTTAATGATAATAATAATAGTAATAAATAAAAAGGAACAGCAGAAAAACTAGTATTGTTTCGATGATAATTTAAAACTTTAATGTTTCAAACCCCAAAACTATCTTCAATATACTTTGCTTCTGAAATAAAAAATTACACCTTAAGCAACAAAACAAGGTAAGTTATTTAATACATTTTTGTTGAAATCCCTGCTTATACAAATATTTTCTCATATGATAACTGTTTACTTTAACTATAAAATCAATTTAAGATGACTGACATACTGCCACATAGTAGAATGCTTGGCACCAATGATGATTTAGCAACATTTCCAGTGTTAACAGATAAAAATTCCTATGCTAACTAGCAAAAAATAATTTAAATATTTCAATCATAAAGCAGACCAGTCATTTCAGAAAATTAACAACAAACGACTAAAAAAAAGAAAAGAAAAGACCTTTAGAATGCAATTAGTGAATCCTAACCCACCCCTACCCCTATGGCATGGACAACTGAAAGACTTGAAGCTATTGGACAGTAGTTCAGCAACACAATCCCAAAGGGGTTGTTTACCACATTCAAAAGATTATTCTCTCCAAGATCCATAGTTTTATCAGCCACAGACACACACCGTTCACTCTATCACTTTTCTAGAGCATTGCGGCATGAAGCCCTCACTCTGCGTGATTTATGGGATACAGTACTTTGGAAAGCATATCCAAAATACATTGCAGTTGTTTTTCTTGAGGCCAGCCAAAGAGATCATTTTAAAGTAAAGATTAAAACTCTATGTGACTCTGCTCTTGTCATAATAGATGAAAATTATCAGTTACATAACTGGAATCCTCAAAAATGTTGTATCTTGGATACATCACCCAGGACTTCCATAAAAATAATGGAGCTATTTGGAAATTTAATCTCAATACAGCCTATACCTAAGAGATATTTCAGTATCAATATATAGCAATAATTATGAATTCAAAATAATGTTAAACAGATATTGACCCCAACAACATACCTACTCAGATTGCTGACCAAGAGGCTACACTGTCTCTACACTAGAGGTTTCCCAGTGCTACACTTGTAGACATGGTTACCTTGACATCCACTGTTCAATGCATACCATGCAACTATGATGGTAAGCAAATGAAACAGTGCATACACGATCAAAACAAAAATAGATATGATAACATTTCCAGTATTAATTCACAACAAGCTGATGATTTTTATTTTGACCAGGCTCCTGCAACCCCTTCATTAGTGATGAAACAGTGCCAATTGAACTGACAATAGGCTGATGAGACTATACAGACAAACTGCTACAAACTATTGTTAAACAACTATAAATTATGACACAAGGCCAACAGACCACATGTTTATTAAACAATCTGCTTAAATATACTTAACCGACAGTGACATAGAATTACAGTTAACCGAGATAGTAAAACAACCCATAACCAATAAGGTAACTCCTACTATTATAAACAAAACCTTCACACAAATAATGGACAACATAACACTAGGCTCTCACCTATAGAAAATCCGTATCCAGAAGGCAAAAAAAAAACCTGGACCACAGCCAAGTAGAAGTCATGAGTCGAAAAAGGCTAAGGTGCTTGAGCTTGAACTTTGTTCAACTATACAGAACAACATGGCTACTGATGACTTTAAGCCCTCTGGGTATAAAAATACTCAAGATAAGGTAGAGCCTCATTTACTCCCTAAAATATCACCAATGCAATTCACAAAAAGAAGGCTCATCTACTGGCCAAGTGACAGTCATGTTTAAAATAATTTTGGGTTCAGTTAGAGAACAAAAGAAATATGCTCCTATTGCTGTTCAAATTGATATTCAAGCTGATTTTGATGGTGTCCTAATCAACACCTTAATTGAAATGTTTGCAGACACATCAATTCCTTGTGCCATGCTATATTTGCTTATAAATCTATTGCTGAGCAATGAAGAACATAATACACTTAATGGTAATTGCTCACCTTTATTCACCCCCACTCAATCCATTCCACAAGGATTACCACTTAGTTCTCTACTATTCATGGTGTACATCAACCCATTATTGATCAAAATCCAAAAAGAAATTTCAGCTATTCAAATTTCACATACTGATCAATATATATCATGCATAGCATCTATAGATTACATTATTGTCTTCCTTGCCTCAGACAAAACAATTGCCAACTTTACAGAGAATACTAGAAATATACCCATCGAACTACAAGCTTAAGTTCAATCCAGACAAAACTGACACCTGGTCTATCTACACTGGATAGCCTCACACAAATCTACTATAGCAAACCACCTGCATTCCTTGTTTTTTCTTTTTTATGGCAGCTAATGGAATAAGACAAACACAAAATAAATTGAAGAGCGATGGAGAGCAAATCATTATCTCCCTTTTTGAATTCTACCTCTTTATATTTTCAAAACTATGCATTATTAATCAACTATCACAAAGATAACTTATTACTCACCAGTTATTAAGTTTACCAAATTATTTACTCAGTATATTCACTTTAGAGCAAGACAGTGTCCATATCCATAAAACAGGAAAGTTGCTCATTTATACAAATGGACTAGGTCTTCATGACATTCATTTATTTCATGTACAAAAAAGCATCATTCTATTAACAACTCACCATAAGACATTTCCCAATACTACATTGTTTACTAAAGATAACACTCACTGATAGACCTTCTCCCTTATATGGATACCTATCATCATTCATACATCCATTCCAGAGTATGTCCACTCAAATATCTTTACAAAACATAAGCCAATACACCTACCGAACAGCTACCGATACATCTCAGCCAACTGTTTAATACCTTCAATCCGAAAGTAGCAATAAACAATGCTCAATTGCTTCATAAATTCAAAAAATGATTACTTAAGCCCAAGTTCTTTCATTTTCTTCTCAGGCTCAATCTTCATGCACCACCAACCATGCATTTTTTCGGGTACCAAAAATTGTATACAAACAATCCTCCCTCTGCTGCCTATGCCACACTGAAGAGGAAACACAGCAACACTTCTTCTATACCTGCTCAGCTTTAACATACATCCTCAACATAGTGCTAAACACATACAGGAAAGAAACATCATCCTCCATAGCATCATTGATGCTTACCACAGATATACAACACATTTGTGCTATATGCATTCTGGTGCACCTGCTGCACATTCTGTTTTTGCAACAGCATCAGATGTCACCTATTCACATTCTACAACACACTTAAACTGCTTATGGCTAAGATGGAAAAATGGCCTCTCCAAACATACTTGCTGCCACATAGTTACTCATAAAGCAGTGCCCCAATCTATAACTTTTGATTATAATTCCAATATATGTAAGTATGGAATCTAATGTTGCTGAAGAAACTATCTGTTACCATTAAGGCCTTTCTGGGCTACTTATACCACCTGTGCATCTTCCAATTAATTTGTCCAGACATGTAACTTAAGGAACTTTGCAATTGTCTTGTTGTGTGACTTCATTTCCATGAACTTACAGCTGAAGATTTTTGTCTCCTAAACAAAATACCATATGTATATAGAATCTACTGTGTAATATTAATATCATCTATGTTCTTTAATACTTTTACAATGCTTTTTTTACAACCTAATATAACAGTTTCGAGGGCAATCTTCTTCAGAACATCTACTTTATATCCAAATCTTAACTCTAATCTAAAATCTAATGTAAGCATTAGTATTGAATCAAGTTATCTTTGAAACCTAATAATGATGATGCTAATAATAATAATAACATTCCAGATTTTAATTATTAAAATAATAAATTAAAAATGTCAATTTTTTAAAAAAAAAAACACTATTGCAGAAAATATATCGTGATGGATTTGCAATAATAGATTAAAATAGTGACAGTTTCATAAATGATGAATCTATATTTTTTATATATTCTGAGTTTAGGACCAATCAGAAAAGACAATTATGATTATTAGATAAGATTATTTATTATTGAAAAAGATAATTTTATTTAGGCAATTAACATTAACTGTAATTTTTGTAAAATATATATATAATTACTATGATATGTATTGTATTTTATATACACATGCTAACAAGAACAATCGGAAAATTTTATACTAATTTTAATAAAATTACAAATGATGCACCAAAAGCATGGATGAGTTTTCCATACATCCCTAGAATTGCAAAAAAAAAGTAAGAAATATGTGTGCTGATGCTTATAAATTTGGCTTTAGATCTCCATCATTAAACAACTTATTTACATGTAGTGCATCATCTTGTAGTTCTCTGTATTACAGTAAATCTCGGCAAATAAATCTATGAGGTTTGCCCAACATACATAGTTATACAACAGAGCAAAACAGAATAATGAATATAAATCGATGCCCCTCGATCGTGAGCTCACTAAGGGTCATACTTTTAATCCCACTAATGTGAAAGACAATTTGTGCTGAGAGAGGTCATGGGAAAAGAAAATATGAGGCTTGGGCAATTGCAAAGGATTCAAATGCAATCAACAGAAAAGATTCGTGTATTCCATTGTCAATAAAATGGAACATTTAAATGCCACATTTACATATTAAGGCCTCATTTAATTATAAATTATGTCCATCCATATATGGGCATAATCTTCAACTGTTGAATTAATACAGCTCTTATTCTGGCAATGGTCTGTTGAAAATATGCTTACTGCATTATAAAAGTCTTGAATTTTAACTTTCACCTTTTGGTAATACTCGTTAACAAGTTTATAAGAATTATATTAAGTAACGAAAAGAGAATTAAATATTTAGAATTACATATACATTTTGTAAATATAAGAATTGTACTTTTTTATATCTCGTGTCTGGAAAAATTGAGTATTCATTTATAATTTATCTTTAAAGCACATGTGCATTGGCTTAATCGCTAATATTACTATTACATAAAAAACATAGCGCTATATAAAATAATATCTCATTATACAGTGTTTTTGTAAATAATCATTTTTATGTCTTTATCATTTTATTTTTTCTAGTCTCTTGAAAAATAATAAATCAGTAGATATTGTATATTACAAACACAGAACTTATTATTTCTTATACTATTAGCTCTTCCCTTTCATTTTTTTTATGGATTAAATGAAAATTTGGAAACAATGACAGTGATCATAATACTTTATTATGGTTGCTTAAGCTCATTTTACCCCATAGTTTTATTGTTGATCAGGTTTATTATAGTCTGCTGCTGTTATTGTTCTGTTATGTTAACTCTGTAGTATTATAATTTCTTAAATAAAGAAAGCAGAAAAGATAGTGAATTTAAAGTTGTATCAAACTTTGCTGATAGTCATGAAATGCTAATGAATGCAAAATGTTCCCAAGAATAATTACATCATATCTTTCAAGTTCATATCATGTATATAGCATGATGATAACTATGGTGGAATTATTTTATATTTTGGGAGATCAAACTTTGCTAAAAACAAAGGTCTGCTATTATTTTTTTTAATACATAATACCTTAAGATTTTTTTAGGATATGAAACATTGAACCATGACTTTAAGATCTTGTCATTTATGTTTTAATATTTGTAAAATGAAAATTGTTATAAATGAAAATGTAAAATCTCTGCAAATATTCAAAAACCATACATTATGATAATAAAATTATATCTACAGACATTTTGCAAATAATAGGTATACAAGGTTTTGAATTACAGTATATGAGTCATACTTTACCATTTTTTTTTCTTCCAATGAATAATAATCATTAAGTTCTTTTTATCTATAATTTTTAATAGTTTCTCAGCAGTATAATATATATATTGAGTTCTGAATCCTCATGGAAAAAATAACTCAAATAATGTTTGTATTATTTTTATGATATTTATTGCTTTTTAACTGTTTTTTTAAATATATAATAAAATATTTAATGAGTTATAAATAGTTGGATAAATTTTAAATGTCTTCTGGATATTTTTTTTTAATGCAATAGGAAAGAAAAAAATTTGTTTTATGTTTTTTTTTTAAATAATAAGAATAAATCTAATATTTATTCTTTTAGTTAGCATTTTTTAAATGCTGTTAAGTAAAAAATAATCTTTATATATTTTTTTTTATTTAATTATAAATATTCTTTTTGATGTTTAATAAAATCCACAATGAAATAAATTTAATTTTTTACCAATAATAAATAAATTTTGCTCGTGGGTTTACAATATTTTTTTAATCAGCATTTTTAATATTTAGTGAGCATTAATTGTTTAATTTATAGATATTTTAAAAATGCCTTTTTAATTATGAAAAGTTTTTTTTTTTAATGAAATCATATTCTTGTTTTAAAAGTTTATCAATGTGATAGTAAAGAAAAGTGCTTTCATCTTAATATGTCTAATTTATAGTAATTTCAGTAGTTATTATTTAACTTGTTTGATAAGTTTTTTAAAGTTCTCTTAATTTTAAAATAAATGTATATTTTTAAAAAATGGATTTCTTATTTTAGTAAAGGAACACATCATTGTTACAGCTAACCTCTATATAATTAATTATTTAACAAACTTTCTTTTTAATTAAACTGACGTTTCCAACTTTTTTTTTAATTTTAAAAGAAGTATATATCTTGGAAGTTTTTTCCATTATAGCATAATCACATTAATTCATTTTACAATTTTGAAAGTATTTTTAAATAGATATATATTTTAATGTTTGACAAATTAACAACCTTTAAGGTTAAGAGGGGAAAAATCAATTGTTAATTTGCGAATTTTTTTTTTAATGATATGTATTTTAATTTTTTCTTTCACTATCGGGTTTTCTAATGATGATATTCTTGTTCGCATGTGCTGTCCTCTAGGAGAAATATAAGGAAACTTATAAAAGCTTAATTTTTAACTGCATAATCAAAATTTATATACTATATTATATATTATTTTTTTCGTGTAATCTTCTCTCTCATCTGACAGAAGTATTAAATCTATTCCTTGTTTAATGCCTTTGATATATCAGCGCACTTTATATGTGTATATGTATTATGAATGTATTTTTTTCTTGATGGATTTAAAATATAAAACGAAAGGTCCAAGGCCATGTCAAAATGAAACATTGTAATGGTTGGTTGATGACATTCTTGATATGTTACTTGTCATTTTTTTCGTGTTTTCATAAAAGTAAGCAATTCAACCCTCTATAATTTAAAAGTTTGTCAATCATTATAGTTGATTTTTAGAAAAGAGCTTTTCTTAGAGATTCACATGACAAAATAAATAAAAATATGATCACATTACTAAAGAAGAGAAAATTGTTTCCTTTTGTCATTTATCTTTCTAAAATGAATGTTGTTATAAAGGGAAGGAAAAAAAATTGCTTACGTAGTGTCATTGACCTTTCAATTTATAATATTTGTTTGGTTTTTAATAATACCAGATTTCTCTTTTGTGCACATTTGATGTTCTTGAGAAGCATTTTTATTGATTATTTAAATACTATTTCACTTTTGAATAAATTTATTAATGCTTTGAAGATTACAGCTGTCAATCAACCATTTTACTGTCATTATCTTCTATGAAATGTAGTATAATTTTTTTAGGATTTCTTTTTTCCAGTCAATATACTTTTGAAACAGTATTCAATACATAAATTATGAATAGTTGATTTTAAATATAAAAAAATCTGACTTAAAATAAGGTATTTTGGAATGCCGCTATTTGTTTTTATAAATTGAAATTGGATTCAGCAAAATCTTTTTATTAGTTAATGCCAGATTTAAGCAAAGAAGTCTCATTCTGATTCTTCTCTTATATGTGTGTGTTAAATATCTATCCAAAGACAGGCAGAATAATTAGATAACAAATATAATCAAGTGATAAGATTTGATTGGGTGCATTGGTTGTCATTTTTTAATACAATATATGTTGGGAATCTCAGTTTTAGAATACACATTAATCTTTAAGAGCCCTTTATCATATTAGATTTTTTTTTTTTTAATGTTCCAACAACAATTTTGTGATAGCATCCTAATTTTTAGAATATTTTTTATTTTTTGGTATCTGATCCAGCATTTGTGTGTAGTTTGGATGAACATTAACAAGAAGAAGAAAAAGTGGTGGCAATAGAGCTTAAATGTTATGGCCTACTTTACTCATGCTGATGTAAATTTATTTTGAAGACATAAATAATAATGATAAAGACATACATTTGTGTAGACACTCTGTCACATATATATTATACAGTAGTTTCAAAATTGAGTTGTTTTTTTTTACTTACATGATTTTTACTTTAAGATTTATTAAAATATCGCTTTTAAAGCTTTTTGTAAAAACTTTTTTTTTTTAATCCAACGTAATGATTTGTTGATTATCTCTGACTAGTCAGATAAAATGATGAACAAAATCTATTCCACTTTCCTCATCTGTTTTATAGATGAACACATCACTTATCTACTTAGTACCTGTTTGCCAGATTTTTCATTAGAATCAGAGATAACTTGTAAACTGAAAATAATTCATAAAAATTTGGATGTTCTTAGCTGTAATATAATGTGGAGATACTTCTAATAATTAAAGTCGGAAATTATAGATTGTTAAAAACATCTGTGATTTGGCTAATCTTGAGCATACTAAACTATTGCCAACTGCATAATCTTAATTGTTTGTTAATTTTCATTGTAATCACAACTTTTTTGTATCCAATCACTATTCTCTTTTGTTACAACATACTGTAGTTTTTTTTCCCAACTCATAGTTTTATTTATATCATCATTGACCACATTTCTTTTTATTGCTATTTCTTTTCAAATTATTTCATTTTCTACTTTATATAAAATTGGGGGGGGGGGATATTCCGTCTTTGTGAAAGTTATTTTAGTTATATATTTTTATCTTTTTTTATTTTTATTTTCACCTTATGTCTCATTACTCTCTGTTTGGGAGTCTTATATATATGACAAAATGTTTACCAGGTTAGTAAGTCATAAATCATGTAAAAATCACTAATATTATATAGGTAAATGTTTAACCTGCCTTTAAAAGCTCACTATTACTCTTGAAGAAACATTAAAAGAGTATGCAGTATTCATCAGGATCGCTTATTTCTTTATGATGAGTATTTGACCAACTTTTTTTTTCCTGGTTTAGCATCTAGCTAAGAATAGCTAGATACACACTTATTATTTAATCGCTAGTATATATATATGAAGCTGGGTGTTACTATCTTAAAATAATTTGTTTTTTTTTCTTCGCATATTTTCAAGTTTACTTAGTCCAGATTTGAATCCTGATACAGACATGAGAAGTGAATAAGAAATATGTCATTATTTAAGTATGTATGTATGTACATACATGTGCTCACATTAGTTGCAAAATATTTAATTAGATGAAAATATCAAGCAATCCAGCATATGTTCTTAAAACTATTACCTGTGTGTATATAATATTTAAACCAATCTTATTTATACTTAGATTTAATGTGGAAAGAAGTATTTATGGGCATATAAATTAGATCTAAAGAATTGACTATATATATTAATAGAAAGAAAAAGAACATATTAATTCATGTCTTGATGTTCAATTTGAATTATTTTAAGTCTTAATTCATAAACGGGATTTTGAAGTCATTATGTTAATAAATGAGAAGAAATGATAATTTTGAGTATATATTTTTTTAAAAGGTATGGGTGCTAATTTTTCAAAAAGTATTTTTTATGTGAATATAGACAGATAGTATATATATAAATGTAAAAGAAAAAATTATATATTATTTTTTCACACATTTCCAAATCAATATGCAAGATGAGAGGAGATTTTATGCAATTTTTTTTAAAATATGGAAAAAATCATTTTAAAAATTTAGCTGTAATGTTAATGCAAAGGTTTTTAATATGAATAGTTTATATAAATTGTATACAGTATATGTTTAAAATGTTTGTATTTTATATATACATATGTATTAAACGTTGATATTATATTAGTATTCAGGAGTATCCAAGGATTATGTATGGATTATACCCATGCAAAAATATATTTGGATTTTATATATATTTATGTATTAAAAATGAATATTATATTAGTATTTTGTATACAGAATCCAAGGATTTATTTAACAATTGGTGTTGTGGAAGCAGGTGATTGTGAATAAAAATTAACTTGCTGTTAACTGAAAAGAGACTCTTGATTTCTTTTTGTGGCCTTAACGTTATCGGATATAGCAAATTCATAATGTTCACTCTATACTATCATTGCATCTGTTATTACTATGTAATTTATTCATGTAGTAAACAAATATGGGTAGTTTACCCACCAATGTGTATGAGCTTATTGGTTTTTAACTTATGAGTTTTAAGACCAAGTAATACCATGGTCTTTCTTCTCAATTGCCTGACAGCTTGTAATTAAAATATCACTTGAATTTTCTAGGCAAGATGAATGTTTGCATGAATGACCTTTTTTATATATAGGTATTTATATTCATGGCAGATGAAACTAAATTATCCCCCTTCCCAGGAGGCTGTAATATCACCATCCAAGGCAGTTATGGGCAGTCAAACACGAAGATGCTAAGAATCCATCCACTGTGGACCCAGGCTGATGTTTGGTGATCTTTTATTTAGATCTCTACAACTGCAGATCACTTTCAAATGAAGAAAGATTGCAAACTAGACATTGTTGAATTTTGTAAAGTTAATAAGAAAAGTTGAAAAGGCAATTGATTTAAAAAGTGTACATGTACTTTACTACTAAGGCACAAATATTGGAAGCACAAGCGGAAGGTGATTCATTATAAATAAAAAATGAAAGAATAACATTGTGGAGATTAATGGTTTATCAGTCAAGAATGGCAAGATTATGCGGATAATTTAAGTTTATGTTCCAATAAGTTTTCATTGTAATGAAGAAGTAGATAATTTTTATTTGGTTGTACAAAATGTTTTTAACCAGACTAAATAATATTTTTAATTTCACAAGAGATTTTAATACTAGAATTGGTAAATGATTGAAAGATGAAAGTATTGTGGGTAAATTTGATTATGGTAACAGAACTGAGAGAAACTATGGACTTATGGAGTTTGAAGAAAGAGAAAAACTTTATTATGGATTTTTTTTTTTAAGAAAAATATAGCATCCAAATGAAGATACAATTGTATGGGATTACATTTTCATTAACAGAAAATGGGTGTTTCAAGATTGTAATGGTCTTAATAGATTTAACATCAATTAGCAATGTAAATTATCTATTAATGTAAAACTACCAAGATGAAGACTGTTAAAAAGATATAGTATTATCAGTTGATATTCTTAATCTTTAAAAAAAAAAAAAGATTCCACTGTATTTAAATTGGAATTTGAAAATTCCTTTTAAAGTATTAACAGATTTTGAAGCTGGTTTAAACTTGACTGAAATCAATAAGAAGTTAACTCATACTCTATTAAGAACTACAAAAAAAATAGTTGCTACAAAGAAACAACAAATTTCCAGTAAGGTGGAACTATTAAAATATCATGAAATGTGTAGAAAAGTTCTGGAAAGAATTATATGATAATAAAGAACAAGAAAGTAAAGATATTTCCTACAGTTAGTTATTAAATCTTTTGAACTTCTCCATATTTTATATGAAATAGTGAGATATGGCATTAAATCTATGATCAAGTGAAAAACATTGATATCTTAAAGGAAGCAGATGAAGAAATGCAAAATTGTTGGCAAACTTATATTCCAAATGTCTAAATGATAAAGTTTTTTTTTTAATTTATTATTATATTTATGGACTTTGGATTAGTGAATCAATAAATACAAAGAATTTAGCTTTCAAAATGCAAATAAGATAATCTAAAATACATCAAGATAGAAAAATGGAAAAGAAGTTCTTGTCTTTAGTAAATTCTATTATAATTGTCAAGCGTTGTTAGCCGAGAGGTCAGTGCAGCGCCTTGCAAGCAAGCATTTGGTTGCAGACAGTTGTTGCGGGTTCGCCTCTCTGCTGATGTTATGATATATGGAAAAAAAATTCTAGTATAATTAATTAGATTTAAAATATTTTTTTCACAAAAAGTCAAAGACATATTTTCTTTAGTGGTATGGTTCACAAATTTGTATATATTGTAAAATTATTACTAACTATTGTACTGGAAATATTAATCAAGTTTTTGTTTAGGAAATCTGGTGTGATTTTTAATTTATTTTTATATTTTGTTTACTTCTTAATTTTTTCAAATAAAACATTGCAATGCTCTATTGTGGGGTTTATATTTTACCAAAAACCACCACTTAGTATTACATCATACTATTAAATCAATCAAAAACTGAATAATTTTTGTGCAAGTTTGCATTGAATGATTCTATTTTAATACTAGTGATTCATATTTTAGTATTCCTATTTTTTATCTATAGATGGCAATAGTAATGAAAAAAAAATTTCTTAGTTAGATTTCAGTTCTAGAAATTTATGGACATTGATAATGTTATATTATGAATCAAAGGATAAATATTTATATATTTCTATAACTATTATTTTAGTTTAAATTTCTATTTGTTATATAAAATAATTATAAAAGTAAAATATGTGTCAAGCGTGTTAGCCGAGAGATCAGCGCAGCTGTCTTGCAAGCAAACAGTTGGTTACAGACGGTTGTTGTGGGTTCGCCTCCCGGCCGATGCTATGACATATGGGGAAAAAAAAGTAAAATATGTATATTTAAAAGTGTAATTTTTTTTTCATATTTTTCTAGTAAAGTCGGGTTATAACTTTTTTTTTTTAAATTCACATGATAGTTTTGTTTTTTGTTTTTTTTAAATATTTCATTAAGTTATTTAGAAAGTAATGTTTAATAATAAATATGCAAAAAAATAATTTTATTTTGCCACAAACTCTATTCAAACTGCTACAATCCCTATTCTTGTAATTTAAACCAGGGCTTAGTTATTTTAAACTGTCTCAAAGATTAATAAACTGTAACAAAATATTTATTTTATATTTATTTTTAACAATCTTGAATTTGAGATTATTTCACTCATTAAAATTTTATGTAGATAAGTTTCTGTGTTTATATAAACATTTACCTATAGAATCAATTTTTTAATCAGTTAATTCTTCACATAGAGTTAATTACACATAGAATTAAGAATAGGTCCTGATTTACTTGAAAATAATAGATGCAGTGCTCTTAGATCCAAGGCTCCTCACTGATGAAAGTCACAAGCAGGAAACTAGTCTCCGGATATTGAATGAGTAGTCATTAGATAGAGGATTTTATGCAAATCTTTTTTCCACTGATTACTCTGCCTTGCGCTGGTGGCGCTACTGTATGGAGACATTCTTGACTTCGTTTAAGGAGAAGCCATAATACATCACATCACATCTCTGAATATTTGAAGAACATTGAAGGGGATCTTAATAGTATAGTTTTTTTTTTTTTTCAAGTTATGGCAGATTTAAGTAGTTTAGGTTATTAGATATATTTTGTTTTTGCTTTTTTATTTCTTATTTGTAAAATTTCTAATATTTTTCTTTTCAAAGTCTCTTCACGGCTATTTACTTTATTTGTTCTATCATTTTATTCTTTCATTTTCTAATGCTAAATATTTTTATTTTCTTATATTCATTTTCAGATCTGCTTAATATACTTCCAGTTTATTAACTCCAAAAACTTTAAACTTTCTTATCATCTGTCACTTAGTCTGATCATCCATATTTTGTCTCATTGGTGTATCTTTATTCTAGCAAATTTTGTGCCATTTTAGTAGAATTAAAACTAAATATATTTTCAATATCCTAGATAATAAGCTGCATCCCAGATGTAGTTTTTACCTATTTCAATTTTTGTTATTAAGTTTTCCCAAATTTGAATTTGGTGGCAATATTTTTATATTAAGTTCACAACAGCTTTAAATAATATGAAATTGATTTCCATCCCCATTAATTTTCTAAAATTTTAAGCACTAATGGTTTTTTCATCCATGGCTTGGATCTTTTTTCAGCAATATTTTTAGTTTAAAAATATGCCCATCATTGTTTTGTCAGGTAAAAATCCTGTTTTTTTCCCCTTTGGTATTACTGCAAAGATAATTCATGCTGCAAACTAACCATTTCTTTGGAGGATATAGCAATTGGGTATCCCCCCCCCACCCTATATCTGGCATCACTAGCAGTAGAAGACATCCTTTTTTATTTTGATTTATCCATTGTTTTGAAACTTGAAATCAAAACTGGATTTATTTGAATGACGAGTTTTAATAATTACATTTCAGATTATTTATTTTTTAAATTATAACAATTTATTTGTTTTAAGTACTTTGTCAGAGTTCCTTAAATAGGTTTCCACAAAAACTCTAATCATGGCTGATATCTGATCCTGGATCATGTAGTGGGTATCATTTAGTCTTGGATGGAAACAAATTATCTTTTTTTTCCCCTGTAGTATAGTTGAGAATAATGTAAGTTAATTAAAATTTCAAAAATAGATTTAGAGCACACACCCAAAAAAATACTTTAATAATTTGAAATAATTTAATTTGCTGTTTAAAAGATGAAAGGCAATAATTGAAATGTTTGCTGCTAATGCTCTGTTTTTGTTGTTTCTTTTTAAGTTTAAAAGCTGTAATTGCATTTTTGTTTTCAACATATTTTTAATGCTGTTTCTCCACAGATTTGTTCTTAAAATGTATTTATTAAGAAACTGCAAAGTGCTTTTCTTTTTCTCCTGGCTAATGAGTTTTGATCACTTGTATATATATTATACTTGAAAATAAAAGCAAATTATAATTACAGTCAGAAACATTATATATATATTACATTTATTCACATTTTTCTCTTATTAGTTTTTTTTCCCGTTTACAGTAATGGCTGATTTCCTCATAAATTTTGAAACTGAAAAATATTTCTTCCTCAAATATAAATCAATTCTCAATGTCATTGTCACATTTAACAGTTTTGAGTAAGCTTTGCCCTGACCTCTTATTTTGTAATTAGCATAATCCGGGGATAATATGTCCAGCAAAGGTGACATAAGGTGATGAATTGTTCCCTAGACATTGACAGACAGTGATGCTGTCAAAAGGACTGAAAATAGCAATGAAGGATTACTACATTCCAACTTCGGTGATCAATAAACCATCAGTTTAGAAATACAAAAATAAAAAGTTCCTTTTTAGTAAATTAATAAAATATTATGTTGGAATCAAAATATGAAGAAATTTTTGCTGCCTATGTGTATGCACAAGAAGTATTTATTGTATATATAAATTAATATGTTTTATTATTTTTAAAATCCTGTTTGGTTGTCTTCATTATTATTGGTGTTTATATATAAGCTCTAATAGATTTTTATTTTCAGTGATGGAAAAAGAAATGCAAAATGAATTCTTAAGTAAGAATTTTCTTTTTTAAAATGCAATTTCAGCAAAGGCCATATTGTAGTGTATAGTTATTAATATATATATACATTAAGTTCTCCACCACTAGATAATAATATACAACAGACAATTGATGATGTTTAATCGTCAGAGATACTTTAGTCTACTATCTCAGAATGTCACAAAATTCTGCTACTTTAATTAAATCAAATGTGGTATTTTTTATATATATAAATTTAAGATATTTTTATTTGATTATGTAGAATGAAGTTACTTAATGCTATAAATAGATAAGGTTTTATCTTTCTATAATCATTATTATATTTGATTACTATTGAAAGAGAATCTTTTTTTTTTTAATATCAAATGCGTTGGCCGGAAGCGAACTCAGGCCAGTTGCTTGGAAGGAAGCGCTAACCACTAGGCCATCAACGCTTGACTTATTGCCTATTTGTTGCAAAAGGCTTTTCACCAAATTTGGCATAACTACTATTAGTTGATAAATAATAAAATCACAAAAATAATGAAGTTCCAGTAATCATTCTGCTTTTATAATTAGATTTTCCCCTAGGAAAATTCATTTTTTCTATATTGTAAAAAATATATATATTTCTGTTTTAATTGATATATCATCACTATAAATACTGTAGTTAATGAGATGGTCAATATGGTGATAAATTTACTCTGGGTACCATAAAGATTATTGATTTAAATTATGAGTGAAAAAATCATGAAATACTATAAGATGACTATTCAACAGCCATTTTTCATTCTTTGTTTGCTTTACGTGATTATGAATTATTAGTCTTTATTCAAAACAGGTCATATCTACCTATTTATTAAGGTTTATTTAAACATTTTTGTATCAATAATTTCAATTTCTGTGGTCAAGTTGCGATCTTTAATATCTACATAAATATATGGGCCCATGTATAAAAGTGGGATTCCACCTTTATTGTTAAAAGGAGATTGCCTTGACAACAGTTTGAGATTATTGATTGTTATCTATATTGGGATTGTCTGTTGACTGGTTTCTAATGGTTACTTATAAACCCATTTAGAGTTGAGCATTATTACACTTATTATTTAAGTAATACTTTGGGTATAATTTGAAAATTGTAATTGCAATTTGTAAAGTTATAATTGGACCATTTATTAGTCTGCATTCAGAACAGATCATATTTATCTATTTAAGGTTTATTTAAACGTCTTTGTATTAATAATTTCAATCTCTGTAGTCAAGTTGCAATCTCTTGTCTCTATATAAATAAATGGGACCATATATAAAGGTGGGATTCCACCTTTATTATTAAAAGGAAGTTGCCTTGACAACAGTTTGAGATTATTGATTATTATCTATATTGGGAATGTCTAAGTGTTGACTGGTTTCTAATGATTATATATATTATTTCAGTTTAAAATGGAAGCACATACATTTTATTCTTTCTTTATTATCCTTTCTGAATTTGATGTGCTGTCTTTTGAATAATAAAATATTTTCTGAACATAGTGCTAAAGGTTTTATAAAATTTTAGAACATACTTAAAGTTGATATTGATTTAAAATCATCAAAATAATCACAGAGACCCCGATTTTTTTATTAAAAAAAAGAACATTGTCTAGAACATATTTAATAGCTATGAATATGAAATATTTTGCTATTTACTTTATTTTAAAAATAAAAATATGATAGTTATTTTTTTTCTTTCTTATTGATAGAGTGAATGCATGAATGAACACATACTCTGTAGAATATATAGAATTGTGTCCCTTCAATTTATTATTAATAATTATATTAATTTTTTTTTAAAAAAATTTATACTATAATCTTGATTTCTTTTATATACTATCATATAAAAAAAGCATCGGTGCTATATATATGCATGTTGAAAAGTAATATACATTTGCAGTTCAATAAATAATATGTATTCTATTCTAATCAATGTTTCTCAACAAAATATGAACTGTTATAGATTTTATATATATTGAATGCAAGGGGTCTTGGATCACAATATAACATAGTACTTCGACTGCACTATATATTATAATCATCAGTTGAAGTCTAAATACCAATGCAAACAAACACTTATGATATTTTGCAAAGCTAATTGGCTTTATATTTTCATTTACTGCTTATTTTTTATTATTGTGTTTTTTAAGATAGATTTAATTTACAAAATTATACTAATTTGCATATATAATTACATTGGTCTGTCACAAATGTTATGTAGCCCAATTTTTTGGTAAAAAAAAAAAATGGGAGTGACTTAATAAAATGTAATGAATTTTATATATTTTTTATAAATGTTTAATTATAAAGAATTATAATTATTAATTTTTTATTTATTAATTTTTGCATGTTTTATCTTAAATGTTATTTGATAATTTTTGTTTTTTGATTAAATAATTCTATTATTAAATTTAATGAATCTAGTGTTATTAATTTAGTATTTTGTTTCTACAACAATCTGGAGAACAAATAATCAACAAATCACTGCTTTTAGGTTAAATTGGATATCACTGTAAATGTTACAGTAAAATTTTATCCATTGTATTTCTCTGGCATATGTTTGTGAATGGATAGAACTTTGATGATATTCTGTTTATAGTACGTTACCAACAATGACCAATATAGTGTTTTTGAAACTAAGTTGTAAGCTTTGACCAACTGCAATTAATGATAACTAAGTTTTATCAAATATAAATGCAGTTTATCCACTCTACTTTGAACACTTTTTAGTAATAAAACTTTTTATTGTACATATATGTAAACACAATCTTATGTTTCGACTGTCCTGCAGTCTTCCTAGAGCTATGATATAATGATACAAAATAAAATTCATAACTATAAATAATACCATAAAAATGTAAACCATAAAAATAATAATAATAATAAAATAAATAAATAATAATAAACAATATAAAATATAGCGAAACATAGTAAAAGTGATATAAATGTAAATAAAATAATCCATATAAAATAAATTTAAATTATATGTGCGTATTCTTGGTTGTACATATACATATTCATGAACATTAATCCCCTAATTATTTCTATTCCTTATAAACTTAAGCTTTAATTTTATTATCCCCACATTAATAAAATACTTATTTTATTTCATATAATTCTCAGTTCAATCTTAATTTTTAAATCATATAATATCTATTATTTTCTTAATCATTCTTCTGTTCTTAATATTTTATATTTATCTTTCATTCTTTTTTTTTTAATATCTAAAAACCATAAATATTATAATCTTTTAACTTATCCACTTCTTACTTTAATTTCTTAAAAGTAAAAAAATGTTGTTGTTTTTTTTTTAAAAAAAAAATAATTATCTTATAACCTAGCCCTCCCTATTATATATTATTTAAACTAACTATAGGCAGTTTTCTACTTTCATACAATTCGCTATTTCATACACATTTCATACTTTAGATTTTTATTAATATATATGACAAAATATACATACTTTCATGTAATGATTCTCCCTTTCTCATGGACTATTAGTCACTAATCCCTTCCCACCTTTCTGACATTATTCACAAGCATTTTCGTGTCACATGTTTAATCTTGAGCAAGGAGTTAGTGGTGTTGATAAGTTGTTAACATGCTCTAACTCAAAATTGAACCTGTGACACTGAAAGTGGACATGATTAATGGCAGAGAGGTGAAAAGGGATTAGTGATTAATTGCATGATGAAAGTATATGCATTTTGTCATATACACCTGGGTCTCGTTTTACGCGATAGATAGGTTCCTCAGAAAACATGCGCAAAAGAAATTGCGCAAAAATAGACGTAACTTACATTGAAAAAAGGGGGATGCGGTCTGTGATTTTTCAAAATTCGCGTAAAAGCAAAGGACCAAAGTAAAATTACTTTAAAATTCATGCAAAAAAAAAAATAAGGAAATAAAATATGACTAATAAAAAATTTCAAATTTGAAAAAAATTGATACAAGACAAACTTTTTTTAACTATAATATTTAATTTTATTCAAAATAATATATTTTTATGCATAATTTACTGTACAGTAATTTACATTTTTTTTATACACATTTTAATTATTATCGATAAACAAGTTCGTTTACAAACTGATAAAAAAATCAGATTTTTCTCAAGAGGAAATACAACTAGCACCAACTTCACTCTCATGTTGTGTTGATTTTCTGGTGACAACGTAATTAGTAATTAATCTTTGAGATGATGATTTTATTAATTGTTTATGAAGCTTGCGATATCCAAACATACAACCATTTAGCTCTTGTTGGAATTTAAGAACCCGTTAATGATTAGTGTCATTAGTAAGAAAATAATAATTGATTACGTTCTTTTTTTAAAAAGCAAAAACAGAATGTGATTTAGAATGCAAAATTAACATGCACAATGTTTGAACAAATTTACATTATAATCTTGTAAAATTTAATATGTATATACATAAAATGTGAAAATCATCATTTTAATTTCATTATTGCATAAAATCTTACTATTATAAAGCACTGAAAATATTGAAATTAAGATGAAAGTCGAATTCCAATAATGTGCTATTACTTTCAATATAACGTAAGTGCGCAAAATTTATTATTGAAAGTAATAGCGCATTATCGGAAATCGACTTCCGGTGAAACACGATTCGCGTAACTTCAAAATCGTGTTAAATAAGTCTGCGTAAAAAGAGACCTGGGTGTATATTGATAAAAATCGAAAGTAAGAAATAGAAAATTGTACGAAAGTAGAATGTATGAAAGGATAAACTGCCTGTATTTAATTTAAATAATATGTAATAGAGGGGCCTAGGATATAAGATAATTATTTAAAAAAAAAAAAACGTTTTTTTTTTACTTTTAAGAAATTAAAGTAAAAGTGGATAAATTACAGTATTATAATATTTATGATTTTTAGATATTAAATTAAAACAGAAGAATGATTGAAAAAATAAAAGATATATGATTTAAAAATTAAGGTTGAACTGAGAATTATATGAAAATAAAATAAATATTTTATTAATGTGGACATAATAAAATTAAAGTTTAAATTCATAAGGATAATAACAAATAATATATTTAAATTAATAGTTCATGAATATGTATATATACAATCAGGAATACACATGTATATTTTATTTTATATTATATGGATTATTTTATTTGGTTTTGATTATATTTATATCAGTTTTGTTATATTTTATGTTGTTTTTTTATTATTTTATTTTGTTTCAATATTTTATAGCTCTGAGGAAGACTGCAGAACAGTCGAAACATAAGATTGTGTGTACATATATGTACAAAAAAAAAAGTTTTTTTGCTTAAAAGTGTTCAAAAATAAATGAAGCAGTGAATTTGGTAAAGTTTATTAATTAGCTTTTTGCCAAGAATCTGCGAGATTGTAGTTATATATGTGTTTTTTTATAGCATTCTGTTGTTTGCACATAAAATTAATTTTTGTTTACAAACATGAGTATATGTGTTTTTAATAATTGCTTTTATTTTCTCAGTTCTTTTTTTATAAGTTTATTTTTATAACATAGCTTTTAGATATCAGAGTTTTTTGAAAATTAACGACTGAACCAGCATATATATCTATAAATAATATTATATTTATATTACTTTTCTATGCCCAACAATGTGATTCATGCTAAATGTGCAGGCTGAAAGGGTTTATGATTATTTTGTTTTATTATTGCAAACACAGAAAGAAAATAAAGGAAGTTACAATAGAAGAGTTTATTATAAACTAAGATATTGTGCCACTTTTGTTATTTAATATATATACTTGATCAATTATAAGAAAACATAAAAATATTGCTTAAAAAATATTAAGTCAGATGTCACATGACATAATTTAATAAGCTTGTGTTTACAAGTGCTATATATAAAGCTCGCAAAATAAGCTCTTAACAAGCTTTGAGAATATCCTCAACCCCAGACCGGTTTCTGCTACTGGCATCATCAGTGAGGTGCCAGAATATTCAAGCATTAGATTAAAAACACCAGGACAAGCCTAGCACTTTATCTAATGTAGAACTTGGATTTTTTTGTAATTTTATTTTTTGCTATTAAGGCTTTGGTGATTTTATATTGCTAAAGCTATTAATATGTGGTGTATCTGAACTTAGTTCAATCCCATATGGCTATTTAAGTTATTTACCTGAATTGGAAGACATGGAGGTCTGAAAATTTCAGAATTTTTACTTAATAGTTATACATTAGATAAAGTGCTGGGCTTGTCCTGGTGTTTTTAATCTAATGTTTGACTGTCCTGGCACCTCACTGATGAAGCCAGTAGCAGAAACCGCTCTGGGGTTGGGGATATTCTCAAATATTGTTTATATATATTTATCTCCAAAAAAACAATATACTGATTATATGTTATTACACCATTTAAATATGGCATTTAAAAAATATTGATAATATTATTAAAAAAAACTTTATGGATTAATCAGTTATGTAAATATTAATAGCATTTGAAAAATAAAGGTATAAACATTACTGATAAACATACAGATATAAAATCAATCTGAACTGCATGAATTCAAATCCTTTTATTTTCCAAAATACTTTTAGATCATTCAAGCAAGGTATATCATAGTTGTACACAATCATTAATATCTGTCTGGCATATGATACACAAATAAAGAAATTGAATTGTTAAAAATCAAGTTAAAATCTGAATGCTATATGATGTAGTACATAAGCAATCTCAACTATATGTGATATAAAAATCTTGTAATTCTGTACTAAAATTTATTTCCATTAATTTTAAAAAAATAGCCATTTCTAATGTCAAATCAATATTTCATTAGTGACATATGTAGTCTCTTTTTTTATTATTATCCTAATAGCTTTTTAAAAAGAAATTAAATTAATCCTAAAATAACATAAAATTCACAACTATCTGTATAGTTTAGAATCAAAGAAATTATTCTATTCTAAAAGGATTTTCAATAACAAATGAACTATAAAATCCTATACTAACTTCAAGTCGCTAATTTTTTAGCTGATATATATATAAATCATCACTACATTTTTAAAAAAAAAAAAATGTGGGTGACAGTTTTAATTAATGAAGTATTCTGGTTTCCCTGGACCCTCTTTGGCATCCCTTTTTACACTTAGGAAGAAATCGCACATAAATGTATTTTTTATTCATTTTTATCAGCATTTTTTTTTTATTCACCATATCAAGTAAGTTATTCAATAATTATTTTTGGAAGGGGGGGGGAGGGGTGTAACTTCACTATTAAAAAAAAAAAAAGCTCTTTACATTATAAATTTTGGGGAGCAAAAAAGCAAGACTTTTTCTATTGTAGATTTTAAAAGATAGATAATATCTCATTTACAGGGGGAAATGTTAGAATTATAATGTTTTGCTGTTATATTTATAACATATTTCAATAAATAATAAAGAAATAACCACTTTTTATTATAATAGATTTTGAAAACAAGTGGTCTGTCTTTCTTACAAATATGTACATGTTTGAAAAAGTAATTGAAAGCACATTTATTTGAGATATATATAATATTGCTCAAAAAAGAAAATAACCACTTTATATATTTAAAATATATAAAAAAGAAATGCATAATTTTGATTATTTATTTGAAAACGTTAAACAATTGAAGGTAAATATAATCTTTCTGGGTTTCTTTTTTTCTTTTTTGTCTCTTCATGCATCAGGCAGTTTTTAAGATCTAAATAAAAAATATGAATTAACTGGGGTTAATCTTTAATTTCCTGACAAAATATTATGTATGCTTTCAAGTATTAATTTTTATAATAACATATAAATATGGGAAAAATTGTGACTGAATTTAATCCATTTATATGTATTAATCAAAATTGTACACAGCTATAAGCATCTATCATTTTATTAAAAAAACATTGTATACAAATTATCGCCAATTTTTTTCTTTAAATAAAGATTTTTTTAAAAAAAATATATAAATTGAAAAAAAAAAAATGTAAAAATCAATAAAATGTATTCTCATTTTGAATATGTGGTTGGAAATAGAATAATGTGACAATTTATTATATAGTGTGAGCTATTTTTTTGATTGTTTGTATATGTGTGCGTATGTTAATTCATATATAACTAATTTTCTCAGTTAAATATAAATTGTTTTTTGAAGAGATAAATAGAAATAGTTTTGGAAGAAAATTTTGTTTTAATAATATAGTTTGAAAAGAAAGTAATATATATATTTTTTAAATTAATATGGTGGGGCTGCGAACTATGCTATATTTTGTTCCAAGCTCCCTTGTGTACAAATGTATATAGTATATAATAGCTTACATTTTGTTGATAAACATTGATTAGAATAGAATGCATATTGTTTATTAAATTGTGAATATACAGTACTTTTCAGTACACATATATGTATAACACAGACACTTTTTTATTTGTAGAGTACACATATATAAATTAAGATTTTAGTATAAAAATTTAAAAAAATAATAATATAGTTATTAAAAATAAATTGAGGGAATACATTTATTTATATTTTGCAAAGTGTTTATGAAGCAGTAAGAAAAAGAAAAAAAACCTATTGTATTTTAATTTTTTAAATAAATTAAATAGTGAAATATCTGATTTTTATCCCTATTAAATCAGTTCTAAGTGCTATATTTTTCCACCTTATAGAAACAATAATGGTTTTGTTGTCAAGAAATTAAGATCTTCTCTAGTTGGTTTAATGGTTTTAAATTAGTATTAACTTTAAAAATGTTCTAAAATTTTATAAAACTTTTAACATTATACTCACAAAATTTTTTTTATACAAAGTACTGTACATCAAATTAGGAAAAGATAATAAAAAGTATGAATAAAGTATAAATTAAAGAAATTTATTAGTATATTGTACTAGACACTCCATGCCTTAGAATATTGGTCACTTGAGGGCGCCATCAGACTACTTATGATTTTGGGGATGGTCAAGTTTTTTTATATGAGAGATGCTTAGCAAAATTAAAATTTTTGATAGATTGCACTCTAAGGATAATAAGAGAATAGCCAAAATATTATTTAATTGGGTTATGAGTAATGGGCAGGCAAGAAGATGGGTGAGAAAGATAGTATGGTATGCAGAAGATTTGGATAAAAGAATTTTTATTAGTATACTTATATAATAGATAGGATGATTGTGTTAGGAAAATTGTTGAGTGTTATAGTGGTAAGGAATGGGATAGGAAGAATAGATGCATTAACCCTTTAACTGATTCTTTTAACTTTTTAATCTTTGTCTAATTTTCTATTGGCCCACTACTTAAATCTGAGAACAATATGATTCGTCCATTTCATTTCCAGCCAGTTTCTATTGTTAAAATATTAATCTAAAATACACAGAATTTTTTTAATTCAGCTTCTAAAAATTGAATAATTTTAGATTCAAATTGGTTAAATGTAACGAAAAATTAAAAATAATGTTAATAACTGTAGAAAAATATAAGAAAAATGTGTAAAAAATAGCTAGCAGTAAAACAAAAGAATTATATTCCAACCAATGATTGTGTCGTTATTCAGTTCTCCAGCTGTCAAATAATTCTCTTTTTATTTCCAGCATGCTTATTTTTCTTGTAAAATTTAAAATTTTTGGAATCAAACTTTATATTTGTATAAATTAATGAAAAATCGTGATAGATATAATTATTTACTTCAAAATATGAAAGCGTACTACATTTCATTTTCAATTCTGAATTTTTAGTTTAGAAATGCCTGATTACGGTCTGTAGCGATAATTGTTTTTTGTTATGGATTATTTCTCCAAATGTATTTTTCTTGTAATATTTAAAATTTTCTGAGTCAAACTTTATATTTTGATAGAGCACTATATTATCTTATTTGTGAACATAAAAAATTACAATAAATATAATTATTTACATCAAAATCAATTACGAACGTTACATCTTCGTTTTCATTTCTGAATCTGTCATTTAGAAACACGCCTACGGTCTGTAGCGATAATTGTTTTTTGTTACGGATTATTTCTCCAAATGTATTTTTCTTGTAATATTTAAAATTTTCCGAATCAAACTTTATTTTGATAGAGCACTATATTATCTTATTTGTGAACATAAAAAATTTACAATAAATATAATTATTTACATCAAAATCAATTACGAACGTGTACGTCTTTGTTTTCGTTTCTGAATCTGCCATTTAGAAACATGCCTAGAAGACATTTCCAGATTTGGTAGGTATCCAATCAGAGAACAAGATAACCCTATGCACCAATAGGCATGTAAAGAAAATTGATTTTTTTAAAAAAATATAACGCTATATGCGGACATTTTTAGAACTACAATTTTAAAATTTGAATTTCCTATCAAATAAGCCTAAAATGAAATTGCGACCAAAATTGACCAAGAGATGGCGCATGCTATGTCCAAAAATTTTTTTGCTACGGGGTCTTTTCGTAATAATCAGTTGACTGATTAATAAAGAATAGGGAGTTGGAGAAAAGGAGAACTAGTATGAAGAATAAAATGAGTTTTAAATATATATATAAGTAAACAGAATATTGGGTGCCAGTTAATTTTTGATAATAGCAAGGAAAAAAGTTTATTGTTTAAAGCTCGAACAGGATCTTTAGCAAAAAGGGATTATACACATAAATGGGAAAATGTGGGTGATTTAGTCTGCAAGTTGTGAAAGGAAGGCATAGAAAATATTAGGCAACTGTTAATTGAATGTAAATGCCTGAAAGCAGAAAGGGGGCAAATAATGAAGTTATGGAAGAATAAACAAAGTGATTATACAGAAAGTGGGTTATTGGTTTTTATGCTGGGTTTGGGAAAAGATAAGGAGGATTTAAATATAAAGGCTATGGAGTTGACAAAGATTATGTTGTGGAAATGGTATGAGCAGGATAGAGAAGAATATAGGAAAACATAGGGCGGGGAATGGAAAGGGAAGATAAAGTAGCTAACAGGTTTCTCTGGACATAGTAGCTGAGAGATTCCTGACTCTGTATCAGAAGTTATAGTGCATCTCATCAACATCACATGATGTGACCAGACATCCATTAACAATTATGAGCTGTTGTCTATACAATAATAAATTTATTGCCACTAGATCAGGGAGAGAGACTCTAACCTAAACAATTGATAGACACACAACAGCACAATGTCAGTCAAATTAAATTAATAATGACAAAGTTTATTAGTAAATGAATAAAAGAAAATAGAAATCAAAAAAATAAATAAGTATTGATGTTTTAATAGAGTACTTTATTTATCAAAACCACTTGACAGTTAGTTTGTCTTCATCATTTTAATTAATTCTATAATACTAGAATAATCTTTTAGAATTATTATTATTATTTTTTTTTCAGATATATATGTGAATATTTTTTGTTCTAAACAAAAAAAAAAATCAATTTATCTAACTATACACTTATAAATATATGATTACTACTAAGACTTGTGTGTGTGACAAGATCCATACCAATGGATAATTAGATGAAAAATGATAAGGGCTATTAAATGGGAGTGAGCATCAGAAGCGATTTATGCGTTTGCCTATGTATAAATAACAAAGTTGGCAATTTAAGTGACTGGTATGAGTACCCGGGCTAAAAGAGAATATCAAAATGAACTTCTCTGAAACATAGTGCACCAGAGGCTACTAAGAATGTGACAATATCTAGTGATAATCCTAACAAAAAACCAGGCATAGAGAGTTGTTCCAAAGGTTGCCCTTGCAAGAGTAAATAAACTGTGATTCAAGCAGTAGATGACCCAGGTTGCTGGAACTAATATCATATGAAATCAGTCTGCTAGATTCCTAGCTAATACAGACACAATAAAAGTTCTATAAATCACTATAATAACAGTTGTCTTTCTGTTGATTTATTTTTTGGCCACACCCACAAAATAGATCAATACTTTTATTTCTGAATATTGTATGTAGCAAATACTCTCTGGTCACTCTAAGCATCAACCTGTTGCAAGAACACAATGTCGTTCAATTGAAATACTGCAACCACTATTAATACAAAGTTGTACAAGATAGACCAATGTCCACATAATAATACATGCATGAGAACTCTTAACCTTTTAACCAAGCTTAACCTGTTATCCTGTATATCATAATACTATGTATATTTTGTGTTAAATAAATTTCTTGATAAAAAAAAAAACATTGAAATATTTAAGCTCTCATATATATAAATGAATTGATTATTCAGTTTTCAAATGCTTTTTTTTTTAAAAAAAGAGATTATTTTTTACCATTATTTAAAAGATTTTCAGGTCTGATTTTAAACTTCCGACTTATTTTTATTAGCTAAAAAAGAAAAACATTTAGAAATTTAATATTTGAGGAGAGGGAATGGAAAAGAATTGAATAATTCTACAGTGATAATAAACTTATTTTAAAATTAGATCTTCATTAATAACTATTAAAACTCTTGAAGAATGAAAAGATAATTTCTTCAATAGTTACTTTTAAAACGTAATAAATAGACCAATTTAATCCATACTCAAATAAAAACAAAAACATACATAAATGGCTTAATAATACATTATAAAATAGTATATACATAAAATGAAAAAGAAATACATTGTTAACCTAATATTACTGTAAAAATGCACATATATGTAATGAAAACAAATCTTATCACACCTGGCCTACTGAATATATAATAAAGTTTTTATTACCATTAAAGTGCATCAGTGTGTCACTTTGTTTTCGGAGAATTCATTGAATGATAAGATATACTTTGTCCATTTTGTTAGGTGTTTCTTGATATAGTTTAGTTGAGAGAGGCTTCAATGTAGGTTGGCATTTCAGCAGGTCAGCTTTCTACGAATTTGGGACATGCTAGAGGATGAAGTTTGGCTCAGAGTACATAGTCCATCTTGGTAAGATGCCTAACCTTTCATATTTCGGAGAATGCCACTTAGAATGATTTTGAAGTTCATTTTGTAAAATTGCAACCACTTGCCATGAACTCATTGCAGGGTATTAATAAAGTCTCCTAATTTTGAATGATTACTGGTGATAGGTACAGTTTGTGTAACAGAATCAAATGCCTCAGTGTCTTGAATATTATCACGAATGAATGAATCAATGCATGGAAAGGAGCATAGAATATAATCTAATAGGATCTTGACTAGTAGAGTAAGAATCTAATGACAATAAATTTTGGGGAGCTTTTACAAGATTTGCATTTGATTCTTTTAGCACATACATTATAATTTTCTAGATTTACATTTTTAGATAAGCCAGATTTTTTTAATTACGAAATTTTTGCATTTCACATTAGTTAATTTGATTACATTGCTTATCTAGACAATGCTTAGCTTTAGATTTTTTTTTAATTACAACAGATTAAAACATTTTGGAGATTAAGCATTTTTGTACAATATTAAAAATAATCTATATATAAGTTAAGAAAAATTTATTACATAATTCATTTTTCTTATAAGATAAAATATTACATCCCTTTAGTAAATAAAAAAAAATACATGTTTGTATGTGTGCATTTATATACATACGATCACACTTTTATAACACATTTAAAAAAATTTATATAATTTTCTAAATTAATTTAAAACAGAATTTTAGCTGAACCCACCTATTTGTCTATAATATATATATATTTGAGACATAGAAAACAAGCTCAATATATATAGTCATGAATGATGATGCCCCGAGACAGAAAAATGGCCACTGGCATATTGTAAATTTTTTTTTTAATTTTATGGGTTTTTTTAATGTGTGATAATATAAGATGGTCAGAGAAAGAAAAATGGTTGCTTGAATATCATAAAATTTGCAAATTTTAATGTTTTTTTATTTGTTTACATTTTTTCTTTGGATAGCATATAATTGAAGTTATGTAGTTAGATATAGTGTCGTTTGCAGCTCCATTGTAAATATATTTGTCTTATATATTTAGTATGTTGATAACATGGAATGTGTAAATCCCCCCCCCCCAATTTTTCATTGTATAGTTCATCTGTACTAATATTTTATATTGCTTTTCAACCTTGAAATAGGTTATTAAATGTTTGAAATGTCCATATGTTATTTTAGATATTTATAATATTTATCAGTTTGATTTAATAAATTAAAAAAAAAAATTCTTTTTAATGAAAATAAAGGTAGATGTTTTATTTTTTAATTTTATTAATTAGTATTTTTAATAGAGTAGAAAGGATTCAAAAATGCCATTCTTTAATAAAAATTATTGCAATAAAATTATAAATGTCAGAAATATGATTTCTAGATAAGGTACAAAACATTGATATTAAAATTTTAATTATGAATGAGATAAAAAAAATTGAATATATTAAATGAGTTTTTTTTTTTTTGTCATTTCTTTAAATATTTGACTGATGCTTTCTTAACAGGATGAATAAATATAAAAGTTTATTTTTTTATATATATTTATTTTGAAATATATATGAAGTCCATATCATTCCATTATCTACTTTTATATGTGATCACATGAATTTATCTTTTGATGTTAATGCAGAATAGTTTGTTTAACCATCAAACCATTTAGACAATTTTCACCTTATTAAATTGTTTGCCATCTATTGAGAATTTTTGCAAGCTTTATTTTTAAATACATGTATTGTATCATATTTTATTTCAGAAAAACATTCATAGCTGGCCAGAAAATCAAAAATTTATTAAGATAATGCTTTAGCTCTGCCTTGATGATTATCTGTTTTGTCTTTCTGACATCTTCGGACATCAGTAATTTTTACAATATTGTTTTGAGAAAATAGTTGTATTAACTAAAAACATGCTTATTTGCGAAATTATTAAAATTGAAAATTAATTTTGTACATTAATTGTATAATAACTATTACAAATAAAGAACATAAATTATTAATAATTTATTTTGAACAAAAGTGTGTTATTTTTAAAAATAGAATGTTATAATTTTTGGACAATGCACATATACCCTAAAGCTATTTACAAGCTTAGCTTTGTCAGTGCAATTATAACAGCGAGTGTGCATATTGCAAAAGATATAAAAAATTTTAAACTCTTAACCCTACTAGCGAAACAGCTATATTGAATATTTAAAAAATTACATTAAGCCACAAATTTTATCATAATATATGTTTGTATTATTAAAAAAATGACAATATATATTGTTTTAAAGATCAAACACTAAAGAATGTAATTAAGCTGAAAAAAATGTAGTCACTGATATTCAAAGTAATAAAAAAAAAGAATAAAAGTTAATATTTCTAATAATTATTTTCATATTATTTCATAAATTCTAAATTATCATGCATAAATTTTAAAACTAATTTTGTTAGTAGGTTAGTTGGATTCATTATAAAATGTCTAAAAAATTAGTATATAATAACACTTACCTAAGGTAATCTATCACTTGAAAACTTCATAGAATAAAGATATTAGTACCTTTCATTTTTCTCAGTAGCCCTTCAAAATGTATTTCCATACAGGGGTTTGCAATGTATATGTCATCCTTAATAACATTCTTTATAACAAGTAGTTAATATTGATCAATAATTAGTATAATTTGAATATTATAATAGAGAATTTGAATAAAGTTTGTAATTTATTAAAAAGTACTACTAAAATAGTCACTATATACATAATAAAATAAGATAAAAAGTGAATGAAATACTAAATTCATTTTAGAGTTAAGCTTGAGGTACATAAGTTAGTAGTTTAGAGTCAGTGCGATGTAGTATTATTTATCCTATCTTTATAGGTTTTGAGGGCTCATATTGCTTCATGCTACTATGATCATAAATTTAGTAATAACTTTATCAACTGCCATCTCTCTTTGCATTTGATATGCAGCTTTGAAATTTACATTGCAGTAGTCTATAATAAGCCTAAGTTTATATATACCGTCAAAATCTTTACTTTTAGTATTTGTATATTTTTATTATTATTAAAATGCAAACAAGACATAATATTTGCAAAGTATGTTTTATCTTTCTCTCACATCACCTAATTCAAATATTGGACCCAAACCCATATCATGTCAAAAAATGCAGAAAATTCGCGATATAAATGTACACAGTCATGAGCTTTTTTTTAATGTTATTTTCAATAATAATTTTTTCATATATTTTTTATCAAATATTTATATATGAATAAAATAATAATTAAAAAATATGCAGCTATGAAATTTACATTGCAGTAATGTATAGTTGGCTGAAGTTTATGTACTGTCAAAATTGTTACTTTTAGCGTTTGCATATTTTTATTATTATTAAAATGCAGATGAGATTATAGAAAAATCTAAATTGGGTCATAATATTTGCAAAATATGTTTATCTTTGTCTCATATAACCTGATTCAAATACTGGACCCGAGCTCACATCATAGCAAAAAATGCAGATAATCACGATCTATTTTTTTTATGTTTCAGTAATAATTTTTTCGTATATATTTTTATCAAATATATATATAAAAAATAATAATTAAAAATATAGAAAAATAAATACGTACTATTAGGCTCCCTATAACATTATCTTCAAAATACATTGGAAAAAGTAAAACTTTTTACCGATGTATTTTTCATTCCAGTAACTATCAAAAAAATGATGGAGACAAAAAAATTCAATTTACTTGATCACAAAAATTAATCATAAAATTTTTATTTTTTATCATAGAAAAATAAAACTTACCTTTATGAAAAGTAGAAAAAGAGATGGAAATGATGATGTAAAAACTGCATGCGTAGACTCCATAGTTTTCCATTAATATTATGTTGAAAACATGTTTACATTTTTAAAATGCTTGCTGACATTATGCATGCATAAGAACGAGGAGCTTAAAGCATAATTTGTCTGACTTAAGAGAAATAAACATTTATTCATCCATAGTTTAAAAACCAGGAAATCAAAAATTCATTAAGATAAGGCTTTAGCTCCACCTTGATGATGGTCTGTTTTGTATTTCTGACATCTTCGGACAACAGTAATTTTTACAATATTATTTGGAGAAAATAGTTTCAATAACTAAAAACATGTTTATTTGCAAAATTATTACAATTCAAAATTACTTTTGTACATTAATTGCAATGTACTATTACAAATAAAGAACATAAATTATTAATAATTTATTTATTTATTTATTTTTAACAAAAATGTGCTATTTTTAAAAATGGAATGTTATAATTTTTGGACAATGCTATCCTGAAGTTATTTACAAGCTTAGCTTTCTACATAATCCGTCCAATTATAACAGCGAGTGTGAAAATATTGTAATATTGCAAAAGATATTTTAAACTTTTAAAGCATAATTTGTTTGACTTAAGAGAAATAAATAATTTTTTCATCCACATTTTAAAAACAAATGTCATATAACGAAGATTTCGTTGATTTTTGAAAATGAAGATAATTTCAGCAATGATGATATATGAGATATTTTGTTTTGATTACAATCTTTCTTTTTTTTTTAATATTTTCTAAAATAAAATGAACATTTAGAATTTATTTGTTTGTAAACAAAAATCTCTATCAAATGAAATCAAATTTATTTTTTTCTGATAAGTAATATAAGGTTTAATCTTAAACTTAATGTTAAATGTTTACAGCAACAGAACAAAAGAAAATATCAACTTGTGAGAGGGTTAAATTCAAGAAGAAAATTGATTCTTAAAAAATAAGGTATCTTACCAATACAAGATGTCCCCTCAAAAAAAAAAAAAATCTAAAATTTATGATAATAAAATAATTTAATTATCTAATCATAGCTGGCCAAACTTTCATCAAAATGGTTCTACTTTGTGTATTGAAACATGCTTATGATGTTATAATTGGGCAAAGAGTATTGAGCCATTGTTTCTCCAGAAAATATATATATATATATATTAGAGCATCCTATTGAAGATGGTTTGTGCACCTATAAATCACACCTTATATACTTTACTAAGATTTGAACTACAATTGTAATTTACAAGTCTTAGTTACCAATTTCAAATTATTAGCTTCACTTTTCAAAACCTTCTAATCTCTAGATGTTCTCATAATTATCTTATTAAACATAAAACAGTTTTATTATACAGTACTTGAGATGTGAAATTTATGTTTTTAGTGATATACATTTTAATTAAATTTAGATTGGTGAAACTTCCTGCCTATCACTCTATAAATAGAACCTATCAAATATTTCGTTAAACATTTTCCTCCATATTGTGAAATTTTATTTTATATTTGGTATATTTAAGTTTTCAACTGATTGTAATTTAAAAAATTAATATTTGACATTTAAAAAATATGAAAAGAAATATCTAAATGAAATTCTTACCTATAACAATGGAGCAAACAATCATTGGGTCTAATTTTTCTATTCAAAAAGTTAGAATGAAATATTAGATATTAGAATTTTATGTCATTATTAAAAGAATGATATACTTAGGATTAGTTATCATCAAAGGAAGAAAAAAACATTCTAAAAGTTAATAAAAATTATTTATTGTTATTAATTTTCAAATAATATTTTATTTGTTGTTTTCACAAAAGCTATTTTTTTAAATCCAGTAGAAGCTGCTTTTGAGTGTCATAAGAAACTTTCTAAGAGTTGTCTTTTTAAAAATAAAATCTTTTCAAAGACAGTCTTCTATCAGGGACGTTTTTGTTTTAACAATACATCTTTTACACAAAGATTGCATTGTAATTATGAATTTGTAAACTAATTACTGCAAGTCACATTTTTTTGTTTACAAATCTGTACTATTCGATTATTTAGTCCTGGGTTAAAACAATCTAAAGCACTCGGCCATTCATAAATTCTCATTTCTAACCACCTTCTTAATGCCTTTGTCATAACAATAGGATGCTGTCCATCACACAAAAAAGTTTATATAATGCTAACCATTTCAGGTTTTTTTTTAAAATTATAGAAGCAGAGGAAAGAACGGCTGCAAACTATTGCACATCATAATAAAACTTATATATATGCTTTAAATTGCAGCCTAAAATGTCTAACAGCATAGACTCTGTGATTTAACTCTGAACATGTTGTTAAAGGTGAAATATATCATGTACCTACAATTAATTGTTCATATATTGGGGAAAGAAAAACTAGTTTTAGTTTAATTATTATTGGGTATATGAACACAGACTTTCAGATGACCCATCACTCTCCACTCTATCTAATATCACTGATACACTTGAGCACATATGTGCTGAAAAGATAAATAATCACCAATGTACGTATTTCATGCTAAACCAGCAATCATCAGTTGGTCCAGATTATCATCTCCCACACATATATACTATAAGTGCTCAGATATATATTAAGATAGACAATCTTCATACTTTAATGGACAGGCTCCAATCTTCTACACCCTCCAACTCTTCAACCGTCCATCCAATTGAAAATCTGATGATGGAATGCTCAAAGGCCACCCTGAGGCCGAGATTCTTGTCACACCCATGTTGACCTAAGGTCAATCTGAACCCCATTCCATCATCAGATTGTCAATTGGATGGACGGTTGGAGAGTTGGAGGGTGTAGTAGATTGGAGCCTGTCCATTAAAGTATGAAGATTGTCTATCTTAATATATATCTGAGCACTTATAGTATATATGTATGGGAGATGATAATCTGGACCAACTGATGATTGCTGGTTTAGCATGAAATACGTATATTGGTGATTATTTATCTTTTCAGCACATGTGTGCTTGAGTGTATCAGTGATATTAGATAGAGTGGAGAGTGATGGGTCACCTGAAAGTCTGTGCTCATATACCCTATATTACATATATAGACACAGGTATATAATAAGCCTGTGTTTCAGTTATTTAATTATTATTAAAAACTCATTAAAAACAATGAAAATATGTCCTATAAATTTAAAAGAAAGGACCTATGGTTATCATTTTTATGTTAAATTAAATAATTTCTCCTATAATATTTTAAAGAGAAAGGACTAAATTAATCAGCACAAATAAAGTTTGTGGCCAATTAAAATTATTTTATTATTATTTAGTATTAAAAACATCATCAGCAGTAACAAATATATTAAGACAAAATAATTTTAAAATGTTAAGAAGAAATGTTACTTTTGCACTGTGATAACATTAAACAATTTCGGCTGTTACACTTGAAATAAAATGACTAAATCATTAGATGCCAATAAAATTTATGGCAAAATAATTTTTTTTAAAATCGTAATTATTATTCAAAACGTCATTAGAAATAATGAAAATATACTAAAACAACAGTATAAATTCAAAAAGTTTTTTTTTTTAAAAAGCTTTTCTCCAAGCATATACATGTGCAAAATGTTTCAGATTATTTTCGTTATTTCTATGATCATCTTCGTAACATTTTGTAGAAGGTTTACTACCAATTTAGTTCTCTTTAGTTGTAAAAAAAATTTCTGTGAACTAATTTTAACCATTGACCAGAAAAATGAAATTAGAAAATTTTAATATGAAAATCTGGAAAAAAAATAATTTTTCAAGTGGCAAAGTGATGAAATTAGGAGAGATTTAAATTTGTTTTATGTAGTGGTTTTTTAAAAATTAAGAATGAAAAGAAATTGCAAAGTTTAACAAAGAAAATTTTCAGATTAAGCAATATAGTTGGGCATGATCCATTGATTTTAAAGCTTTAACTTTTACCACTATACCATTCAGAATCACTGTGGTGTACCTTAGGATTATCAAATTCATGCTTCATTCACAATTCCATTGCCATAATTAATGGGAGATCATTACTAGTATAATGAAAGGATGTTAATGATTAAACACTATATCAACATTTTAACTGACTGAAAATATGGCAAAAAGAAAAGAAGAAAGAATGTGAAACCACAGAAAGTAGATAAAAAGAGCTGCTTATATTAGAAATAATATCTTAAATTTAATGGGTTAACTTACTTTACAAGCTAGTAATTCTTTTTGATGGGGCATAACTTTCTGGTTATTGGAAATTAAGGAATATAATCTGTAGACCATTGCACTATCTACCTTATATTTTTTTAATTGCCCAAGTTCAGCATCTGGTATTTAATAGATGGTTGCCAATTATATTTTTAGAAATCAGTGATGATGATATTAATCCATGTTTATATAAGATTAAGATGACTTCAATTTCACTCCCCTCCCTCCCTTTTGTCTGTGATCTAATAAAAGAGAAAATATTCACATCTCAAAGTTTATTTAAGTGAAAGAAAAACATAAAGTTTATTATAATCTTTCTAAACCTAATGAATTTATATCATAGTTACACATTAACAGTTGATGAGTCTTAAATTGATAAACTTGATTTTATCTCTTGATGACAGTGGTATTATTATATCCAACTATTTTGGTTTAAAAGCTCCTATTCATATCCAAATTTTGAAGATAGTACCAAACTCGTTACATCATTTATGTTTTCAACACACATAATATAAATAACGACTATATAGCGTTCACATTTTTTTTTAATATAATTTGTTTATTTTTTTAATTAAACACTTGCGACACATTAAGACATTGATAAAACTAATTTTTTTAAAAAATCATTTACATATATGAACAAACTACAGACATTGTTAATATTAATAAATATTCCTTTATAAACTTATTTTTAAAGATTTTATCTGATAAAAACGGGATCAAATTTTAGAAGAAAATAGATAAAAGAAGACAAGATGCATTGAGATAATTTTAACTTGAATGTTTTTAAAACATATTTTTAAAACATCAACAAAGATAATGTTATGAACATTTTTCTTTATTCTTCTTGAAGTGAAAGTTGATAATAATAAATTGCTAAAGATATAATATGTCATCATCATCAACCATTATCAATCCACTGCATGAATCATGAAGACCTCTCCAAGTTCAATCCATCTTCACCGATCTTTAGCTTCTCTTCTCCACACCACCCCTGCACACTGTCTTACATCCATCTCATATGTGGTCTCTTTTGCTCTTGAAATCCAGTTTAAGATTTCAATTGTCTATCTATTATCAGCCCAACTCCACTTCAGTCTTTTAATTTTTTAATGAGGTCAGTAACACGTGTTTGTTCTCTTACCCATATATTGTGTTTTCAATCTCTTCTTATTACTTCCAACATGCATCTCTCCATACTTCTTTGAGTGGTCTGAAGTCTCTGTATTACTTTTCTATTAAGTGTCCAAGTCTCATATCCATAAGTAAGAATTGGTTTAACACATTTATTAAAAACCTGCCTTTTCTAATATATAGGCTTATTTATTTTTGGTATCAAGTTATTTCTACCAAAAGCACTCCAACCAAGTTTAATTCTATGATTATTTGCATCCATTATGTTTCCATTTGTATTAATAATCTGACAAAGGTATTTGTAACTGTTAACTTCTTCTAATTCATCATAATCAATCTTTATTTTCATATTTTGAGAAAATCTATTAAATATTACTTTAGTCTTTTTAACATTTATCTTTGTAATATGTGAGTGATATTAAATGGACTGCCTATACAGAGAAGAAAGCATCACTTGTGGTGCATATGGATGTAGTATTTTGTTATTCCAAGCACTTAAAAAATTGAATTAGAAAATGAACTTTTTATCTTTTTCGTAATTTCTTTTATTATATATATATTTTTCAAAACACTTATTTAAATTATATTTTATCACCTTTATAGCAACAGGCAACAGTTAATCTATAATATACATTGATACATAAATTTTGTAATTTTGTCTAGAAGTATTATTAAGCAGCTTAATTAAACTTTCATCTGCTACTACTAGACTATTCTAGATATAAAGTTAAACATATAATAGTTTTTATATGCAAGTAATAATAAACATAGAGAAAGATATAACATCTTGTTATAATATATAGAGATTAAATATAAATCAAATTGTTTTGTAAATCACTATTATGGTAATAAGATCCAAACACAATTCTTTAATAGTCTGCTATGCATCGTATGGTTTAGTGCAGTAGAAAAATGTCTGCCTTTGGAGTCTAAAGTCTTATCATGTATTTCATTTCTGGAAATTCCAGCACTTGAACTGCTTATGAACTCTCGAACAATAATGTGGTTGAATTATTTATTTTACTAATCCACTATAATTGTTTTCAGAAAATATTTCAACCATATTAATAGCAATCTTCATTTTTAAAATCACATACTCATTTTATCTGTGTTGCACACTTAGCTGCAAAATGAACTTTGCTGCTAACTGAAAGGACAGCACTCTTTTGATTACTCTTATTAACTTAAGTAACCAGTAGGAAAAACTCCTATTATCCACTCATATTCTTGTTGCTGCAACAGTTCGTATAGTAAATCAGCATGTATAGGCTACTCATTAATATGCATTAGCCAGTTTGATGGGTTTAATTGTTTTCAATTCTTAAGGAACGTAACGGCATCTTTTCAGATGCCTGTGTTATAAATGAGACATCAATTGAGTGTTTTAAAGGTAGGCTGAATGTGTTAATGTTTGTGTGAGGGATTATTTTCTTTTACATATTGTCAGATAAAAATAAAGTATATGCCCTCATATCTCAAGAGGCTCTAAAATTATCAGCTATACTCACAGTCTCAAAGGCAAAGTGCTAAGAATAGTCATTTAAGGACCTAGGAAGATGTATAAATCTGAAGAAAAATTGCATAACATCTAATGGAACATTGTCAGACTTTATAAGATTGGCAGAAAAGGTTTCAAAACATGACATACATTAGCTGTACAAGTACAAATATTGATAACACAAGGGGGATATGATTTTTATATAACAAAAAAATATGGAAGAATGGCATTGTGAAGATTGGTAATTTATCAGATAGTGTGGCAAGAGTAGTTACTCAACTTAACGAATTCCAACTGCATATAATTTAGATTTATGCACTGTAGAGGTTTTTTATTTATATGTATACAGTGCCCAGATGAAATAACATTTTAAAAGTTGACATGGAAGATTTTAATAATAGGATTGGAAAACAATTGAAAAAGAAAATATTACTGTGGGTAAAGTTCAATATGGAAAAAGGAATGAGAGAGGAAAATATGGAATTTTCTGGAAAAGAAAATCTGTTAACTGTCAATTCTTTTTTTGAGAAAAATCTAAAGCAAAAATAGGCATGAAAGGATTCAACTGAAGCTATAATAGAGCTGGATTACATTTTGACCAACAGAAAATAGATATTTTAAGACTATAATGTATTTAATAAATTTAATACAAGAAGTGGACATCTCATTAGATGTAATTATTAATGCAAAACTAGAGAGGCAAAGGCTACTTGAAAGAGACAGTTTTAACAGTTGATATTCTGTACATATTCTAATGAATTGAAACCAGAAATGTCAAATTGTCAGACTTCAGTGATGAATCTGACTCGAAGCAAATGATTAAGAAGATAATTGATATTCCTATATAGATAGTTGGCAATGCCACACAATGTGTAAAGAGAAATAGGAGTATGAAAATATTTTTAAATGATCCAAAAATAGTTAAGGATGTATGAAAAAGAGATCAAAACAGTATTAGTCAATATTATGGCAATAGAAGGAAAGTTATTTCAGCACCAAGAAGAAAATGTTATAATTTTCTACTTTTCCTATGTATTGATCTGATGATGACTGCAGGACAGTCGAAACTGTTAGTGTAATACAAATAAAAGTATTGATAAAGTGTCTAAGAAGGTGTAAATGGTATGATAAGAAAATGTTATGCTATAAGAGATAATATGAAATATATGAAAAATTGTACAATTCACTATATTGTTATAAAAGATTAAAAACTAATACACCCTCACAATTACATGTTTTGAAATGTCAGATAGTTTAAATGGAGAGATAAGGCCATCAAATCTATAAAGAAGTTCCAGGAAATGAATTATTATTGACTTTCTAAATGAAGCGGTTAAAAAAAACTTGACAAATTGTTCATAAAACTATATATCAAATGACTGATAAACATGAACTAGATGATTGGGGAAATGCTGAACTATATTGATATTTTTAAAAGGTGAAAAAGAAAAGATTAGGAATTAAAGATTTATTGGTCTTCTGACAGTTTTACACAAGATTTTTACTAAGATCATGACAATTTGCCTACAGAGAATTTTGAATTCAAATCAACTCAAATAGCAAGTTTAAATCCAATTTTAAAATTATTTTGATACATTAGATCACATACAAGTATTAAGAGAAGTTATAGGAAGCTAATAAATATGTGAACCTGCTATGCTTCGTGTTGTAGATTATGAACAGACTTTTGTCTAAGCAGTTTAAAACTTTGATATGAGTATGCTAGAAGATGATTACATATCCTTAATAGTTTGTGGATTAAAATGTAAAGCTATGGTCATAAAAATGCATGGATCTAATTTAAGTTGGGTTAACTCTACAAATGATGGGATTGTTTTTGAAAACTATTATTCAGGATTTCAGAAAACATTAACTAGTTATCTGATGAAAGCAAGAAAGTAGGGCCAAAGGTAAATGATAAAAAACAACAACTAATGTTTACTGGTTTTCACAGATAGAGAAAATAAAGATTGTTAATAATGTATTGGTACTTAATGACTACAAATATCGTAGTCAGATTACTAATACAGATGGAAACAATGAATGAAATTAATTTTAGAATTAAACTTGGAAAGAATGCTTGTGTCAGAAATAAATTAATTTTCAAATAAAATGTATATATATATGTGTGTGTGTGCTTGAAACAGAAGATTTTAATAAATGTGATTCACCATTTTTGTTGCATGGAACTGAGACATAGATTTCAGACTACATAACGAAATATGGAGAGGTTTGTGTTAGGGGTAAAATGATAGAAAGCAAAATACAGAGATGAGAGAAGAAATAGGTTTCATTGACATTGAAATAATTAAGAGGCTGCTGGTCTGGTTGGACAATTGAAATTTTTAATTGGATTCCAAGAGCTTTTTTAGAGCCTGAAAATAGAACAAATGTAAGATGGATGATGACGCTAAGAAGTTTTCTGCAGTAACATGGAGAAGAAAAGCTGTCAGTCAAAAGAATTTGGTTTAAACTTAGAGAGATCTTTATCCCGCAATGGGCTAATAACTATTGAAAATGATGTTGACTCTACGATTTTAATTTGTTGATTTTTTAATTTATATTTTTGGAATGGAATTAATTATATAAATTATTTTTTGTTTTGAACACAAAACTTTATTAACATTCATTTGTTTTTAATACCTTTTATATAAAGTTTTCTTCTTTATATACGCCTAGAAAGGGTTAAGAATGAGAATACTCCATCTATTGATAATATGGGGAACTATTAAACTATTCCTGATATTTTTAAATTATGGAGCACATAGTTTTCATGCTTTTGTGTTCATACATTTTAAAAACGACAATTAAAATAAATACATTTAGATTAGGAGTGATGCATGTAGAAATAAAAAGGTTTGATTGCAATTAAAGATGAAGATAAATCATGAATTCAGCGCCCCTAGAAACGATCCGATCCCTCCCACCATCACCCAGCAATTGTAATTTTTGTTTTAACATATACATTTGACCAAACTAGATTAAATTGGGACCCTCGCCTAATAATAGCTAAATAATTAATATTGTAGTCAAAATAAAAATATTAACTGTATATAGTAATCATAACTTTCCAGTAACTGATTTCATTGCTGATGATCTGAAAGCCGGTTTTTTCCTTTTATGATTTTCTAAGTGATCATGTGGGATAAAAATTATTCTTTCTAAACTATAGTTGGATAATAAACACTGTAGGCAAATAATAAAAAACCCTTGGTTATTGTCACTTTTTTCCACTTAATTCTTAATTTATTTTACAATTTGTGCTTAGAGTTTTTGGATAAAGCCATGATCCCAGTAGCATAATTTGAGTTATACTTTCTTTTTTTTTGTTAATTAAAAGTGTCTACTAAATAAATAATGAGCACATTATCCTAAGAATGAATGCAATAATATGAGTATGTGTTATATTTGGAAAATAAAAGATATTTGTTGTGTTAATTTTAATAATTTAAATACTGTATTAGCAAAGTATGGGGAAAAGAAAATCACAAGATTAAAAATTCCACAATTATTTTTTATTAATATTAAGTCGTAGGTGGAAATAAATTGATTACTAACAAACATTATAGGGGAGGGGAGAGATAAAGAGAAAATCATACAGTAAAGTTGCATTGCCAAGCAAGCAAAAGTAAACTGATGGGGTTAAAAGAAAGTAAGAAATCACTCATTGATCAACAAAATTACAACTAGATGTTCCATTTTAAATATAAGAACAATATTTGATAAAAGAACTGATTTGGATTTTACTTATACACGATATTAATAAATTATTTATTTTTAAAATAAAAGTTTCAGGTAAAATTTTGCCACTAGAGGAAATAGGATCATATTGAGAATAAACATTAGAGATAGTAATACCAAGTATTGTTAAATAAGAGGAATATTTGACTTATTGAAAAAGTAATGGTTAAGCTTATAAAATTTAACAATAAAGATGTTGGGGGTGGGTGTTGAAAAACATATCAAAAGAGAAGTTAAAATTTTAGAGTGCCAACATCAGCAAGACTATGAATTAATTATAAATGAAACTAGCTGAAAAATTAGTATGTTGATGATTAATTGCCATTTACATTGTTGGGCAAAATGTCAGAAAACATCATCCATCCTGAATTTAGAAAAAAGATTAGAAAGAAAACTAAATAATCATTTACTTCATTCAAATTTAATATTAATATGACAATAAGAAGTCTGTGAATACTGTTTTTTTTAATGAATTGGGTAAAATGCTACTAAATATATTCAGCTTTTTTTTATTTATTGATAAACTTCATAACTGAACTATAATATTCATTAAGGCTGTAGCCTCAAGCACATGCGTATAAAATGCGATAGTAGGGAGCTCTACACGTCTTAAAACCACAAGCTTACTCATTGGAAGAAAAGAGGGGAACCCTTCTTTACTTCAACCTACTTTCTATTTAAATAGGTGAAGCTGAAGCGGTTTGATCTGAGAGTGTGAAGCTATTCAATACTTCATTAATTAAGTCCACATTTCTTATTACACATTAATACTCGTGAAATCTTTCGATTTACAACGAGTCAATGGAAAGATTTTATAGTGAGAAATCTATTACGATAATTTAAAGTTGTAATTATAAATTTATTTAAACGCACATTAACTGAACTATGTTGTTTTTATCTATATATAATTTTAAATACAAAAGACCATAATGGCAGATTAATAGGTAGATGAAAGTAGTATTTTAGCATATTTTTTTTGCTATATGTTGAATTTTCCAACAGTTGTGGAAACCAATTTTAAAAAGAAATTACAAGTTAATTGAACATAGAAATGGATTCAGCATATATATCTATTACAGTAATAACTGGGATTTTATTAAGTCTTGAAACTTTGGTTTAAAAGAATGTGTCCCACAAAAAAAAAAGAAAGAAAGAAACTATTATAAAATGATGTGATAATAGCAAACGCTTATAACCATTAGAGGTCAGGATAATAATTAATAAAAATATCTCTTTTTTTTTTAAGTTTTTTGTAGTAGCTCTAAATTTTGTATTAAAATTACTACTCCTTAAACTGCAATTAGAGCTGAAGAAGTGGTTAAAGATATGTCATATCCTCTAATGTTTGTGTGTGTGTAAAAGTATGTATACATATTCACATAATGTGTATAGATTTTGTTATATTTTAATTGTAATCTTTTTGTTTTCAATCGATGTACTTTTTAAAAAAAAAAAACAAACAACAAAAATGCTCAAGTTTGCTGCTAATTTCTTCTATTATTCACTTAAATTTTTTGTTTATGATGGAATTTCTAATCTTCTAAGTCTTAAAATCTTTCTTTCTGAAACTACAATATTGCTGAAGAATTAACTGGAAAATAAGAAGTAATTTAGAGGTGATAATATGAAAGCTAATTGAAAATTTCTCACCCAGCAATAACTTAATCCTTCGAGTATTTAGTTATGAGTGCTTTAATTACAATCGAAGCCAAGTTTTTGAAAAAGAAATTATTTCTGTTTTAGGCTTAGTAGTGTTCAGATTTATTTGAAAACTGTCATTAGTGATTTTTTTTTTTACTTTTTTTTTTAAATGTTACCAAATTTTGATAGATTCGTTTTAAATACTAACCTCTAATAATAGCATATTTGTAGTATCTACAAAGAAATACATAAAAATAAATTTAAGTAAAAATAATTTTGAAAATACAAATTTGTAGAAAATAATCACATTCCTAAATTTATAAAAATATTTCACATTTGCAAGAAATCTGAATGGTTGTAAAGTGAGTAAATGAAAGGCAAATTGCAACAGTAGAAATGAAAGGCAATGACTAAAATTGGTTTCATAAAAATAATAATGTGAATATTTTATTTTTAATAATAATAACTAAAGAAGACTATTTTAATGGCACAGTAATAAGACAAGTCTACCATTCCCATTCATTAACGCTATGAATAAAAATGTTCTCATATATTTATTAATCTTAATATCTTTTTCATCATTTGAATTAGGGACATAGAAGTTGGAAAAGACTGTCATCTGGTGAAATATTTTGCTAATGCTTTTTTTTTTTAATTTGTTGACTAGCTTTTCTATTTTGAATTTTAGTTCTGCCCTTAAATCTTTGATAAACTTAATCATTTGTAATCCATTTAGAGATTATTTGTGAGATTTCTTCAAAAAAAAATTTGGAATAAATAAAAACTGGTTTTTTTTTTTTTTTTTTACAAAGTTTATTAAGATTTTGTAATTGTTTTTACATAATAATTGTGTAATAATTACTAAAAATCAAAATGATTCACTATTACACTCTTATTTTATACATATTTATTTTATTTTTAAAAAAGAAAATAACTTCTAGCATAACATTAACAGCGAAAACTACAATATTCCGATACACACCTTCTGAAAATAGCCCCTAATACTTTACTGACACTGTGATAGGATAATTTGAGATATTCTAAAAATTATTAGGCAATGCTAATATTTTAAAGCATAATTTGATAGATTTATTAGGTGTAACACTTATTCGTTGGCATTTTTAAAATAAAACTCAATTTAAAAAAGTTTGCTCATTTTCTGAAGTCACTCTGCTCTGCTAACCATTCAATCCTGAAAGCATCTTTTGTTTAAGAACTCATTTTTTATATATATATTTTTAACAAATGAAGTCTAATTTATTAAATTCTGATATATATAATAATTAATGCTAAAGACAAATGTTGAATATTGACAAAAAATGTCATCAAGGTTAACAATTAAACCTATAGCAGTGTGCACGAGAGTTTAAGCAAAAATGTCTTAAAATTTGAGAAAAGCCTCTACATGTATATTAATCATTGTTACATTGATCATCTTGTAGCTCTGAAGATGACTGCTGGACAATTCAAACTGTTAGCAAGAAAGAATAAATTCTATTTTATATTAAATTGTTTTGTAAACTGTTCAATTAAGGAAGTATATGGTATTTTATGATAATGACTATCCAGTTGTTTCCTGCATTCTGACATTTTTTGAAGATATTGATAATTAAGTTAAAATATTATTTAGTAATGCATGATATGGTTGGAGAGATAATCATGTATTTCACATTAGCATTATCTCCTACTTTAATTTACTCCACTGCATGGTGACTGATGATTATTTTTGACCAACTCTACCAAAATGTTGTCCTCCCTTAACAGTAATAAGTACATCATCTGTAAATAAGTAAAGAACAAGGAAAAATATCTTCTACAATTACTATATCTTCTGAACTGCCCAGGATTCCAAATGAAGAAGTGAGATATGCAATTAAATTTATGAAGAAAGGGAAAAGGTCCAGATAATGTTGGAATTATAATGGATAGCTTAAAAGAAGTAGGTGAAAAAAAAATAGATTTTTTTTTTTTGGAAAAGTTATGCCAAATGTCATGGAGGATTGCAATATTAATATTTAAAAAAAAGGTGATAAAGAAGATATTAGGAATTACAGACCTTTGGATTTTAACGAAAGAACGAGCTGGATTTAAAAGTGGTTCTAGTATGATGGATCGAAAGAAGTTATAGAAAGGACCAATGAATATAAATTTGCCATTTATAAACTATGAAAAGGCATTTGATTCAATAATCATTTCTTTGGAGATTAAAGCGTTGAATTATCAAGACATAGACCTTGAATATTGTCATCTTCTGAAAAATATTTATAAGAATGCAACAGCAACAATTAGATTACGTAATGGTATTACGAGGATTAATATTGAGAAGGGTGTACGACAGGGTGGTTTTATATTGCCAAAACTTTTTACAGCAATTTTGCAAGAAGTATTTTGTACATTAAAACGGCAGTAAAAGTCAATGGAGATCTCTTAAGTCATCTAGATTTTGCAGATGATGTAGTTGTTTTTGCCAATAATGCTTTAGAGCTTTGAGAAATGTTGCAAAGAGTTATCAGATGAAAGTAAGAGCATAGGCCTAAAGGTAAATGTTAAAAAGATTAAAGTAATGCTCAATGGATTTTCTCAAAAGAAGAAAATAAAAGATTGATAGTAGTGAGTTAAAAGAAGTTAACAACTACAAATACTTTGATCAGATTATTACTACAGTTGGAAAAATAATGGATGAAATTAATCATAGAAAATTAGACTTGGTTGGAGTGCTTTTGTTAGAAATAACTTACTATTAAAAGGAAATATCCCTATGTGTTTGAAAAAGAAAGTTTTTAATAAAGGTATTTTATCAGTTCTTACTTACGTATCTGAGATTTGGATACTTAAAAGAAAAGCAATGCAGAGACTTCAGATCACTCAATGAAGTATGGAGAAATATTTGTTATGAGTAAGAAGAGATTGAAAATGAATACATGGATAAGAGAACAAATGGGTGTTACTGACATCATTGAAAGAATTAAGAGACGGAAGTGGAGTTGGATTGGACATATTGCTAAAAGAGATGATAATAGATGGACAGTTGATATCTTAAACTGGATTCCAAGAGATTGGAAAAGACGTAGAAAGAAATCACATCTGAGATGGATGAAATAAAGAAGTGTGCTGGGGCAATGTGGAGAAGAGATGCTTGAGATCAGAGTTGAATTGCAGTGGAGTGGTAATGGTTGAAAATGATGGTGATGATGATATCATCTATGTGAAAAAATCCACATATTGAAATTAAGCTTTCACAAATTGCACAATATTGCATCACTTTTATGAAATTTTATTCATTGAAAGATGAGTCTATATTGTATAGCCACACACTAATTGAGTTTGCATCTTTTGATACATAATATTCACTTTTATTTTTTTAATACCTTTTATAATAATTAATAAAGCAAGTCATATATAACATGACATTACTTTTATGAGCTTGTAATTACAAAAATGCACATAGAGAGCGTACCAAGTTGATATTTTAGGTCTAGTGTCCGAATATTCTAGCTCTCCACTGACGTGGGCCATAAGCCCGAAACCATGGTCTGGAGATAAGAGTGTTCTGGATAGAGATTTTAAATATTTCTCATAACCGCACTTGTTAATTTACGAGCTTGTTAGAGCTATTGGTACGCTCTCTATGTGCATTAATACCTTTTTTATGTGATGGAGCCAGAGCTATCTTGTCCTGCATGTTTGAATAATATTCTGTATAGAGCTATCAAAAATTATTAAAAAAATTATCTATATTCTAAACATTATTGTGTGTGGTTAATTTATTTAGTCTATCTGCCACATCTAGACAAGCAAACATCAATTGCCCATGTTTGTATTTTGAATTAAATTGAATGTGTTTAATTTTGCCTAAACATTGAAAGATTATGTAACTTTTGTAAAATTATCTGAGAGGAGTTGTCAAATTTGCTTTCAAGAATTTTATTAACTTATAATATTTTTAAACTACACAATTTGTATACTCCTATGACATTTATCATACTTAAAGTTTATTTCATTCAGATCCATTTTTTTTTACATTTAAATTCATGGTTTGTGTATCATCAAGTTGCATATTGTCTATCCTCTTAGGAGTTGTTTTTTTTTTATTTACTGTAGATTTGTTTTTACAAGTTAGATTGTAATATGAAATGAAAATTTTTTGTAAATAATGAAAAGGGAATGGGGGGGGGGTAGATATTATTATAGAGGTGAAGTAATTGCTTTTATTTAAAATAGGGATATGAAGATACTTAGTTTTAATGGGTATGCAGAGAATTTTTTTTCTTGAGCTGTATAATTTATAATAATAATAGAGAACTGGCTTTAGTAGTATAAAGAAATAATATTTGGAAGATAAAGGAACAGAGGAAATAAGAGTTGGAAATTGAAAAAAAAAAAATTATATGTATGTTTTATATAAGCTTTTCATTTAAGGGTTGATTTTTTAATCATTAAAATCTAAGATTTGCTGCATAGACTAATCTCAAACTATTGCTTCTAAATTTTGAAACTTTTTTGACCACAACATATTAAAGATTTTATATTATAATATTTTTCAAAAATGTTATTGAAAGTTATATATATATCCAGTAGTAATATAAAAATTTAAAGTTAAAAAAGCCTAAGTAATTTGTTTAATTAGTTATCAAAATTGGAAAGAAGTTTAATTCATTCTGCTGCTTATATATATATTTAAATAAATCATACGATTTGATACATCTTTATATAACAGCAATAATATATATATAATCATACACCAACTCTCTTTTTAACAAATCTTAATTTTTGCCCTTCGCAATGTGCTTGAACTATTTTACAATGTGATGCATGCTTGATTGAAGATTCATCTACACCAGTGGTCTTCAACCTTTTTACACCTGCGGACCGGTAAAAATAAGGATAAGGTTTCGCGGACCGGCAGAAGTCTGTAGATAAATTTTCTTAAAGATGTAAACTGCTTAGCTTTAGATGAGCATAATTGTTATAACTGATCAAAACAACGTTAAATATAGAAGATGAAATTATATATATATGGAGTTTGTATAAAAAAAAACTTTTTTTTTAATTTTGAATTTTTTTAGAAAAGTAATAAAAAAATTAATTCTACCCCCTACCCCCTATAAACATCTGTGATAACTAAAAAAAAAACAAATTAATTTATGTATGATTGATTAGATTTTGTTTTTGTTCTGTTTCTTTTTTTAAAAATTGCTTAAAAATGAGATGAAAAAATAAATAAAAATTGTTTATATTAATTAAAAGTTTAAACTCTTATTATTTTGTTACTACAAACTTTCCTGTGGCCCGTCAAAAAACTTCCGCGGACCAAGGGTTGAAGATCCCTGATCTACACAGTTCAATTGCTTTTAGTAATTTTTTTTTTTTAGAAAAAAATCTTTTGTAAAGCCATATTATCTTACTATTTTCCAAGTTCATATCCTTAAATCTTCCAATAGTATCTCTAATTTTTCTATTTTGCCTAATTTTCCATATCTTGTCTCACTACAAAAGCTATATGTCAAACAAACCATATAATAAACCCCTTTCTTAGACATATTTTTAATGCAACAGAATAATTAATCTCCATGATAATTATTTACATATTTAAAAGCACATCATAATATATAATTGCCTGTACAAAGTTTAATCTGTCCTTGTTTTAATCACAATTTTTTGTTTCTGTTTAATTTGCATTCATTTATTTTTATTACAAGATTTCATTAATTCTTTTCAAGAATTACTATATAATAAATATAATAATGCTAATTCTATCAATAAAAAATAACACTTGTTTAATAACTCATAAATATCTAATAAATAAAATAATGTAGCAAACCTTGCTTTAAATTTGTTCAGTGTACATTCAGTATAATGGTCCTATGCTCAAACCATAAATGCAAAATGAACATACTCTTATATCTATTTTTTCAGCCAGAAAGTCTTTTAATCTGTTTCTTTCGTTTTCTAAAATATCTGGCAAAATAACTCCATTAAATGCCTTTTCATAATCAATTATACAAGTATTAATTTCTTATATATATATATTGAAATGGAATGTGATGTCTTCACTTTATTCCTTATATTTATATACTTGAACCTTCATATTCAGGTGCCAAAAATGTAATGAAATAAAATAAAAAATCACATGCTATTGCAATAAGTATTTCAATTACACATATATCCTAGAGCAGGGGTCCCCAACCTTTTTGCACTTAAGAGCACATTCTATAATACTGACCAGGTGGCGGGCACCATTTATTTTTTTAATATAAATTTATAGTTGATATTGTTAATAATACACATAATATACAAAAAAAATATTTATTTCAAAAATAAAATTTTAACATATAATTAACGTTTATATTTTTGTGTAAATTACTAAATTATATATAATATTACAAGTCAATGCGAACTTTGACACCACACTTCATTGGCAATTGCTTCATAATTAGGGGAGTATGATGATATTCCTGCTCATAAGCAATAATCAAGTTGTTCGTCACTCAGTCTAGATCTGTATTATTTGTATCAGATAAATAATTTTTTATCATGTTCGGTATGGAGATCCGTTGTTGAATGATATATGGAGTTTATTAGTGTTGAAAGCTGACTCTACTTTAGTAGAATGAATTTGATTATATTATTAAATATTCTAAAGAGAAAATGGATATATTCTAAAGAGAAGATGGACTGGAATAATATGTAGCTTTTTAAGAGATTATTATATGGAATATTTTAAGATTAAATGGTTCTCTTATATATATATATATTGAAAAATCTAAAATGAGGATTATGTCTGTTTTCTTTGGTATTTATTCATAAGAATTGTTCAATGGGAATTGCTTAAAAATTTGTAGAATTGGCTATGGTGGAAGATGGTTTCATTGTTTTATAATTGCTTGTAATCATGCAGACTGCAAATGAAGTTAAAATGTTTAGGAGGATTAAGGAAATTTATAGACAGTTTGGATGAAAAAATTGAGTCTAAAACAGTGAATTTGGGTAGAGAAGATAAAAGTTTAATACCATATTAGTGGTTGGGGACAGGGAAATGTCGAACAGGTTAGTACTAAATACTTGAAAAAATGATTAGCTGCTGGCAAAATAATGATATAAAAATCAGGATGTGATTACAAGGATTATAAGAGGTTTTTAATAAGAATAAGCATTTATTCTTTGCCTTATCTAAATTAAGCGTATTAAATATTGTGTTTTGCACAAAACTTTATATGGAGCAGAAACTCTGATAACTAGGAAACAAAAAAGAAATGACTAGGGATTTTAGAAATGATGGGTCATTTTGACATAGAAATGAAAATATGGAAAAATAAATTTTGAAATGAATAAACAGATAAAATTATTTATTGAGAAAACAGCACTGATTATATACATGTGTGGGAGATGATAATCTGGACCAACTGATGAGTGATGGTTCAGCTCATAGGTATATTGGTGATTATTTATCTTTTCTACATGTGTGTGGTCATCTGTATCAGTGATATGAGATAGTGTGGATAGTTGAAGGGTGCTTGAAAGTCTGAGTTCAAATCCCCTATATTGAGAAAACTATACATAAGAATGGTTAAAGTGTGTATTCATTTAAAGATAGAGAAGTTTTACGAAATATGTTGGAAATAATTATGGAGAGTGTGAAAACAAGAAATTAAAGTTAAATAATTGAGTTTAGGTCAAGGGTAGCTGAAATGAGAATTTTAAATGCTAAAATCAGGCCTTGAAATGTGGAACTTGCTTTTTTACATTTAATTACTGTTTGTAATTTAAAATGTTGCTCTTTGTATAATTATCATATAAAGTATTAATCTTAATATAATAATTATGAATTTTATTCATTTTCCCCCTATTCATTCTTTTAAAAATTTTAATTTAAAATTAATAAATTTTATAATACGTAATATTTTTCTGAATTATATTCTTTTTTTTTTTACTAAATGTAATCAAAAATAAATAGATTTTGTTATACTAGTAACTTAAATGTTCCCTGGTTAGCTGCTTTACTCTGGTTATCAGACTTTAACCCTTTATTTTTTATTTCCACATTTGTTGGCATTAACAAATAAAGCATGACTGAAAGAAACAAATGGTCTTTGTAACTAACATTTGAAAGATTTGGAATTCCCAAATCAGAAGTTACAATTGTACTGATTGTAATACTGTATTCTGTTAAAAGGATTGTGGAAAGTTTAAGGGCCACCAGGGTACTGTGCCCCAGATTCAAGAGTTATTGGATTTTGATGGGCTTGTAAAGAATCTGCCAATCAGAATAGAATGCATTAAGCTTAGCAGCCTCTCTTGAGAGGCATTGTCTACAAGAAACATTTCATTATAGTATTTCTGGTTTAATTAAAATGGGAAGAATTTCGTCTGTTTAATCAAGGGGTCAGTAAATAATGAATTAATTGCTCACTCACAAGAAAGATTCCATTTCTTCATTTAAAACTTGCTAGAAAAACAAATAGATGATCTTTAGGGACGCCTTGTCAATCTCATGTTTTTTATATTTTAATTCTATAATCTGTAAGTAGAAATTATATATATATATTTGTTTAGATTATTTAATTTCTAATAATATTAAGTATTAGTCGCATACAACAAGTTTATAAACATATCTTTATATACATACAAACATACATTTATATACAAAGTAAACAAAATAATTTTGCTTCGATTTTTGTTGTATAATAGTAGCCAAGTATCATAAATTGACAAAAAATGTACTTTGAATTAAGCATAATTGATCTAATAGATGGAATTACAAGCATATGTATATATATAGTACATGTTTGTAAGAAGGGGTGGATTGTCCTTCAATTAAATTGATTTTACTGGCTAATCAGTAGTTCACTTATCATTAGTTTGTAATGGTTTTCTTTTTTTCTTTGTTTATATTGATTAATTGTATATCACTTTTTGAATATCATTGAGATGTTTTAAGAGTTAACTTTGTAAATGAAAATATATGTGTGGAAAGTAATAATATTGAAGAGCTAATATTTTTACTTAGTTATGTTAAGACCCAAATATCATCCTTCATAATTTAATATTATTGGGTTTTTTAAGTGTTTATTAGATATATTCGCTCTAAAGTTATTGTAGACCATTATATCCTACAGTTAATTAAACAGTGTACATCTTTTATAGTTTAAAAAAAAAAACATTTTGAAATAAGAATGTATATAATATTTAACCCCCCCTCCAAGCTATATTCTTTCAGCCATATCCCCCTGCTAAATAAAGAAATGCTTGCATTTTGCAGTGGCCTGCAAAATTCAAACTTCTCTTTATTTAAAGGGGGAATATGGCTGAAAGAGTATAGTTATGGAGCGCTTCAAATCTTATATATATATATAAATTTCAACTAGCGTTATGCATTTAGTTAATATTGAACTAACTGAAACACAGGCTTATTCTACACCTGTGTCTATATATGTAATATACAGGGTATATGAGCACAGACTTTCAGATGATCCATCACCCTCCACTCTATCTAATAACACTGATACACTCAAGCACATATATGCTGAAAAGATAAATAATCACCAATATACGTATTTCATGCTAAATCAGCAACCATCAGTTGGTGCAGATTATCATCTCCCACACATATATACTATAAGTGTTCAGATATATATTAAGATAGACAATCTTCATACTTTAATGGACAGGCTCCAATCTACTACACACTCCAACTCTTCAACTGTCCATCCAATTGAAAATCTGATGATGGAATACTCGAAGGCCACCCTGAGGCTGAGATTCTTGTCACACCCATGTTGACCTAAAGTCAATCTGAACCCCACATGTACAGGACATAATCCATTTAATACATATATAAGGATGGGCAGATACATATATAGACACAAGTATAGAATAAGCCTGTGTTTCAGTTATTACATTGTAGAGATGTCTGCCCATCCTTGCATATGTATTAAATGGATTATGTCCTGTACATGTGGGGTTCAGATTGACTTTAGGTCAACATGGGTGTGACAAGAATCTTGGCCTCAGGGTGGCCTTCAAGCATTCCATCATCAGATTTTCAATTGGATGGACAGTTGAAGAGTTGTAGTGTGTAGTAGATTGGAGCCTGTCCATTAAAGTATGAAGATTGTCTATCTTAATATATATCTGAGCACTTATAGTATATATGTGTGGTAGATGATAATCTGGACCAACTGATGGTTGCTGGTTTAGCATGAAATACATATATTGGTGATTATTTATCTTTTCAGCATATATGTGCTTGAGTGTATCAGTGTTATTAGATAGAGTGGAGAGTGATGGGTCATCTGAAAGAATGTGATTTGATCCTTAGTATATTTAATGAGGTTAATCTTTGAAAGGAGTATCCACCAATTAACTATAACAGGGGCATTGCTTTGTGATCTTGAAAAATAAATGCTTGTATAATCAAAATAATATATTAACTCAGATCTATTTAATTACACTACAAAGTTTATGAACTTTCAGAAGTCTAAACAGTTTTAACTCCAGGTTGCATCGCTAAAATATATAAGTACATATGAATATTTAGGATATCCATTATACCAACTATATATATTGCTTTTGCATCAGTAATAATATTTATAGAATAAAACTATTGTGCTTTGTAAACCCATTCTGATGAATAATGACCTTTAATTAAGAAAAATTGTCAGTAACTATACTGATGTGTATATGGATCTAGTTTTCACATGTATTTAATATTAAAAGGAAATTATTTACCAGTACACGAATTACTTTTGACCATTTGTATTTGTATACATGTATATGCAAAGAGAAAGATGAATGTTATTTATAATAAGTATCATTATTAGTTAACTGCCCAAAGGCATGTTCTAAATTCTACTTTTCAAATATTCAAAATTATTTCACTCTTTAAATTTATTCTTTCCCATTATATTTTTCTAATTCTCCTGTGTCTAAATAAATGTGCAATACAATTCCTTCCCCCCCCCCATACGTCATAGCATTGGCTGGGAGGCGAACCCGCAACAATCGTCTGCAATCAACTACTTGCTTGCAAGGCGGCTGCGCTGACCTCTTGGCTAACAAGGCTTAACTACAATTTTTTTTTTATCTCATATAATTTCCCTCAGAAAGCAATCTTTTTTTTTAACCTTTTCAATGTTTTCTTATAATGAAGGAACAATCCCTCCAGTCATGTGCTTTAAGAATCTTCTTGCACTAGCCCGTGAGCATCGGCTTTAAAAGTAAAAGGGTATGCTTATGCTTAGTATTCTCATCACAATATATAAACTAGTCTTTGCTCATTATGATCTTATTTTTGCATCTTTTTTATTCACTAACATATTCATATTTCTAAAGCCTCTGAATTTTTCACATCATTTTTTTCTAATTGCATATGTGGATCTAGTTTTAGTGACCCACAGAATAATCTACTTTCTTTATTAAGCATTTTTTAAACAATTCTATTTTCATTATTAATTATCCAATTTTGTAAATACTTGAAAGCTCTATTATGCTGTTTAACTTTCTGACCAAGCTTTACTTTTTCCCCCCATTTTCATTGCTTTAAATTTTTTAGCATTTTTTCATCCCAAATCTTCTATAAGCTTACCACCATTTTCTGCAGGTACTGCCCTGTCTTAGAAAATCTGACACAATAATATTTCTATATATTAAATAAAACATTAGTTAGACAATGCCCCTATTTTGCAACTCCGTAAAAGTCTGTTTGACCTTATATTTGTTTTGTCATTTATTATATATAAATTTTTGCAGAAGTGTTTTTTTTTTTAGATCTATGCATTCCCTTCTCTCCAATACATTCAGCAAAAATTATTATCCAATTTAATATTTCAAATATATTTTAAGAATAATAAAAGAAATATTAACCTTCTTTCATTTTCTTTATTACAATAATAATTCTCAGTTCTCCAATTTTGTCCCTTTTTTTTTTTTTTGTCTTTTGTAAATGAAAACATATTTTTCAGATTAAAAGCATGCCTTATCTATTTGAAGCGTTTTTATTCAAGATTTTCAACAGTACCTTAGTCATATTAAAGATTAAGCTAATTGTTTTAAAATATTACTTTTTATTTGGGATTTCATTTCTACTGGTAACTCTTTTTAGTCAATAATTGTATTACAAATATCAAACTTTTTTCAAATCCACTTCCCTCATAGCCTTTTATAATTCAACTGGAATTATATTAATTTCCTTTATCATGTCCATTTTCATCTCAGCTAATGCTTTTTCATCTTTATTTTTTATTATTGCACAGTCTTTTTTATTTCTGACTATATGATTTCCTTTTTCAATTAAAGTAGATACAAATTATTATTTCAGTAATATAAATCATTGATATATTTTTTTCTTTTCATTGTATTTATTTTCTTTAGTAATACTTTACTCTGTATATTATTTTCAATCGTTATTTCATTACTGGAACTTTGCTTTTTCCATCTAAATTGTCTTATTTTATTATAAATTAAATCAAGTGATTTTATATATATAGTTCATTTTCCTGCATTCCTTTTCTAGCATTCTTTAATATCTTTGTTGGTTTTATATATTAGCTCATATATTTTTAGCTTTTATAGAATTAACATTATTCATTTTTTTCTTTATACTATAATCTGGGACTTTTTTGCTCTTTTATGTCTTTATAATCTATTGCCTCTAACTGCAAAATGCTAAATTTTTGTTAAATAATAGCCATCTTTTATTCGAATTTATCAATTAGGGTATTATTTACTAAGGCAATAAACCTAAAGCATGTGCGGTTGAAAATGCGAAGGTAGGGATTTCTACAGGTCTTAACCACAAGCTTAGGCATTTTTACAATTAGGGTATTTAAATAATATTTTAATTTCAATTAGGGTAGTATTATTTTTGTTTTTTTATTCAAAAATTCTGAATATTTTTTTCCATATATTCATGTTTAATATATCAATACCCATTTGTTTTTTAATTGTCACTTCTTATTCTTTTTTTAAATTAATCTTAATTCTGATATTACAGTGAAGCTGTGATATACACCACATTATCTCCCCAAAAATGTATCAAACAAAAAATTAAAATATTGAAATTCATAAATTTAATACATTTTATGATATAACGGCAACCATTTTTCTGTGTCATAATGCTGTATACAATCATGTTTATTAACCCTTTGAACGATGATTATATAATTGGCCGAATGAGTTAAAAATCAAAACTTGTAATTGGACAACTCACAACTTTAACAAAATCTATTGTTAAAATAGATCACTTTTAATAATATAAATACGTTAGTTTCGTTTGTAAAAAGTATATTACTGAATTATCAGATTACGAAAGCAAATGAAAATCTTTTCAAAAATAAAATTTGATTTATAATTTAAAAAATATTCAATTGCGGTGAAATAAAAGTAACCGCTATTCAACCAACCAAAAAAGATTGCGTCAGCAATCTTTTTTTTTTCACTTTAACGTTACGATCAATATGTAGCAATAAATAAATAATTCTTGGTAATATCTTAACTATTTTTCTAAAATAATTTGATTTTTAGTATTATTTTATCAATAATAATTTGTAATTCAATTCAAATATTGTTTAAAATGTTGTAAACATTCGTTTATCATTTTCGTAATAAAAATCAAAACGAACGTAACTTTTTACTTTTTGGCAGCCATTTCCCTTTTTGACAGAAGTGGGACAGCCAATAAGATTCAAGAAAAGTTGGTGAGGAGGCGGTGCTTTGGTTTTGTTTGACATATATGGTCATTTTTATTGATTTTTTACTTGTAAATTAAGACTGAAGAGGGCACCATCTTACAGAACTTTTGATTTTCTTTCTAATGACGTATCATATGTATACGTGGGATAAAAAGTAGCCGAATTAGAGTGATGTCAAATCTCATTTTTAGACGAGTCATGCATTTAATAGATTAATAAGGTTTTCTTGTGTCAAGTTAAAAGCACACATTTTTTAATCACTGCTTTGATGTTGAAGATTATTCACATAATAAAATGTTTTATATACATAACGTTAAGTTTTATAAATTTCATAAAGTGACATTCTTAAGCAATAAAATGAAAATTATTGATTTAGTTTTTGCAAAATATAAGAACTGTAAAACATTCTTACTAGTGCATCAGAAAGCTTAAAGTTTGAAGAGTTTAATCAAGTTTAACTGATGATAGGAAGTTGAAATGACTATATAAATTCTGAAGTCAACACAGACTAGTTCTACCATTTTAGATTACTGTTTTACCATTATCTTAACTGTAATGTAGGATTTTTATAATGCTATTTCTGCGGTTTTGCTTTTATTGATTTATTAACTCAAAAAAAATCTGAAAAGGTCAGTATCTTAGGGATAGTCACTTAATGTTAAGTATCTACTTTGTTGTTACTGAAAGAAGCAACATTATATAAGACATTGACAGTTTTTCTTTTTCGTAGTCTCATTTTCATGAAAAAAATTTGCAATGAAAAAAATATTACTTTTTAGTTGTTTATTAAATATTTTTGATTATTTTTGCATACCAAGTGGTTGATAATTATTTAAACAAAAGAAATATTCATATACACTTTGATTTTATTCATATATGTTTTATTTTTAAAAATAAAAGTTAATAAACTTGGCCTTAATATTAATAAAGAATATCATGGCAAATGTCATCACTTATGTGGAAGGTACCACACATACTATAGTAGACTAGAACATGATAGTTGATAAGTTTTTTGTTTTGTTTTATTTTTTAACATAAAAATATAAAAAAAGTAAATAAAGTAATATTTGAAAACATAAAAATGATTTGATTTATTTAGAAAATAAAACTTGCAGCATGTTCTGGTAGTGCTGCAATCATATTTGGCTTACCTTCACTTCTTTTGAGTATTTGTAGCATTTGTTTGTCAGTTTTGTATTCTAAAATATATATTGATTTATTAGTTTAAAAAAAAAAAACTTAAGATGTCAGCATCATACAGAGAACTTAATGCAAATAAACCAACAATACTGCTGGAGACCTGCAGGCATTTTTCTTTTATGTTACTTTATAAATATATATATTTGCCATAGTTTATTTAAATATGCATGATTGGTCAGATTTTTTTCGAAATGAATTTCTGAAAAAGAAATGTTTCCATAAATGCTATAGCAGTTTTTTTGTTTTATGATATTTTAATAATTATAAGAATAATTTTAAACAGAATATTATTCTTTTAGATATTCTTAATAATAATTTGTTGGGATTTTATCTGCAATGTGACAATTATTCAATTAGAAAAAGATTATTATTCTGTTATGTATTTTAGTTTATTACTATTTTCTATATTTGCAAAATTAAAATATAAGTTTGGAAACTAATGTAAAGATAATCAAAATATAATATAGAATAAAGATTTAATCATAAAAATAGTGTTGCATGTATAATCCAGCAGCTGTTAGGGACTGTCAAAATAAAATCATAGGAATTGTAAGTGAAAAAAAGGTGTAATACATTTTACTAATCAAGCCCTATAATAAAAAAGGAAAATAATATAAGAAAGTAATCTGTAACAAGAAATCCATAAGAAATTGATGCAAAAAGCTACTTGTTTCCATGTGGCTATCATAAAATAATATACATTTCACATATTATATTTAGATTGAAATGTGCAAAAAGTTAAATCGTAGAACATATATAATTTTAAGGCAAATTTGATAATAATCTATACAGACTCAAATCAATCCATAATCATTAAAAAAATCATCCATAAGAAAGCAATAAATGACAAAAAGTCCAAAAAACATGTTAATTTCTCGCAAATGTGCAGAAAAGGTTATGAATATCATTCAGGAGCATAATGAATACATCATGATTTATGTCTTATTGAGAAATTTTGTTAGCATAAAAATATCATTGTTCTCTTCTATTATTGAGCAATAGATATCTTTTTTTTTTTATTAAGAGAAATATTATTCTACGATACAAACCAATATACAAATTCGTTATTACATGCCAATACAACATAACATAAATTGATTTATTTTGTTACATTACGTTTTCAGATGTGAATAACACAGATTTAACATGTCTATTTCTATGTATGTAGATGCTTCACCAGCGGTTTAATTCTGTAGACTAGCAACCATCTTCTTTGCTTGAAGTTTTTCCAAGTGACGTTTCTTTCATCAACTTTTTCGCAGAAATCACACAAATTACCAAAAGTATTACTTTCTGATTTATAAGCATTGAAGCTATGGCAAGTGGCACCTGCTCAAGTAGTATCACAGATTCTAATGCTATAGTGTCATTCAGTAGTGCCGCATGAAAACAATGATCCACAATTTGATTAAATGAAAGATTTTGCTTTTGTGCACTTTTTGTCATAAATGCAATTAATTCCCTTCACTTTGGAAAATTTACTTTTTTATAAATTTGCATTTGGTTTCATTATTAACATAAAGTTAATGCTAATTTTGCTTTAAATGCAGATCTAAATCTGCTTTTTTGCTATCTTATTACATGGAGACTGCTATCTTTTGGGTTTTAGTTTTTTATGGATTTGTTGTCTTCACTTATCTTTTTATTAATTACATATTTTACTTTTTGTATTCCTGTGCTTCTTGGTTTTGTAATTCAATTTATTATGGAATTATATTTGCCTTTATCATTAATTAAATTTCTTCCCAAGAGTTTGTTTTCAAAATAAACTATCTGTTATCTTTTTGGTATCAAATTTTTATGGATTTATTGCCATTTTTTTTTTATGTTGAGACTAAGTCTTCTTTGAATTTGAATTTTTTATGGTTTTATTGCAGTCAATTGCTATTGGAATTTACATCTTTTTGGATTCTAATTTCTTATGGTTTTATTGCTGTCATTTACTAAATAGAGGATGATATCTTTCAGATTTTATTTTCTTATGGATTTATTGCTATCAATTATTACTTATAAATTACATAATTTAGTTTTTGTATTCTTGCATTTCTTGATCGTATTATTCGTTTTATTATGAAATTGCATTTACCCTCTCACAAATTTAATTTGTTTTCTAAATAAATTGTGTTCATGATTTCAATCACTACATTATTTTTTTCTTTTTACAAATGAAAAAGTAACTTATTGATTAGCTTCTTCTGGTCTACTTTGGTGTGTTTGTTCCACCAATGGTAAAATATAAGTATATTTGCAGTCAGCATTGTCATTAATTAATATAATATGTATATGCAAGATACTTTAAAACCTTTCTGAAAAGTAGAATCAGTATAATGCTATCAAAAATTAAATAATTTCCAAACAAAAGTAGAGTGTTTCTTATTAGCATAAGTTTGTTTGTGATTTTAAAAGGGTTAGTTTTCATTATGAGATAGGCAAGAGTGTTAGGAAAAAAACTTGTAAGAGAGAAAATAGAAGTCCTGAATACGATGTAGTTAAATCAATTAATCTGAATTTTTTTTAGGATAAGTTTGCTTAAATTTTTACTTTGTGCCATTAAAAGTTTCATACTCATTAATATATACTTTTTTACAAATATATTTTTGATTTTGTATTTTTTTTTTCTGTTCAAATGATTCTTTTGGGTGGTAATTTTATTATGGACTGTTGGCCCAGAGAGGATTACCCCTAAATAAATATATATCTTTGTAAGCTATAACAAACATTGATGCAAGGAATGACCATTTTGAAACATTTGTGTTCACTAAAAGCAGGCCCTACTATATAATTAATTTGAAAATATTTATCTTTGTAAAGTCTAAATCATATTTTTTTTTAAATTAAAAAAGAGAAAAATTGAGTGTCTATATAAACTTATACATAATAATCAATATTTTAAAATGAAAACTTGTTTTTTATTTTATAGATTGGGGAAGTACTAAAGTTGGAGAACAAGATGGCTTAATGAGATCAGTGTTAATTTGTATTCTTCAAGTACCTCACTATATTCCACCTAATCAGAGGTTTGACCTCTTGGTTTTGGTAAGTTGTTGTGTTTTTTTCATATATTAGTATTCATAAAATATATTGTTTTCATCTCCCTCTCAGTTTCACTGACTGCAATATTGATAATTTAAATACATTTATGCAACAAAAATTTGTTGAAAATGGGGTATATATTCGTAGACATGATTATCTTGATTCAAGTTTATCCAAAATTCCATAAATATGAGTATAGGAGTAGGGGTCAAAACCATTGCCAGATTATGATACTTTTACATTTTAAAATGAAATGGAGCAGTGAGACAGAAATTTTCAGACAGATATAACTATTGGCATTGAGTTAGAAAAATAAATAAAATGTTAGCTTTATTTAGAAGCATGGTATGCAGAATGATTTGATAAGTCTGTTGATTAAGAGGATAACAAACAGTTTTATAATCATAATAATAATAAATAATTATTGCGCATTAGAGTAATTAAAAAATAATAAAATGAGAGATGGTAGATTAGCTGCTGAAATGATTAAGACTGTGGGTAAAGCTCCTCAGAAGGTGTTGAGGCATTGGAAAAATAGAAAATAATGGAAAACTTCTTATGGTTTTCTTTCATATAGAATAGGTGTTAGATAAGTGGGGAAATGCCTATATAAACTCACATGATTGTTTATAATTTTCTTGAGCATTCCTTATCCTCTTCAAAATCTCCTTTAGAGATTACATTATGACAATCTTTTACCTATGCTTTTTAGTACTGTTTTATTACATTTCTTTTTTTATTATTGTATAGCATCAGTATAATATCTATTTATAACTTTTTTTGTTGTTGCTAATAGTGCCTTTCTATCTGCTTTAACTGCCTAATCCATTTTAATCATTACCCTTTTATTTTAGTTTTTTTTTTGTTCATTTAATTTTTCTTGTAAAAATGTGTTACTATAGTTTCCAATTACTGAATAGCTTTTTTTTATTGTTAGACATTATGCCTTTGTTCTACAAAATAGCATATTTTGAACTATAGGTTATACAATCTTATCTTTGATTTTTTTTTAATAGTATAATGTAGAGTTAAATTTATTAATTCCTTCCTCACCTGAGATATGTATTTATTATTTATATTTTGCTTGATATTGAACATGAATTTGTCACTTCTAAGAATTTTCATTTAATTTCAAATATATACATACATATAGAATGCTACTTTCTAGGAATCGATATCATGTTAGGAAATTCTGAATATAGATTTGAAAATTCTTAATATACTATGTTTAGGAAGTAGACAGAAATATAATTAGCTGACTGATTTTTTTTTTTAATTATTAACAAGAAAAATAATTTAAAACACAACTTTTCCAACAAGATAAATTATATATGGATAATATGTGAACTAATGTCAATGAGATGTATGTTTCAATGATTTGTGGGTAGACATGGATAAAAGTAGTTCATTTTCATGTTGAGAAGGCCAATTTTATCGTCTATTTATCATTCTACTTCTGTTAGGGAATGCCGATTTTACATATGAAACAAGTTCCGGATTTTACTTAAAACTAATTAAGTTTTTGCGTAGACATTTGTAAATATAGATCATTTCCACCAGCTTCTTCACACTGTTTTAACTTGTCACTGTCACTGAATAAATAAGCAATCAATTCTTGCAAACATTTATAGAATGTATTTTTATAAACTATAAGTATTTATTACAATTACTTTCAGACATGAATGCATCTTGGAATATCTATCCAAATATTAGTAATTAGTGTCATTTCCATATGTGGTTATCATGCAAGCTGCAGTAATGATTATAATTAATACACTATTACACAAACATAATTTCTATTTTTTTTCTCAATAGAAAATGAAAATTGAGGAAATGTTTAATAGTTTCAGATTGAATTTTTTTAAATAAAATAATAATAAAAAAAAAATAATAGTAAAAATATTTAATATAGTTTGTTGCAGTGCATTAATAATAAAAAAATTGAGAAGTAGACATTTGATGAGTCCAACTGATTGGGATTAAGACTACATCAAAGAATCAAATTGTTTAGATAGCATGCTTACATAATTAATTGAAACACAGCTGTATTTTGCAATATGAAATTTAAAAAACAATTGATTTAGGAAATGGTTTTTAAATAAAATATTTGAGAGTAAAAATATGCAGACCTCATAATTTTGTTAGAGTTTAGGATAAATTTCAAATAATCTGAGTTATAAACAAAAGTTAAGATCTAAACAAAGTTAATTTAATTCGCATGCATATAAAAAGTTTTTTCTACAATAAATGGCACAGTTGTCACTTTTGAGTTTCTTTCATTCTTACAGCTATATGTGGCACTAGTTTTCCAGTTTTACATTCATTTAATCATAGAAAACTAAAATATAGATTGATTTATTTGTTCAAAAAAATCTGAGCCAACAATACAGCTTATTGATAGATTCTTTGTTTTCGTGTTTCAAAAATTATTGTGAGAATACTTGCAAGTGGTCTTTGTGTGTGTGTGTTACTTTGGAAAGAAAAATTGTATATTTTTTATAACTTACTTAAAGTTTTTATGATTATTTTTGCAAAATATTTGTATAGTATTTATTTGAAGAAAAAAAATATGATTACATTTAGATTTTATTCATAAATGCTGTAGCACTAGGAAAAATAAAATTATAATTGGTTCTTTCTTTACAGATATCATAGTAGCATTTATTGTCATTTTTTAAATAATTATAAATATAATTTTAAATTTTAGAACAGAATTTCATTGCTTTATGATAACTTAAAACAATAATTTGTTCAGACTTTGGAAATAAAATTCAAATAACAAATATTAGTTCATTTATTTTTATTATGGGCAATGTATCAATTGTCTAATAAGACTTGTTCTGATAGCATATTCCATTTTATTACTTTTTTATATAAATTTGCGATGTTAAAATATTATTTTAAGTGTGATTTTCATTTATAAACTTATATTTCTAATAAATCAAATACAGTTTATTGATATACATTACAGAATAAAGGTGCAAAAATAAATAAATAAAATGTTGGAAATGTAATCCAAAACAGCTCTTAAGGGAAATGTAAAAATCGTTAAAATATGAGTTAACAATGTAAAAAAATAAATAAGTGGATAAATGAATATATAATATACAAATAAAATGAGAATGAAGTTTTATTGATCAATATATTGTTAAATTGTAACTTTTTTGTAAATTAGAAAATTTGTAATTTTTAAAATTATTACGATGTATTAATTTACTTTAGATGAAAGAATGGACTGTTTTAATCTCATTCCAGTTTTTTTTTATAATAATGTAATCAGTTTTATTTCAATTTTGTTAAAAAATTGCATGGGAAAAGAATTTATTCATTAAACCAAAGTAGAATGTTTAGTATTTTTAAAGATTAATTTCCTTGAACTGAAATATGTTTTAAATAATATGCATTTTACAATAATGTTTGAAATATTGTACAAATTTTAAAGAAATTGCACTTTAATACATAATGAATATCACTTGTTTGTTGTTGTTTTTTTAGATAAAAATAACTATTTTTGTAGAGATACCATGCATTAAATTTAATATCAGTATAATTTAATAAATGAAGTGCCTCTTAAAAACTTTATACAAATTTTCAATTTGAAACATCCATTAAATAAACAGTTGAATAACTAAAAACAAAACAAATGTATAAAAATGTTCACACGAATTTAAATTTTGAAATTGATAATGATATTATTAGGAAAAAAAATCTTTTTTTTTTTTTTTAGATTACAACAAAAACTATAAGTAGATGGAGCTTTGTTTTTATTTTGAGAATCAATTTAAAATAAATGGCACTAAAATGTGTTAAATTTCAAAAAAAGATAGGACTAATTAGAACTTTGTTTTAATTGAAAATCTTACTTTCAAAATTATCATTAGTTCAAATTCGTTATTTCCCATTCAATTATTTTATTTTGCATTGGATAATTTGTAAATACAGCACTAAAGTCTTTCATTTCATTTTCGCCTATACTTAATTATTAACATTTCTATTTAAACCTTTGACACTCAAATGATTGTGTAATTTTGGTTTTATATTTATTTGGTTAAAAATTGTTTCCACATTAACATTGGAATGAAAAATAAAAGTGTTAACATTGTTAATAATGAGGTTTCTCCATGGGAAAATCAATTGAACATATGTCAGTACAGAGTGAAACTGTATTCGTCAATTTGGATTGATATATATTAAAATTGTTTCATTGAAGAACTATATATATTAATATTTCAGTATCATCATTAGAAGATCTATCATTCCAAGTTTGGTTGAACTAATGGAACAATTATTTCATAGCAACACAAGAAAGATATCAATACATCGCATTCTAATATCGTTTTCTTCCTGATTGGAATTTTTTTTAAAATTCATAACCAAATATGATTTAATATCAAATATGAATCATTATTAGAATGATAAACTAATATAAAAAGTGCTGCAGGTTACTTACTAATTTGGTAGGTTTTTGTGGTTTACCTTTAAATTTCAAATTTTAACTACATTTCTGTAAGAATATTCTTCAAGAAAATTTTACTATATTTTACAACAGCTGAATGTGAGAATCAGTTTTAGGTTTAAGTGATTTTTTTTTTCTCAATAATGAAAGTTTATTCATCAAAAAAAGGTACAAATACAGTTAAGTAAGAGGTTTACAAAGAATTGTAAAAATGAAATTCAGGAACAACATGGTAAAAGGGGAAGGATACATATGATAGGGGAAAGGGATGTGCAAAGGGTGTATATTAACCATTAAGGACAAATGAATGTATTTGTCAAGTCTAGAGTTCAAATATAAGTAGTATTTTAGGAATACAATATTGAGAAATCCAATTTGCGATGGATAAGTTGAGAATAGGAAAATACTTGGAGATAACAACATAGGAAATAATAAATTTAAATAGGGTGAATCACTTGCAGTTAAAATTATGTTAAACTGCGGTTTACTTTGCAATAATAATTGGATAAAATTGTTTATAACAATAACGCTAAAACCACTATGAATAGGGTTTTTTTGCCTTCTTACGAATGAGAAAATCAACGTTGGCAACAGTCCCCACAGCACCCTCATCCTAGCCCTCCCCCTCAAAAGAACCAGGATTTAGGTCTCTGGGGCCCCTCCCAATAACCAGACTCTCTCATTCAATCAGCAAAGTCCAAATTTATGGTAAATGTTCAACAACAGTATATGATACCACCTATCGAAATAAATGACATTTTTTCCCCTTTTTTAGTATTGTATAGTGCCCCATTATTAATTCCTGTCATTATTGAAGCATTATCTATTCCAAATCCTATTCAGTTTTGTAAATTTAAACTAATTTTTTTAAAGACTTTTAAGTGTATTACAAATTGCAACATTATAATCCTTTCATTTGATTAAATCTATATATCCTACAATAGTAATACCCCCCCCCCCCTGAATATTTTATAATTCCTAACAACTTTAACCCCCAAATGTCATTTGATTCAACAATTAATAAATTATATTCATTATTTCTGATATCATTCTTCAGTTTTTTAAAATGTTGGCTCAAAAACATTTGTAATAATTTCTGTATATTTTTATTACTGACTTTTTAAATGTTTTGTTTCCTTGCTGATATTAAAGTATTTTTTATAAAATTCAACTAAGTTATCCACAGTTCTTATGGACCAGTGTTCTCTATAAACCTTGCCATATTTCCTGTTTATTTTAAACAGAAATCAAATTGGCCTACTGTAAATGTTAATCGGTAAGTTTAATAGTATGTCATTCAGTATAACTTATTCTAGTGGCTAATATATAACTTGCCATAGTTACAGAAACACAGTTATTGTTATTGTTTTTTTAATATATGGAGACAGTTTTGATATTTTGTCTTTTTAGTCATTCTTTTCTGAATTGTTGCATATACTTTTTACTCATTGTAGGGAGGAGTGCTCGTATTTAAGAAAAACAAACTCCACAGAGACATCAAATTACGAAATTAATAGCACCAAATATTACTGAAATGATAGATGTAAACAATAAACAAACCAAAATATGAATTTTATAATCATGTTCAGTACAATTAATCTTCTGGCATCATTTTCTGAATTTACATAATTTCATTCACCAAAATAAATTATGTTTGGAAAAAAATTAATTAAATGTAGTTTTACATTTTATGTAAACATTCTAAAATAATGTCACGTTAGTCACTAAAATTGCTCACTAAGGCATATTTAAAAATATTTAATTTAGTGCAAAGAATATTAAATTAAATTGTCAGTATTATTGCCAGTAGTCTTAAATGGATTATATACAAAAGGAGGCAGGATAATGAATGTGCAGTGAAATATAAAACATCATTGCTATTGCTTTTAATGAGACTTTTGTGAGATAAAAATTTATCTTTGAAATATATATATATGAACATAGAGACATTTGTATTATTTATGTTCAGATAATATATAATTGATTGGAATAAAAAAAGTTGAATAGTTTGAGTTTGAGCATCAGAAATGATAGCTGGACTGTGATCCATGGACTTTGAATTCCAGCATCTTCCACTCCACCATTTATACCCAACTATGCAATCTGCATCCACATTTTATAATTTAACCCTTTGAGACCGAAAACCGCTTTTTTACGCATTAAAAAAAGTTTGCAATTTCGACCGCAATAGCGTGCAAACCGTATACGTCACAGTTACGCTTTTTTTTCTTTCTCTCCGCCATTTTTCTATCTTTTTGTACGTCTAAAAATTTTTTCTGTGCGATGAAAATTAGATTTTTTATAGCAATTTTTGTAAAGTACATTATTAAAATTTTGTAATTTTTTTTATCTTTCTAGATTTTATCAACTGATAAAAAAAATATACGGAGAAAACAATTATTTTCGCCGCTAAACGTAATTACGATTCTAACGAACTTTTCTGTTGATGTGTTTGATTTTGAGGTTTCGTATTCCCCATCATCTCCCACTAATATATAATAATTGCTTGTAATTCCTTTGGGTTATTTATTTTATTTTATTTACTGTTTTTATACATTTCATTGTAGATAAGTTTTTATTCATTTTATAGCATACTTTGCTATTATGGTTTGCTATGTAATAATGCATAATTTAGCTCACTCTTACCCTCATGATATTCCAATAACGTAGTAATTATTTTTTACATGCATAACTTAGAATTTACTACGTTTTTATTCATTTCGTTGTAGATAACTTTTTATTCATTTTATAGCATACTTTGCAGATAACTTTTTATTCATTTGATAGCATACTTTGCTATTATGGTTTGCTATGTAATAATGCATAATTTAGCTCACTCTTACCCTCATGATATTCCAATAATGTAGTAATTATTTTTTACATGCATAACTTAGAATTTACTACATTTTTATTCGTTTCATTATAGATAACTTTTTATTTATTTGATAGCATACTTTGCTATTATGGTTTGCTATGTAATAATGCATAATTTAGCTCACTCTTACCCTCATGATATTCCAATAATGTAGTAATTATTTTTTACATGCATAACTTAGAATTTACTACATTTTTATTCGTTTCATTATAGATAACTTTTTATTTATTTGATAGCATACTTTGCTATTATGGTTTGCTATGTAATAATGCATAATTTAGCTCACTCTTACCCTCATGATATTCCAATAATGTAGTAATTATTTTTTACATGCATAACTTAGAATTTATTACATTTTTATTCGTTTCTTAAAATTTTATTCATTTTATAGCATACTTTGCTATTATGGTTTGCTATGTAATACTGCATAATTTAGCTCACTCTTACCCCTCATGATATTCCAATAATGTAGTAATTATTTTTTACATGCATAACTTAGAATTTACTACGTTTTTATTCATTTCATTGTAGATAACTTTTTATTCATTTTATAGCATACTTTGCAGATAACTTTTTATTCATTTGATAGCATACTTTGCTATTATGGTTTGCTATGTAATAATGCATAATTTAGCTCACTCTTACCCTCATAATATTCCAATAATGTAGTAATTATTTTTTACATGCATAACTTAGAATTTACTACATTTTTATTCGTTTCATTATAGATAACTTTTTATTTATTTGATAGCATACTTTGCTATTATGGTTTGCTATGTAATAATGCATAATTTAGCTCACCCTTACCAGTTGCTCCACATCATCATCATCAGTTATTTTGAAATTGATTTTGCTCATGCATTTATATTTTCAACAATTTGCAAACTGTCTTCAAACTATCCACTCTGTTCTGTGAAACTAACAAGGTGAAAAAAATAAATACCTCACAATGCTGAATCAACAGTCATCATCATCTCCCTCATATATAATAATTGCTTGTAATTCCTTTTGATTATTTATTTTATTTTATTTACTATGTTGTTATTCATTTTATTTTAGAAAAAATTTTTAAATTATTTATTTGCATATTTGGCAATTATGATTTGCCATGAAATAATGCATAATTTATCTTGCCCCACCCCTGATTTTTCAATAATATAGTCATTATTTTTTACCCCCATAACTTAGAATTTACTATGTTGTTATTCATTTTATTTTAGAAAAAATTTTTAAATTATTTATTTGCATATTTGGCAATTATGATCTGCCATGAAATAATGCATAATTTCTCTCCCCCCCCCCCCTGATTTTTCAATAATATAGTCATTATTTTTTACCCCCATAACTTAGAATTTACTAAAGTTATTACTGTTATTTTTTTTGATCCTCACTAAAACCTTGCATTTCTAATAGATATCCCGCATAGGGGGCCGAAAACAACTGCTTGCAAAAATAGAACATATAGAGTGTCAAGAGAAAAAGAAATTGAAATGGTCACCTTTTGCCACATTACACCAACAATCTGTAACTCAGGTAGGTCATGTTATATATTATTTTTTTCTGCATTTTATGACGAATGTGATGAAGCTGTCTATGAAATTGTCATTTTAGGCTATATCTTTCAAAATTGAGAGTTTGTGAACAATGTAAAAATAAAGATATTTAAAAATGTGAAAAATCTCCTTTCTTTAATTATTTTTTTGTGGTAATGACTATTTTATCAGCTTCATTACATTCTTTCATATTTGCACTTTCTAAAAATGTATATATATTTGTTATTTATTGTAATAAATTAGACATTTCATTTAAAATTGTATGTCCTGTAATTTTTTCTGTGAATTCAAAATGGCCGTTCAGGTCTCTAGGGGTTGTGAGAATGCATATATTACAAATACAAGTATAAGTTTATTTATAAAAAATTTGCTTTTTGGAACATAAAACATGATTACTGAAATTTTTGAAAATTTCTGCATAACGTATACATGAAGGACAGTATATTGTTTTTTCTCACTATATTTACACTTTTGCAGTATTTATCCGTGTATTCTCTCGATATACTCAGAGGCATTTCTATTTTATATATCCTTGTATAAAGACTAAATATTTGAACACACACATCAACATTTCTGAAAATTATAAACAGCTTTATTTTATTATCCATTACTGCTAATAGAATTAAAACAAACATATGTATTTTAGCATTTAAGAAAATAATAATTAATATAGAGGAGTAAAAATAATTATGAAAAATGTTTTTCTCAACTATCTTCTTATTTATCTCTCTACACTATTTGTAATAGTCCACGTGAAACTTTTATTTATTTGTGTTTTTGAAATGTAATAAGCAGGCAGAAAGTTAAGAAAGAAATAATAGTCCTATAGGCAAATTGTTAACTTTAGTCGGAGTTTTAGTGAGAAAATGAAATCTGCAACTGTTTATTAAGCCATTAAAATAACATATTGCCTATTTCAAATTATTTGAAATCCCAAAATAGATTAAATGTGCAAAACAAATATTGCTCTTAAAATGACAAAAATAGATATAATATTGTTTGTGCAAAATAATAGCCTTTACTTCAATATTAGTAGGATTTAAAAAAAAAAAAAAGGATAGAAGATTGTCAAGAAGGATCTATTATAAATAATTATGTTTAATTAATTCATGTAATTTAAAATAAATAATGGTTTATTGGGGAGGAGAGTCCTAATTGTAATTGATGGCTTTTGTCTTTTAGTATGTTGACTGCTGAGAGCTGATTATTTTAAACAACAACAAAAAAATGTCTATTTATAATATAGCTTATTTTTGACTAAAACTTCCTTACAATTGGGGGGGGGGGTGAAACATAGGAAAAGTATAAGCTCATTCATTAATTCAGATGCGATTTATTTATAAAACAATAAATATTTATTCAATATAGTATGCACAAATATAAAAATCATATGAGTTACATTATTAAATCCTTATCTGGAAAGAAACTTCTTGTAGAAGGGGAAATTTGACATAACTTTATTTCCATTTTATTATCTATAAATAAATAATATTTTATTTAATGTGCATAATATTAACTTTAATGTAGGTAAATTAAGAGTTCGGAGTACTGAATAGTTTTTTCTAAATATGGGTTTTTATATATATATATAAATGAATAAATATATATATATATTTAGTTTAATATACTTTCTAGCTCCTGCCATATTTTTTTTTCCTTGTTGCATATTTTGATTTCTGTTAACAAATTATTTAGGTTTCTGATGCCAATTCTTATCATTTTAGATTTATGCTATTGATATTTATTTTTATTTCATATTAACATATATGTATGTATAAGCATTTTAGAATTAATCAAATATGAAATAATTATTTCATTCTCCAATATGCTTCCTATTGTGAATTACCTCATTGTTGACGGTCAACATGTCAAATAATTTTTATTTAAAATTTCTATACAAATAAGCATAAATGTATTATTTATTAAACATGTATTTACACAATGTGTTCCACTGAAAAAGTGACTGGTTTTCTCTCCAAGTACCTTTTTTTATATAAACGCGAGTTACATAATAACATAGTTTAGCTGTTCACAAAAATTTTAAGGCACTAGAGTATTTTGGCCATGAACTGTGACAGTGTATTTCATAACTTAACCCATGATGATACAATGCGCTAACATTAAATGTTGTTTCCGATTGGATAAAACTACTACTGAAACATTTGAAATGATTTAGGTAATATATGGCAATGAAGCTATGAATCATTTGCAAGATTTCATGATAGTGGGGAGAGTATTGAAGACGATCTACAAAGATACAAAACACTCGATTCATGTGATCATTGTTAATAGGTTATTATTTGCCATCCAAATTTATTCTAACACCTTTTAAAAAAAAAAATCAAAGCTTACAGTAAATATATGGAATTTTTTTATATTTTTTAAGGTGAATTTATTCAAATTATGCATTATTTTGTCTTGTGAGACATGGCCTTTGCATATGATAGTTTTTATTAACACTGCAGAATTTTGGTTTATTTGAACCTTTCTTTTCATGCATTTGTTTGCTAAAATTTATCATTTAGTTTTTAATAAAATTATTCTTATAATTTTATTTAACGCACATTGATGGCCCATTGATTACATAAGTAATATTTACTAAGGCAATAAACCTAAAACATGTGCGGTTGAAAATGCGAAGGTAGGGACCTCTACAGGTCTTAACCCCCTTTTTTTCCAATGCACAAGCTTGTGCTTAAGACCTGTAGAGGTCCCTACCTTCGCATTTTCAACTGCACATGCTTTAGGTTTATTGCCTTAATAAAATTATTCTTGTGTTTGGGTTTATTAATTCATGTATATGTTTTCCACTTAAAGGCAGGTAGAGAAACTGTAAAATAGTATTCTGAGCAAGTGATAATTGATCGCTATCAGCTTGTCACCTCATTGCAATTCATTTTCACTTTTTAATATTTTGAACTACGTCGTATATTTTAATGAGTTTTTTTCGCATTATTAAGATGCTGAATTCTGTGTTGCGCATGTTTTTGCTATTGTCCATCCAAAAAAAGTTTTTAATTTATAAAATTAAATAGTGGATATATGTATGAGTGTAAATGAATGTTCTGTAGCATGAATTCATAATTGGGGGGTAGGCATATGTTAATAAATTTGGGTCTTGATGACAATAATGCCAGAAGGCCAGCTTTATTTTTAAACTAATGCATCTTTAATAACCAAATATCAGATCTATTATATAGCATGACAATAGAAATGATGTAAGAAAAAAATTAGGGGGATAAGATTATAAGAAAGTTAGAAAATCTTTTATCAGAACTTAAAAAAGATGATAATAACTATAATACTGCTATTGTATATAAAATTACTATTTGAAAGTTTGAGGAATTGTCAAAAATTATTTTTATCTTAAGATTTAGTAACAAAAGTTATACACAGAAAAAAAATGGCATTGTGCACCATCTATTTCAGGAGCGGGAACCTTTTTTCTGCCAAGGACTATTTGGATATTTATAATATTATTTGCAGACCATGCAAAATTATTGACTTAAAAATGAGCCTGCTATAATTGATCAAAAATTTAATTAATTTAACCTTATCATTAGCAGTGAGCAATTTTTTCAACTGGCAGGCCAATTTCAATTTTCCCTTTTCATAGGGCCATAATTTTTTTTTTAATTAAAAATAAAGTATTATTATTTTTATTAAGTGTTCCATATTTAACATCATTAATAAGTATTCTGCATTTAATGACAATATTTCAAATTCACCTCATAATTATTCTTTATGGCATATTTATATTCTCAAATTTCTTTTTTTGTTCTGATTAGATTAATTCTACAGCAGCTAGGATAAAGTCTTTTATAAACTCCTCTTCAGAAAATGTTTTTAAATTTTCTGTTTTTTTTTTTTTTGGGGGGGGTGGTGGTGGAATAATGTGCTTTCACAGAATTTTTTGACATGCTTGCACTTTTTATGAAACATGTCATTTGATGAAGATTCTTTTCAAGTTTTCTATTTTAATATTTCTTTTTGCCCCCAAAATTTTGTTGCAATCAGAACTGATAAATAGTACCTCCTAATATTGTGTTCTTTATTAAATGAAATACTTTCCAGTCATATCAGATACGTCAATTTACTATTTCTTTTTATTAAAAAAAATGCTGTCATATCTCACCTTGTCTTCAAATAATGGGCTAGTCCAGATTCCATTTTATCTAAATCAGATTGAGCATTCACCACCATGAACGTATGCATATACAAATAGGTAATGCAAGGCCAATGGCAAGAATGGGCCAATACATGATGTTGCTCACTGAATCTGAATGTTTCTATTAAGGATGAGGATCTGGCAATAAACAGTCAGTCTTTTTGAAGGTAGGATCAGAGAACTACTGTCATAAAGCTGAAAGACAGAATTCACTTTCTCCATACATGTTCTTCAGAGTACTACTGTCATGCCTGAGTGGCAGTATACCTGCCCTCCAGAGAATTATTATCGCAAAGCTGAGAGATGGAATTCATGTTCTCCATACATGTTCTGCAGAGGAATACTATCAAACCTGAATGGCAGTGTATACACTCTCCAGAGAACTACTGTCTCAAAGCTGAAAGACTGAATCTCCATTCTCCAGACAATAGCTGAAACGGTTGACGCAGATAGGCAAGTCCACATTCAGAACTAGAAGCTTCTAGAACCTAAACATTGACATAAGACAAGCTGGCAGACTTGGCCAAATACAGCTGGAAATGATAGGAAACATAAGGATAATTGCAGTCACTTGATCACCATTTTCCATGCTTGCTCATAACTGTTGTTACTATATGGAGAGAGTTTTGACAATTGCGGTCCCTTTTCACCGCAGAACTAGAGTGATATCTCACCAACAATTGCAGGCAGAGTATAACCATTGTAAAATGTAAATACGAGTGTATATTTGTTTTCATTTCAGTAATAAATATAATATTAGAAACATATTTACACATGATTGTATTTATATAAGTTTGTGATTATTAAATCACATATATATAATCCAGACAAAATACAACATATGCATTGGAAAATAACTATATGCAAACATGTAAACGCGATACTCTTAAAATCTGAATAAAGTTCAGAATTTTTTAGTGGAAAGTACACTAGGCAAAAATTGTGACCTTTATTCAGATTTTAAGCGTATCTCATATACTTTTTTTGCATATAGTTATTTTCCATATTACATCTCCTCTAGATATTGATAACAAAATTTTCAAAGTAACATTTGCATTGGTGTATTTTTTTTGAAATGCATGATTTTCTATGTCAATTTTTCCATCTTACTCGGTGTAACCATTCTAATAAAAAACAGAAAAGTAAGTGCAAAATGTTAAAGTTTTTATGACTATGAGTACATTTTGTTTGTTTTTATAGTGATTTTATGCAGACAAACAAATACTAGCAAAGACATTCCACACAATGTAAATGATAATTTATTGGAATATTTCACCTCTGATAGAATGAACTAGAATTATTATAAAGGTTGGAGAGAGCTCATAATTCAGTATTTGCACTATGCACATGTTTAAATAGAAGTTTTATACAGGGTCATTTTTTTATGTTTTGAAGATGTCCAGGGGCCCAATTGAGAAGTTTGAGAATTGGAGTTGGCCATGGATCAGAGGTTTCTTACCCCTCATCTATTTCAATTGTTAAATATTTTTCTAAAAAAGATAATAATAATAATTCAGCTAGATGATTATTTAGATTTACATAACAATGAGATAGATTTGATGTTAAAAATTAAGTAGAGATTAATTATTGTAATGGTCAGATTTGTACACTCATGCAACAAAATCCAGAGTCCAGGAAAAATACCTCAAAGCTGACTGGGAGTGAGGTGGTGAGACCTCTAATCCAACCAGCCTTCAACTCATTTTCTGAAGTCACACTCAGTCTTAATTTAACCTGCGAGCTGGCATAGGACAGGAAGAAACATGAGTCTCAAGGGATAAATACTGACTTAACTAAATGGATGGATTAGATCACTTAACACACTATTTATCTTAACTACAGAATATATATCCAGCATATAAAATCATTAAGACATTGGGATAGTAGAATGTGGATCGAATAAGATAATGTGGATTGGTTTGAAATAGACCCTAAGAAAGATATGAAAGAATTTATATTTTTAAATGTTTATTAAAATAATAACAAATGATATAAAGTAACACAATGGCGAGGATTATATGACATTAAATATGGGTATTTAATACATGTAGGCATTTTCATAGTGAATGAGACTGTTATCAGTACAGCTGTCTCAAATTAATATATTACAATAAATGTATATGCGGTTCATAAATCATGCCTAATTATATAACATACCCATTCTATTGCTCTTGGTTTGCTAAAGTTACAAGTTGATAGCCTAGCAGAGATGATGAATACCTATAGCTCTAAGGTGGCTATTATATATATTAATAGTGTGAGCAAATAAATAAGCTCAATAGCATGCAGATTCAACCTGATAACCAAGATTTAAACTTCAGTCTAAAGCTGAATAATTAATTAGTAAGGAGGAAAAGAACTGGTTACCTTTAGATTCACATATATATGCTATGGCGCTTTATAAAACATTAAAATAAATTTGCAGTGTTAGTACTTATTCAGAAGCTTCAGCATCGAATGTGCCCTGATACCAGACGGTTTGCTGCTATTTATATAAGAACATATAAGTTCAGGAATTCAGATAGACTTTATAAAAATGGTCTGGACCCTCATGTTCCAGGTCTAAGAAAGATAGCCGTACCCGAAGTAAAGAATGGGACAGCCTGTCACCGTAAACCCATTTAAAATGGGCAGCAAAACGTAAACATACATAGGTGTACTGTATAAAGACACACTCACAATGTACACACAAAAATCAATTCTGATGCATATAATTAATTAACTGCGCTTAAAACAGATAGCTTCTATCTGTCAAACTAACACAACCCAGTTCTTAGACTAGCATTATAATTATGTTAATAAAAAGGGACTTAAAAAATTATATTATAATCTAGTTAAAATCCTGAATCTGCATATATATATATATAATCGCAATTAAGGAGGGAATGTATATTTGAAGGGAATTAATAAACTTAGCGAATATACATCAATATCATCTCTAGCCCATATATCCCTTCTAACTAATAGATATCAAAAGTCATAATATATATAAAAAACTGACTACGCAAACCTTGTAAAATATAATGCAATTTATAAGATATATAATATCATGACAATAACGAATGCATAGCAATCATTTATTATCTAATAATATTCCGAAACAGCGATTTAATACGCCAAACAGCATTCTTAAAATGTTTGAAGTGGTTTTGTAGTTAAGTAGAGATAAAAGGTGGTTGCTAGAGGGTTGCATTAGATCCTAAGATCTAGATGCAGTGCTCTCAGATCCAAAGCTCCTCACTGACGAAGGCCACAAGCCAGAAACTAGTCTGGGGATATTGGATGAGTAGGCATTAGATAGGGATTTTATGCATAAGCCTTCTGGCATCCATTGATTACTCTGTTTATCAACAATTAATGTGCTAGTATAGGAAATGTGATCATGTGATGCTTAATGGTTTATTATCATCCTTTTGATTTTTTTTGCAAATAGTTAATTATTCACATAATACTATCATATAAGTTTAACATCTAATGCTTATAAGGAATTTTCATCAGGATATTTCACTGTATTCCTATCCTTCTCACTAGAGAATTTCTCATAATTTTTTCTCCAATCTCTCTTTCATTTTATATTGTTCCCACAATCATTGTGTATATAATCTTTTAACTTTATTTTGAGGCTCTCTTGATTGATATGATTAATTGATTTAATACTTATATACAAAAAATAATATTTATTAATGCAATAAAAATAACCAAAAGAATAAATATACTCATATATCAGAGTAGTTTAATATTTCTACATTCCTTGATATAATGATGAATATAGTCCTCTGACAAATACTTTGGTTCTGAAGTTTATAAGTGAATTGGCTGAGCTTAAGGGAAGTTGATGCCATAGCAAGTTTTACTATGACCCATTAGATTTAATGATATATAAATTATAAAATTACATGCATTAGAGTTAAATTAATTTCTCCCTCTTAGCAGAATGCCAATCTGATTAGTTTTAAATAATTTATACATAATACTTAAATTCTAACAAATGATATTTTATCAGCTAATTTTTTTCAGCAGAATCATCTGTTAATGTATATAATAACATGCAAACAAAGTTATTTAATATGTATAGTGTGGATGAATGATATTTTTTTCGTTAACATGCCTATAAACTTGAATAGGTTGTTAGATGCAGGATTCAAATCTGCACATTATTATAAAGAAGTTAGTGACCGTGAAGTAAAACACATTAAAACATTGCTAGTGTAAAATAGTAAAAGTAGAATATTTTTCATCATAATAATTTCTATATTACAGAGATATGTTCCATTTTCATCTGAGTATAGTTTTCTAATTTGCTATAAGTTGAATCTTTTTATCAGGGTTAACTGTATGTTGATATGGTTTGAATGTTATTGCATCTATGCATGTGCATGGTTGTGTTATTTGCAATCCATGACAGTTTTATTTCTTCATTTTTTCATTACTACAGAACTGGGCTTATATGCAAGACTATATTATTTGCAATGCATACTCTATAGTATTTTATTAACCTTTTTTATCAGCTTTTTAATTTGTATATTTCCTCATTATCATCTTAATCTAACTTTTTATGTGACCATCCTGAAAGTTGTTGCAATGCCCATCATTTTTCTTATCAGTCTTCATCTTAGTGTCATTCCACGAATAGTTGAAATGAGTAAAGCCTAATATATACACACACATAGAAATGTCACATTCACAGATAATGTTACATATATAAAATTAATCGTGAAATTTATTTTTGTAAGTGTACTGCTTATCAATAATAAAAATTAATTTCCTACTGTAAGGTGGGTGCTTCTGCACACACATATAGCAATAATTCTTTCAGATAATGGTAGAGTACTTTAAACATAAAGATGCATTGTCTTGTAATCGTATTTTGAACATTTTATATGTAACATTTTGCATCTATGCACATGAATGTCTCTATTGATTTATTTGTTGTATTTTTGTGCAAAAATCTTTCGAGTATGGAACATCTATATGTATAATCTATAGTCTTTAATCACTATTATTTATTTATTTTTAATTACAGTTTTATGAAATCTTACCCTTTTTTCTCTCTATTCAATCACTTTCGATTAAAATAAATATATATTCGTATGACTAAGTTTTTGCTTCTTTCTTGAGATCATTAAAATAACGACTGCTTAAACTTTCAAAAACCTTTTGTTTTACTCTGGAATTTATTTATTTTTAACTTGGATTTTTTTTTTATTATAAATAATTTATTGAGTAGAATTTTAGTTTTTTAAAGTTTTGGTTTATTAAAATATTGATGTAATATATACATTATTTGATGTATAATAACTTTCTTTGTAATTTATATAAAGATTATTTTTATGTAATATAATTTGATATTTTAAATTTGAGCCACTTTACAAAACTGATTACCGTTTGAAATTTTAATGTCTCGATTTGGAATGTAGTAAATTCGTGTTACTACTACTACTTAGATAAAAGTTAGACTAAACTAGATACTGAAGTTTATTTGACTTTGATCAAAAGTAATATCTGGACAAAATAGTTGTAATATATCATAGATGTGGTTTGTGGAGAAATATTTAGCTTCAGTTGTATTCCTAATCTTAGAAATTTTATTTTTCAGGTGAAAATATTTTGGGTCATTAACATTATTGATTTTTAATAAATATTTTAAAAGTAAGACTATTAAAAGTTTATGTAATAAAAGTCACAGAATGTAAGGAAGATAGAATGATTAGAAATATGGGGGGGGGGGGGCACTTTGTGTTGACTAAATGTTCTGTAAATTTTTTATGCTTTTAAATAGTAGTAAAATTTTTATATTCATGTTTTGCCCTTTTATAAAATTTCTTATGGGTATTTATATCTTTTTTTAATTGATATAGATATATATTTTGTACATTCTAGTTTTTCTGTTGAAATTTATTCATTTTGTATTTCAGACAATAATAAAAGGAATTTATTATCTTGTGAATTTACATCAGTATAGTTAGTAACTGAAACATACAGGCTTATTATATACATGTATCTATATATGTACATCCATTATTATTATTATTATTAATTAAATTAAAATCATCATCAATTCCCAATTATTGTAAGAATTATATTTGCTATATATAAATGCATGGAATAGATTATAATTGCTTCTTCCTTACATTTTGAAATATTTTGTTGCAAACACAATTGTAATCAATTTTCTCCAATATCATTATATATAGTCAAGTATTGGTGGTTGAAAGTCAGCGACAGCTGCTTTACAAGCAGTTGTTCCGGGTTAGCAGGTTCGCTTCCTGGCTGATGCTATGACACATGAGAAAGAAAAAAACATCACTATATATAAATATTGCTGCTTTATAATATAAATATTAGTAATAAGACATTAAGAAAAAAATTATCCAAACAAATAGATGAAAAGAAGATGAATCAATATAAGGGGAAAACGTCAAACTCATTTTTTGAGTGATCATTAGTGGAGACAAAAATATCTAGATATAACATCATGGTTTTTCTAAATTTAGTTGTCATTCCATGTCTATCATATATATTGAACTGTATTAAATACATATGGTTCATGAATATATTGGCATTTGATAATATTTTTTTTAAAAAAAGACTTAAAAAAAGGTAAAATCTAAAGATCATCAATGGACACAATTTAGTTTGTTTTTTTTTAGTTAGTATAATTTATTTTTTAGATAACATGTACAATGAAAGTTCTTTTTGTTTTATATTTATCTATTTAATTTAATTAAAGTTAAAATTGGAGGGAATAAAAAAGACATGCAGTTTACTAATTCAGATAAACAAAAAGAAAGAAATTCCAAACGTAAAAGAAAGACTACGCTAATTAAAGATGGTGGAAATATTTTGCAAAAAAGAGACTTTGTAGCTGAAAACTAATAAAGAATGCACAGGATTAACTTGTATTCTGATAACAAAAACAAAAGATAATATGTGCAGAAGCTTCAAAACTGCAGTATAAAAAGAATACAATTTCGATCTAGGTCTTGTTCTTTTGGCTGGAGGTTCCCATGAGAGTTCTGGGTAATGAAATGCGTTTGCGCAGGTGTAGTACTCACCTGCTGAACGAAGTTTTCATGCAGGAGTAAAAACGAAGTGTTGCAGATACCATCTTTCTTATGAAGAAGTCACCCCAAAAGAGCTTTCGAACACAGCCTTAAAACAGATTAGGAATGCGAAAATGTCGACAAAAGAAATTAGTTGATTTCCAAAGGGCTCAGACTCTCAAGAAATACATATGTACTACAGGAATCTGCACAAACTTACCAGTAAGCTAAGATTATGCATTCCCGATTTGTGACTAAATTAAGCGTTTGCAAATTAACCTAAACTATAAGCTTATAATATACTATCAATAGAGCCATTTCCTGATTTATTATAGATATTTTATCCATGGATTGCTTTCTAAAGAGAGAACTAAAAGAAATGTACTGTTTTAATTATTTAACATTATTATCTGGATGAGCATATATGTACTTAACAATTTTATTTAATAATTTGTTGTTTAAACATTTTAATTTGATATAAAATATTTATCTTTATCAACTTTTTATTGTGTATTATTAATGTTAGTTTACTAGAATTTATTATGTAAAATTACCTTTGCCAATATGCTTGTTTAATAATTAAGCCCGGGAAAATTCATATAAAAGCTTTAAAATGACAAGAAAACATAATTCCTGATCTTTTAATAATTTGTTTCGTAAATGACGATGTGATGCGAGGGGTCAGTGAATTCTTGTATAGAATTCTGCCCCATTTTCTAAATAAATAAAAAACTGATTCCGCCAGCAATTCAAATCATAATAATTATTAGGCCAGTTAATCAGGAACTTGAGATATCCATAATCGTAAATAATTGGAATATATTTTCTTTTTTCATAGCTTGATTAACTTGCGCTTTCGAGTTTTAAAAGAAAGCCTAAATCCAACCATGAATGTTAAAAGAGGCCGTGAATGGTAGTAATAATAATAATAATATATATATAGTATATAGTTTATACACCCATTCTGTTTGAACATGATTTGAACTAATTCAAATGTTTATTATTGAATAAGTGATTAATTTATAGAATTTAACTTTGATGGAAAAGCTTTAAATATCTCATCATTGTTAAAAACAAATGTTTGTGAATGTTTACAATTTATAGGATATTTTAACAAGAATAATAGGTAATTGTTATTCATGAATCTATATTATAGTATTACTTATATTTACTTATTTTTTGTTTTTCTGGAAGTTTGTTATATTATAAAGGGAAATTTTTTGGATTAGTTATTACAATCCTTTAACATTAGTTCTGTAAAGAAATGACATTTAAAATGGCTTTGTATCTATGTATGCTTGATATATAAATACATACAACAGATGAATTTTCTGTTAGAATCAAGCATTTATTATTCCTAATGATCTCTATGCAGGAAATTCTGTTATTAAGCATTAAGTGATTTTATCTTCTTCTAGTGTTTCATTTGCAAAGGAATATGTTCTACATCTATATTGTAACAGTTATATTGGCAATGCCAAAGGTACATCATTATACTTTTGGAAAATAATATGATTATTCATTTAGTTAACTTCTCCTTTGTTAAAAATTAGATACTTTAAAGCCATTATGGAGATGACCTCAAAATGATTTATAAATACAACAAAAGCTTTAATATGTAAATGAAATAGAAACATATTAAAATGAGAGACTTTTTTTTCTTTCTCACACTTTTTTTGTAGTAGGAAAAAAGCAAAATAAATACTCAAGTAAAAGGAAAAATATACATAAGAAGTGAAATTTTATAATTATTTTAATTTACTTAAAAGTAATGGAAATATTCTTTGTATTCATGCTTGTATGGTAATAAGGTGCTAATTTAATGTAAATAGTTCATTGGTTCCTATTCTAGTGCAATTGCCCAAATCTATTTTCCTTATCCGCTAGTTAAAAAAACTGATACAGGTAAATGAAACCTTGCAAACCAATTGCCAGAGAAGAAATAAGAATATCAATGCCTTACATAATTGCCATTAAAGCTTTATTTAATGATACTAAAAGGAAGAAAAATATTTAATGGAAGAAAAAAAGACTTTCAAGACAGTGGTAAGATATTCTAAAGCCAGAACTTTTTAATGCTTTGATATTGTTTTTTTTTATGAATATTCAGGACAAATAAATGAAAAGAATATTGAGCTCTTAAAAAAACTAATGAATGAAAACTATTTTTGAAACTTGTCAAAAATGACATTTTTTATTTATGAAGGAACTATAAGAATATAATATTTGAACTTGGATTATTTACAGCACAAACTGTATCATAATTTCTAATAATAAAGTAAGTGAAATTTTTTCCAAAAAAGCTATTTAGCAATAAATGGTAATAATTTTTTTTTTATGTGAGAAGGTATCATGCAAAGTTATAAAAGGATAAAGCATTTGAACTTTTTTTGTAATCTCTGACTTGAAAAGTACTCGAGAAAAGAATCTCCCAAAGAAGTTTCTAGTGATTTATTTTATCTATTTATTGATTTATTACTTTCTTTTGTCATTAATAAATCGTTTCATGCATTCACTAAAGCAAGTATAGAATAAATATTTTGCTATTTCATAAAGCACATTAATTAATTATATTGAGTTAGCTTACTGCTATAATACTTTTATCTTATACATTATACTTGCTGATAAAATATATGTAATTAATGCCACACACTACTTATAGAATCACCCCCCCCCCATACCTCTGAGAATATGCTCTCCAATATGTTACATTTAGAATGCATGGAATTAAAAACAAATGATTAATATATATGATGAGCTTTAGTTAATCAACTACTAGTCTGTTATTATTTTACTTGTACGTTTTACTGTTTCTGTTGACCAGAGTTACCATTACAATATGATGCATATATATAGCATTAAAACCAGTCAACACTTAGACAATCCCAATAATAATCAACAATATCAAACTATTGTCAAGGCAACCTTCTTTTAACAATAAAGATGTAGATGCAATTGTAGTAATGAGAATATTGATTGAAAGATATGTAGAAAAAAGAATAAGGATTAATATTTTTTTATTGATTTAAAATTATCCTTTCCAGAATGAACTTGTTTATTTGTGAGTTATAAATTGAAAGAAGACAATTGTTAAAAAATATATGTAAAAGTCATAAAATATATATGATCTTGTTTGTTTAGATTAGAAACCGAATAGTTGTTGTACTGATAAAGATAGATTTTAATATTGAATGATGGAGAATTTATTTTGTCAGATGATGGGCAATGCTTAGAAATAGCGAGAATAAAGCTAACAGAATGCTTTATAGAATATATGGAAATTATATTAAGTTTGAGGTGATAATAAATTAAAGCCATGAAAATAAAGAACTCAAAATTTTGATAATGATAGTTAAATAGGAAATTATAAAGCAAGTTATTTAAATGTTGCTGAAAATATTGTTAAGGAAATCAAAATCAGAATTGTGATGGGTAAACAGCAAGGATAAGAGGTCATTCTATGATTCTTTGAATGTAAAAGTAAGAAAGAAGCTGGAAAAGTAGGTTGCTTGAGATATTGCTTTATATGAAGAGACTTAGATTATTAAAAAAGAGAAGGGTAAAAGATTGAAATACATATGTTAAAAGAATAAGTTTAATGATGATAGAGAGATTATAAAAAAGAATATGCAAAACAATATTTTTGAAAAAAAAAACTGAATTGGTCATATAGTTGAAGTAAAGGAATTTTATAAAGGAGTTGGGGAAAATATAGTTAACTAGAAGTTAATAACATAATCTTAAGAAAGATAACTATGCATTTTTGATGAACAGTGGAAGTAGTGGGAATGCTTTGAAAATGTACTTTCAGTTAATGTCGAAGATCTGCTTTTGAAGGGGCATGATCGATTTATATATCACCCGCTAGCCTAGTCATATCATCAAAAAATTTGGATCAGCTAACACTTCTTTTTTTTTTTTTGCGAATTCTGTGGGAATTCTTCACATTTGATAAATTTCTGTTTATTTAATAATGTTTATGAGATTGCTATAAAATTCGTAAATTAATGTTTGTTTCACTCTCTCTCTCTCTTATATTACTCTTTAAAATAAATCTAAGTGCGTGCTCTTTTAAAAAATGGGCTTTAAAACAAATAAATTTATCAGTGATTGTAACAAATTCGAAAAATGCTTTTTAGATAAAAGAAAGCTAAATAGGAATAAAAAATCATTTTTAGAAACTAATTATAGAAAATTGCTATAATATTTATTGTAAATAAGTTTCTTTTTTTTTTAAAAAAAAAAAAAAACGAAGTAGATTATTATACATTTATAAATTCCAAAATTAATTTAAAAAAGCTTTGTAAATTATTTTGGAAAACGTTTTTTTTTTTTTAAATAGAAAAAATAGATTATGGTCGTATAAATATAATTTTTTATATATAAAAATAATAATCAGGAAAATATAAGTAGGAAACATAGTATAAAAAGAAACTTATAATTCGATTATGAATTACTAATTAAGTTCATGGTATATAACTATATAAAAAAATAATAATGCAACTACTAAATTAGTAAACACAAAACTAGTTTATACATTGCAAAAATAATTTTAAAATTTTTGTTGTTTTGCAGTTAAAAAGTATACTCATATTAATTTAAAATATCCCAAAAAATTCATCTCATTATTCTCTTATACAGAATCTAGCACTTTTCATGTTAAAATAATTTGTATTATATATATACACACACAACTAATATTTGTATTTATATATATAGACATATTGAGAGAATTTTAAAATTATATTGAACTGGGAAATTTAATGATTGGAACGCATCATTAATTGTACAAAAATTTTGATTTTTTTTTTTTTGCATTTGCTTATTTTAATGCAATCATTGATTCTAATCTAAAACTTATATGCAGCCTAATCCTTGTTCTCTTTGATGTGGTGCCACCTAGAGATTCCTTTATGTATTATTTGTATTCTGGCACTTAGTTGTTTGATGCATATACTCTTTTGTTCGCACTTCAAATAATCATATGGAATTTTTTTTTTTTTAATAATGCGCAAGGGGTAAAAAAATTGTTGATTAAAAAATCATAAGAGAGCGTGTGTATAAAGAGTAACGCTATTTGTGTGCATATATATGACATATACTAGTTATATCATACGCATGCTTTTTACATAGATTTGTAGTTTCATGTCAATTATATTAATAATTAGTATTTGGGGCTTTTGTTTATGGCCATAGATATCTATTTGTATAAATGATTGATGCCATTCTTGATTTAGTGCAATGGTCGATTCGTGAATGTGGGGCCTCAGATTATATTCTACTTATGGCATTTTCAATATTCAAACTTCTTATGAACTCTTAAGCAATAAATCATTCAATTATTAATGCTTGATTACTGTTAGGGGAAAATAGTTAAAGGATTTGCTTTTGAAATGAGATTTACATTTACCTTACATCTATAGGAACTTAGTTATTCTTTACATCAAGCATAGAAAAAAAAATTTAAAAACATATTTAAGTCAATTAAAATTAGATTACAATATTAGATTCATTAAATATAATCTTTTTGCATTGATTAAGATGTATGAAGTGAAAAATACAAGAGGACAAAAAAAATTGTATAATATGTTAAAGATAGAAGTGTACAATTGGTTGTTGGTTAATCAAATAGAAATAATGTTTAAAGTCTTGAATGAATAATTGTAATTGCTATCTTAGTTTAGTTGTTTGTACTATTTGTAAGATAATGTATTGAGGGCAACTGGTCCTCCAGTAACTCATCGTTAAATAAGAATATCACATAAAGAGTAAATAGTTATAATCGTTTCCCATGGGGAAAAAATTAGTTGATTATCCCAGCTAAAAATTACATTGTAAGCTGTGAACAAACAACTTAACCTGGTATATATAGTAATTAAAAAAATTCCCTTAATATACATTATATGCTTGTGTAAACTGTGCTGTGTGTAATACGCAAGTATGCACTTAAAATATGCATCTATATATGATAATGCAACCAAAATCTATGTAAAAAATACTTATCTTACAAATTGTTCTTTCTGGTGATCCATTCATCAGTCATTATTATCTAATTTTCTGAATTATGAATTGCTTATTCTAAAGTCCATTGTTGTCTTCTAAATCCTTTGATGATCCCTAGCGAGAAAGTTTAGAATGGGTGTTTTGTGTGCTTCTTGGATTTTTTTTTATATTGAATGTCATGATTTTGAAAAGTTTGGACACAATTATGATGGTTTGAGTACTTTGTTCTACTTTGTTTTCAAAAATAATGATGACCGTAAAAGTGAAAAAACCCATAGAAAGAACAGATATCCAATTTCCTTTTCTTTCCACTTGTATCCATTTCTGTTTCTAAATTCAGATATTTTTTTCATTTTATCATGGTCATATTAGTTGCAACAATGATTCTAATTGAAAATGTATATAGCTATAAACGTTTAAACATTGTTTTTAAAAAAAGTGCATCTTTTAACTGTCCATAAGTACAACAAAATGGACATGAATGTGAAAATAAACTAGCAGTTAACAATTTCTTGTGATCCTCCATGCAATTGTTTCTCGTTGTGCTGAAAAAAAAATCTATACTGAAGTTTTATTTTTTCAAATTTGTATTACTATATTATAACAATTAATAGGGTATATGAGCACAGGCTTTAACATGACCCACCACTCTATCTCATATCACTGATACACTTGAACACATATGTCGAAAAGATAAATAATACATATTTCATGCTAAACCAGCAAACATCAGTTGGTCCACATTATCATCTCTACATATATATGCAGTAAGTGCTCAGATGTATATTAAGATAGTCAATCTTCATACTTTAATGGACAGGCTTCAATCCACACTCCAACTCTTCAACCGTCCATCCAATTGAAAATCTGATGATGGAATGCTCAAAAGCCACCCTGAGGCCGAGATTCTTGTCATACCCATGTTGACCTAAAGTCAATCTAGAGTGGTGAGTGGTGGGTCATGTGGAAGTCTGTGCTAATATATCCTATATATTACATATATTGATACAGGTATATAATAAGCCTGTATTTCAGTTATTATATTAATTAATTGAAATAGTTACGGCTTTACTTCATTAGCGTTTGAAACTGGCCATGAATATGGGACTATAAACTGTCCCGAAAGTTCTTGGCGGTAACTTTTGATAATTTTACTCACATTTAATAGCTTCATTATCTGTGCACAGAGCACATATATATATTAATTAATAAAATTATGTAGAATTTTAAAAAATGTTTCATAAAGACTTGTTATTTATCATTAGTGTCAGAGTAGCAAAATTAGCCTACTATTCAGTGTCAAAAGCTAATCACAGTTAACTTCAGTATATGTATATTTTGACATATTAAAAAAGAAAAAAAGTATCTAATGTCTTCTGTGTTTGCATATTATAATCAATATTTAAGGCTTTTTTTTTACAATGTGTACTACACATTTTTGCCACGCGTTGTCACATTTTATTAAGCATAGTAGATATATTCTTTGAAGTGACTTCAAATTTTTTCGATTAGTGTGGTGGAAACTATTTTAATAAATACTAAAGATAGGAATCTTTTTCAGTTTATTTGTATGCAGTTTTGTGTACATTGTTTTAAACCGAAAATACATTTGCATTAACAGTTCCTTATGCTGAATAAAATTTTCATTTTTTAAATTCTACATTTTTATACATGTGCGATAATGTTACAAGGTGTTAAAATTGAGCAAATAGATTGTGTTAGATTTAGTTCATTATTATGAAATGATTTTTTTTTTTTTCAAAATAACAATTACAGTAACTAATACAATGATCGTTATTTTTGTTGCAAACGAAGTAAAATGTTGTTAGTAAAAAATTTAACCCATAAAAGTGAGTAAATATAATGTACAGCTTTTAAATTCTATACATTTTAAAATTTAAACAATATTAATGTATTTCATTGTTATACTGAATGAAACACTGGGGGGGGGGGGGCTTTGCAATCATTAACAGTGAAAATCTTTACTTTGGGTGTATCACTAATGAAGAACTGATTGTCTTGCAAAGACCCAGGATGAAAATTAAATATAGTATCGTACGTCCATTAATTGTATTTTAAGTTTAGGATCAAAATATTGTATACGGTAGTAATATCATGTACCATATTGTGTATTATGAATAACTCTGTACTATACAGTTTCAGTATGAATCACTATTTTGCTTTTGGAGGACATAGCTATTAATAACTATCTTATAATGTCATTAGTCTTACACAAAATGTCCTCCCAAAAAAAAAATTTATTTTTATTTTTTTTACAATCGTTATAGTGAATAATTGATTGGAAATCAAAATAGTGGGTGCAAATTGGCGATGATTGCTATTATGAATCCTTGCATAAAGGACAAGCACTAAACAGGGTATAAATGTATTTCAGTTTTAAAATATCCAAAAAAATAATGTTGCTGATGAACTATTTATCCAATGCATGACTACCATTTATTGAATTAAAAAGAAAATAGAATAGGTGATATTTTTATCATATAGTCACTTATGAAAGACACCACAACATAGTAGTTAGTTCTTCCATTTACTAACTAATTATCTATTACTATTTTTAATTTGCCTAGCATGTTTATTATTGTTTTTTCAAACTTTGTTTTTTTTTTTTTAAATATAAAAAAAAACATAAAGTGGAAATCTCTGTCTCACAATGGTTTTATGTTATGTTTTTGTGAGCATAAAAAAATTATAAGTGAAATATTTTATTACTTATCACATTTTATATGCAAACAATCCCCCCCATAATTACTTTTATGCGTTATCAAATAAGGTTGCTCTTCAAGTTTGCACACTTGATTCCTGCAATGATATACGTAACAAATATTTTTTAAGACCTATAATATCATGTTTGAAAATTGATTTAAATATTATAAAAGAAATTCAGAATATGTTTGTACAACCAAATGATAGAAAATTAAATTGACTTCATATGATCTAAAAATGATATTAACAAACAACAAGACAACAATGTTTAATAAGCAAAATTATTCTGTGCCTATTTTGTTTATATACTTTAAATACCATATGCCTATATTCTTTATCATTTTTATATTCATATATCATTTTACCTATTGTTTTTTATCTTTTAATTATTAATATTTTTCCATTCTAGCAACAAAATCTCATCAATTTTTAAATGTTTTATATACTCAAAACCTTTTATACTTCTGTATAAAAATGCTACTCTTCAGAAAAATTATTAGAATTGAGTACAAATTTGAATTATCTGCATTAAATAAATTCAAGGACTAATCTTGCTACTCTGTCAGACATATCACCAGTCTCATAGTAATCATTTTGTGCTTTGAATATTCATGCTTTTGTAACAAAATGCATATTCACTTATCAAATTACTTATCTTTCTTTTAACTTCAGAAAACCTAACATTTCCTGTTTAATACAAGATAGCTAGCTGTTCTATCCATGCAATTCTTCAATTTTAGTTATAGGAAGTCAAATAAAATGTCATAATTGAATAGCAAGCTAGGTTCTAAACATGGTTATTATTACCACCCACGGTACTACAACTTTGGACAATCCACACCGCTTGATTGCGTTGTTTCTAGTCAAAAACAAATAGATATAATGTTACCAGGCTGATTTAGATTTTTTACTTTTTTTTTCTTATTTATTCAAAAACAAATTGCTATAACTTTGTTCTTTTATTTTTAATAACGTGAAAGGCCGAAACCTTTGACAGAAGCGCCTTAAAAATGCTTATATGACAGCCAATCAGATATAATAATGACTGCATAGGGAAGTCTCAAGTCAAAACACAAGGCAGAGATTTTACAAGAAAAAGATGGTTCCCAACATCTTCTCTACTTAAATTTATATATAAATAAGCCAGTCTTAAGCATTTTGAAATGAAAGTGTGAAGCTTTAAACACCTTCACATTTAATTCACTAAATATTATATATAAATAAACATGAAATCTTTTGATTTACTACAAAGTAATTTTCAAATCCAATGAATTGATAGTAACAAATGTAAATATATTAATTTATTAAGCACAAGCAGATGATATAATAATAACGTGAAAGGTTGAAACCTTTGACAGAAGTGCCTTAAAAATGCTTATATGACAGCCAATCAGATGTAATAATGACTGCATTTTTATAAAACTTTTCCTTTTTATTATTATTCGTAAACAAATAGAATTATTATAAAAGGGGCAACATATCGTCATAACTTAAATATGCTACTTGATACCACATACATAAATGTTAAAGAATGATTTCTTGTGATTCCTGATTTTCAGCAATTATTTTGAAACTTTTCAGAAATAATTGCTGGAAGTCAGGAATCATGAGAAATCATTGCTATTTTTAAATAGTATTAGTTTGTTTGATGTCAAAAATTTGAAAATCTAAAATAAATGCAACTTCTTAATATTTGTAACTAGAATAAAATTTATTAAGATTGACTAAATTGTTTATAAATCAAATGTAGGAGTCAATTAAAAAAGTAATTGAATTAGATAATAACATTAACTAAACTCCATTAATTTATGGGCAGAAGTAGTAGCAAACTCCTCTTACCGCATTGCTACTCTGTGCAAGCTGTAGTAATCAATGGATGATAGAAAGTCTGTTTTAACAGCTTGTGTAATCTATAAAATAGTGACAATGTGATGTCTTAGTAATTTATGGGCAGTTGATTCAATATAAACAGAAATATTAATTGCAGTCAGTATTCGTTTTTCCATTTCAAACTTGCAACTATTTAAGTCAGGGATTGTCAAACTATGGCTTGCAAGCCAAATATGCTCTTTGATTCTAATCTCATAGTTCTTTTTATCATTATAAACATAAACACATTTTTTATTTTCTCTTGTAATTTGTAAATAAATATTTTGATGATTCTAGGAAAGGAAAAGTATGTCTTACAAAGTTTTTTCTTGAATTCAGCTTCATTACAGAATAGTAATTATTGCATATGATGAATATTTAAATATTAGAAATTTGTGAATAAATCAAACTGTCAAAATAATTTTTTTTGTTTTCATTTATTTAATTTTAAGAGAACTTGTGTTTTCATTAAAAGCATACAGGTTTAAATATAAGTTGCAATAGCTTAAATTTAAATGAATTCATGCAGAATCTGCTGAAAAACCCCAGGAAACTATATGTAAAATAATACAATTCAGTCAGTAGATGAAATAGTACAGAATGGATCCACGTGCAGTTTAAATCGTACTTAAGCATTCAATTTATTAATGTATTACGATGCAGATTGTGACATATATATTAATGTAATTTCAGGACATATCTTCTCTATAAAGAAAGGAAAAGCTCCAAGTAATGATGGAATTATAATAGATATATTAAAAGAAACAAGTGAAGAAATAGAAAAATTTTTGACAGTTATATACCAAATATCTAAGTGATAAAGATGTACCAAATGATTAGAAGAATGCAGTATTAATATTTTAAAAAGGTGATAAAGAAGATATTAGAAATTACAGAGCTATCAGCCTTTTATCAGTTTTATGCTAAATTTTTACGAAAATAATTGCAACTCTTTTTCGGAAAACATTGGATTTCAACCAACCAAGAGAACAAGCTGAATTTTAATGTGGTTTTAGTACAGTAGATCATATCCAAAGTATTGAGAGAAGTTATAGAAAGGACCAATAAATATGAGTTGCGATTATGATTTGGATTTGTAGATTATGAAAAGGTATTTGATTCTATAAGCATTTCTTCAGTGATTAAAGCATTGGATCATCAAGTTATAGACCCAGGATATTGTCAGATTTTGAAGAATATTTATAAAAATGCAACAGCAGCAATTAAATTACTTAATTGTACTAGAAAGGTTAATATTGTGAAGGGTCTAAGACAGCATGACTCCATGTTTCCAAAACTTTTTATACCAGTGCTGCAAGAAGTATTTTGTGGATTAAAATGGGAAACTAAAGGAGTAAATGTAAACGAAGATTATTAAAGTCATTTGGATTTTGCAGATGATATAATTGTTTTTGCAAACAATGCTTTAGATCTTCAGGAAATTTTCTTACTTTAATAGATCTAAAGGTAGATGTTAAAAAAATCTAAAGTAATGTTCAGTGAATTTCAAAAGATGAAAATAAAGATTGGTTATGATGAGTTAGAAGAAATTAACAACTACAAATATCTTATTCAGATTATTACTACAGGTGGAAACATAATGGATGAAATTAATCATAGAATTAAACTTGTTTGCAGTACTTTTGATAGAAATAATTTAATACTAAAAGGAAATATGTGCTTGAAAAGGAAAGTTTTGATAAATCACTTTTACCAGTTCTTACTTATAGATCTGAGACTTGGGCACTTAATAGAAGAATGATAGAGAGACTTCATTCCACTCAAAAAAATATTTTAGAGATGCATGTTAGGAGTAACAAGAAGAGATAGCAAATGCAATCTATGAGTAAGAGAACAGACATGTGTTACTGACACCATTAAAAGAATTAAAAGACTGAAGTGGAATTGAGCTGGACATAGTGATAGAAGAGATTATAATAGATGGACAATTGAAATCTTAAACTGGATTCCAAGAGATTGTAAAAGACTCAGAAAGGGACCACATATGAGATGAATGGATGAAATAAAAAAGTGTGCAGTGTGTATGATGTGGAGAAGAGAGGCTAGTGATTGAAGAAAATGAATTGAACTTGGCAGAGACCTTCTAACTGTAATGGATTGGTAATGATTGATGACAATGATGGTGAATTTCAGGACAATTATATTATTTATCCTGAAATTATGTTAAGGTATATAAGTCAATAATCCATCAATAAATTGAGTGATTATATATGATGCAAGCTAAAGTGCAGTTGGTTCATGTTCTATTATTAAAATAAATGTTCACATATTTCTGCAGCCATATATTAAGATGGTTGGCTTTTTGGACTATTGTTTATCTCTCAAAGTATAGTCCTACAATAAATGTGAAGGAAGGGCATCCAGCTAAATTTATTGAATGCTGAAGAAGTCAGGAAATAAAATGATAAATGTTAAAGAAACCAGTAGTAAAGGAAAAATTAGTGCAAAACTGGCAAGAGAACTGATTTGAGAGCTCTGCTAAATTCTTTGAAATGCATGAAATACGAGTCTAAATAATAATTGAGAATTTAAATAATAAAATACTTATTTTAATAGTTCTTAATCTGTAAATATTGTTATCTTATAATATTTTTTTGCAATTTTTAATGCTTATAATTATTTTCTGTTTTAAAATCTTAATTTTTATATTATTAAACATTACTGTTAGATAAACAATGATTTAATCTTTGAATCAATTATGGACACATACTTTGTCTCTATTTTATTTTAGATTAAAATAAATAGCATAATTTTTAATTATTCTTTGAATAATTTATTGATCAATGTGACATGAATGTGAACATTCTACTAACATATATTTATATATGTGTAAGGTTCATTTTTATTATATAAATGTCTGTATCTACTTATTGGTTTCAGTTTTGAAACTAGGGTATGTTATAATCATATCTATTTGGTTTTTCTTTTAATTTGTGGTACACAGTAATATATAAACATTACAAGCATAAAGCTAAACTAGTCAATATAAAATCAAAACTACCCCAAATCTAAAATTAAACCAGACCAGAATAAAAATAATATTAAAACACAACCTAAGGTTTCACTGCTACAAGCAGACTTAGGTTGTGTTTTAATATTATTTTTATTCTGGTCTGGTTTAATTTTAGATTTGGGGTAGTTTTGACAGTAATATATGTAAGCTTTCAGTTTAATGATATCTTTATTTCATTTGTTTTGCAAAAAGTCATATTTGTTAATGTTTATCTTTTATATAAAGTTCTGTTGTGGGTATATTCATTATTCTCTAAAATACATTTTTATATTGATTATCGATTTTGTTTATAGTTGTGTATATTTAGTTGATATATCATAATCAATTAGTTGTGCTGTGAAGATCGTGTTAGATAACTAGGGAATATTATCAATGGATGATATTGAAAGAATAACAAGGAATAATGAAGCCAACCTGTGTAGTGATTTAAAGTTGTGTTTAAAAGAAGTAAAAATTGAACTTCATATAATCTTTTTCATACATATGTTTAAAATCTAATACTCCCAAAACATGAGATATCTTAATTCTGTTCCGTGAAGACCTAGGTTTTGCAACATCACCATTTGACAGATATTTATGAATGCTCCATCACATAAATTGTTTAATCATCATATATGGCCATATTTATAACTATGGGCATGTGAGAACTTATATAGATGGCTATTTGACTCCAATTTTATTGTCACAAATGGCTGTACCAATGCATGGCTGCCTATTTCTTGAAATAACCTCATGTCTATAAATGTTCAGTCACAATATATATATGTAGTCTAATCAAAATTTATATTTATCACAATCTTTCCATGACTAAATTAACCTTTTATTCTTATCATTACTTTTATCATCAACAATATTTCTATCATGCAATTTTATATTCTTTTTCAAATTAATTTTTTCCAATTTTTTTTGCAGATGTTTTCTATTTTTTCATTATTATAATCATTAGGAAATCCATTATGCAGGATTGACAATAATTCATTGCTTAAAGTATTTGTTTATAATATCTAGACTAACCTTTTTAGTTTCTTGTAGTATATTCATCGTTTTCTTTAATTAATTCATTTCTATTATTCATAGTAATTGAATTCTAACATTCAAAATACTCATAAAAACACTTTTTAATTTTTTTTGGATACATTGTAACAATTGAAAATTAATGAACTAAATTATAAGGTAATTCCATTTGTTGTAAGAGCAGTCTCAAAATAAAATTTTATAAAAACTATCTGTTGTTTACAAGTTTAATGTGTTTTTTGTGATTATAGTATATCTCATTCTCCATGTATAATAATAGGACTATAATTAATAAAATATTAAAATGCTTGTTTACATATACATATAAAATAAATCAATAATATAAATAATAATTTTAAATATGTATTGTGACCACCATGAATTAGATTACAATATAAATTTATAGCTAAAATAATCCCAATTTATCATCATTATCAATCCTCTGCAGGATGAAGGTCTCTCCAAGTTTAATCCATCTTCTCCAATCTTTAGCTTCTCTTCTCCACATCATCCCTGCACATTTTCATTTATCCATCTCACATGTGGTCTCTTTCTGGGTCTTTTACAATCTTTTGGAATCCGGTTTAAAATCCCAATGTATGCATAGATTGGGAAAGATATGTGATTCCAAATGTGTATGTATTAGAAACAAATTTGTAATATTGAATACTTTTCATTGCTCATTCATTTTGGCTCTTTAACAAAAATTGGATAAAGAGTTGTGTAAACAACTTGGCAATTAAAATAATTTTCATATGTAATATCTATATAAGCATTACTAGATATATATATATATAAATATTGATGTACATTCTCAAAGACCATTTAACTAAAATTTTATTTTTCAAAATAATGGACAGGGAAATTAGTGTTAGTGAATCTTATAGTGATAAGTTTAGTCATTTTCAAATGTAATTGCCAGTTTAAAGGCATTTAACTGATGAGGAAGTTAATAATTTATAGCCTGAATTTGTTGTTGAAAACCAATATTTTGAAATTATGGATTTTCAATTTCTAAAAGTTTAAAAAAAAATTAAGCTACAATTTAGTAAGTAATCTATATCCATGGAAATTGTGAGTAATTAAGAATGTGGAAAGCAAGATGAAAAATCAGAGGGGTTTTGAAAAGCACGCTATGCAGATGAATGGATTCAGGCCACCAAATGTGCATCAGCTCATTGCTTTTCAGCCATGTTATATATAGACAAAATGTATAATCTATTGTAATCCTTCAGTAATAGTTTGTTGTCTCCTATACCAAAGAATGTGTTAAAGAAGCTTGCCTTAATTTAAGCTACTTTGATGCTCTGGTGCCTGCCCATCAGTCAAGACCAAAGAATATCAATCTACTATTAAATCTGATCTGCAAAGATACTGATAAATAATTCATACAAGAATTTTGACTGAACTGAAATAGGAAAGTGAAGCCTATTATCTATTAATAGAGGACTTTTTAGTTAAGAAAATAATTGTAATGGAAAAGGGTTTGGAAAATTTCAAGATATGACATATATATAAGGTGGCTATTGCGCAGTATATCTCAGTTTAAAAAAAAAAAGAAATTCCTTCAAGAAACTTAAATATTTTTAACTCTAAATTTATAGGAGAGTTATTATTTTGTAAAATTTGGAAACAGTATTTTTGTGATAATAAATTATGATTTTGCACTCACTCTCTCTTTGCCTTAATATTTTTTTTCCTTTCTTATGTGGGTGAATTTGAAGCATTAGTCAGATATTAGCATGTATGTAATTTAATGAATTCAACAGATCTTGGCAATTAATGTTGAAGTGAAAGTAAAGTCTAATGTTATTTAATTAGAAAATAAACATATATCTGTTAAATGTATGCATTTATGTGTCATTAAATATTTTGTCCATATGTTGACCCAGCCTATTCTCATATATGTTCCTTTTTTATGATTAATTAATTAATTAATTAAGAATAATTAGTGAGTGACTCTCATTCTTCAAGCCTATGCTTTATCCTAGTTAAAACTTGGAATCAATAACAGGGTATTGTTAATAAAAAAAATGAGAAAGTTAATATCAAGTCTGCAGGAGTGCCCTTCATTAAAAGATAGTGTCCAAGCGTCATTATTTTTGCCAGAATAAGTTATAAATAAAAGGCTATTATTAGCGGACTATAACTTTTACCAGTCATCTGGGATTAGATAATGACTCTAGAAATGTAACCAATATTTTGAAATGGATATCTGTAATAGGGTAATTCTAAAATATTACAGAGAACTTAATTTATCATTTGTAGTAGCTTTAGTATTGGTTCCATGGTATCATATAATCCTGAAAGTTACTATTTCTCACAATCAGCTCCTATTATATATATATCTAAATATTATTATTTATTATTTATTTATATTTGCTAGTTTTTGGCTTCATACCTTACCAATAGTGTTTCCTGTTATATTTGATGTCATGATATAGTAGCTTAATGAATGACTAGGAATGATTTGTGTACTATCATTTTCTTGATGCAAATGTTAAACCATTGTGAGATTGATAACATATAGATTTTGAAATGAAAGAAATGGTAATTTCACAAGAAAAATAAATGCATAAAAAATAGTAAATATACATAAAATAAAATGCGAGAATGGTGAATGAGCAGTTTTTATATAGATTAATCAAAAAAAAAATTACAGTAGGGCAAACTAACTAAATACTATTTAGGGCCAGCAATAATATATATATTATACTAAAAAAACAATGATCATCTAAATTGTATAAAGAGGGATAGATGGTGGAGTTGATGGATGTACCATTACATAATTAAACAAAAAGAAAGCAAAGAACTAATTTGAAAATATTAAACAACCATCTAAAAATGAAAATAGCCAGGGTTATAACTATTGTCTCAGAAATTAAATTAACTTTGAGGGGGGGGGTATATACATAATATGTTCAAACAAAGAAATTTCTGGAAGAAATGAGAGGAATATTTAGAAAAGATGTCATGATTGGAAAGAAATCAGTGGGAGAAAATAAGTTTGCAGATATTTTCATAAATTTTGAGTTTTAACAAAAAAAGAGGAAATTGCTTCTTGACAGGAATATTTAATTTTTTTAATAGCAAACAGCTAGAAGATGACAAATATTCTTCACTTAATTTTCTATATCTCTGAAGTGGAATGCAGCTTGATGGGAATCTATTAATTTGGTGGATGGTCAGACAAAAGGAAGCTGCAAACAACAAAGCATATACAAGCTTTATGGTTACTAAATGTAAATTTATTTCAGGTAAGGAGAAAATATGAGACATGAAAGGCTTAGGAGAAAAGTCTCAAAAATAGGAAAATGTGGAATGATTATGGTAGCTACTTTGTCTCAACAGTGTAAAAAATGTTTATATTGATTGTCCATTGCATACAGACATGGCCAAATTTAGATTAAAAAATTGCTGTGAAAAATAGTGTAAGCCATGATCATTTAGATATATCTACAAAGAATTATATGTTGAGATCTCAAAAAAATCATTGATGAAAGGGGTATTGTTAGTGGGTGTCAGATGTTTTTCCATTGAAGTTTGTGGAGTTGTATATGCAAGCTAATCTTGTTGCCATTCAAAAATATTTATCAAATCATGGGAGAAGGGCACATTTGTTTTACCTTGTCAAATGAAGTTGCCTGGCTTATTCAAATGTTTTCCTGAAATACTTAGAACTCTCCATACATAAGGTTTTATTATTTCTAAAGGATAGAAAAGTGCAATCGGTGTTTAACATTTTTTCACAGATCAGTTGCAAGCAAACTGCTAACAGGTGCATATATTGTTTGGCATGAAGATAACTAATGATTAGAAAGATTGATATAGTTATCCAGATTTTTTCTGTCATAACAGAAAGTAGCATTCATGAGATTTTTTAATTGCTAAAGGAATAATTTGCTGAATATTAAGGAAACTGAATTAATATTTTATTTTAGCATGTCAGTGAAGACAGTAATACAGACCCAATATTTATAAACAAAATTATTATTATTATGAAATTCTAATTTTTTTTATTTGTAAATAATTGAAACTGTATATATGGAAATCACAGATAAATATAGAGGATTTGAACTCTGACTTTCAAGCCACTTCAACCATACACACTATCTCATACTACTGATCCACATGACTTGCATTCTGTCCATCCCTCTTCTATGTATTTAAATGGATATTGTCCTATACATGAGGGGTCAGAGTGACTTGAAGTCAACATGGGCATGATAACAATATTGGCATCATCATGGGATTTGGGAATTCTATCATCAGGTTTTCAATGGTATGGATGGCTGAAGAGTTGGAGGTTGGAGTAGATTGAAGCCTGTCCATTGAAGTATAAGGATTTGCTATCTTAAATATATGTATGGCAGATGATAATCTGGACCAACTGATGAGTGCTGGTTCAGCACGAAATATGTATATTGGTGATTATTTATCTTTTCTGCATTGTGTGGTCATGTGTATCAGTAGTATGAGATAGTATGGATGGTTGAAGTTGCTTGCAAGTCAGAGTTCAAATCCCCTATATTTACAATTGGGCTCCACATATAAGTGTGCCTGGTATTTCAAATCTTAACTCGCAGATAAGTGGAGGTTATATGTTGGCAAGCACTTTTTTCTTTTTAGAAAAAAAGTAGTTTCCCCAATTCATCTCATCAAAATAAAGATTTATTTTGGAAAATGTTAGCTCTCAGTTTATTTCATTTGAATAAAGTTTTATTATATTTTTAGTTATATTCTCAACCCGAATCTTTGCATTTTTAAATGTAGTCATTAATTGATCATATACTAGTTTTTAAATATTTGTAAGTTTTAATTAGTGCTTGTATTTTATTGTACTTTTTGTTCCAAACTATTGTCAACATAATATTTAAACGGCAATATAATATCTATCTATATATGGGTAATAATATTAATGGTGATTTTATTTTTAAATCACCGTATTTTGTGAGAGAATTTGAGAAGTTGCACATTATAACGGTTTTAGTTGTAATTTTAAGTAACTCAGTTGAATGAAAATCCATCAATGAGAACTAGTATTTTTTTTACTACTCACGTGACAGTATTAACTATTAAGGGTGATGAAAAATCTCGGGTTTTAGTCATATTGCATTACTTTTCAAAGCAAATCATCTATTTAAAAAAATGTTCAATAGCTAAAAGGTCATTATTAAAGGGGAGGGGGGTAAGATTATTTGTTCTCTCATCACATGTAATGATAATATAACAACTGTATGCCTTCGAAATATTTTTGATAGTTGAGGTTATAATGATTTAATTGAGCAACTAATATGTGTATAAATAAATTTATATTCAGCTGTAATCTAAAATTATTTTGAATGTTTTTGTTGTTTTTTTTTAACAGTATTAATGGCGATGAGTAGGTGAATTTTAATTCCGTTCAATTATGTGTTAATTTGTACTTATTTTTCCTTGATATTAGTTATTTTTTTAACTAGAGGCATTTTTATTTCAAAAATATCAGATTCACTACAAAATAGTCAAGTTGTTGATAGTCAAAACAGACAAGCTCTCAGCTTATTAAAGTTATGTTTTGATATTGAAGAGCGAATTGCCTGAATGTCATTTGAAAGAAAGTCACAAATCAGTAAGATTTTAAAATAGAGTTTAACAAAGTACTTGATAATGTTAGATTACTGACATTTTTTTTATCCTGTTGTAAAAGAAAAACCATTTAATATTTTATTCTTAAAAGCTGGGTGAAAAGCTTTTATTTTTGACTAGCAAGTAATTTTCTGTTTGAAATTTGAATCAACAGTGGGGTGAAGGAAGGATAATCAATCCAGTTTTAAAATTGAATGTAGTTAACATTGAAAGAAATATTATTTTTAATACATAGTATAATCAAATAATATAAATTATATTTACCAAGCAGTTTGTAAAAGCAAGTCGTAAGAGAACTATGAGAATTAAATAACAATTGTGCTGAGACTAAAAATGTATCTAAATAACACATGAATTAGCATCAGTTGAAAAAACTGAGACAGTTATTCAGAAAGTAGTAATATATAAATAAGCATACAGTATCAGCAGATGCATTTGGAAGATGCTATACTTGCCACTACATGGACTTAAGATTATATATATGGTAATAATCAGATGCTGAGAATGGACTAGGGTTGTATGCTACAACTCACTGCAGTTTTGATTCATTATGGTAAGCTGAAAACTACAGAATCAATAGTGATAAGCATAGGGACCAGATATATAGTAAGATCTACTACAATGAAAGCTTCCACAGTGAATAACTATAAACACTTTATCACTAAATTATGATTTATATAACAAATGCATAAACATACAACAAATACTAGAATGTCAGACATCTTTTCCATGTTTAGTTTGCTTATCTTTTTATTTTTAACTGTTAAAACTAATTTTGTATATATTTTTGTCTAAAAGTATTTGCCTAGATGTACATCTGTAGTAATTTCTGTTGTAAGTTATAAAAACTGAATTTGAAAGGTGATTAATGTTAATGTCAAAAAAGGTAATTCAAAAATTTTTCGGCAAAAATGCACATGTTTTGTTTAAAGTATTCTACTATATTCATGTATTCTAATAATTTGAGCTATGAAAGAAAAATTGTGAATGCTGATTAACATTGTCACTTTGCAAAATGGCTAAAATCTAAAACTTTGTTATTGATTTTATTTGTTTATCTCATTTCTTGCAGTAAAAATATCTTCCTATTTGTATATAATGTGATAATTTTAGTTATGTGCCATGCAAATAGAATTTGAAAGCTGATTAATGTTTGACAATTTTAAAAAAATCTGAATAAAATTCTGATAAGCCAAAAAAATTGCAAAATAAAAGATACTCATAAAATAGTAGACATCTAAAACTTAATTAAAAATTAAATTATCTTAACTTTTATTTTACCTCTAGTAGTTAAAAATGTGTATACATTTTTTCATATGTCATAGCATCGGCCGGGACGCGAACCCACAACCGTTTACAACCAACTACTTGCAAGGCAGTTGCGGTGACCTCTTGGCTAACAACGCTTGACTATATACATTTTTAAAGTGTTCTTTTACATGCTTGTACTCTAATAATTTTAGCTATATGCCATAAAAATTGATATTGAAAGCTGATTAATGTTGATGTTAAAATAAAAATCAAGACTAAAGTGTTATCAAATTATAGAAAATTAAGTACTAAGAATTAAATTGCTAAATTGACATGTCATTAACTGAATTGGAAAAAAAAATGTTACAAGTGCTACTGACTGAAATTACAATTAGATACATAAGACTTCTCACAGCTTTTCAGTTTAAAATTATTTGTACATAGGTTTTTTTCTGCAATTTGTTCAGCTTTATTAGTTGCTTTATTTGTATTAAATTGTTTTTGATGTATGGACAAATAGTATCAAAAAAAATTGATCAGTATTGAAGTGAAAAAAAAAAATTTTCTACCTAAAAGGGAACTATAAAATGCTTTGCAGTTTAACTTTTTGAATACAATGTGATTAAATCAACATTTTGAAGAGATAATAAATTAGAAAGCATACATAAATGGATTTCAAATTGAGCAATTTATATTGTAACTAATAGGAACTTTTCTTGCTAAAGAGAATTTTTTGCTATTGAAAAAAAGAACTGGATTACATAAAATCACAAGATATATTGAGACTTCTAATGCAAATAGACTTGCTGAATGTTATCTTGCAAAAAAGCAGATTCTTTAAAATTAACAATCTGAATTTTTAATAGACAATATAGATTTAACTTTTAATAGATATTTTTACATTTATATTATTGGATTTTTTTTTTAACGAAATGATTGTTTTGAGTGACAACTTTACTCTTAGCTGTGGCCATGAAACAATTACTCCTAAAATTATGTATTTCACTGTAAATTATAATGAACTAATTATATGATTAATAGGATTCTGGAACTAATTCATTTTAGCAGAGTGCACTATATAGAGAGATTAATTACTGTGTTACATATTAATTTCTTATGAAAATTTGTACACATAAAGTGAAATTCTTCAAATTCATGTAGTCAAATCTAGTTTATGCCTGCTTTATACCTAGAAGGGATTTTAGTTATGTATGATAATAGATGTATTCTGGTTAGATTATAACAATTGTCATATTCATTGATAGGATTTACAATTTAGGTTGTAAATCCGTGAGATTAGGTTTAAAAAAAGAGAGATAAGACTGCCATTATTAGAAAAAAATATTACATATTTACTGCCAGACAAAAAATGATACAATCAGATAACTATATAGAGTATAAGTAAGTTATTCACAAAAAGACTGATGACTGTCTTGGGTCAGAATTATATCACAAAATATGAAATGTATAATGCCATCACTGATCTTTTGAAATTGTTCAAATGAAGAAATAGTTTCTAATGAATGATGTCAGTGACAATAGGAAGAAAATAGTTGCATTATTATTTTTCATTGATTACAAACAGACTATGTATCCCTAATAAACTAAAAATATACATTTGTCTATTTAAAAAGAAAAAAAAAATCAATTATTTTAATTATCCTTTGCCTTAGACATATTGACATTAGTGGTGAAAAATTATATCGGTGATAAAAACATGTGAATATGAAAATCATGGAATGATGTGTTAGTGAAACAATTCCTGTGGAGAATGAGTAATGAGGAGCTTCATAGTAGATGAAACTGGAAAATGGGATAACCCATGAGTTAGTATTAAATCAGACTAGAATTTTGTGAATCTGGAAAAGTTATTAAAAGCCAGAATAACATATGTAAAACTATCAAAGGGGCCACTGAGAAAACTTAATTATCTAGAAAAAAAAAAAAAGAACAGAATGTTATTGCTGTGGCTAAATTGGTCACATGGTCAAAGGATGTCAAAGCAAAGAGGTGATATATAAGGCTTAAGGGCTTAAAGTCTTAAAAAAAAAAAACCCAGAAATATAAAAAATTATGAATGGGAAGAATTTTAAAAAAATATGTGAATATTGAAATTAATACAGGGACAAATATTGCTTCAACATTTGCAATCAGTCTGTTAAAATGGAGATTAACATCTAGCTGCTAAGCATCATCTTTATAGCTGAGTGTGAATGGAAAGCACTCATCATGAAAGTGAAATTGAACAAAATATATTCAAGAACATTAAATGTATCTGAAACTAGTCCAGGTTGAGAAGAAATGTAAAAATATATAATAAGAAACAAAAAAAAAAGTGTTATAACTACAAAAGGTAAAGATTAAAGGTTGGAGTAATTTGGTGAGATTAAATTAACTATTGTAATTAGGGCAGTTAAGTTAGAAATGGTAATGAAACAAGGCTAAAATACCACCCATAAAATTAGAACTCAGAAGATGTGAGGCTTGTAGGATCAAAATGTTGAAAAATGAAATCAAAGAGCTAATAGAAAATTCTAAGTGGGCAGTGCTTATTGTTGTGATATCAAAGCCTAATGGACAAATACAATTATGCAAAGCATTAAATCAATGGCTACACCTTCAATGACAAATGTCAGAGAAGTTTTCACATTAATGTCATGCATTATGTGAAGTTGAACTTGATGCTGCATAAAATACCAGTGGATAAAAAAAATCAGTGAAAGTTCTAACTATAATAATACACATTGGTTTATGCCAATGCAGTTATCTTCCTTTTGGAATAATGTCACTTTAATCAAAAATTGTAGCACTGTTAAGACTATTACGTAACTTACTGAAGAATAGTCAAAAATAGATTTGCAGAAAACTTAGACGAATGGGTGTTTAGACAGAAGAGATATTCATTAAAATTTTTGATCTATTATAACAATGACCAAAAAATAATATTAATAATAAGATCTGTCGTATATCAGTTTTCTATCGAAAGGATTCCAAATATCAAAAGCAGTGTTAAATTTCAGCCAGATTGATAAGGAATCATTGACTATACTATTTGATGAAAGAAAATTCCATCATTGTTTATGTGGAAGGGATTTAAATCGTTATTGGGAATTGTTAGAAATAAGAAACATGTTGTCTTTATTAAGGATGTGTCTTGTTTCGCTGATAAAATTTAATGCAGGGCATTGAGAAGAATGTTAATTATATCAACTCCTAAACTAAATAAGATTAAATAGTCAGACATAGCATTCTAGACACAACAAGAAGAGGGGTGCAAACTAATAGTAATGATTTATTTTAAATCTATAAGAATAATTATGAGAATGAAGGCTTTGGTTCATAATCATGCATAAAAATATGTGTAGCGAGAGATCTTATACAAACCATGGTCTAGGAACACAACTATGGCAAATTATCCATATAAATCACATTGCATTATTAAATCATTTGTAGTAAACACATGGTATTACTGAATAAGACAAGCTCAAATAAAACTATCTACTAGATATTGGAAATATTTTCTTATCTAAGATTATCAGAGATGATTGTATCTGATAATGAATTACAATCAGTAGTTTTTGAAAATATAATGGAGTGGGGATAAATCATGTTTATATACCACCCTATCAAATTTATTGACTGTGAAGGCAGTCCAACATCTTAAACCGACAACAAATAAAAAAATGAATAAATTTGAGAAACTATTTATATCTCTCTTTCAACAACTTATAAAAGCCACAATGAAAACAAATAAATTACCTATGGAATTGGATATAATTGAAAAAGTAATGGGAAGTTTTAGGGAAAAGTTAAGTAAAGAAAAAAGAAACTATCTGGAGAAAAGTCAGGAAATGGATTTTTGCTGTCGTGCTAAAGAACTTTTCAAAGTTGTGTATGAACTTACTGGAAAAAGTTTTTATATAAATCATATATGAAAAAGAGCACAGCAAAGAAGTTTATTTAAAAAAAAAAAAAATGCAGAAAATGTCGATATTCAGTAAAAATCTGAAGTAGTGGAAAATGGAAATATAGAGAAGCAACAAGCTGAAATAACTCCAAGGTAAGGAGAAATGGAATGAAATGAAATGAGATAGAAAGTTGATTCTGATATCAGACATAATAATGGTCACTGTCCCTGAAAACCTGTAAATCTTAAAGAATAAATATTAATTTCAGAAAAGTAATAATTTTTGAAGTGACAAGAAAGTTTCTATATATATAATAAGAAAATAATTAGAGTAATTATTATAAAAGAATTGTAAAATATTTTGAAAATTATTTAATTAGGTTCTGGAAAAATAACTAATGAAGTATGAGAGAAAATAAACTAACCCAGATGTTTTCAACAACAAAAAAACATAAATTAATTTAGTATCATTTGCAAACCCGAATGAAAAGCTAAAGTAATATATTTATAGATATATTTTTTAAAAAGGCATATGGTTTTATTGCTTGGGAGTTCGTAAGAAATTCAAGTACAAGAATCAATCCTGAGACTTCCCAAAATAGGTTGCTTTACTAACTACATCAAAATGCGCAGACCTATAGATATATAGGATCAGCAGAGGCCATTGCATGTCATTGTACTTTCACTAATTATATGGGTTTAAGATTATACTTGCTAATTGGTCAGGCGTTGAATGTGAACTACAATGTAAGTTGCAATTTTGCAAATGTGATCCATTATGGGAAGCCGAGAGTCAACAAAGCTGTAAATATAGTATATAAATAACCTTCACAGTCATTATTATTTAATAAACCTTTGGTTATATATAGAAAGAAATTAATTATACTGTATATATTAACTTGTATAGAATTGTAATATAGTAGGATGCTCCTTGTTCACATTAATTGAAACTAGAGAAGGGTGAGTCAGACAATCAAATAATTGAAATAATTAAATATAAATAATCTTCATTTTATCCCCAAATATAAATTTATATTTGATTATAAAATAACTGTGTTTTAAAATAAGCTATTTTATAAAAACAATTGATTTGGAAATGGTTTATGTGTTATAAATATTATTTATTAAGCACAAGCAGTTCGTAATTAAAGTGACAGGCTGAAAACCTCTCGCATGTGCTTTTAGAATGCTTATATGACAGCCAGTCAGATGTAATGATGACTGTATAGGAAGCTCTTAAGTCGCAAGATAAAACAGAGATTTTATAAGAAAAAGGTAGTTCCACCTCCCTCTTTACTTAAATTTCTATATATATATATAAGCCAGTCTGAAGCATTTTGACTTAAGAGCATGAAGCTTTAAACTTCTTCATACTTAACTCACTGTGTATTATTTATAAATCAACAATGCAAATTCTTTTGATTTACTATGAAGTAATTTTTCAGATCTTATGAATTGACAGTAACATATGTAAATATTATTTATTAAGCACAAGCAGTTCGTAATTAAAGTGAAAGGCTGAAAACCTTCCGCATGCCCTTTTAGAATGCTTATGATGACTGTATGTGTTATAGTAAAATATTTTGAAGAAATAATATGTAATCCCAATTCACTTAAAGATTATAGTATGTGTAGAAATTTGAGAAATAAAAATAAAATTACACTCTTTCAATAGGTTAGAGGCTAAAGCATTGCTGGAAATCAAAAATGATTGTCAAAATGTTTTGATTAAGGTTGCAAATGTATTTTGGCTGCCAAAACTTATGTAACTAATTATATATCACATATGTAATGCTGTGAAATATAAATACTGCAGTCAGAATAAATAAATATAAGAGAAAATAATGTCCAGTAAACAAAACTAAAAACTGCACAAAATCTTCATATTTTGTTTTTATTCTTTTTTTGTAGGTGTATTGCATTTATTAACTATAACTTTATTTTATTTGATCTTTATTAAGGTATAATTTTAATAAAAAAAATCATTGAGAAAATAGTTAGAGAATTATTTAGCATATAATAATTACGAGTAAGCACAAAGAAACAGTTTCAAAAAATGCATAATGATTTCTTTTCAAAGACTAAAAGCATGTGGCTGAGATTTTTAAACATAATAAATAATTTAACTGCAAGAGTGAAGTGTCAGAAATGAATGTCAAAATGAAGGTATGCTTGTCATTTAATAGTCTATGGCAGTGGTGCAATTTGTGGGTTGTATCCCTTAAGAGAGCGCTGAAAAGTTGTTAGGGGTCTTGAAAATTTTGAGTTCTCATATGCAGTTTTGTCAAAGATCTTATATCAAATCGTATGTACTGGAATATAAAATAAAGATATATATATATTTGTATACGGTAAAACTACTTTATTATTACTATTTTTTTTATGCTTATAGTAGGATGATAACAACATATAATGGGTTGCGTAAAATTTCAGTCTGAGGGTAAGGGTTGCAAATGCAAAAAGGTTGTGCACCACTGATCTATGATGTTATATGAATGAAAGTATGAGTATCAAAATAAAACACCGAAATTTTATTGAGTATTTGAATTTTACAAACATAATTATTTTAGTATCTTATTTTACTTTAGATAAGAAAATATGTTTTTGTAAACTCATTCTTGATTGGTTAGCAAATGGAATTTATTAATAACTGCAAGCTTGCTGATGCTTAGGACACCTGTTTTTAATGTTTAAATTTTACTAATGGAGTAACAAAATTTCAAATAATGCATGTTTTATAAAAAATATTTAAATTCTGTATGATCATCCAAAAAAATCTTGCATTAATATATCTTTATGATAATTTTTCTAAGTGAAGTTTGTACTTTCATTTCAAGCTTATTGATAATTAAAATGCACAGTTAATAACAAACATTTTTAAACCTTGGAAAAGCTTAAATTGATTTTCTTTCATAGTTACATTTTTTTTAATGATAAATTTATTATTAAATCAACCTTTTATAATGTTTTTTTTTTTTTCAAGCAAGTAATTAGAATCTGTAAAATAAGTAGATGGACTTTTTATATATATATACCAAATTCCTGCCTTTGTAGAATTAGCAGACACTTTAAACTATACATTTATTTGCTTCTGATTGAAGAAAATTTTAATATTTTCATAAATAATGTTGAAAAATATTTAGAGATATGAATATAGGCATCACATGATCACCATCTCATACTAGCACATAATTGTTTATAAACAAGGCAAAACTCTCTCCATACAGTAGTGCCACCCTGTGCTAAACAGAGTAATCAATGGATGCCAGAAGGCTTGTACATAAAATCCCTATCTAATGCCTACTCATCCAATATCCCCAGACTAGTTTCTGGCTTGTGACCATCATCAGTGAGGAGCTTTGGATCTGAGAGCAAAGCTCCTCACTGATGATGGTCACAAGCCAGAAACTAGTCTGGGGATATTGGATGAGTAGGCATTAGATAGGGATTTTATGCACAAGCCTTCTGGCATCCATTGATTACTCTGTTTAGCACAGGGTGGCACTACTGTATGGAGAGAGTTTTGCCTTGTTTAGATATGAATATACATGTGTTTTAATTTGACTGCAATATTCGCAAACTTTTTAAAGAAATCATTGAATGAAATATTTTAAATGATGCTAAAAGTTTATTTATGATATATTTGTCACCGAATATTAGCTAACATATTGCTCATTATATTTTATTATATTATTCTGAAAAATATATTATTATTAATTATCCAATCATAAAGCGCAAAGTTTTTATTGTGCCATTCTTATTCCCTTGTCCGAAATAATTAAATCTTTTGAATTTTTCTCTGATTCTTCTTGACATTCCAATTGACTCACAATATTCTTCTATAAAATCACAACTTAAGGATCTTTTAGATTTTCAATCATATCTCAGCCTTATATATCAAACAGTAATATCAATAAAATTAGCACTTTAACTATCTTTATTCTTGAGTTTTAAATTTTGTATACATAAAACCTTACTTTGATATTAGCTAGAATTGTTCTTATGTTTTACAATAAGTGTAGAAACTCCTTATATTGATATTATTTATAAATTAAACTATTTATTACGCGTAAATTCACAAATATACTGTCATCTGTATTGTAGTTACATGAAAAAAATTATCCTGTCAGATTCAATAATAATTCATTGACAAACTATTTTTTGGAGGCATATATATATATTCACAAAATGCTAAATGGTTTTAAGTGCATAGAATGATTTTAAAATATTAATTGTAGATAGAAATTAGAAAGCATTTAATAATTTTGCTTTTAATTTATTTTAATAACAAATATAATCGATATTTATAGCAAGAAATTCTGTATAAATTCATAATAATAAAATCATTTGTATTTTTAATCTTTATGAATTAAGAATAGATATATGTACATATTTTTGTTGTTGTTTTAACACTAATCAAAACTAAATAAAAAAAATTTAGCTCTTTTTAATGTTTGTTATATGTGGTTGTGCTTTAGTAGTATAATGATAAAGCAGTAAATTCAAGAGCTAAGGTTTTTGGATCAATTTCCAATTAAAAAAAAGTAAAAAGTCATCTTGTTTCTTTTATTTGAAATTACTAGGTACTTTATGTCTCATGGCCTGCTGAAGGAATAAGCTTATAATTATATCTGATAGTGTTTTTTTATTATTATGAAAGTATTTTTAAATATTAACTATTTATTTTATTTAATGTGTTTTTTAAATAATTATATTGAATAAAAGAAAATATAAATATATATTTTCTATATATTTTACATATATACATTTTATTACATTAAATTTTGTTACCACTATTCATATAAGAATTTACTATTCATTCACAAATTCATTAGTTTCCAGCAAATTATTTGGAATCACGTAATAAGCATATGTTTATTTTTATTAAGCATAAAATGAAATGTGTTAAGTCGTGGGATTTGGGGACAAGGGATTAAAAATACTTTCAATGATATGCTAGATTATTATTAGATTACAGATTCACTTTTTTTTTTTTTTTTATAATTGTATTCGATTTATAAAATAAGTATATTATAATTTTAATGTAATAATTGAATTTGTGTGTAACATGTTTTGTTATATTTTTTTAAGGGTCTTGGTCTTCTTATCAATCTTGTGGAACATTGTGATGTCAACAAATCTAGGCTCATATCTACAAAAGCTGTAAATATATCTGATTCTTCCAAAATGATTCAAGCAGTAGATGCTATTCAGGCTTTAGTGCAGGTTAGATTAAACATTAATTTTTATTTTGATCTAGAGTATATCTATATATTTAGAAAAAGAGAGAAAGAAAAAAATCTCTTGAATCAATAAACTTTATATTATCAATTGTGGAAAATTTCTGAAATATATATATTGTATGTAGCTAGATTTTCTATTTACTTTTAAATTTTTCTTATAATTTTTTTTCTTATAAATACTTGGGAAAATTATAAGTTGTTTTTTTATTATTAATAATATAAATGATCTTTTAAGGGTTAAAATCCTATCATATCAAGAAACCTTAGCACTGTCAGGCAATGGATTCAGATAATGTTGCCATTAAGGTTTCTCTCTGTGGTCACCGCTGTTCTGTTCGGTGCTAGCAGATTAGAGCTAATATAATTGGAGGCAGAACAACCTACACTTAATAGGTTTTGTTGTTGTTGTTGCCTGTAGACAAATTATAAAAACTCTTTGGGTAATTTAAAATTCATATATAAAATTGCATATATATATAAGTAAATATATATTGCTATATTACTACTATTAGTCATGGAAGAATTTGGATATGCTGTCATGAATAAAATATTAACAAACAAAAAAACAAACTGTAAAATATGTTTTAATGTATATATGTGTGTGTGCGTATAAGTTTTGTTACTAATGTTTATTTTTTAACAGAACAAATAAAAATTAAATTGATAAAGAATATTGTTAATTTAACTTTAAAATATTCAATTTTATAAATTATTTTTAATATAATAATCATTCTAAATAAAATTGAAACACACAACTAATTATATTTACAATTATTTAATTATCAACCCTGCATAATTTTAAATATAATTAGTTCTTTGTTTCAATTTTATTTAGATTGATTATATTAAGTATATATCTATAACAATATTGTGGACAAATATTTTTTTTACATTGACTGATTTGACCATTGTATATATAAATTATTTTATTCAATTGAGTCTAATACTGAAGAAATTTAAGTGGGTAAGGAATTTCGTAAATAGACAGCACTAATTATAGAATAATTAAAAAAAAAACAATTAAAAGTAAGAGCAATACAATCTTGGTAACAGTGGGCAGTGCAAGTATTTTGAGAAAGAATTAAGTGCCATGATTATTTTACTAATGCAAGACTGAAAAATTAACTATGATAATAACTTTAGAACAGGCAAAAGTCAACAGTAGAATTGCACTGTGTTGATCCAAAGATTAAGAACTGTAGTAGGAATCATTGATTATCCTACTCAGATATGCAAACAATGTCTAATACAATCTGTTACATGTTTCTTACATGATAAAAAAAAAAATTGTATCCTTGATTATTTTTGTTCTGGAAGGTAACTTTGATCTGAGGGAAATCGGTCTGTGCCAAGAAATTAAAAGAGGCTTTATGCTTTCAAAATCAATCTGATTAAGACTGGAAAAAAAATACTGCTTATAATTGTTTTTTAATAAACAATCTTGGTTTAAACTAAAGAAAATTAAACTTATTAAAGCAAGATAGCGGAGAAAACAATATTAAATGGATTCTTAAATTATTTTTAAGGTTTTTGGCAACTTTGAAGCATAAAGAACGTGAAATTGTAGAATTATGTATAATCTGATCAAAGCACAAAAACTTGTGTACACTTTATCAATTTTTTTAATAAGCAAACAAATTCAATCTATACAAAAATTTTGAAATAATTTTACATAGCATTTGAATTTTTTAAAATTTTAATACTAAATTTAACTATTTAAAATGTCAGAAACATTTAATTTCCATTATTTTTTTTTCAACTTAAATAAGTAGTATACTATATTTATTTTGTTTATTATAAATTACAGTAATTTAAAAATGAGTAATAATATATTTATAAAGTCTATATTTTTCAACCAGCACTTATTTCGAAGAACAATCTTTAACTAAATATACAAATGATCTTAAATTAATTTTTATGAAATTATAGATTATCACATTTCTTAAACCCCAGATAAATTTGCATGAGAATTATTTGATTTTAACCAAAAATTGTTACTTGAAATAAATACTTGTTGAAAAAGTATACCATTTATAAATCAGATTTATATAATTCACATAGATAAATAGATAACAACTAAGTATGACTATTGAAAGTAAAGGCTGATATTGAAAGTACATGTTCCATTTGAAATGCATATTAGAAGCCATTTATTTATTTTTTCCAGTATCTATGATTGCTGTATTTGAAGCAAAAATATTGTGATAGAATTAAGAAATAGAATTAAACCTTATTAACATGAAATTATGAATGTTTAACATTTGTTCATGCTACTTGAATTTGTGTTAATTAGAAGAAGACTTCTGTATTAAAGTTATAACAACTCATATATTGGAAAATATCTTGTACTATTTATATAATTTAATGAGTAATATGTATATTGTTTAGTAATTAGCTAAACATATAAAAGACCATTACTGTAATGTACAGGATAGGGTAGTGGGAGTAGATTAAATTTCAGTTTTAGCAGTCATAAGTGTCAATATGTGCTCATTTTTAAAATATTTTATATCTCTTTATTAAAAGAAAAAAAAAGCTAATAAAACTTGTAATTGTACTAAAGAGATATGACTGACTAGAATATTAAACAAAAGATTATCAAGTAGTAAAATGAATATTAAGCAGCTTGTATCAAAACTAATTTATATTTGTAAAAAAGCAATATTTTTCATTCCATTTCCTTTTTTTTTTTTTTTTTTGCCGTCTGTTTCTTGACTTTAATTTTTTTTTAAAAAAAAGTTAATTCAGAAACCTGTACTTAAGGATTGATTTAAAATAGATGATATAATTTTGGAGGAAAACAGTTTACAGGTGTTGGATAACTTGTTATTTCAATATGATGATGATTAGCTATAAAAGGGACTGTGATTATTGATTTAAGAGCAACATATTTTGCTAGCAGAATGAATGGAGTTATAACCAACTGATTTACTATAAAGGGGAAGTTGTCATCGAACAGTGTATGATTAACTGCATCCTTCCATAGTGAGGTCCAATACAGAATATATATTGCTGATGAAAGAATACTTTCACTATTTATTAAAAAATTATGAAATGGTCAAATTCACTTGTGGTTCATGCCTTAATATTTGGGGCTAACTTTCTCCAGCAGGTGTTCATGTTTATCAGTTACAAAAATCCAGTTCTAGTCTGAGAAGTCTGGTATTAGTCTAAAAGAAAAATAATGCTCATCATCATTTAACAAGATGTATTTGCCTTTTTCATAGATTGGAATAGCAGTTGCTAACTTCCTGACATGAAGCACCTTCGGTTTAATCAAGTTTGCAAGCCTATAATAGAAAAATAAAGGATAAATAATAGTGTTTAACTGTTGATTTGTCAGCAATAAGAATAAAATATTTAATCCTGCATAAACAGTTTGGAATAATTTTGAAAATTGGAAAGTTGTACTGAAACAGACATACATTAACACAGAATGTTGGTAAAACCCTTTCATGGGTGTGTCCGTTAATTAAAAGCTATTGTAATAACAATAAATATAACGGTAATTAACTATTATATATAGTCTTTCAAACTGCAGAAGTACTTTCGGTTAATTCCTTAACTCTTGTCAACTGCTGTTAATTTCAAAAAGCATAACAGAAACAAATGTCATCAACTCAAGTACCATGAATCGCGAATTTTAACATTAACAACTTGTCTATTAATAATATTTTATTTCTGTTTTTTAAAATTGCCTCTGAAGAATTTGAACACTTTCAGTATCAAACTTAAATTTATATTTACATATTTTTTCATTATCCAAAAAAACTGAAGCAGTCACTAAATCATTATTTTTACTTTTCACATGCTTGTATAATAATTCATGCTTCTCAGTACTGCACCTTACCTATGTGTGGGAGATGATGATCTGGGCCAACTGATGAGTAGTGGTTCAGCATGAAATACATATACACCTGGGTCTCGTTTTATGAGGTAGATAAGTTCCGCAGAAAACCCGCATTAAAAAAATCACACAAAAATAGACTTAATTTACTATGAAAAATGGGGAATAGGTTCTGTAATTTTCAGAAATCGCATAAAAGCAAAGCAACAAGGAAAAATTTCTTTAAAATTCACATAAAAAAAATAAGGAAATAAAGTGTGACTAATAAAAAATTTCAAATATTTGAAAAAAATTGATATACAAGACAAACTTTTTTTATTAACTACAGTACAGTATTTAATTTTACATTTTTTTATACATATTTTAATTATTATCGCTATTTGACAATATGCAGTTCGTTTGTGAACTGGTAAGAAATCAGATTCTTCACAAGAGGAAGTACAACTAGCGCCACTTTCGGTCTTGTGCTGTATTAATGATTTTCTGTATTGAAGTTTTAAGTGGCAAAATCTTGTCCAGATAGATGTGTAAAGGCAGTTGGAATTAGGTAACACATCAAGTAACATACTATTCATAACATTCCATGAGGGCAACAATATGGTGCAGGAAATCGCACATCTTGTTCAATTCTGTGATTTACAAACAACAGAACCCTAACAACTTTTAATTTTTGTTGTCATTCTATTTGAAGTAAAAAATAGCGGTAACACAATAATATCTGTTTCTCTGTAAAAATTAAAATGTAAAACGAAGACTAAGAACTTTTACTTTTTGTTCCGATTATGAATTTTTAAACAACAACAAAAAACAAAGGCGTAACCCTTCCCAAAAAAAGACATAATTTGAAAATTGTTTTTTATAATAAAGCAAAAAAAAAAAAGCACGAATTAAATTGAAATTTGTTGATTTTATTTTACATTTATTGTTGTCATTCAATTTCTTTATGTTAATAAAAAAAAAAGTTTAAAGAACACAATTTTGGTATTTGTTTTTTGTTTTTTTTCCGCATAACAAAAAAAACACAGCAAAATGATTAAAATCAACGGCCTGGGAATGTTCATATTTTATAGTTTTAGCGTGATAACTGCGCTATCGAGCGGCAGCTTTGTCCATAAAACTACAACCAAATTAAGCATTTTCATAGAAATTCTATAATTGTAACAATCAGCTTGGAATTATAATTAAAGTAAAAAAAAATGCTGGCTTATCTGAAAATATTTTATATTGATCAAGAAGATTCTATAAAATTCCTGTGGTTGGATAACAATGGGCCATGAGCAATATAAATGCCTACCAAAAATTAGCTTGAAACTACAGTACACTACTTTCCATTCTTTGTTCATTACTTGTTGGTAAAAATGAACTTACAAATCATTCCAGTTGTGTTTTCCTGAAGGTTTGTGACAATGGTGTTTTAGTTGTATTTTTATATTGGACTATTTTCATTATCTAATATGGGTATGGAATGTCTTTAGACAAATTTAACTTTATTTAAATATTTCAAATACATTCAACTGTTAGTAATAGCACATCAAACAGGTTATATATGCACAACATTTTGAGACGTATTATTTTCTCCTCTTCAGGTGTTGCTGGCCTGACCAATGACAGTACTAGCATAGGATTCAAACCTGGACTCTTAGATTCTTGAGTATTGAATTTTAAGGTAATGCTCTAACCAACTAAGCAATCCTGCCAAAGGCAACAGTCAGTAGAAATTTCATATACTTATCTTTCAGGTTCCTCCTGATTTCTCCACTTTTTTCTAAGAGCAAAGTTGATTAGTGGTTTCCATACATTATGTATAGTCACACTATGTTGGCTTATGGGGTTTTTTGCCATTGTTATGGTCTCTGTTAATATGATGTTTATCTCAGATAAAATGTAGATCATTGCTTTTTATTTATTTGTTTGTTTTTTACATTTACAAAACTGGAAACGTGTATAAAGTTTATTGACTTTTGCCTTTTAATTAAAGTGCGATTTGAAGGAATCATAACACTAGTTAATCTGATTGGAATTGATACCTGAAGTATTTGGAAGAAGTTTGGAATTCCAAGACAAAACTGAAACCCTTTAGCTGAAAAATCCCAAAAAATCCTATTTCTGTAGATATAAATTTAATAGGCCTAGGACTTTTTAGCAGCTCCTCCCAGCCTTATTATGTTGTAAGCCTTATAGGCCAACATGGATAACAATTATATCAATTAATATACATTTATATTTTACCCATTATTTATTATATTGTAATTTACTTATTAATCATTAAGACTTAAATGTCTGTGTGTGTTATGCTTTTTTTTATTATCAATAAGTGGTTGTAGGTGCAAAAATTCAGTTTGGGGACTTTTAACTATTAAAATTATTTACATGTTTTATCCATATTGCTGTTGTGTGTTATCTGAGCTGTACACTTAATATAAAAACATACTAGAGACTGCTTCCATTTTCATACGCATGAAACAACTGCTCACATCCAAAAATACATATACATCAAATATTATTTGCAGTTGAAATTGCACTTTTCTACTTTTTTATAAAAATAAATTAGATTTTATTTTTTGATTCATTCATTATTTGATTGTCTAATATATATCATGCTTGATTGTGGCATTTTTTCCCAAAAACTGCATAAATAGATTAAAAGTTTTCTGAAGATATGAGAAAATGAAAACCATTAAATTATTTTTTTTAACATAATTTTAAATATTCTTTATGCAATAAGTCAATGTTATTGTTTAACAGTCAAATTAAGTGAATAAATTGTAAATAATATCACTATTGTGTTCAAATTTACTGCAGACATTTGTTTTATATATGTACTAGGGTATGATAATTTAATTAATATAGTTCAATGACTGATTTCTAATTCTTTTAGAAATCTTTTTTTTTTTAAAGAAAAAATTGTTTTCCCTTCTTATAATATTATTTTTTATTTAATTTCCAGAGATAGTGGATATTATTTATAATTTAACTGTATTTTATCAAAAAGTAACTCAAAATGACAATTAAAAGGTCATTTTCAAAATGGGCTAATTTTATGTCAAAGAATGTGCTATTTTGTGCAAAATTACAAATATCTTTTGTCTTAAAGTAGATATTTAATTGTAAAATGTTAATAACTATATGATCTATTATGTTGATTAAAATATTTACAATAAAGATGTAAAAAGAAATTTAAACTATGCTTTACGCAAAAAAGTGAAGCTTGAAAATATTATTAAAAAGTTTTATGGCTAAGCGCTTTCAGAGAACTTCAAGTCTCCATATTTATAGCCTACTTTAATTGAAGTTTAGCGGTGATTTATGCAAAATTTATTCAAATTCTCTTTTATAACGACCATTTTCTGGAGATTGCAAAGCACGATTCTTTTCGGTTTATTGCACAGTTGTCATCTGCAATAAAGTATGCCTCCTAAACTAAACTATATTTTATTCCAAGCCCCATTTATTTTCAATGTATATTAGGTAATGTATAATAGTTCATATTTTGTTGATAAGTTTGTTTGTTGTACTATAAATGTACAATATAGTAAACATGTATAAATTAAGATTATAATGTAAACCAACTTTTTTAAAAAATAATATTAATAATAAATTGAGAAAACACATTTGCATATATATATATTTGAGTTCAATAATTCATATTTTTATTACATCATAATTAAATACTTGTTCCAGACATTTTTTTCCCTTCAATAATTTATATTCACTTATTCACAATTCTCTTTCATAACAATTAAATATTTGTTCCCAACATTTTTTTCCTTCAATATTTTTTAAAATTCTAACAAAAATGTAGTGGCAGCTTTGTTATTGGCAGATGTAGCTTGTTTAATTACTTTAATATTTTTAAGATTAACAGTTTTAATACTGTCATTCCCTATTTACATTGAATAGCTTGGAATAGTGTAATCTAGATTCTTGGCTAAATTTTTTATAGAGACCTAAGGCTTTCTGATGCAATATAAAATCATCAACGAGTATGTTTTTATGATTCATATCATTTAATTATAACTGTATGGCTTTTTCCCATTTTAACCAAAAAATTCTCTCTTTTGTTACAACTCTGCTAATTCAGAGGCATAAGCAGCAGTGACACGAATCTGCTGCTGTTTTGTAATTTCTCTGAATGATGTCTCATTTATTTGAAATGTACAATTGATTTCAAAGAATGATTTCTTACTTTTTCTTATATCAATATATTTTCTCTCCCTTAGTTAATGAAAGTATTTTACAACTTTTTTTGAATTTATCGTTATTGTACATTTCATTTAATATATGCTGCCACTAGTATGATAGCCGGTATAGTTGATGATGCCGCTTCTAGACCAAACAACATAAATATGCCATTTTGCAGCCCATAAGGCCCTCAAGTGTGATATGCTAATGTCTTGCAATTCATACTTGTATATATAAAAAATTTTGAAAAAGAAAACAATTAAATATTTATTCCTATGCTAACAAATGCACATTTACGGTTTGGGAATATTATATTTAGCTGAAAAAAAATAGCTGTAGCCATAAACAATATTCATAAAATTCAACAAGTTTATGAATTTCAATGGGTTTTTTTTTATTTGTTTGTTATATTTTTTTGTTTATATATATTTAAATAGCATATAATTGAAGTTGTGAAGTTGGATACATTGTTGTTTGTGGCTTCATTGTATATCTAAATAAGCTATAATTTTATGATATTAAATACTGGGAAAAGTTTTTTGATACTACATATGAGTGTATATTTGTATAATGTGATACATGGGAATGTAGCGAACAAAGAACTACACATGATAAATAGGGTTTGTTTTGAAATTTAGGTTGGTAAATTTATGTTATATATATTATATATAGAATGTAATTATGCAATAGTATTATTTATTTGCTTAACTGATATTTCACATTAAATGATTTTATATTTAAGCATTACCTTCATTTCTAAGAATGAATAAAATATTCTTTATGTAAAGTAGTATTTAAAAATAAATATACATTACTGCAAATATAAATTTATTAATTGCTTGCTTTTTATTTGACTAACTTAATTATATTAAACTAATTTTCTTTTATTTTCATAATTCTTGTTTTTGTTTTGTTTTGTTTTTACTTTTAATCCATACTCACTCACATTAAATATTTATATATGCACAAATATATATAGTATTAAACTTCAGTAATAAGTATTTTTTTTTAATTATACATTTCTAATCATAACCCTAATTTGTAATACATGATTAAAAATAAAGCTTTTTATTAAATTCTTTCATATATGTTTTGGAAAGTTAGAAATATCAGCTGTAAATATTGTTTTTCTTAATAATTTTTTGTCTCCCTAGTTTGGCACTAATATGTATCTTACATCTAGCTAATTGATGATCACTTCATGTGATGAATTTATTAAGAACATTAATTACTGTCTTGAAATACATATTTTTTTGTTAGTCAAAATATAATCAAATTCTTCTATACCTTAATTTAGATATTTCCATTTACCTTTTTTTTTCCAAAGAAAGAAATACAGTATATAGCTTTTTTTTTTTTCTGTGAACTTCACATGACTGCCCTCACTTATTTATATCGCCATAACCAAATTAACCCACAACGCTTTCATCTTTTAATAGTTTACCAATTCTAATACTAGGGTTTTTCATGACAATTTTTTTTTTTGGTCTAATCAAAAGCCTTTTTTTACATCCATATAAAAATCCTCTATCTCTTCATCACAATGAGAACTTGTTGGAGCAAAAATATGAATTTTCTGCATTGATATCATTCATTAAATTGAATAACTAATCTTGCCAGTCTGTCTGATATACCTTCAATCTCCACAATATTGCTCTTCCACTGTTTATTTATTATGAATCCCTTTCACTTGTGCTTGCAGTATTTGCATCTTTGTAGTAAATACATGGTCCACTTTTAAATCAACTGTCTCTTCACATTTTCTTACTCTTTGTGTATTCTTTTTTTACTTGAAAGTGATCTATATTTGTAAGTATTAAATAAAAGATTATCTTAAATGAGGCTTGGGTCCACAATCAGGAGATTCTTAGATCTTCCATTTTTGGCTGCAAACTGCTACTTTTGCTGATGATTTTACAGCCTCCAGGGAATAGAGGCCATTGTTTTATTTATGATCTGTCATAATTATAAATATCTTTTTTCATTCACACACCATTCATTATGCTCTCAAGTAAATTCAATTTATATTTCAGTTAAGAACTATCAGGCAACCGAGAAGAAAGACCATAGTATTGACTCTAAACTCAAAGATTAAAAATCAAATAAGTTCTCCATGGTGGCTGTTGCGTATTGGTGAGCAGCTTATTCATATTTGTATACTATATGAGTAATCATTGTAATTCGGCAACAAAAATATATGGAGTACAGTTATATTTCAGAGGTATTATTGCTTTTGACTATATTGAATTAGATTATAATCATGAATTTATTAGAAATATTATATTTAATAAAAATGTCTAATAAAGATTTAATTTTTAGTAAGAGAAAAGTTTATTTCTTTACCATATGTCATCAATTTGTAAATTGATTTATAAAATTAATTTTATTGAATGGTATGAAAGTGGCCTGGAAGAAAGACTTGAATTGATTATTAAATAGTTCAAAACAATCAATTGATACCAAATCTCTATTCATAGAGTAGTTTATATGATTCCTTGCAGTATCATAAAATTTATATAGGTCAAAGTAAAATAAGTCTTAATGAAAGAGTTAAAGTTCATAAATATAGAGTTAAAAATAGATATTAAAATTATATTCATGAACTGAATACAGATCAAAAAATATTTGACAATGCAGAGGTTATTTTTTGTGAATAAAGAGAATTGAAGAGTGAAAGAAACTTTGATGACAAAACTTTTTGAATCTGAGGCCATCAATTTCATGAAGACATTTTTTGATGTTAAAGGAAGTTGATTTGTGAAGTGAATGATGGGAAGGCTATTTTGTTTTGTGTATATGTGTTGTATGTTTTTTATTGAAGTTCACTTGGAAAAGTGAAAGAATTTTAATAAAATGTTGTTTTTTAGTTATATGAATTTTTATTTTATTTATAATTACTACTATAGGTTAGACAATATTTAGTTTGTATATATATATGATTGAACATATCTATGTACAGATATATAAATTTAATCTATGCTTTGAAGCCACAATATATGCTGTGTCAATATACACTGCTTATAAGCTATCAAAAATATATGAATAAACAAAAAATACAAATAATAAAATTCATAATTTTAATAAATTTTTATGAAATGGTAGGTCCCTGCCATTTTTTTGTTTTTATATACTTTCTCTAATTTCAAAAATGGGAGGAAAGTTGTTGGAGAAAAAGGTTATTGTTCATAGTAGGTGTTTAATTGCAATGAAATTGGATAGTTCTAATACATCATTGTCTTGAGTAGATCAAAATCTGACACTTCACTTTTTATTTTTGAATGAATATGAGTGAATGACCATACACACAATAAATGTACTTGTAAACATGTTCTCTCAGTTTATTATTAATAACTATATTTTTTTAACATTTTATATAAATAATCTTAATTTTTATATTGTGTGTGCGCGTGTAGAACATAGTATGCACTTACAGTACAAAAACAACACACAAAAAAATCCCTTGGTATTCAAACTAATACTGGTGATAATCAACTATTATTCCTTGGTAATAGTATTTTTCTTAGTAGTTGCTTAACTTGTTTCGAAAGAGATGTCAATATTTTCTATACATGTAGTAAAATCAATTTTTTTTGTGATAGAAATATTTGTCTTATTCTATGGAAAACAATTCTCTATCTTGAACTTTCTAATATTCTTCTCAGCCTTTCTTTATTTGTGGAATCTTAGATATTATTATGAACTATTCATTAATAAATCTATTTAGAATTTGTGCGTTGTTGATTGAGAATCCATAAAAACGAAAAACCTTTTTTTTTTAAAAAAAAGGAAATGTAAAGAAAAATTTTGGGGGGATCTTGCTGCTTTTTTTAATAAATTTGTTGCTTTTTATGGATGCCACTCCTTTCATATTATAAGTTCAGATGATAAAAAGTAAAAGTTGTTATTCTTTGATCAGTTAATTGTCTTTGATGTTGATATACATGTAGTATTTAACAGCTAGGTTAAAGTTCTTATTTGTTAGAGATTGCATCTCAGTAATGATCTTGGATTATATTTGTTTGTTTTGATTTTATTCTTGGTACTTTTATAATTAAAGTTATGTTTTTAGTAGTTTCTGTGTAATTTTATATTTAACTTTTATATATATAGATTTCAAGAAAACATTTTTTTATCATGTAAAATTTTGAACACATTATATATAATGGCGTTTGAGAACTAAATCAATATCCATGGTTTGAATAACTGATAAAATATTTTAAGGTTAGCTACATATCAATGAGATTAAAAATAGAAAGAACTAGGAGTGTTGATATTATGTCAACCTAAAAGAAGTTAAGAAGTAAAATTCATTTTAATAGTTCATATATTTATTCAGAGTCTGCTGGGATAAAAAGAGACATTGATAACTGCTGTTGAAACTATGTACAACTATACAAAATCAATATACTTGTAATGTGTGCTCATAATGATAGCTGAACCATCTATTTAACACTATTGATTATAGAGTTCATTCTTTATGAATTCAACTGGTTTATTATATAATGTAAAATTGGGTTTTAAGTTAACACATATTTTTCAAAAATATAGCTTAAGTGATTGTATTTGTTGAATTGAAAATATTAACATATGCATTGGATTATTTATAAAGAAAACATATTTTGTAGGCTAGATTAGCAAGACAATTCATTTAAGAAACAAGGTCAAAACTTTAAAGTGATTATCAAATGGAACCTCTGACAGATGATAAGACTAACTTATGAATTGTTAGAAGTTTCTTTTTGACCAACAGATAACTTTTTATATATAAAAAGGGAAAGAGGCATGAAAAGATTGTTGATTTGAGTTAGTTAGTTCATTTGAAATTGATCATTCATTGACTACATGTCATTACTAACTATCCAATATGAAATGAAGGACCATGTACAGCAGAGAGTGATTCAAGGCTGAGTGATCATAAGATTAATAGTTGTTATTGCTGATTCCAACATTAGACCCAGTCATGATAATAGAAAGGAATAATCTAATCTTGAGAAAAATATTTAACCAAAGCTATGATTTTCCACATTGATACTACCATCTATAAAAGGTCTGGGTAAAGATCATTAGATGTAATCTGATCATCATCGGCAGTCATGATAATAGAAAGAAATAAGCTAATCTTGAGAAAAATATTTAACCAATGTTATGATTTTCCACATTGATACTGCCATCTATAAAAGATCTGGGTGAAGATCATTAGATGTAATCTGATCATCACCGTATGATTACTTGATATGTTTCTAAATCATTTGTCTGCCCTGCTAAATTATTTGCCTAAAATGTAATGAAAAAATCATGGATTTTAACCCTATTAATCTGACTTTGGATACTTCAAGACAAGAAAATAAATTAATTCTTCAAATATGTTACAGGGCAGCTTCAATGATGTAACTTAAAATGATATTTATAAATACTGCAAAAATCACAGGTTAATTTATTTATAAGAATTTTTTTATTATTATTCAAACAGATACTGGCCTAAATTGTTACTATTTATATTTTGTAATCTTTTAACAATTTTGTATATATATTCGATTATGTGTTTCTTCATGGTGGTTAATACAAAATTATTGTTTTTTGTGTGTGTTTGTTTTTGTGAAATTTTGAGGAAATTTTGAATTGTTTTAATTTCATAATGTCAGGAGAGCAGAAACTAATATTTGGGTGATGGAGAGATTTTGTTTTTTCCCCATCCCTCATAAAAAAAAAAAAAATTTCTGCTTTACTTTGTATAAAAATGCTTCCAACACTCAGATATTTCTAGATTAATAGTGTAATCATTTTCAAGATAAATTATGAATATTCAAAAACAGATAGTAAAACTAGTCTTTTATGTAAGAAAGATGAATGTATTCTTTCAAACTCAACAATTATTATTATAAATATTTAACATCGATAACATGATAATATTAATATCTGATTTATTATCTAATAAAATTATTATCATTATTAAGAAAACCTCATCTATTAATTCTCATTTGTATATGCATCTTATTTTCGTTGATATATATTTTATTAATTAAAAATAATTATTTGCGATGATTATTCTAAAAGTGTCTCTGCCTAATGCTCTTTTACAAAACAGAATATTGAGGGCAAGAAAGTATAGTATAATGTAGAAGAATTAAAATATATATCTATAAGAATTGACTTCCAATCCTAGAAGTATGAAACCTGATTTAAAGAGGTTTTAACCTATTTAAGTATACATAAAGCTGTCTTTAACTCTTCTTTCCATTACTAATGATGATGCACAAATATAAAGTATCTTTATTTAGTAGTCAATCTTTTTCCCATTATAATATATATTATTTATATTGAAAAAATATATTGGCTATTTTTACTTTACTATTATTGATTTATAATCTTGATTATTTTAAATTGTACAATAGTATCTTAGATGTGAAAATATTTATATTTAAAAATTACAAAAATAATCTTAATAATGTGTTCATATTTTAAAGAAATAAAATAATATTAATAAAAACTATATATCCCAAATAACATTGGCTTTAGCTAATGAGGAAATATTTTTTAGAAGTTTTATGCTTACTTGCTGCTAGATAGATCTTAACTCAGTCATAATTAACAATCAAGAAAATGAAAATTTCCAAAACCTCTTGATAAACAGAGATTGTCTATGAATAGTGTCAGTAATCATGAATATAAACAACTTTGACGGATAATTCAACTGTGACACAGAAAATAGAATCAGAAACATATATATTTATAGAGATGATCAGGCAGTTCAGTTTTTGAACATCAATAATGTAAACTTAGTTTTTGTAGATCTTATTAATTATGGATATGAATATAGTTTACTTATTATTTATAATAAATCACTAGTCTGAAATTAATATATAAAATTGCCTTAAATTATATAATTAGTCGTCATGTGTATCCGTTGTATAAGATGGAGTGGATGACTGAAGGGAGTTTGAAATTCTGGGTTCAAATTCCCTCTAATTACATCTAGTTTAAGTATATATATATATATTGTACCCTCACTTCTCGATATATGATATAATTTAAAATATGACTAGCTCAATTAAATCATTATGCTCGGCTAAAATATATATAACTATCTTTAATATATTTTTTATAATACTATATCTTATTAGATTTACTATAACTTATCCAAAATTAATATAGTTCAATATAATGTACTAATTAAATAAGTATTTACTAAAATCATGAGACTATGAAGTGAAGTTACAATTGGTAATTGAATTTACATTGAATCAATGTCTTTCCAAGACACTGTCTCAATGGCATAAGAATACTATTACCTCTTTATTATCTCATTACTACATCTACAGCACTCTTATGTCTTTTATAAAATTAACTAACCTCAATAATAATAAATCAATAAATCTCAATCTTTTATTAAAGAAATATAATTAAATAATCTCAGGTTCTTCTAATTATCTTAAAGTAATAATAATTCGTGCAGATAGGAATGATAAGGGATTTAATATCAAACCTAAATACACCTAACTTATTCTAATAATAATAACTAACAATAATAATCTTTAGTGTATAGCTTAATCTTATCTATTTTATTATACTATTAATCATTAAGAAAATAAGTAAATCATATACATGTCTTTCATTTCCATACAGTATCTTAATTTTAAAATATACTAAAGTCTTATAATTTAACAATCTGTGGCAATAAATAATATTATACTCTTATATTGTGCATTATAATTACTTTGTGACCATTGTAATATTATATGTTAATGTCAATCAATTTCTATAAATTATATTAAGAAAATATTGTGTTTCTTTCTAAAATAATAATAATAATAAATTCATATTGTGCAAATATTATGTACATTCAAATTATCTGTTGTCAAATGCTGTGGTGTAAAATAATGAATTCGACACATTTTTTAAAACAACTTAACAAATTTATTTACATCAACTTTAATAAATAACTTATTTACACTATTTACATTTGAAGTGGAAACCAAATAAAAATAAAAATAATAATACAAGATTTTTACACTATTACTATTTCCATAATCATAAATAGATAATTTATACATTTCTTAAAATGTTCTATCAATAACATTTAATTAAGTTTATGACTTTAATTTTAATAAATCATTGTCATCAATTAATACAAGAAAAGGTTTTATGTGAAATATCATTCATGTAGCTATATGTAAATAAACAAACTTTAATAATTAAAGTACTTCATTAAGTCTTCGCTATTTATATTATGATGTACTATATGTATTACTACTATCAGTATTATCAAATATTAATTAATGTATAAATGATATACTTTGTAATATAATAACAATATTGTTATACATTTATTTCATTATATATTCATAACTCTTATCAAATATGCATACATATTTCTTTGAAATATATTTAAAATTTTATAAGTATATATCAAAAAATTCTATGTTCTTTCTATTTAAACTATTCTCTTTTTACTTATTATTCCTATTTCTTCCTAATAAACTCTATCTACAATATCATTTTACCTTATTTACTTCGAAAAAATTCTTTTTTTAAAAAAATAATAACTATCCAAACTCTCTTATACCTCATCATCATATATAAACTTCAATAAAAATAAATTTCTACATAAAATTAACTAACTATCTAATAAAATAAAAATAAAATATAATTTTATATATCTCTTATTAACTGAAAAAATAAAAAATAATAACTATACTATATATAAATCATTCTATATTGTACAAAAAAAATATCAATCATTTTTCTAGGTTCTCTATTATGTTGACTAAATTACTCACAAAAAGATGCTATTAAAATAAACCTATTACAATATTATGGTATATTCTTTAAATATTTATCCTCATTCAACAATCAAAATTGTCAAAAAATAGCAAATACTTAAATTATTACTATTATATAATTTTTACCTAAATATACTTTAATACATCCTGCCTCCAGTTACTTTTACAAAATAATTTCACATTTACACTCAACAATTATTCTTTAAAATATTACATGTTGTATAATTATAAAAATAAACTTTATGCAATAAATGTTATATTAATATTTAGTTTTTTAAAAAATTAAATTACTTCCTATTTTTAATAAATCAATAATTAATTAAATATTTATGTTAATTAATAAATAAAAATATTACTAAAATAACTTTTCTTTTCACCCTATTGTTCTTTTTCCTAGCCAAATTTTCACCAACATTCTTCCTTTTCCTACTCACGTGTTTTAAAAGTTTTTATGAAATAAATAAAGTTCTTTTTTAAAAATAAAATAAAAATAAAGTCAGTTCCACCATAAGAATAAAATAATAATTAAAATAGTTTATATAATCCGGATTCATTTCTTTAAAGGAAAATTATTTTAAAGTTATTATTTTTAGTATTAATTAATAGTTTATAAAGTTCTTATTTAATTATTCTAAAATTGACTTGATATCCATATATTTTTTTTCCTTAACAAATACTAGGTAAGATTAATTTTAAATTATTCTTCTACGACACGTTCAGACTTTAATAATATAATATTTTACTTATAGTATTTCTTGCCAATTAACTCCAATTTATTTCCTTTTAAAATTCAACATTTTTTTAACAAACACAAGGCAAGTATTTATACATACTTTAATTTCTATCTTTACAAATATATCTTAAATTTATAATTTACAAATACTTTCTTCATAAAAAGTATTTCTCATTCTTTTAAATATCTGTTTTATAAAATTAATTACATCACTTTTAAATTATATAAGTCCAACATATTCTTTTATGCTCTAGTACTCTCCTAGTTAATCAGTTTGTTATTTTTAGATAAAGTCTCCAATACATTTATCCTTATACGATGTTTTCATGCTATTTGATAGTAAATTAGCTTCAATAGAAACGATCAATAGGAAATTATAATTAAATTAAACGCATATTTGTCGGTAAACTTTTATAAATATTAAAAACTACCTCTTATAATTTTAAAAATTAGAGAGCGTCTATAATTTTACTTAGCTATCTCTAATAACACTTTACTTTAAAATTAATCATATCCCCTCCGAACAATTAACTTGGTTTTATACGAGAAACTCCCCACTTGATTGGTAAATTAAAAATCAACTTCTAGCTTATTTACATATTTTACAACAAAAGAATTAAAAATAAATACTGACTTATTTAATATTTATTATTTATTACATTATTAAATTCTTAAATTAATCTTTATCATTTATTTAAATCCATTAAACATTTTTTTAAAATATATTTTCTTACTTTATTTCACTTTTAACTTTTATAAGATTATTTTTATAAACAAACTAAGTCTATTTTTATTCGTTATGTTTTTAAGCAGTATTTTAAAAATCAGATTTAATGTTTCACATTAATTATCTTTATTTTTATCTCATGATAGCCAATATAATACTTATAAATTTTATAACAGAATTTTAAAATAGTTTTGCAACTTTACTAAAAAAACCAAATGTGTATGTGTCTAACTAACATCTGTTGCACAACTCAAAGCTTGTAATAATCTAAAAATAAACTAACAATTTCATTTTTAAAAATAAATATTTTTAAAATAAATAATATCTTATAATAACTTTTAAAATAATACTTCGATATTATTAAAATCAAATATTAATCTTATATTATGTATTACTAATAATTAAAATATTTATATTCACTTATTAAATATTAATCTTTATCAACAATAAATATATGCATTTAATTTTAACTTTGTTTTTTTAAAACTTTAACTTTAAACATTTATTTATTAAATTTATTAATGCAGTATTGATCATGGCCAGTTTTCCAACTATACTATTATCATCCCTATTGAAACGTCTCTCTCAAACATAGAAATTTTAATATCAAATATTCATAGATTACTTTAATTACTTTTTAAAAGATTGTTATAAATAAAATTAACATCATATAGCTAAATATATCTTAAATTTAAATTTTTTTAATAGATTGATACAACAATTATGGGCATAAAGGATATATCATATATATATATTATACTTGTATTTAAAAAATACTGTTAAATTGTCATATAATTAAATTCAATATTGAACCCATGGAAGTAATGCATTCATTAAAGTTTATGATATAGTTCTAAAATGAATTGTATTAAGAGGCTGGCAATCAATGCCAACTTATGATTGACCCTATGATCTATGTGGTTTAATGCAGTGGTAGAATATCAGATTTTAGAGTGAGGTCCTGGGATTGATTCCAGTGGTGGCATTTTTGGCACTCAAAAGCCATTTGTTTATTATTATTGAACCCTATGTCATTTTAACTTCTTTTTAGTCTTGTTATTCCTGGCCATTTTTATTTGCAAGTGGCTACTAACGATAATGCAGAGTACATTGATAACTATTTACCTCCACATCTTTGAATAGAAAAGTTAACATAATGTATATACCTATATTGTTATAATGTAATGTCAATATTCATTGCTGATAATATTTTTAATAAATGGTGTGAGAAATCTGTCTTGCGTTGTTAGCTGAGAGGTATTGCAGCCGCCATGCAAGCAAGTACTTGGTTGCAGATGGTTGTGGGTTCGCGTCCCGGCCGATGCCATGACATATGGGGGGGGCAAAAAAATCTGTATATTGCATTGTAAATATTGATATTGTGTTTTACACTTTATAGAAAAGAAACAGTGTAAATTTAAACAGTCTAGTAAGTTAGAACATCTCTTTAAATTCAGTATTCACAAAAATCTCAAGGTCTCAAATTTAATTCTCGTACCATTACTGTTTCTGGTCAGCAAACAACAACACAAGAAGAGGGGGGAATAATATTATAAATGGTGGGTTTTATATTAATCTGTGTCTATTATTAACAGCTGAATGTATTTAAAAGGTTTAAATAAAGTTTGAAATAAAATGTTATGATATTTAATGAAAATTTGATTTATTAATTTTTTTACAAAAAAAGATGGGGAAAATGATATGAAAAAAATATGTTGCCTCTCTTAAAAAAAAAATTATAATATGTAAGAAAAAAAATTTCCATTTAAATCAAGATGCCCGACCAAATTTTATGGTGAACCTGATTGTGAATTATACATTTGACAAGTGCAAAACAAAGTGTGATTTTAATATTTGGGATTGATAAATTCACTTTTGACCATAGTTATCATCAAGGAGGTGTTCAAATTCATGCACTTCATATTAATGGTTGATGAATAGTGGCAAACTTCCATATTATTTTTTAATTATATCTGTATTGTTTAGTTATCTTAACCTATCTTAGGCAAAAAATATGCATATATTTTTATTATGACTTCACTTGTAGACAACTAATTGCAATAACATTTTATAATTATTATTTCATTTTTATTTACTTATTATTAATTTGTATATGAGAGAGTGTATGGGAACATTACTCTATTTAAGGTGATTTAAAGATGGGTGGGCTTAATGCATAACTAATTAAACTTCTAACCAGTATCTGTAATAATTCAAAAGCAGCTTGAGAATGAAATTAAAAAAGCACAAGTCATCGAGATCTAATCTTATCAATCATATTATTTATTATACATCAAAGAAGAATACAAGGAACATTAGAACATGGAATGAAAATAGATAATTATTTCAAATATATGAATGATGTAATAATCATTAAAGATAAAGAAATGTTAAAATGGGCACTGAATATACCAAATTAGAAATTAAAGGACAAATACGCCAAAATAAAAGAAATGGTGATTTGGGGGGGGGGGGTTTAATCTTGATCACTGTAGAATTTGGAAAAACAAAATCATTGATTTACATACGAAATTAAGTAAATATTTTTTTAGTATAATTTATAATTAGTTGTGTACAGTATCAATGCAAAACGTATCTAGTGAATATATGTACACAAAATTGAATCAGAGAAGTTTTATTGAAGAAAGCAATTGATTGAAAATTATATCAAATGCATAGTGATCACAGTCTTAAAAAAAACCTTATTTTTATTTTATATTACCCTAGAGCAGGGGTGGGCAATTGTTTTTGCTCGAGGGCCACAGAGATTGGTGGAGGGCCGCATCGGGGGCCACTTTGTAAAAGCGAAGGTTAGCGGAGGGCCACACCTTTTTTTCATGACGCAATAAACACACTGCTTTATTCCCTGTATTACCAAAGAAATATTTGTTTGTCCATTCTTCATTAAACACAGGACATTCATCACCGATTTTTCGGAGGGTTCATGGTTTCACTAAAGTTGGAAATGTATATATTTGCTAATGCAAAGACAAAATTGAAATTAACTAGATCAACTGGAAAAGCCCTGCACATAGTATCTACACTGTGCATGTGTATTGATGTGGCCATCCTAGTGGAAAATAATAGATGAATCTTCGGTCGTGCACAGGAAGGAAATCTCAGTTCAAGATGGATTTTCCTGATTGTCTTGGAGGGCCGCATAAAAACTCTTAGAGGGCCACATGTGGCCCTTGGGCCGCTATTTGCCCACCTCTGCCCTAGAGCCAAAAAAAGATGATTTAAAGAATATAAACAAATGATATTAAATAATAGTGTGAAACAGTTTGTACCAAGTCAATTTTTTAATAGGCAAAACTTGGGGTTAGTAAAGGTAAAATATACTTACTAGCACTTAGGCCATGATTTCGGATGATAATAACAAATTAGTTTTTGTCTATTGATAAACCTTGCTATAACTCATTTTCAGGATAGGCTTCTTTTTTAAAAAAAAAAAATGGATATCTTTTGAGCTAATGTCTACTTAATTTGTGTGTGTATATATTAAACATGATGTATATATATAGTAGCTGCAAAATGCAGCCAGTCATATTATTCTACAACTAATCTATATATGTAAAATATTTAAATAAGTAATAAACATGTATGTTTTAGGATTACTATGATAGAATAGGGATTTTGTAAATCTTAGAAGATCAATGGAATAATCAAATTTATTTGGTATTTATTGGTTTTATTTTTTATTATATATATATGTTTTTGTTTGTTAGTTAATAAAGTTTTTTTTTTTAATTTTAACAAATTTTTATGTACATTAACTAAGTTTTATTATTAACTAAATATAAGGTAAGTGTGACATTTTGTTCTGTTGACAATTATCTAGCAGGTGCAAGTTAGACGTGTTCACTGATTTTGCTAGCATTCTCTCTGCAGAGTGTGAATTTGGTTGACAGATTAGGCTAGTTGTGGTAATGGGCCCAGGATAGTTATCAATCATAGCTGACAGTCTGTCAAAAAATGAGAAGCATTTGATTGAAAATAAAAGCCAAACAAACCAACGCATAAATAAAAGATGCCCTACAGATCAGCAGAACCGCTTTCTTTTAAAATATGCGTTTTTATTTTATTTTGGTTATAGTGGGATAGTTTAAGAGAGAATGAATGACAGTATTTTTTTTTTTAAATAAAATGTAAAACGAGGAGTCAAGTATTTTAAATATTGAATGATTTGGTAATATAAACACTGATATATGTTATTTGGCATATTACTTTATGCTTTTAAAAATGATTCTCATCACTCTACTTTAATCATTTGCATATCTTATATACAGCCATGTAGACAGACCCCAGTCAGGAGATGTTAATATCATGGCTTTACTATTTGATATCTGTTAATTACTCAATACTAAAAGAGTGGTCTTTGAAATAGAATGAAATGTATTCAATAGTGTGTTAAATATATAGTAATGTGATGTTTGTCAGTATATAATATTCCAGCCAAATGAAAGAAAGCTGCCTATACAGAGCTGGTCTGGCTTTGACTTTTGCTTTTGAATTTCAGGCATTATTTAATAACTTGAAAGTCCAAGCTCTCATTAATAAAAATTAATCTAAGGATGTGGATATAATAGATACTGTCTAGCATCCACTGATTACACAAGTGTGTGTAATTTTTAAATAGTTAGCACTTACCTATTTTAGCCAGATATTAAAAATTTTATAATAAAAAATAAATATGGAGGATAATTTACATTCCAGAGCATATATCTATCAAATGAGTTTTGTAGGTTGATCATAAAAAAATAAACAGTATAATATGTTGCAATTGTTATTATTTATGAAGATGAGATACCATGCCCTTGAGGGTTTTTTAATCTTTAAAATAACAATGAAGTATATATATATATCTTTTTATTTTAATCAGTGATGACATAAAAAAATTAAAAAAAGCATTTTCCATACTCTACAATTTAGGTCTGCTCAATGAAGGTTTCTAGAATAAATAATTGATAGAATGGAATACTTTTTCTTATAATTTATACAGCAATACGAATATATATAATTAACATTAGAATGGCAGACATCTTTATTATGGAAGACTTAGATATCACTTTAATTCAGGGGTCTCCAACCCTATGCCCATGGGCACCATGGCGCCCGCAGACCATTTTATGTGTGCCCGCTGCTATCCGAACATGATAAAAAATTATTTATCTGATACAAATAAATTTAATTTTTAAAATTTCTTATAAATTATTGTATTATATAGTAATCAAATTGTAGGGCATACTATACTTTTACAGCGTAAAAATATAAACGTTAATTATATGTTAAAATTTTATTTTTGAAAGAAATATTTTTTGTACATTATGTGTATTATTAACAATATTCAACTATAAATTTACATTGAAAAAATAAATGGTGCCCGCCATCTGGTTGAAAAAAATAAATAGTGCCCGCCACCTGGCCGGTATTATAGAATGTGCTCTTAAGTACAAAAAGGTTGGGGACACCTGCTTTAATTTGTTTATTTCTTTACATCTTTAATGATAAAATGTTTTACTCTACATATTGTTTTAAAATTAATAATTTCTGTCATGAACTATAAAAGCAGAATTTGAAGGCAAAAGAAAATTAAAAACTAGTAACAAAAATAATATACATATTTTTGTTTAAAAATATTCTTCTAGGTGCTTATACTGTAATAATTTTAGTTGTATGCCATAAAATTAGAATTTGAAAACCGATTAATGTTGATATATATATAATACAAATAAAATGTCCGTTAATTTAAAAAAAGTGTAATAACAATTATATATAAAGTATGATTTTAAAAAATTCAAATTGAAAGATTTGTAAAAATAGAAAACAATTAAAAACATAGTTATTAATTTAGTTCACTTTTTCTATCTCTAGCAGTAAAAGTATGGTATATATATATATTTTAAAATATTCTCCTAAATTCATAATTTTAGTTATGCACCAGAAAACTAAAATTTGATAGCTCACTAATGTCAGCATAAAAAAAATTTATAAATAAATTCTGTAAAATGGTATAAAACTAAACACTAAAAATGGAATCATTAAATCATCAAATATGTCTGAAATAACAAAAATGTTTGAATAAGCACTACTGGCTGAAATAATCCACATGCATAAGATTTCTTTGTTTTCGGTTTTAAATGGTAGATATTATTATTATTATTATATTTTGTATATTTTTTACATTTAGTTTTTCTTCTGCAATTTGTTCAACTTTACTAGTTTGTTTTTTAAATTCTTTTCATGAACATATAAATATTAATTTTAACCACATGCCAAAAAATTAAATAGTACTAAAATGAAAAAAAGAGACCTTTTCTAAAGTAAGTGCTAAAGCGACTATTATTAATTGAAATAGTAACTACTTCCATGACTTTTTAACATTGTTTCAGTTTTGAGTAATAACATCAGGCATCCAAATTACTATCTTGCATTTGGGTTTTTTTTTTTAGGTTTTTTTTCAAACATACAAGAAGTGTCAATGCTGAAAAAAAGAGATCATTTTTAAAAGAGAAAGCAATTGGTGCTTTAAATTCTGAATGCAATATGATTAAATCAACAATCTACACCTTTTTTTTTTAATTAGTGAAATTAAAAAGTGCACAGCTAGTGAAAAGAATTTTATCTTAAGCAGTTTGAATTGTAAATAATAGATTCTCTTCTTGTTAATGTGAATTAATGAAAAACAAACCACGGTGAAGAATTTTTTGCTGCCTTCTAGTGACAAGTATTGTTCTTGCAAGGATGTTATTGCCAGGCAACTGAATTCATGAGAAGAACTGGATTGCAAAGCATACAACCAATAACAAACATCTCTTTAAAAAGTAGAAGTTTTGAAATCAGTGATCTGCCAAATTTTCATTTATGTTTTGATTTTATGCTTTTAAAAGATGATTTATTTTTATTTTTTTAAATATAACTTTATAGCATTAATATTCACATAAATGTTCCGAACATTTATACAGAAAAATGTCTGTATATTTTAAATTGAGTTGGTTTTTTTTTCATGTGTCAAAGCATCGGCTGGGAAGCGAACTCGCAAACCCGGGTCAACAGCTTGTAACGCAGCTGTGCTGACCACTCGACCATCATGCTTAGCATACTTTTAATATATAATATATCATAATAATAGCACTTATATAAAAGGGCTATGATTGTGACATGTTATATATTGAAAGCATGCTAAACATGAATAAAAGCTCAATTCAAAATATATAGATTACCTTTTCTATATAAAAAGGCAAAAACTCTTTGGTATTGAGAACTTTATAGTATGTACAGCAATTAATTTTATATGTATATTTATTTCTATTTTTTATTTTTATGGCTCCATCTTGGATGCGTAGAATGGATTGCTCTTAAAAACATATTTAAGAATAAGCTACAGTGAACCAGTTATATAATAATGCACTTTGGGATCATTTCATTCATGTTAGCAGACTCAACTGCTCTTAATTACAGCAAGATTCTTGATAAACCAGTTTCAGACTAATCTTTTTGTTTATGGTTTGATGAGGATTAACAAACAGTTGAGTTATAAAATGATTTTTAAATTCAAAAATTTTTAATAAAATATATAATTTTTAAAAAAATGTATTGGTAATTTAGATTTCATTAGAGTTTTAATATAAAAATAGATTTTTTTTTAGCTATTTCTTTTAAGAAATTTAATCAAATTGAGCACTATATTTCTAAATATTTTAATTTATTGCCATGTCTAGTCTATTTTAGAGTGAATTCAATCTATTATAATTTTTTTTATCTTAGACATGAGCTATGTTTATATATATATATATCATATTATTATTACTATTTGCAGGATATTAAATTTACCATGGAAATAGAAAATAATAATCAATTACCTTTTTTAGATGTTTTGATTGAAAGAAGGGAAGATGGTTCTTTATCCCATGGTATATATAAAAAACCAACACACACTGGGAGATATCTGCATTTTTCCTCTCATCACCATCCTGCACAACTATTTTCAGTGGCAAAGACATTATTGGATAGAACAAAGAGACTTTCTGATGATAGCCATTTTCACCGGGACCTTTTTGCTACTAATAAAATGCTTCTTCATATTGGTTTTAATTACAACATTATCAATAGGGCTTATACATATCAAAAGAAAAAAGATTTTGATACATCAAAAATTAAGACAATTTTGCTATATATAAAAGGAGTAACTGATAGAATTGATAACATTTTAAAGAATAATAATATTCACACAATTTACACTACTTATAAAAAAATTAGTGAAATATTTCCACTTCCTAAAGATAAAATTGCTTTGGAGTGTCATGGTGTATATGAAATTCCATGTAGGGTCTGTCCACATACATATATAGGACAGACTAATTGTAGAACAAATATTAGAAAGGAAGAACACATTCTTCTCCATTTCTTCTTTCTCCCTCTATATTTTGCTTCTTTTTTTATTGCACTATAAATTCATCTATACTCCTTCAACACAATTATTTGAAAACTTGTTTGAAGTGAAAAGAGGTATTATAAATGATAAGACGAATGAAAGACATAAGAAGAAGATGGATAAGTTGATGAGAGGAGAGCGAAAAGAAATAGAAGGAGAAGAAAGAAAGGAAGAAAGTAATGTATGTAACTTGACATTAATAAAGATAAAAGAAGAACATTTAAGGATAATAAGCAAAGGATTGAAGTATGTTCCATATGAGAGTAGTAGCAGAGAAGATACTATGGAATTAAAAATAGGGGTAGAAAAAATGGTGCAGAGAGTGTTGGAGGAAAAATATGGGATATATTACTATGATAATAGAGATGTATATAATGTTATGAATGGAAATGATAGGAAATGGATGAATGAGTTAAAAGAAAATGTTGGTAATATGGTATATAAAATGAAGTATGTAAGAAAAAATGGAAAACAGATGGAAGGAAGGATAAGGGTAGATGAAGTTAGAAAACTGAAAAGGGAATATGAAAGAGAAGTAATTTTTATGAAGTCAGATAAAGGTGGGAAATTAGTAGTAATGTATAGAGAAGAATATATTAAAAAAATGGAAGAGTTATTGAAGGAAGAATTTTTTGTTAAAATAGGAAGAAATGATACGAAGATGAAGAGTGGTAAGATATATGGAATGGTTAAAGGATTATGTAATAAAGGAATGATAAGTAGGGGAGTAATGGAAAATATAGTAAGTAAGGATTGTGAGGTGGCGAAAATTTATGGAGCGCCAAAAATATATAAAGAGGGGGTGCCATTGAGACCAGTGATTAATGGTATAGGGTCGTATTATGATAGGGTATCGAAATGGCTGGGAAAGATGTTTAGGAAGTATGTGAATAGGGAGAGTGTGGCTTTCATAAAGAATAATAGGCAGTTGGTAGAGGAAATTAGGGAACGGGTGGGAAAATATGAGAAGTATAGGTTGATCATGGTGAAAATGGATGTGGTGTCTATGTATACAAATATAGATGTGAAGAAGGCAATAGGGTTGGCAGTGGACAAGTATAGGAGGGATAGAGAGAAAGAGGTAGAAATGCCAATAGAAGTGTTGGAGAATTTAATGAGTTTGTGTTGTAGGGATATTACTTTTCAGTTTAATGGGAGCTATTATAAACAGAAAGAAGGGTTATTGATAGGAGGGACATTAAGTGGAGTGTTAAGTGATATTTATATGCAAGAGATGGAAGAAGCTATGGTGAAGGAGGAAAATGCACCAATTTTAATTAAGAGATATGTAAGACGATTTCTTATTGATATTTAATAAGACTGAAAGACAAATAAAAAGTATTATGATAAGGTTAATAAGTTGGATAAGAAGTTAAAGTTTACAATGGAATGGGAAAAGAATGGTGAATTGGTGTATTTGGATGTAATGATGAAAAAACAGTATAGTGGAGGAAGTGTAGAGTGAAGACAGGGGTGTTTAGAAAGATGGAGAAGGGTACTATAGTGAATTGGGAGTCTGATGTAGATCAGCAATTTAAAATTAATGCTATAACATCAAGAGTGTTTAGAGCACATAATTATTGTGAAGATAGAGAGGATTATGAAAAGGAAATAAATATGATATTTAAGGAGTTTAGGGATAGTGATTATCCAGAAAAGATAATAAAGAGGAGTATTGAAAGTGTAGAAAGGAAATGTAGAAAGAAAGGAGAGAATGAGAGAAGAGTAATTGAAAGGGGTAGGAAAAACAAATATATAGGAATAAGGGTACATGATTATAGAATAGTTAGGGAGATTAATGGTATAATTGAAAAGCTTAATGTAAAATATAGAAATGATGTGGGATACAGAATAGTCAATAAGAAGAGAAAAAATTTGATGAAGGTTTTGGATAATAAATATATAGATGAAGAAAGGAATTATGTTAATGGGGTTTATATGATAGAGTGTAAGAAGTGTAGGGATAAGGGGTTAGAAATAACTATGTGGGTGAGACAAAGAACTCTATATATACAAGGTTAAGGCAGCATAGATATGAAAAAGTTCACCAGTATTTGTGCATATGATGGAGACAGGGCATGATTTGGAGAAGGAAAGTATAAAAATGATTAGTTTTGCAAATAGTAGAAGGGACAGGAAGATAAGAGAGTCATTGTTAATTGAGAGGATAAGGCCTAGTATTAATAGAGAGAAAGGGATAAGGACTTTGGTAGTGTGAAATTAAATAGTAAGAAAGTTTAGAATAAGTGAAGGGAAATATAAAGGTTGATAGGGTAAAGAATTAAAGTTTGGGGTAATTAAATAATAGAAGTGGGTAATAGAGGGAGCTAGGTGATGGGGAAAGAGAAGGAAGTTGAGAAGTGGTTAATAAAGAATTAAAAGTTAAAGTAATTTAGTAGTAGAAGTGGTTAATAGGGGGAGTTAGTTGATGGGAAAAGAGAGGAAGTTGGGAAGTGGTTAATAAAAAAAGATGGTGGAAAGGTGAAGGTAGAAGGAATGTTAAGGTAACATAGTTAAGTTTGTATTGATATTAAATATTGTAAGATGGTAGTTAAATAGGAAAAAATGGTAGGGAGTATTAGGATATATATGAGGAAGGGAATTAAGGGGAAGGTATGAAGGTGTAGAATGAAGTAAGTAGTGTGGAAATGGGAGTGTATATAAAAAAAGGGGGGAAATTATTTTAGTATATTGGTTTTTGAGTTTTAATATTTTGTTTTTTGATTTTATTAGAATATTGGTATATGATTTTTAATATTTTGTTTATTGATTTTTAATATTTTGTTTTTTGATTTTTAATTTTTTGATTTTTAATATTTTGATTTTTAATTTTTTATTTTTTTATTTTTAATTTTTTATTTTTAAGTTTATTTTTTAATTTTAATTTTAATTTTTGTTTTTTGGGTATTTGGGTTTTTGGTCTTATATATGTAATTAGTTATGATAAAAATGATAATTTTTGATATTAAATTTTAGATTATTGGTTTAATGGGTTTTAAGGGTTTTGTTTTTAATGGTTTGATGATAAAATTTGAATTGTTTTAATACATTTATTTGTTTGTCAATTTGAAGAATAATTTAAAAATGATTTTAAAATGTTTTGTTATTTTTTTTTTATTGTTATTTTTTATTTTTATTGTTATTTTTTATTATTAGTTTGTTATTATTATTATATATATATTTTAATATTATATTTTTTGTAGTTTAATTTTTATGTGTTGGGTTTTTGAAAGATTTGGGAGGTTTTTGGTTGAAAGGGTTTGGATTGAGTTTGTTTTGCTTTATATTATTTTGTTTTATTTTACTTTTATATGGAAATATGAAGAATAATAATTTTGGTTGTATTGATATAATATTTGTCTAATTTTTTATGTTGTAGTTCTGATGAAGACTGCTAGTACAGTCGAAACTGTAAAATATATAAATAAAGTTATTTGCTTAAAGTGTTTGAAGGAGTATAGATGAATTTATAGAAGAACACATTCTGGCAGTGAGAGAAAAATCCAATTCATCAGCTATTTATTCTCATATAAAATTAACAAATCATGATATCAATTTTGAAAAAAACAAATATTTTAGCAAAAATTGAACAATATGACCAGAGATTGCTAAGAGAAGCTATAGAGATTTTTAAAAGGCCCAAGAGTATAAATGAAAGGTGTGAATTAAAGAAGATTAACAACATTTGGAAGAAGCTATTGGAAGAGAAAATAAATTTTAAAACTTCTCAACCAATAGAATTTAAATATGAGGAGAAAGAAAACGATAAAACCGATTTTAAATCTCACATGCATTCTTATGATTTGAGAAAGAGGACGCTCTGAGGAAGGCACTTGATATTGTACTGAAACATCAGCATTTAGTTTTTTCATTACACGGAATATCCCGCAAATAGTAATAATAATATCTTTTATCCATGAAAATATTAGAATTAACATATATATATATATATAGCAATGATTATGATTGGTCTTTATTTCATCTTTTTTTTCATGTAATTCATAAACATTTGCTCATCCTATTTATCTCGGAGCTTAGCTTTCACTTGAAAAGCTTTTATAGTTTCTTTATCTTCATTTTAATAGTGATTTTACTAAAACCTTTAATAGCTTTATATTTATCATCATGATTTTTTGTATGTTTCCATCAGATCTTTATCTACTATTATGAGTTTAAGTAAGGTATTGTAAGAATGGGCTTCCCTTGCCCACATGACAAAAATTTATGTCAAGTTAACTAAAGGAAACAATGCATTATGCACATGTAAAGCTGTGAAAAAAAGTCTGCAATTTTTTATTGCAAATGCCAATAGAAAATGAAGGTCTTGACCTGATTGATCCAAGGCTATATATATGTGTCTTACATCAAGGCAAGTACATTTATTAACTTATTTAAAAGTCAATTTCTTGGGCCTTGTTGATCTTGCTAGTAGCTCCTTTAATGAAATTGGATGTAAGCGAAGATCTTTTATAACCAACCTGTTCATTGCTTATAGGGATCTCCAGGATGATCTGAATGTGCCCAGTTTGGAAGGTATTAACTATAAAGACTTAATGAATCATTTTAAAAATCATGACAATGCATGGTTGGATAAAAAAAATGTGTTGAAAAAGTTTCACTCTATATACTCACCCCAATCCTACTTGAAATTTGTTTTCCAACTGATGAATGGCTTGTTTCCAACAGCTAAGGTTCTAAATGAAAGGCTGTGTATGAACTTGGATCCAATCTGTTTGCTATGCAAATCTGGTGATGAAACTTTCCAGCATCTATTCGAAGAATGTTTGGCATTTGGACAGATAAGGGCTAGAGTGTTCCACAGACCAATCATCAACTTAAACTTCTATTTAGTCAATACTTTGAGAAATTAACCCCCATAATACTATGGTAACTGTGAATACCCTTAAGACAATATGGTATATAAGATGTACTATGATATTCGATAACAAGAAATTCAACTGGCTGAGAAAACTCTATAGCAATTGGGAAACTTATTTCAATCAATGTTAGAGATACTTGCCAAGGAAGATGATAACTCTAGTCTGGGGTGACCCTGGAATAACTATGTGAGATTATCAGATAAACATTTGTTTTGAGTAAAAGTTGGAATTCTACTGGGTGGCTTATTCCTTAGGCTAATCAAACATTTTGTTACATGCTTCACCCTTTTGATTTGCATTTGCTTGATATTTGTTACAGGTCAACCTTCTTGAGTTGGAGTTAATTGTTTAATGGACTGGAGCCTTTTTGTCTTAATAGTGGGATATTTCAAATTCTCTGGGTTTTGGTTATCATTTTAACTACTTGTATAAATTGTAAATATTTTTGTTATTAATAAAGTTTTTATTATAAATTTTAAAAAAATAAAATAATGCCTTTGATTAAATGACATTATTTTTAATTAATATCTAGATTTTACTCCTGCTTTTATAAAGTTTATAAATTAGTGTAAATTGTATTCTGCCAAAGATTTTTTTTTTTTAATGCTGGTTATTTCCTGAATCCTGGATGAGGTTGTGGAAGCACTTAATTTTTTTTTATCCAATATACAGCTTTACCCTGAACAATGAACTCAATTGGTTTCCAAAATATTTTGCAAGTTCTCAAAATGTTAAAAAAAGCAACCTGCTATAATGATAACAAAAAAATTATCTCATTATCCTATATTGAAGTATATAAAAAACGCTGAATTAAAAAATTAAGCTTAAAATTTGAGATAGAGGAGGAAAGCAATCATCAATGAATAAATATTTTGTTATACATTTTATTAATATAAACATTTCATTTACTGTATTTTTTATTGTTGTTGTTTTTTTTAAAAAAATGATAATTTTACATTTTATGATTGCCATTTTGAATTTTATAATCTAATAAGATTGATATTTTGTTGAATCACAATTCATTAAATTTAAATGAAGCATATATATAACATAATATACATCAATTATATTTTTGGTGTATTTTGTATTCTGCCATCAATGTTTTTTTTTTACTTTTCTAATTACTTAACCAATTAAACTTTGAAATTTTTTATACTATAGATGTATTAATCGTACTGAATATAGATAGAGAAATTATCGTAGTTCAGATTGTGGTATAGTTCTGAGACAATATATCTTCAAAGTTGTATTGTTTATTGTTCATAGTCCCCTTCTTAAAATATCTATCTGATCTTCCGTTTTAACAGAGAAGTAAACACAAAATGCAAGCATTTAATTACAGTAGCAAAAATTATTTATAACTCTAAAAGCGAGCACTAAGCTGGTCTTGATTTACTTTGTGCTGCAGCATAATATTTATTTTGTGTATGTGTGTATGGATATTTTTCTGGATTTCAGTTTTCAGAGTGAAGTATATAGAGATTATTTAGAAATATATCAGGAAATATATATATATTTGAATTTGCTCACCGAGATCTTTTTTATATTTTTGTCGCGTTAATCTGATTCTTGCAAACCTGAATGATCTTAGAAATTTTTCATTGATATTTTAGAAATGTTTTTAAATAATTATGGATTTTTTCTTCTTCAAATTAAATATTTAATGTGAGATTAAATTTGATTGCTTAGTCAGTTAAGAATTCAATCTTATTAAAAAGGAAAGTATAACAATATAATAAAACCATTTGATTATGTTCATTGATACCTCTAATGCAAATATGTAATTGGTCAACCTTAAGCAAATGTTTATCAGAATATTTATAATAAACTTTATGTCTCCTTACTAAAGCAGTCAGTTGTAATTCTGTAATTGGATTTCTCTCTTCTTTTTTTTTTTTTGTTTAGTCAATAAATTTTTACAACTCGTTTTATAGAGATCTTATCTTTTTGGCTATATTTCTAATTATGTTTTAGATTTAATAAATTATTCACAATACTTCCCTCTGAAGGTCAATCTAGATGTTCTTTAGAACTACAATCAATCATTAATTATTCATGTTTACAGAGATGATTCTGAAATAAATAAAAAAGAGAGTGAGAGAATTACTACTTGAACTTATTGCCAGTTACATTTGAAAAATATGTAAAAACAGTTTTAGTGAAACATATATTGTTTTAAGTTTTTTTTTAAATTAAAAAAATTAGAAAAATAAAACTTCACAAACCAGTTTTGCTAACAGTAAACTATATATCTTTTGAATTTTTGGTCATATATTTATCTTGTCTTGTTTCAATTTTTTTATAATGCATCATGATCGATTTGCAAAGATTAAAACTCTTCCACACAAATTACAGTTGTGTACGTATTATGTCATTTTGAAATTTTATAATTTGCACTTATCGATCCTTTTTTTTTCTATTGTTTTTATATTGACATTTGACCCATTTGAAAATTTTTTTATTTGTTTTACAATTCCCTATTATCTATAATTAAATACAAATTTTTAATGGTGTTTTAGTAACACAGAACCTGCTAATTTGTAATTGAAATTCTTGCATTTTGCTGCTTTCCCCCTAATTTCCAGTTCAAAATCTGAGTTAAACAGAAATTTTTGAGTTAGTTGAGAATTTTCAAACAAGTTTAATATCTTCTTCTTAACTAGTCAGTTCATAACTAACTCATTTAGCTATTTACTGATTGGGTAATAAATAGATATATTTATCAGCCATATGATAAAACAAGGAAAGAAAAAACTAATATCAATATGATTTAATTGTTAACAATATGAATATTAGTGTTTTCCATTATTTCTCATATGTGGACTTGATGTTTTGCTTTTTATCTTATTTTGTTATAAATATCCTTCCTTATTTTACCAAATTGCTGAATTCATATTTAATTAGTCATTTCCATCATAACTATATCTGATTTTTGAAAGTTTGTTTTCAATTGAATTACATTTCAATCATTTAATTGTTTTATTTAAAATTTGTGTTCTTGGCTTAATTATCAGCAGACTGAAAGCATGATCAATTTCAAGACAGCTTTCTCTTCTGGCTTTGCTTCTTCATGTGTTTTTATTAGTCACTTTATTTTATTAAAATTTTTAGTTTTGTATTTTGCAGTACAAAAAAACAGCAGTTAGCCATTAAATTTTTAAATGATCCAAGACAATATACGAAGTTAAGAAAGATTTATGGATGAACTATCCCAAATTATATCTAGATTTAATGAGTAAAATACAGAGCTAGCCTATTGGATGTAGATATGATCATGGGTTATGTATGTTATCGCACCATTGAAAGTATCCTAGCAGCAGACCCTAGGTCTGACTAGTGAGATGCACCCCCCCTCTTTCTTGGAAACGCCCAGCCCATTACAGGGTGTATAGATAAACATTATGAAATAATATAATTTCAAATAAAAATTATTTCTTTTATGAGAATGGTTAAAAATATGTATTAAAAATCGTGTAATATATATTTTAAGGTACTTGTTCAAAGTTAGATTATTTCATTTTGTTGGGAGTAAATATATTCTCTCTAATAATAAAATCCTACAAGATATTGTACTGTTGTGAATCTTTCTTGAGTAAAAAGTGTTGTGTGTTATATCCGGATTATCTGTTAAGAAAAAGATATTCTAGGAATCAGACTAAAATAATTCACTAGTCAGCAATTTGGCACAGAACACAGATAAACTACTTAAATATTAATTTAATACTTTTAATATACAATATATATATCCATATAATTCTATAATTAAAATCACTTCTTTTCTTTTCAAAAACTTTATTTGATGTATATATATATATATATGCACTTATTTCCAACGTTTCGACTATCTTTACTCTATAGTCATTTTCAAGGATCTAGAAAAAACATTACATTATAAACAAACTTCACATAATAAAAACAAAAATAATCAAAAACAATATAAAGCATATAAACCCCATAAAATTTAAAAATAAATAAAATACATTAAAATCAATTAAATTAAAAACACAAAACATACACCACACTTACTTGACTCCCTTCTCAAAAAACTTTCCCTTTTTACATTTTTTTATCCAAAAAACCAATTGTTACAATAAAAAACTTATTTTTTTTTCTTTCTTATATACTTCAAAAATGAATTTATTTCCAAAAATAATTCTTTATTCATGTCTTATCCAATTCTATTTAAAACAGGTTTATATCTTTTTATATATAAACTCTCTTTTACCATTCTTTCTTTATACAATCTAACCCCCTCCAACATTTTAATCTTAAAATCTGTATGTCCAATTTCCTTACTATGTATATTTACATTAGAATTCCTATCTCTCAAATGCTGTTCTAATGTAAATATACATAGTAAGGAAATTGGACATACAGTTTTTAAGATTAAAATGTTGGAGGGGGTTAGATTGTATAAAGAAAGAATGGTAAAAGAGAATTTATATACAAAAAGATATAAACCTGTTTTAAATAGAATTCGATAAGACATGAATAAAGAATTATTTTTGGAAATAAATTCATTTTTGAAGTATATAAGAAAGAAAAAGAAAATAAGTTTTTTATTGTAACAATTGGTTTTTTGGATAAAAAAATGTAAAAAGGGAAAGTTTTTTGAGAAGGGAGTCAAGTAAGTGTGGAGTATGTTTTGTGTTTTTAATTTAATTGATTTTAATGTATTTTATTTATTTTTAAATTTTATGGGGTTTATATGCTTTATATTGTTTTTGATTATTTTTGTTTTTATTATGTGAAGTTTGTTTATAATGTAATGTTTTTTCTAGATCCTTGAAAATGACTATAGAGTAAAGATAGTCGAAACGTTGGAAATAAGTGCATATATATATACATCAAATAAAGTTTTTGAAAAGAAAAAAGGATTGAGTCATGATTAGAAACAGAAGTAAATGGATTTGTCACAATATATATATATCCTGTTATCTTCACAGGATTTGATAATTTTATTATCCATTTTTAAATTTAATGTGCTAGTATTATTTCCATTGTAATTTTATGGTCCCCTAAACAACATATAGATTAATATAATTTCCTATTAATTTTACAATCTATTTACTTATAGTCTCTGACCTAGAGGCTCACAAAAACCATAATAAAAATTGAGGTAATATGTTAGTTCTCTAGATGGCTTTCTGACTTATGGGGGCCTGGTCCCTGTGAACAGATGTACTTTTTTTTCCACTGCTTCAAATCACAGTTCTTTGAAGATCCTGAAAAAAAAGCTTTCTTTGCATCTGTTTATTCTAATCAAAATTACTCCAAATTCACAACTCAACAGACTAGCCAAAAAACTATATTCTAAAACACTACTGGTGGGTTTCACTGCTACAAGCAGACTTCTCAAGTGTAAAGAACTACAAAATAACATATTTAAATTAAATGTCTCACAATTCCACTTATCCTCCCCTACATTCTTAATATTAAAAGAAGTTTTAAATAAGTTAATTGCTTCAATATCATACATTTTTAATAAGAACAATTCTTTAATTCTTTTTTTATTTCATTTCTCTCAAAGAAGACAATCTTTGTTTCATCAAAATTAATAGTATGGCCTCTATACTTTTCATGGATATATAAAGCGAACTAAGATATTTATTTCTAAACCTACTTTTATGTACCTTTATTCTTTCACTTAAATTCTAACTACTATGACCTATATATTCCTTCTTACAAAAACAAGGGATAATATACACTACTCCAGGAATAGTCTTTCTATCAAAAAGTTCCTTTGTATTATTTAATAAATTATTCAAAGTAATACCCCTTTTCCAAGTAATTTTTTCATTTCCAAACAAATTACTATTTTTACACATAATTTTATATGAAGACAATTTAAATGGCAAAGAAATAAAATTGTATTTTTCTTTATAGTTTACATCATTATAAATATTATTACTATTAAATAAAATACTTTTAACAAATTTATCAGAGTAGCCAACATCCAAATAATCTTTATAAAATTGACCATTTTGAAACAAATCTACCCCACTAGACTTATTTAATCTCTTATTTCTATTACAATAATTGCTTAAAAGCAGCTATTTTATGAGATATACATTGATAGCTATCAGGTTCAATTATAAACCTTAACTGTTTATGGTCTATTTATTTCATAAAGTAGCTCCTTTAAAAAATTATTGTTATAGAAATAAGAGATTAAATAATTCTAATGGGGTAACTTTGTTTTAAAAAGGTCAATTTTATAAGGATTATTTGAGAGTTGGCTACTCTGAAAAATTTGTTAAAAGTATTTTATTTACTAGTAATAATATTTGTAATGATATAAAGTATAAAGAAAAATATGATTTTATTTCTTTGCCATTTAAATTGTCTTCTTATGAAATTGTATATAAAAATAGTAATTTGTTTGGAAATAAGAAGATTGCTTGAAAAGGGGGTATTACTTTTATTAAATTATTAAATAATACCAAGGAAATTTTTGGTAGAAAGGCTATTCCTGGTATAGTGTATATTATCTCTTGTTTTTGTAAGAAGGTTTGAGTAGTTTGAACTTAAATGAAAGAATAAAGGTACATAAAAATAGAGTTGAAAATAAATATATTAGTTCTGCTTTATATGTCCATGATAAAAGATACAGGCCACAGTGTTAATTTTGATTAAACTAATGTTATCTTCTTTGAGAGAAATGAAATAAAAAGAAAAATTAAAGAATCTTTATCATTAAAAATTTATAATTCTGAAGCAATTAACTTATTTAAAAGTTCTTTTAATATTAAGGGTATATGGGAGGTAAGTGGAATTATGGATAATGTTTAGTTTAAATGTGTTATTTTTGTAGCTCTTTACATTTGAGAAATCTGCTTGTAGCAGTGAAACCATTAGTTAGTGTTTTAGAGGTTGTTTTTTTTTTGCTAGTCTGGTTGAGTTGTGAATTTGGGATAGTTTTGATTATTTATTGATGAGTTTAACTTTATACTTTCACTATTTATTTATATATCCAGTCTTGTTTTTTTCTGAAGCATTCACTTTTTCAGGATAAATGCAAATATCTTAAACTGATTAACTAGATTTAATCAGCTTAGTTTAACATATAAAATCTGCAATCATTAAGTTATTTTGCTATCTGAAATATTTTCTCTGGATAGCAATTGATTTCTTATTTTTCCATTATGTTTAATCATGGACATTTTTCAAGGTTATTATAACTTTGCTCTTAATTTTGCTTAATTGATTGTAGACTAATTTTATTTTACTTTACTTTTGTACCTAATTGATTCTAGGCTCTAAAATAGCTTGCCAATCTCTAATCTGATTTTTTTTATAAATGAATATTTTCATATAAGTGAATTTATGAAATAACTTGTTATTGTTCACTCTAATGTATTTGAATAACCAAATGAATAAATCAATCTAATGAAAATGTAAAATGAAAGTGTAGAATGGGTTTAAACAATGTCAATAGATGTTTTTTATTTTAAAATGAATAAATAATTCATATCTTGTTTCTGTTTAACCAAAACATTCAAAAATCTTTTTTTTTTTTTCAGTGAATGAATATTTTGTTGATCATTATAAAGATAATTTTATTTTATTTGCACATTGCAACTACTATATTTTTAATTCAGCCATCAAAAATTTGGTAACTTCTAACATCCAGACAAAATTACAGAAGCTCCTTCAAAAATTTTTATATTCGTCAGACTTTTATGATTTTATTATGAATTATGATATACATAAGCTGTTTTTATTATTTGATTAATAATACATACATCAAAAAATAATAAGCATAATATATCAAGTAATTATATATAGATAGATATTTTGGTAAATACGTGCAAATTAATAAGCATAATTGACAATTAGTACAACTTTTAATAATTTTTATAGTCATTAGACTAGAGATTATCCACTTAATGAATATCATTTCCGTAGTGTAATTTTCACTAAACCACTCTCATGCAAGGTAGGAACTGGTTTCTACCAACTTTTAACACTACAAAAATATTATTCATTATGTGGATAATCTCTAGTCTAATGAATGGCTAATAAAAATTATTAATATACTTCTATTAAGTGGTTTGTGACAAAGTTGTGAAGACAATAAGTTTGACATATCGATTAAATGGTAGTAATTGGCTATATAACTGAACAATGATAAAGTTATGTGTAAGAGATTGTGATCTGGGCCAACTAGTGAGTGCTGATTCTGCACAAAATATGTATCTTAGGGATCATATATTTTTGGTTAGATGTTTATGACTACACCTCTCCACTAAGATATAAAAAACGGATAGAAACCAGTCCCTACCAATGTGAGAGTGGTGTAGTGAAAATTAATTAATTAATAAAACTTTAATTAATTAATTAGTAAAACTTTTCTACTTATTTATGAATTTATTTTTCCTCTTCAAAATATCAGCAAAAAAAACTTAAAGCTAACATTTTTAAAAACATCAAATTGCTAAATAAATTTAATTCCAAATTAAAGTAGAAAAATGAGGAAAGATTGGATTAATTATTTTGTTATATCATAAAAAAGTATTGATAGTTACAATACTGTTATTATAAATATAGGGGATTTGAACACAGACTTTCAAGCACCCTTCAGCTATCCACAGTATCTCATACTATTGATACACATGACCACACACATGTAGAAAATATAAATAATCACCAGTATGTGTATTTCATGCTGAATCAGCACTCATCAGTTGGTTCAGATTATCATCTCCCACACACATATATAATCAGTGCTTAGTTTATATTAAGATAGCAAATCTTCATACTTTAATGAACAGGCTTTAATCTACTCCAACTCTTCAGACATCCATACCATTGAAAATCTGAGGATGGAAAGCCCAAATCCCATGCTGATGCCAATATTATATAAATATAAAATTTACATTTAATTTTTGATAACTATCTATTGGTAGATGTTGGTGATAGGAGATATATTGTTCGAACAAGAGATGGTGAGCTAAAATTCTATTGATATAAAAAAATAAGTTTATAATTTTAAATGGAATTATACTGTTGTTGTTTTTTCTCAGTGATGAAAGTTTATTCATCAAAAAAAAAAAAACAGATACAAATACAGTTAGAAAAAGATTTACAAGGGAGTGATTATATGATAAATTGAAATTTCAGGAGCAACATGGTAAGAGAGGAAGGATACATGTGAAAAGGGAATGGGAAGTGGAAAGGGGAAACGGTGTGTAGTCCAGGCCAGTCCGAGATGCATGTCTTCGTTGAGCAAGCACCGCATGGGTCACAAACATTTGAATGATTGAGTCCTATGACAGAGGCTGAGAGAATGGGAGTTGGAGGATTGCCCAAGTGTCTGTGAGGAGTGGAGGTGGGGCTAGTTTGGTATCTCTGGTTTTGAGAGAGCGAATTAGGTCCAATAGCTTTTGATTCACTGAGTGTACTCTCTGGTCAAAAATAATGGCACATTGGAGCAACCAGAGTGCATAGATGAGGAAAACTGATAATCTAATAGTTGCAAAGACTCCTGTTTCTATGGATTCTTGGAGGTTGAAGATGGTATTCCTGTGCAAGGAAAGGCAGGAGTTGATGACATGTCTCACTCTAAGCAGAAGGGGACATTTAAGTAGGAAGTGCTGGATGGTTTCATTGTCAGTTTTACAGAGCTGGCATATGGGGGAGATCTTGATGAAACTCCTATGGTTGACCAAAAATTGATTTGTGGGGAGTGAAGATTGATTTTGAGGAGGAAATCAAGGAATTTTGCGTCAAGGGACCACCTTTTGAATTTGCGGATTAATTGAGCATTGGTAAGTTTGAGGAATGTAGGGGACACAATAGAGAAATCTGCGGTCTGATTGAAAACCTCCCAGTACTTTAGTTTGCTACTGATGGATGGTATAACAAAGCAAGCCTTTTGTAGGATGTTGGAATGAGTGAGATCCATTACCTGGGCCTGCCACTGGGAGGAGGAGTGTCGGTGGGTGTGATAATGATATGCACAAGGTTAGCAGGAAAGTGACTTAAAAGTGTGAGGATAATGTTGTGAGATCTCTGGATCAGAAGAGTGTTGATGGAGTGCAGGCCCAACCCATTGAGGTTTTTAGGACAAGTTCTTTTTAGGCTGATGGCCACTACCTTTCTACCCCAGAGGGGGGAGGGTGAGAAAAGAAGATCGTTATTAATGACCTAAGTAATTGGAACAACATATAAAAAATTTTGATTAAAATGTTTTGAGTGATAAAAGAACTGGTGTAGGAAATGAATTCAAGAGTCTAAGAGGGAATAAAACCCTCCATAATCCATAAAACAGTGAAACTACCCATCAATCATGGGGAAGAATCTGGTTGTCTATTAAAGATGTGCAGATGGTAGATACATTGAAATAATGATAAAAATACACTAAAAACTGATAGTTGTGAATGAAAAGGCACACAAACAGCAAGTAATGTCCTTTAAAGAGACAAGTACATACATTTAAGGAATACCTTTGATTGCAGCAAAACTGACTTTTTAAAGTCTTTTTAAGAGAGCTGTGAAGCAAGTGACTTTTTTTCTAGAAGCAGCTCCACCTACATGGAATTATATTGTTATTGAAATATCTATCCAGTATTGTAAAAAATAATAATTATTATTTTTCATCAATGGATTCTTTAACAACTTAGAAACTTTAAAATTATCCAATAAAATTGTTGATTTAAGAAAATTGGTAAATCATGAGTACTGTATTAATGATATTGTACTTGAAGTTTATATTAAAGAGAAATTCGTTTAAAATGAGTCAGTTATAATCATCTTTTACAAGATAATAGATATAGTGGGTACGAAGAATTGATTTATGTATTTTTTCAACAATATGTGAACATTAATTTTTTTGTGATTCTATTATTTTATAAAAGTGGATTGTCTCTTTATGCACCTAAATTGAAATGAGTTTTATTAAAGGGACATTGACTTTATCATAATCAGGTTATAATATTTACTAGTCATTGAAATATTTGTTATTCAGATATATTTTCTATTCTAGCTTTATACATATTATGGGACCAAAATTTTAATTTTGGGTACAGATACTATTTCAAATATAATTTTATCATGCTTTTATAACTACATAATTTTAAAGTTCAATAATAATTCCAGGTTGTAAATGTTTTTATTTAGTTTAAAGTATAATACTCTGGAAGGAAACTCCCTAAATGAAATTACTGAAAAAATTGTTAAAATTATTATTTATATTTAAATTGGCTATTCGTTGAGTAATCTTTTCTTCTTTTTTTTTTCTATAATTTTTTTTTTTTTTGCAATCTTGTTCTTTGACTTTCATAATTTTTTATTTATATAAACCTTCACTTAACTCTGCAGATAATTTGCTCAATTGTTTATCTTTTATACAAATAAATATTAATATATATATTTTGCTTTTTCAACTTTTTAAAGTATTCCGTCTTGGTAATGTCAAGTTTTGGAGAGAAAGATTTGTTAATTCTTTAATTATGTCTTTCTCAATGATTTATTAAAATGCTTTTATTTACCGATTACCTGTTTTAATGAGGAGGTAAGGATAAATAAAGACCTCTGTTGATTTATTAAAGACAAAGACAAAATAAAATTGATAATGTATAAATATTTAATTAGTCTATACTATATATAGCTTCTCGAATTACTTCTTTAAAAGGCTTCTGTTATTTTTATTTTTTGAAAACATTTAATTAGTTTCATCACTTTAAATGTTAGCCAGATGGTTGTTTAGCTGTATGGTTTAAAGGTGTTGTCAGCAGTTTAAAATTAATCTTTTAGAAAACTTGTGCCTTCTTATCAAATTTGCTTTTTAAGCTTAAAGTGTTACTATCCCATCAATGTTTATGATCCTGATTGTCAAGAATTGATGGATGGACGTCTTCATGCTGATAGTTCTAAAGCTTCATTCTGGGGCGTTGTGGAGCCAGTGGTGACCAGTGCAGTCTTATCATTGGAAGAAGTCTTTTTTTTTCTTAGACGCAAGATAAATAGAGTTTTTAAAAGTTTCCACTTTTGATTAGAAACTTAGTGTAAATAAAACTTAAATGACAAGATACAGACACAGATTGTTTTTAGTAGATTGTAGTAAAATTTGCTTAAAGGAATTGATAGTTAAAAACTTGATTTTGTGTGTGTGCTTATATATATACACATTTCATGATACACAATATACATAGACAATTCATTAACAAGTTTAGTAGATTCTTTTTTTTTTTTTTTTGGTCATACATGTTCAGGCATTTGAATGTTATAATAATTTAAAAAATGTAAGAAGTCATTTTTATTTTTTCTCATGTGTCATAGCATCAGCCGGGAAGCGAACCCGTTCATCAGGGACAACTGCTTGTAAAGCAGCCGTCGCTGACCTCTCGACCACTAATGCTTGACAAATTTCCAGTTTTTATTATCATTATGCATGGTCTTAGAATTTAACATTATTTAATTGAAGAGATTGTCGACATTGGTATTAAATATCTTTGCATTACAAAAAATGAAATGAACGTTCGCCTTTTTTAATTTTGGAATCTGATAAAGCATTTTGTGTATATTGACATTTTATTAGTGGGTTGTTGTTTTGTGTGTGTGTGTTTTGGAGACATGAACTGTAGTAATTTTTATGGAAAATTTTCGTCTTTTGACTTAGTTTAATAATGCTTCCAATATTAAAGTCTAGAGCTTTATTAGTCATAGCTGAGACTTACAAGGCTTCAGGGCTTAGAAAATATTGGTTGCTAATCTCTCATTTTTAGCTGATGTGTGGAATGCCTATTTGTATTTAACATTTTTAAACTTTTATAGTTTCAGTTTAATTGTTTATGTTTAGATTATCTTTAAACTAAAATTAGTGTCTTTGCTGCCTAATTTGTATAAATATTATTGAAATGACCACAAAGTTAAAATGAAGCTGTTTTTTTTTTCAGTAAGATAGAATACTCCTATATCAAAAGTTAATCAAAGATAATTATATAAAACATATCCAAATGGAAATTAGCAAGTGAATAAATATTGTAGTCTCCATTCCTGTTCCACCATATAAAATTCTGGAAAATGCCTCAAAACAATCATAATACTGGGCAAACCCCCTCCCCTCATTTCCTCTATGTATGCACATTTATTTTCTCCTGTCACATGCAATGTAAACATATGTATGCACAGTGGCTCAAAATAAATGTAGTAATAAAATTCCCTTTTGAAACATATATAGTAAAACTATGTTCAAATCTAGATGGAAATTTTTTTTTTTCAATAGTCTACCATTAGCCAATACAGTTATCCATTTAATCATGATAATTGGAGGAAGGAGCAAAAAATTCCTACTAAAATTTCACTACCTAAAAGTTGATTAGCATGCTTAGTAATCATTTCTTTTGCATTGTTTCTGTGTAAAGATATGATTGGGAATTTGTGGGTTTTTCCTCATGTCAGTAAGATATTATATTTAAGAGTATTCTTGTTTATTTGATAAAGGCTGTAAAAAGTTTTTTGCTTAATGAATGGGGACTTATTTGAGTCTTTGTAGAAGCTTTAACTGCTTAGACCCAAGGTACCATATTGGATTTTTTTTAAAAACTGACCTGAGACACAATTTTCACAATAACTTCAGTTTTAATAATGTTAGAGCAAAAAAAATTTACATTGATAGAAACTAGAAAAACTAAGGAAAACAATAAGTCTAAGACAAATAGTAATAACCATTTAAAATATAAGGAAAAAAAGAAATTTCAACATCCAAAATAATTATTACTATTGTTTGTTCATAATTTCTAAGTCATCATTAATTAAGTTTAAATTATATCTTCAGTGATAATTTCTTTGTATTCCTCACAAATAATGTCTTACCTGAGATAATCCATAGCTTCAGAATCTCCAAAAGTTACCAAATGCCAAAGGCGTTTATAAGAAAAAGATTCATCCTAATAAAAGATACAAAGCAAATCATTTCCAGAAGATAGATATGCATTTGTCATCATAGCAATTGGCTTCTTGTCTAACTAAAACTAGAAATTGTAGGCTACTGTCTGTATCACAGATAAAATGAGTTTCATCTCTTCATTTTGTATTTTTTTGTGTACATCAGTGATGTTTATATTCTTTATGCATACCAGTGATGTTTATATTCTTTATGCACACCAGTGATGCTATCTTGTTATATTTATTGTATCACATAGATATAATTTATTTGCATATAGTCTTTTTGTTAGCTATAGACTTGAAAATAATGTGTTGAAACATATAGCAAAATTAGAGTGATTCCACAGCATGAATATCAAGGCATAGACAAGAATCAGAATTTGATTATTTGCCTGCATATGCAATCTTTCTGTACATTTTGTAAATCATTACTTGTAAACACAAACACGCAATATAAACATAATAATAAATAATAATTTATTAAACCTTTTGGGAATCATTATTTTTGTAAAATAAACTGATTAAAACACACAAAATTACTGTACATATAAATTCATATGAGCATAAATAAATATAGAATTTATATACACACACGAATACAAACCCAATAAATCATTTTTCAAATAATAAAGTATTAAACTTCTTGAGAATCATTATTTTTATAAAATAAGTGGATTAGAACAAAATTATTGTACATATAAATTCATATGAGCATAAATAAATATAGAATTTATGCATACACACACACACATGAATACAAACCCAATAAATCATTTTTCAAATAATAAAGTATTAAACCTTTTGAGAATCATTATTTTTATAAAATAAGTGGATTAGAACACAAAATTAGTGTACATATGAATTCATATGAGCATAAATAAATATAAATTTATATAGACACACACTACTACAAATGCAAATTTAAAAAAAAATTAAAATGTTATTCAAAAAATTAAAATAAAATTGTATACTTACAGAGTCCCATGTTCTTTAATTACGTTTAGACTCCATGGAAGGCCTTGTTTGTGAATCAGCGTATTTTTAATTCGATAAAAGTGTATTTTTAGGCTGATAAAAGTTTTCTGTCTTTATCGCTTCGTGGAAAGTACAAAATTGATCAAAAAAAAAAAATTTAATGCGCTGGTTACGAAAAAAAATTAATAAAAAATCTAATTTCCATCAGATTTTTTTTAAAAGACAGCCTTAGAAAGCTACATAAAAGATATATAAAATGTCTGTATTTTTATTGACGTCATGCTTATAGTTTTTACGTCATTAAAAAAAAGAAAACAGTTTGACCGATCAAATAAAGATGCACGGGGCACCCGCCTGAAGAGCCTTAAAGGAATTAAATGGAATAAATTCCTAATAACTATTATATAGCCTTATTACTTCCATGTGAATATTCACATGTTTTTTTTTTCACAAACTGGCTAATTTCTGGCTGAGACATCTTTTGAGTTTTTTGAAAGCAATCTGAATGTTTGTATTTGTGTATGAGTACAAATATTTTCTTTTTATTTTATAGCAATGGTCTAAGATAACATTTGGATGTTGGATGTCTGATGTAAAAGTTTGATGATGATAACCTTTTATTTTCCATCTGCATTTCAGAATCACTTTCAGGATAAGAAAGCTAATTTAGGATTTGATAATATGTTGGATTATTTCCGCATCTAATATACCATAATCACAAACCTTCAGACAGATATTAATTTTATTCTTTATTTGAAGAACATTGTTTAACAGAGAAGGATGAGGAAACAATGTGAAAAATAGACAACTACTTTACTACGAAGTTACAATTATTAGAAGTATTATTATAGTAGTATCTTATGTTAATGGTATAATAGGGACTAAACTTCAACTGTTGAGTAACATTTTTTATTAAGTTAATAAAATTATTGTTTGACTCACAAATGTGTGGAGAATCTATTATTATAATTATTATTATATAGGGTAAACTAAAAGTTATTTACTGAAATAAATATTATTTTCTTAAAACAATTAAAACTTTTACAAGTAAAAGTAAAATAATAATATTATAGTAAGTATATTCTTTTCTATAATTTTTGTTTTCATTTCTTTAATAAGGCTGTTGTGTATATTAATTATTTTATTGCTTATTGAAGCAACTCTTTAATTTTTTTAAATCTTTTTATCTTTCATAGAAGTTGTAACTGTTGTGCCAATCTTCCCTATCAAGCTGTTTCCTGCTTATTCATTAAGTTTAGATCAGTTTTAATTTATCCTTTATGTTAAGGAGTTTGCTTGGTATAACCATTTTCCAAAACATATGACCATAAATTTATTATATTTAATAAATAATAAAACTTACTAAATTGTTCTGCAATTAAGATATATTTTCAATAAAAAGCAATGTATATGCTGAATTAAATGTAAAATAAATTATTTATAATTTTATCAATAAACTTATTTCAAGTAATCTTGTATGTTTATTCTAATATTCTATTTGCACAAATATGCAAAACAAAACTTGTGCAAATAACCATTGAATGACGTAACATTGGCCTGACAATACAAAATACTATTTAATAATTGAATGCAGTGTGGAAATTAGTTTGATACATATAATTAATATAAATGGTTCAGCTTGTAATGATTCTAGTTCATATTGCAAAAAAAAAAAAAAGAATACAAAATCTAAAAGCAACAAACATGGCAGACAGTCATTGGATGGAAGTCAGTTCTGTGAGATACTATTAAAGAGTAGTGGAAAGACTATTTATGGAGATTGAGGATGTTAGAGAGAAATAAACAGGATTAGATAATTCAAATTTATGGCCAAAATGTTTTTCATTCTACTGAAGAAGATAAAATTAAAAAAAAATGTAAAGATTTGATTTGAATGAATAAAACATTTTAAAATTGTTATGGATGATTTTAATGCTTGAACTGAATAATATTGGAAGGTGGACTTGTAAATATGAATATAGAGATAACAATGAAATACAAAAATCATAAACTTGTGGAATTTATAGACCAAAAAAAAAAAAATCTCATATGATTTGAGGGGGTGGGGGTTTCCTCAGAGAAATGGACATGGAAGCATCCCAATGAAGACTAGGAACAATTGATTTGTATTTTAACCAACAAAGATTATATATGCTTAATAGATTTATCACAGAAGTGATTATGATTAATAATAGAGCATATATTAATACAGAAGTAATTAATTAAAAAATATTAAAAACAGTAATAACAATAGTTATTCCTAAGATTTTTAAAATGACTTGAATGAAATTGTAAGAAGATATCAAATACTTTATAAAAATAGATATAAAGGTAACTAATAAAAAAAAAATGTTATGGCATTATATACAAGAAAGAAAAAATATGAAAGTTATTAAAAATATATTTAGATTTAATATAAAATATCATTTGATGGTAATGGTTAAGTTATTTCTATAATAGAAATGAATTATGATTTGATTTTTGAAAACAATGAATTATATTATGGACATTGTGGAAAGGAAGTGTCAATATTGTTTGAAATGTTATGCATTGTAAATTAAGATGAATCATATTTATTAAGATTGTTTCAAATTATTTGCAGAAAATTTTGGATTCTGATCTTCCAAAAAAACAAGATGAGTTTAGATGTGATTGCATCACAGTTTTCCGCATTAAGACTTAAGTTACAGAAAGCTCAATGAATATGAATTGCCATTTTGTCTTGTGTTTGTAGATGGCAGTATAATCATATTACTCTATAAGCTTTTCTGTCATTAAAATTTGGAACATCATAGCAGTCCAAAGATATTACCAAATTAAAGAATATATGTGATAGTTTAAAGTTAATGCCACATTATGTCTGCTCAATTTAATTAACCATAGGATTTCAACATTATTGTTATTATTAGTATATATAAACTAAAGTGACCTATTTGAAGGATTCACTACGTAGGTTTTCTTTTTTAAAAATGATAAAAATGCAAATTTTTCTATTAAAAATTGATAGTATTGAATTAGAAGTCCATAATTACAACTATTTTGGTCAAATTATTAATGTGACTGGAATTAATCTAATAATTAAATTTGGATTGAACACTTTCAATAGAAATAACATAAAAGGAAATATATCTGGAAAAGGTTTTTAAGAAATATATTCTATCAATGCTTAAATTTAGCTCAGAGACTTGTGCACATAATAGAAAAATAATAGGCCTTCAGTAGGGAGTTATTTATATGTTGGTATTAACAGAAATAATTTAAAGACTGAATACATGCATTGCAGATATTACAGGCATTATTTAGAGAATTAAGAAGTGAAATGAAGCCTAACTGGACATGCTACTAGAAGATGGCAGAAGTTCTAAAATTGTTTTCCTATAAATTTTAAAGACTTTATGTGAGAAGGTAGAATGAAATGTGAAGAAATTATGGTCTGATAATATTAAAATAAATTTTGAGAAACCTTTATTGATCAATAACGTTGAAAAATTGAGATGAAGACAATAAAACTAATTTTATTTGAATCCAAAAAACAGAAAATTTGAACTAAGCAATAGTTTGAGTATTATTTATTTGGTTCTCATCTGATCCTTCGTGTCAGCTGCGGGTGGCGCGATTTCTAATCAAAAACACAATAATATATTCCTGGGCCAGCGATTCTCTATTAATATTGACTTTTTTTTTGTTTGTTTGTTTGTTTACAAAGTTTACTTTCTTTCGTTTCTGAATTATTTTTCCCAAATAATATTTTTGACGATGGTATAATAATAGTTGTTTTTTTTTTTTAATTTTTATTGACAAGAGGGTCTTTTTTGGTGAGTGTTCAAATAATAATTTGTGTTTTTTTTTTTAAATAGTATTACTGTTTTTGTAAAATTGGATTGCCGAAATTTAAGAGAGAACGGGGTTTTTTTGGATGGATCTTTAAATAATAATTGACGTTACTTTGATAGGTTTCCATTTGATTGCCGACAACAATTAGTGGGAGGGGTGTTTTTGTGTACGATTAAATAATAATTTATGTTACTTTTATAGGTTTACATTTGATTGCTGACATTAATTATTGGGAAAAGTGTTTTTTTTTCATGTGTGAGTATGTTTAAATAAAAATTAAAACCGTTACTTTTATCGGTTTACATTTGATTGACAATCGATTTGACTTCCTTTCGTTTATGGTTTTGGTTCTACAAATAAATATTTTTGACAATGGGACAATAATAGTTGTTGTTTCTTTCATTTTTATTGACAAGAGCGGGTTTTTTCGATGTATGTTCAAATAGTAATTTGGGTTACATTTAAAAAATAATTGGTTTACCTTACTTTTACTATTTTACATTTGATTGCCAACAACAATTAGTGGGAGGGGTGTTTTTGTGTACGATTAAAGAATAATTGTACGTTACTTTTATTTTTGACATTTGATTGCCGACAACAATTATTGGGAGAAAGGGTTTTGCGTTTTATTTTTTGTGTGTATGTTTAAATCAAAAATTTAAGTGACTTTTATCGGTTACCATTTGATTGACGACCTATTTGACTTTCTTTTTTTTTTCATTTATAAATTATTTGGGTTTTCCCAAATAATATTCGGTTTGACAATGGGACAATAATAGTTGTTGTTTCTTTCATTTTTATTGACAAGAGCGGGTTTTTTCGGTGTATGTTCAAATAGTAATTTGGGTTACATTTAAAAAATAATTGGTTTACCTTACTTTTACTATTTTACATTTGATTGCCAACAACAATTAGTGGGAGGGGTGTTTTTGTGTACGATTAAAGAATAATTGTACGTTACTTTTATTTTTGACATTTGATTGCCGACAACAATTATTGGGAGAAAGGGTTTCGCGTTTTATTTTTTGTGTGTATGTTTAAATCAAAAATTTAAGTGACTTTTATCGGTTACCATTTGATTGACGACCTATTTGACTTTCTTTTTTTTTTCGTTTATAAATTATTTGGGTTTTCCCAAATAATATTCGGTTTGACAATGGGACAATAATAGTTGTTGTTTCTTTAATTTTGATTGACAAGAGCGGTTCTTTTTCGGTGTATGTTCAAATAGTAATTTGGGTTATGTTTAACTAATAATTTACGGTCTTACTTTGATTGGTTTGCATTTGATTGCCGACAACAATTAGTGGGAGGGTTTTTTTTCCCCCTATACGATTAAAGAATAATTAATGACGACCCTTTGATTTGACTGTCTGATTGCCAACGACAACAATTATTGGGAGAAGTGTTTTTTGGGCTATGTTTAAATTAAAAATTTTAACTATTTCTTTTATTTGACATTTGATTGCCAACGACAACAATTATCGGGAGAAGAAGGAATGTACATTTAAAATAAAAATTGAAGTTACTTCTTTTATTTTTGACATTTGACAAAGGCCATTTGGAATCCCTCAAGCAAGCTTGCCGTTACGAAGAAGTGAACATTTCTGTCAGCCACAACGAGACTTACAAATGAAAGTCGAAAGATGTTTTTGGACCTCAAATCTGCATATATTTGCTGCACAATCCAATCTTTTCTTTCAGCAGCAGGATGTTTTTTTTTTGCTGTAGAAATATTCCAGCGCCGGCTTCCATGTCTGGCAATTCCCATCTCTTTTCAAGTTTTTCTGTTGTTTGAATTAGCCATCTTTTTGGTCACTGAAAATTTCTCGCTAAAACGTGGCTCAAAGCATGATCGTTTAAAAATTTTGGTACGCTAACCCACCCTAATCGAGAATTTAGGAGGCATATAGCTTTACGAGGAACAATCACAACACTGTTTAAATTGTTAAAAGGTAACAGTACAGCAATTCGTCTTAAAAAAAAAGGCCCCAATGAAAATTTAAATACTTTTGACACAATCAAATTAACACACCCTCGTACGATACTGTTACATCAAATACATAACACAGCATTACAATATAGTGCATCACACAAACAACTACAGCATTTTCCTCTGCTTTTAGCATCAGAAAAAGCCCACACCATTAGCCGCTAAGCCAAGTTAACACTTTCTAGATTTTATCGTAGAAAGAAGACTTAACTTCAAGTTAACATTCTACCTTTTAGCGTAGAAACAAGACTTAACTCCGAGTTAACAATCTTTCTAGGATTTGTTTTAGAAAGAATGCTTAAAGGCTTGGATGCGGCCGTGAAAGTGGCATATTTCTAGAAATTTAGCTAGAAATAGCGCCACCCGCGGCTGACACGAAGTATCAGATGAGAACCATTTTCTTGGGGTTTTTTTGCTTAAATAATTTTGAAAAGTAATATAGTTCTACTTTTTTTTACAAATCAAAAATTGAGTATTTACAAGGATTAAAGAAACCCATTTTGGTTTAATTGATTTGTAGTCACTTAAATATTTTTTTATTTATCAATATTTGTTCCTTTAAGAATTCTTTTTATTCATTGCATATATCATTTTTAAAATAAAATTTTGTTGGGAGTGAAAAACAAATTTTTTTATTGTTTTGTTATTTAAATTACATATGTAAGTTCCCTCTTAAAGCATATAGATATGTAAGGTAGTTGTTTGAAGAAGTGACGCAAATATCAGTGAAAATGCAATTGATATCCATGCCAATTATTGATTTATTTATTTTTTACTGTGTTTAAAATTTTAATTATTCACCACTAGTTTTAATGCATTGAAAAGTTCAGAACATATGGAATGTCACAGACAGAGAAATATTTATTTTGAAAAATGATTATATAAAATGTAATGTTAAAGTTTGACCTTAACATGATTTTCTGTGCAATATATTATACTAATAAAAGAAAAATATACTCAGATAATGATTAGAACTAATTATTTTTATGCACCACAAATGAATTTATAAGGTACCAATGATCATGCCTATGCATTGATAAATATTTTTATTTGATAAATAAAAAATTCAATAATTAAATGATTTATTATCTAATGAATGTGTAGTTTGGAATATGTGAATTAATACTTTTGAAATAATGTAATTTGTAGAACACATAAATTAAATGATGCATAGATTAATAATAATCAAATATAAAGTTATTAAAGTAACAACCCAAAATTGAGTTCAACAGTTGTAACTTAAAATAATCCATTGCAATTACTAAGTTGTGATCTATATCTTAAAAATTGTTATATATGCATATTCAAAAGAGGGTTAATACATACGATCTTTCACACAGTATGAAATTTATTTATTTTTTAATATTTTTATTATCATTTCTTAGATCAACCTATGCTTTCATCACAATAATTATTTTCATATATTTAACCCTTAGAGGCCTGAACGGCCATTTTGAATGTCAAAAAAAAATTACAGGACATATAATTTTAAATGAAATTTCTAATTTATTACAATAAATATAAATATACATTTTTAGAAAGTGCAAATATGAAAGAATGTAATAAAGCTGATAAAATACACCTGGGTCTCTTTTTACGCGGACTTATTTAACACGATTTTGAAGTTACGCGATTCAGGTGTCACCGGATGTTGAACTCCGATAATACGCTATTACTTTAAATAATAAATTTTGCGCACTTAACGTTATATTGAAAGTACTATAATAGCACAATTACTATTGAATTGAATTTGACTTTCATGTTAGTAATTTCAATATTTTCAGTGCTTTATAATAGTAAGATTTTATGCAATAATGAAATTAAAATCATGATTTCCACATTTTATGTATACACACATTAAATTTTACAAGATTATAATGTAAATTTGTTCAAACATTGTGCATGTTAATTTTGCATTTTAAATCACATTCTGTTTTTGCTTTTTAAAAAAGAACGTAATCAATTATTAATCATTTAGTGTCCGCAAGTTTATTTTTAAAAGGTGAGTAATAGCAGTGGGCACAATTAAAATTGAAAATTAAAGACAAAAATAAGAATTTAATTTTTAGTTGTTAGATTAATTACTAATTACGTTGTCACCAGAAAACCATTAATTAACACAACATGAGAGTGACGTTGGCTCTAGTTGTGTTTCATCTTGTGAAGAATCTGATTTTTTTATCAGTTTGCAAACGAACCAGTTTACCGGCAAATAGCGATAATAATTAAAACGTGTATAAAAAAATATAAATTATTGTAAATTATGCATAAAAATATATTGTTTTGAATAAAATTAAATATTATAGTTAAAAAAAGTTTGTCTTGTATCAATTTTTTTCAAATTTGAATTTTTTTATTAGTCATATTTTATTTACTTATTTTTTTTTGCACGAATTTTAAAGTAAATTTTACGTTGGTGCTTTGCTTTTATGCGAGTTTTGAAAAATCACAGTCCGTATCCCCCCTTTTTCAAGGTAAGTTACATCTATTTTTGCACGATTTCGTTTGCGGGTGTTTTCTGAGGAACCTATCTATCGCGTAAAACGAGACCCAGGTGTAGTCATTACCAAAAAAAAAAAATTAAAAAAGATTTTTTTACATGTTTAAACATATTTATTTTTACATTGGTTCACAAATTCTCAATTTTGAAAGGTATAACTTAAAATTACAATTTCATCGACAGCTCCATCACATGAGTCTCAAAATGCTGAAAAAAATGATATATATGTCTTACCTGAGATAATTTTTCTATGCAAAAATTACAAAAACAGTGTGATTGGTAAGTTCCATTTTTACTAGCCACCCTACATGTTCTACTTTTATAACAGAGTATATGCTAGAAATGTTTGGTTGTCCTTGCATGCAGGTATCTGTTAGAAATATGTTTGGTTTTTAGTGGGGAAAAAAATAACAGAAATAATTTACAAGATGTTGAGGACTTTAGTAAATTATATAGTAATGTATAGTATAGTATATATATTACTTTTTATTATATTATATTAGTGAAAAATGGAATGTTGTGTGACCTAAAATGTGTATTCTTTTCAACTAAATAAAATGTACTCAAAAAATAAATATCAAGCAAAAATTTCTCCAAGATAAAATGAACAAAAAAAATCAATAAATATCAAAATAAACAAATTTATTATGAGCACTGATTATATATGTGTGTGGGAGATGAAATATGAGAGTGGATGTCTTGGTATATGATGAGTGTGGATGTGCATGTTTTTATATTATTCAAATGTATTGTCTAAAATTCTATCGTATATATATATATATTGTTTTCTATATGTATATATCAAATTCTATCGTATATATATTTTTTTTTTGCATATATACACCTGGGTCTCTTTTTACACGGACTTATTTAACACGATTTTGAAGTTACGTGATTGGTATTTCACCGGAAGTCGAACTCCGATATTGCGCTATTACTTTAAATAATAAATTTCGCGCACTTATGTTATATTGAAAGTAATAGCACATTATTGGAATTCGACTTTCATCTTAGTAATTTCAATATTTTCAGTGCTTTATAATAGTAAGATTTTATGCAATAATGAAATTAAAATCATGATTTCCACATTTTATGTATACACACATTAAATTTTACAAGATTATAATGTAAATTTGTTCAAACATTGTGCGTGTTAATTTTGCATTTTAAATCACATTCTGTTTTTGCTTTTTAAAAAAGAATGTTTAATCAATTATTAATCATTTAGTGTCCGCAAGTTTATTTTTAAAAGGTGAGTAATAGCAGTGGGCACAATTAAATTTGACAATTAAAAATTAAAATTGATTTTTAATTTTAATTAATAATTTAAAAAATTTCTTTTGGGGGGAATTGATTATTATGAAAAAAAAAAAATTATTTTTTTAATTGAAAATTAAAGACAAAAATAAGAATTTAATTTTTAGTTGTTTTAATAATTTTCCCGGGGGTTTATAAAAAAATTAAAAACAGATTAATTATTAATTACGTTGTCACCAGAAAACCATTAATTAACACAACATGAGAGTGACCTTGGCGCTAGTTGTATTTCCTCTTGTGAGGAATCTGATTTTTTTACCAGTTTGCAAACGAACCTGTTTATCGGCAAATAGCGATAATAATTAAAACGTGTATAAAAAAATGTAAATTACTGTACTGTAAATTATGCATAAAAATATATTGTTTTGAATAAAATTAAATATTATAGTTAAAAAAAGTTTGTCTTGTATCAATTTTTTTCAAATTTGAAATTTTTTATTAGTCATATTTTATTTCCTTATTTTTTGTTTTTTGCACGAATTTTAAAGTAAATTTTACATTGGTGCTTTGCTTTTACGCGAGTTTTGAAAAATCACAGTCCGTATCCTCCCTTTTTCAAAGTAGGTTACGTCTATTTTTGCACGATTTCGTTTGCGCGTGTTTTCTGAGGAACCTATCGTGTAAAACGAGACCCAGGTGTATATATATAATTGTATTGTGTATATATTGTTTTGTATGTGTATATATATAATAGAGTTATAAACTAGGTGAGAAAAATAATTCAAAAAACGTTTTTATATTATTTCACCTGTGTTATATCATATATATATATAAAAAAGTAATAAAAAGTAGGTCATAAAACAAATTGAGGTAAAAATTCTCAATTTTCAAATGTGCTTTTTATCTAAAAGTTGATCGTTTTTATAAAAAGAGAGTTCTAGAACTAGGTCAGAAAAATATTAAAATAAACATTTTTATATTATTTCAGCTGTATTATATCATATATATAATTATTTTTAATGATATTTAATTATAGAAAACAATAATTAATAATAAAAAAATAATAATAAAACGAGTACTCACAGAATCCTGTCAAAATGTTAGCATCATTTTCAAATTTCAATCCAATTATGAAGGCATCAAAACTCATTTTTAAAAATATAATCCAATAGTAATCCTTATACGTTTTTGATATAATTTTTTTTTTTATTTTTAAGCTTTTAACTGTGTTTTTACAAAAAAAAATTGTTTCTACTAAGAGGGCTTATAAAAGCCCTTACGTAATTGAATGTAATTATCACACTGTAAAACAAGTTCAATGGACCGCGAATCATATTTATGGTCATTAAATCTAAAAAATAAAAAAATTAAAAATCATATTTTACAAAAACTTTCATAAAAAATCCAAATTATATTGTAAAAATACAAGTTATAGCTTATTTTAACTGCAACAAGATGGCGGATTGAATGATCTGAGAACCGTAAGTGTACCACTTACCGTTTCCACGCAAACTCAGTTGAAAGTCTAAATTTTTGTTCAGGGGCTCTTCGGGCTCAAGGGGTAAAAAAAATAAACTTTAAATGTTAACTATGTTTTTAATTTTGATTTGTTTTCTAGACATATTGATGTTAATAATTAAACATTTAAGTCTTACTTAATCTATTAAGTCCATATCAAATAATATAAACTGTATTAATCATTTAAATTTTAAAAGAAAGAAATTTGATAGATATTTATCATCATATTATTCTTTTGAATATTGAAGATAATGTAAAAGTTAATTTAGTAAAGAATTTTAGAAATTATTTGTTGATATTAGCATTTGTTACCAGGTCAACATTTTAACATTCGGATTGCAATTCTATTCTTCTATGATTTTTTTTTTTTAACATTCCCATAATGATGTAGGATTCCATGTGCATTATTATTAGATAGTATCGAATTATTCTCTTTTTATTAAACACTATGGTTTAGCATAGTATTTGTTGTTGGCCATTCATTTATTTTTGCAGACATTAACTGAGGACAGTTCACACTCTCTCTTTGTTAGTCTCTACTCGAAATACATTATAGCTTATATCAAAATCCACAGAATATTGAAGAAAAGTAGGTAAACTAAACAAAATCTTTCTGAAAAAAAAAAGGAATATGTGTTCCTTTTTTTTTTTTTGCTGAGGTTTTCCTTACTTAGCAACAACACATTCTTTAAGCTGGCTCGTGAAGCATGATATTAATCTATAGACTGTAGATAGATCATACATGATGGATGTGCTTGTCACAATATATTCACACTAGTGTATGTTTTGTAAATATATGGGTTCTCTGCATTATTCTGGGTTTCTTTTTTATTATGTTTGTTTATCATCTTTATTTATTTATGTACTTTATGTTAAATTAAAAGCATATTTTAATTTAGGTGTGATGAAAGTATTGTATATTTACAGGACAATACAGTAAACTATATTATAACCCTGTGTTACTTATTTAAACCATCTTCTATTAATCCTGGATGAAAATAAAACAGATTTATCAGCTTCATTGTATTTTGACTCTACAGTAATAAATATTTTTTTTTTTTAAATATGATATTCTTAATATATCTCAGTTTGGGAAAGTCCATTGCCCTCTTTAGTCAAATTATTTATATGCTGAAGCTAGGCCATCTTTAAATAAGAATGACTATTAATTCATGAAATATAATAGTCTCTCTGTCTCAGTTATCCACAAGTCTTAAATATATATTTAGTTCACAGTGCACTTATTTAAGCTGATCTTACATGTCACAAAACAGTCCAGCAAATTTAGCAGGAAATAAATTTTACACCTCACTTTTTTCTCATTATAAATCTGTTTTTTCAAATCTACAAACTCTGCTGAAATTTAAATAAATACTTATTTTATACTCTGTAAATTTGTATATAAAAACATTTTTCTATACTGTCTATATTATATTTTTGTTAATAATGTCATCAACCTCTGGACATGTGCACTGAAATTTATCTCTATAGAGCCTTATGTTCTCTGAAATAAATATGATGTTTACAATCAAAGAAATTCGAGAATTAATTCGTCTTATCATATGAATTTCTAATTGCAAGAAATAAACCATGAAGTTAATTTAATGGGGGGCTGTAATTTGTTTACCATACTGGAAATAGATACTAGTATTATTTAATTTACTGCAGATATTTAGATTAGTACTCGATTTAAGTTCGTGAAAATGTTTTATATAGATGTTCCAAGCTATTAATCCAATTTTTCCCCCCTCATAAATATTAAATTTTTTAAAGCTGAATAAAACAAACTACATTTGTTAAAAATACTAAACAAAAATCCCTAGAGTTCAAGAATAATAAAAAATATAGTGATTTTACTGCTATTTATCGGAAAATTTTATCTATTCCACATTGTTACATTTCTCACAAAGTTAATTATATTTAAAATATTTTTTTCTCTCGTAAATATAAAATAACTTTTTAAAACTTAGTAAAGAAACATATCTATTTATAAGCTTACAACAACTAAAATACTGAAGCAATAAAACATTTTTACATTTCCCATTAATTCAAAACTTTAATTAATTAACCAATGTCACATGTTCAATGATCTATCAATAGTGCATACATACAGGAAGTTGTTTTTCTCGTGAATAAAATGAGAAAATTTTACATAATAATAAATAAACTTCACAATAAAGAAAGAGGTTAACTGTGCAAAATATTTATTTTTATTGAATGTAAACAAAATATAAGAAAAGGGGAAACAATTTTTTTAATTTATATTTTAGTTCTTCTTTTTAAATAAATCATTCCTATTACTGGCTACTAATGAAAGCAGGTTTCAGCATAAAAATAATTATTTCATTTGGTAAAGGAACTCTTTAACATGGTTACTTCAATTAGAAGAAAAGCAGTTTTTAAAATACACAATTTTTAATTCTTTTTGACTCGTTATTTAAAAAGTATGTATATATTACTTACCTGTAATGTTTAGTAAACTTCAAAGTGGCTATAATCGCCATTGGAGCTTTTTATTTGTACAAGAAAGAATATATATGTAACTTATCTATGTCTTTCTATATTTAATCTGGAGATATATGAGACAGACTCCTGATGAATGGGGATTTATAAATTGTTCGCTTTTTTTTTTCCTGTCTTTAAAAAATTAAGAAGTTAGGTGTCTTTAAATGATAAGAATGATTCATAAATTTAATCTCGGTAAAAAAAAAACTTTAACTATTTGAAAGTCTATAAACAGTGCACAAAGGTCTCTAATTATATTTTCAGATGTATTCTTAATATAAGCAACTAATATTGCATCTTTAACACCATATTCATAATATAAACAGTCTGCCTCTGTGTGAAAATCATGTTACACTTGGCCTTAAAATATTAGTTTAGTAAATGTGTTACTGTTATTCATTTCATACCTCTAATCCAATGAAGATATGATTTTACAATAGTAAACCCTATAGCAGCTTATCCAACAAACTGAAGAACATCTGAAACAAAACAGGAAAAAAGATGGGTAAAAAAAGAAAGAAAACAACCCCAGAAACATCTGAAGCTAAATCAAAAGGAAGTACAAAAGAAAAGGATCAAGCGGGGACCTTTAGACGAAATTGCACCTACAAAAGATTTATGTCACAATAAACCAGATGACCCACCTGATGGACCTACAACACCCGAAAAAAACAGCCCAGGAAAGCAAAAGGCTCGAGACTGAATAAATTACAAAATTTTTGGACTGATCACAATTGCAATTCACCATATTCTCATTATGGAAAACCAGATGTAAGATAGTTATTGGAAAATCAGAATCAGAAGTAGTTCAATTGTTTTGTAACAGCTTGGAGAAAATCAAGGACGAAGGCTATTTATCAAAAAAAAAAAATGATCGAAGACATATGGTCATACTTGAACACTGCACTCTTGGACTAATATACTCTAGCCTTCATTGATTGTCTTATTCATAATTACAATTCTCAATAGAACGAGAGGTGCTAGACCTTGTTTAATGATTGATTATAAGTAAAAGTTTTCATTATAAATAAATATATATTTTTAAAAGTAAACTGAAGAACATATTTATTCCTCTTATGATCTTATAATCTTATATTTAGAATTAAATAAGATGACTTTAAATAATAAAAAAATTAATACTTTATGTTATATAAATAGGGAGTTCAGATCTCATTTCAGTATCATAAATTGGATAAAATAGTAGTTTTATCTATTTTCTTTCTGTTTTACAAGAGATTTTCCATTAACTCTGGGCATATGTTCTGAAATAAATATAAAGACAAAGGCTAGCAGGCCATGAAGATAATTTGTCTCTTGATAATATTACGTACAATAGACTATAAGATAATCTAATAATGTGCAACATTTTAGTTGTGCATGCCATTTTAAAATCAGTTTTCAATTTAATTTCACAAAAATACTTCTATGTAGGTGGTCCAGATAGAAATGGAAAAAATATTTTTGTCTCACCTATGTTAATTTAAAAAGTTAATTTAATTTTTCAAAAACATTAATAATTGTTGCACCTCTTACCTAGAAGAACTTTACTTTTCATATGGCAGATTACATGGATAGTCCATAGTTGGGATTTTTTTTAAAAAAATTGAAGTGAAATATACCATCCAACATGAAAAACTTAATAAAGAAGAATCTGTCACATGTTGTGTACAGTGAAATTTTTTCATGTCATAAAAATTAAATAATTAAATTTTTTTAAAGCTCTGTAAAGAAACTTAGCTATTTGTGAACTTAACAATAATTAAAAATACTTCACAGGAGACCCTAGTACAAATTTATTTTATAAAAGAATTGTATGCGTATTTTTATGTACAGGATATACAAATTTTTTACAAAGTTATGGTTAAAACAATAAATCAAAATACATAAATCTACCAAATTTGTTCTATTAAAAAAACTAAAAATAAATTTTGAATTCAATATTAGCAACAATTTTTTATTTCTATATATGTTTTGATTTAAATTAAAGACAATATTAATCATGAATTAAGTATCATTATTGAACTAAGATATGAATAAAGATGAAATTCTCTTCTTACTTTAATCTTTTTAATTTATAGATATTATTAGGCCTGTTTTTTTTTTTAATGTCTTTATATGTGTTTTAGCATACACATATATGTTTTATATTATTTGTTACCATCTATGGATTTTGATATCGTAACAATTCTTAGAAAGAAATCTCATGGACATCATATTTATAGTAAAAAAAAAGAAAAAGTTTGTGCTAGTGCTACTTTTACTGTTAAAGCTGTATTCACAACGAATGATAAGATTAAAAATGTTTAAATTTGTGGCTGGAAAATTTGAAGGAAAACAGAGTTCGCAGTAATAGCATTTCTATTGCATCAGAAAGCACTGAATTTATTTGAAGACATTAAAAATGAATCCAGCCAACAAAATGACACCAAATCATTTACTGCTAGTAAGAAATGTTTCCATAGATTCAGAAACTAATCTATTATTAAAAACATCAAACAATATTCACATACTACTCATCTATGTTTGAATATATTTACATTTGTAAATAGGCATTGCCCCAACGAATACTCCTATCTGTTTTGAAACTGCATTATTTATTAATTTTTTGTTGATGTTTTATATGTGTACTTTTTAAATTAGATGTTATCTTAGTATGTATATAAATAATGAAAACATTTTTACTGTATAAATGTTTTTATATAAGGTGCAAGCAAATACAGCATACCTATTCTAATTGATGCCGTAATGGCTAATGAATGCTTTAAAGCAAGAAGTTTATAATGAGGAAATAAGAGCGGTGTGATTGAACTATTACTATATATACACTTATTTCAGAAAACCATTAGGAAACCAAGAATGTTGAATGTATATAGTTCTACTTTTCTTTATTTGGAAATGCAAATTATTTAATTTTACTTGATGAAAGCTATAATTTTAAAATGTATGTGTGTATTTGGCATTTAAAGAATCATTTTATCATTATAAAATATTTTTTAAAACTTGCTCTCTTTTTCATGAGTTACTCCCATATTAAATAAATTCTGGTATTAGCTATTTAATCATTTCTAATGGTTGTGACTTTGTGTGGCCATTATAAAAATTCAAAATTATTTTATATTTTTTCATTAAAATAAAAAGTCAGCTTTTCACACGCGATTTTTTATATTATCATTACTCATAACTTTCTAACCTGTCTTAGTGGCATTTTTGATTGATGTACATTTTAAATGATAACTAAGTGTGATTTATCATCCTGACAGCTGTCCTTTGTCCCATCGCCACTCTATCATAACTATCTATTAAAAAATGTCAGAAGACTGGTTTCGACACTTGATCCTGTTGACAAGCTTTTTCCTTGTCATGATTCTTTCTGAATGACACTGTCTTCTCATTACCTCACAAAGGAGGAGTTTACAGAGGGAAGATGTGGGATTATTAATTATTCTTATTAATATTTTTAAAAGTGTATTATATAAATATTTACTATTCTTTTTTTTTGCTTATAGATAATTTTTATTTAAATATTAGCAACGTTTTTTTTTTTTTTTAAGGAGGGAAATTTTTTTAGTAAAATTAAAGTTTGGTCTGTGTTTATGATCTGTTTGTGTGTTTATATACGTTTGAGTTCTGTCTCTTACCCCATTATATTAAATATTACTGCAGCCATCTTTTATATATATCTGTCCAGATATTCATTTCAAAAAGTTCATTTCTTTTTATATATATCTTTATAAATGATTGATCTAATTCCGAAATTTCTCATTGTTTGCTTGATGATAGATTGGTTTTGAAAAAGAAAAACAATTGAGCATCGGAGTATGAAAATTGAATGTCCAAATTCATAAAAATATTGTTAGTAAAATGTATTTGGCAATGATGCACTCAAGAACTGCTGTACTTACTATGTACAATCATCATTATCATCAACTATTATTAATCCACTGCAGGATGAAGGTCACTCCAAGTTCAATCCATCTTTTCCGATCTTTAGCTTTTCTTCTCCACATCACCCCTGCACACTTTCTTATTTCATCCATCCATCTCACATGTGGTCTTTTTCTGCATCTTTTACAATCTCTTGGAATCCAGTTTAAAATTTCAATTGCCCATCTATTATCATCTCTTCTAGCAATACATCCAGCCCAACTCCACTTCAGTCTTTTAATTTTTTCAATGAGGTCAGTAACACCTGTTTGTTCTCTTACCCATACATTGCGTTTTTGATCTCTTCTTGTTACTCCCAACATGCATCTCTCCATACTTCTTTGAGTGGTTTGAAGTCGCTCAATACTTTCTTTTATTTTTCGTATAACATTCTATATATATAAACCAACTTTTCAAAAGTTATGAATTTAAGAAAAACTTGATAGTTAAAAACTAGTTTATTTACATTTTGCACGTAAGGTAAACAGCTTTTAAATAGGCCTGGTTTGTCCAACAATGTCTATCATTCCACATATATAAAAAAATTGCCAAGCTATCAAATTGTTGGTTAGAAATGGTTGAAGTTTAAGAATGGCTAGGTTCCTATTTGCCAACCAATACTGAAGGATTAGTTGATTTGGTCATGAGCAGATTGTCTGAAAAAAAAAAAAAATAGTAGACCTGTTTGAAAAAAAAAATGCAAATCTGATCAGAATCTGAACAAGTTTCAACATTTCGAACTTGAATCATGGGCATGGCAAAAAAAAAAGTACTATCACCACACCACTTATTTGGGGAGGGGGGGGCAAGGGAGTTCACAATTTGTAAACCTTAAAATTTACAATTTTAAAAAAGTCTTTAATTTTTTTATTTATTTTGTGATAAGCTTCATTATTAAAAAGACTTACTTACTAGAAAATAAAAATTTTATCTCTGTTTTTAATTCCTGTTTATGTATGAAATCATTTTGTATAGAATAATTTAACATTCAGACTTTTTAAATCAATTTATTAGTTAAAATCTTCTTTACTTTTTACTGTGCTATGGCAGGATTAAATAAGAATTCGTTATCTTTTATTCATAAAACAAAAGATTATCAATCGAGAATTTTTGCATTGACATTAAGATTTACTTAGGATTAAAAATAAAGTTATGCATATAAATTACAGGCAGTCCCCTGGTTACGAACTTAATTGTTTCCTGACATGTTTTTGGAAGTTGGAATTGTTTGAAAGTAGAGGTATGTAAAAAAAAACATCAAAAAGGGTTTTCAAAATACAGTATTTATTTTTTATTGATTAGTATCTGGAGTTTTGTTTACAAATTTATCAAGAGTTAACTGAATTGTATTCTTTTCTTCTCTTGATAAATAATTCTGTAATATTCTTCTATTGCCCTTTGTACACGAGATATATGCCCTCCATTGGGATCACATCTTCTATGATGGTCAAAAATTTGTCAAGATGCATGAAGGCTTCATTCATATTCTTGATTGTCAAACTCTTAACAATAAGTTTATTATCAGGTTCTTTTTCATTTTGTATTTCATTCATACCTTGTAGTTTATTCAGCCTTCATTTGACAGAGGTTCTGAGTAAGATTGCATTAACTCATCTATATCTTCATCAGCGACATCTAAATTTCATTCATTTATTATATTGACTATTTCAGTTGTGATATCTTCAGGAGTTTCTTCAATGTCCATAGAAGCATTCATCATTTGTAGATATATATTTTTCCAACAACCTTTCATTGTTTTTAATCCACGCATCCCCAATAATATTTATTGCATTTTATATATTATAACTTTTCCAAAAATCTCTTAATGTAAGTCCACTTTCCTTGTCAATTGCCTTGATTGCTTGAGTCATTAATCTTCTCATATAATCCCACTTAAAAGTAATTTGATCCATAGGTGCAGGGATTTTGGATGTCCAGGAGAATTGTCTAAGAGCAATAGTGTTTTAAATGGTATATTATTCTCACTACAATATTGCCTAACAGAAGGCACAAAATGATGTGAGAACCAATCTTGAAAAAGCTGTGCAGTAGCGCAGGCTTTATTATTTGATTTCTAAATGACTGGAATCATTCTTTTATCTTTTCCTTTCGATACTCTAGGATTTTCTGTCTGATAAATTAGCATTGGCTTCAATTTAAAATCACCAGCTTAATTACCTCCAAGAAGCAATGTTAATCTATTTTTAGGAGGTTTATGTCTAGGTGCAACTGATTCTTCCTTTGCTAAATATGTATGTGCAGGCATCTTTTTCCAAAAAAATCCTGTCTCAGCTAGGCATGGAAAATAAATTCCATCTTTAATGATATTAGAGAAAGTGGAAAGAAATTCATTGGCAGCTTTCTTATCTGCACTGGCACCTTCCCCAGTACATTTAATATTATGTAAAGAATATCTCATTTTAAATTTGTGAAATTAGCTATTGCTTGTTACAAATTTGATAACAGAGTCTTCTTTTAATTCTTTCTTTCAATCTTCATGTGAACAAAGAACATTAGCTTGAATAATTGATAAACTCACTAGGATACCTTTTTGATGTTGATCTTTAATCCATAAAGCCAAAGATTTCTCCATTTTATCCTTTACTCTGCCATGTCTTTTTGAAACAATCTTTGAAGAAATATTTCCACAATTGTGTATATTGTTGATCAGCTTAAATTACATGAACGTGCGATCGAAGCAAAAGATTCACCATTTTCAGTACATCTAATTATATCCATTTTTATCTCGACTGTTTGGGGTTAGTGAGACCTTGATCTGTTTTTGGTTGTATCATCACTGCTGCTTTTTTGTTTCTCACTTATGTTTTTAATTAATAAGAATGAAAAAAATTCACCAAAACAGAAATATATACAGTGTATATATAATCACCCACAAACTATGTACTTTTAAAAACAAATGCTAATCAAGACGATCCTGTTCGAGACAGTCTGTGACGATGTTAATTAATGTCAGAGAAATCGGAAGATTTGCTGTATTTTATATAAGTTTTATTGTTCTTTAAAATATACTTTTAATTATTTTCTAAATTCCAAAAGTTTATTTTTCTTTAGAAAAAATTCAATTATCCATATATGTAAATAGTTTTTTTTTTATCAGATATTGTAAATTTGTAGTGTTCATTAGTAAAAGGAATTTTTTAATTATTAAAGTACTAACATACTATACAATTTTGAGTACCCATTTTTTCCTACAATATAAAGCACTAGGTATACATGAAAGTATGTGCAATAGATAAAGATCTAAAGTCCAAAAGTGATTACGTAATAGCGAAATGTTTATAACTTGAGTGTTCGTAACTAGGGGACTGCCTGTACTTCTTGTTTTATTAAACAGTCGTGATTAAATTAATGCTATACTAAAATCTAAATATTCTTTAACCTGTCATATAGATCTTAGTTTTGTAATAAATTTTTAATTTTTTTTTTTACATCCTTTTCAATTGATGGGTCAAATTGATTACAAATGATAATGATAAAACTGAGTAATTGTATCTCTCACCATATCGTACTCTAGATCTGATATCCTTCAATTTTATATGTAATCATCAAACTTTACCTAAACAATTTAATAAATTTTAAGGGCACTTCAAATGTCTTTAGCATAGTACAGATCTAATGAATGATTTTTCAAAATCAGAAAAAGTATATTATACGAGACTGATATTGTTAAATGTTCTCTGCAATGAAGTACAATTTGACTATGTATTGAATGGCTGTGTAGCCTAGGTGGAAACTAGCTTTTTTTTTTTTAACTTATCTGTCAACTGTTTTATTTCTATGATTATATGTCTCTAAATTTTATTAGGCAGTGATAATAGTGCAATTTGTCAAATAATGTTCACATTCTCACAGATCACTTATTTTTAGAAACTACCAAGATATCTGCAGAGATCTTTTTTTTTTTTCATTTCTTAGATATTTAGTTAATACATAAGATTCTTTTTATGCTATTACATAGATATCATAATCTGAATAACTTTTCTAATTGGAGTATGGGAATAATATTAAATTTATTGTTATAAAGTGACATCTTCCTTAGATTGGAAATGAAAAGATAATGAAAATTTTAACAGATTTTTTTACAAATATTTCTAGTAAACCCAGACGTGATTTTCTAAAAAGAATAAATCTTTTATGTTATAAAGATTCTCCCAAAGTCGCTCTATGCAGTTTTAATATCAATTGTTTTCATTGAAGGGATGTGGCTGAGAATAGAATAAATCTAATAATACCGATTGAATAAAGAGACCAGTATTAAAACATGGATGTTTTATGGATCAGAGATTGGTTTTTTTTACTATCATCCCTAAACATGTCTTTAACTGTTTCATTCTCATTTACAACAGACTTCTAATAGTAAATACTATATCTGTGTGTGTGTATATAGACATAGGCACATATACAAAATGGATATATATTCTAAAATTTAATAAACATATTTTGGAAATGACACTTTTTTTTTGTTCGTTTGTGTATTGTGTCTATATATATTAATGATGTGTCTTTAATATTATGAATATTTGCTGTTTTATTTTACTTAATGGATTAATAATTTATTTAATGTCAACTATCCTAGTTTTAACTGATTATATTCTTAGACTTTGCCACTGGATAAATTAATGGAAATTATTTGTAATAGGAATTTGTGGCAGTTAATAACGCACATTATCTTAAAGATATTAAATCTGGCCATTTATCTTTTTGACATCCTTATCAGGATTTCTACAGTGGTACTATTTAGTTCTTTGTCTATTTTGAAACCTCTTCTGAGTCTGTTAATAAATAATGCCATTTCCATTTGGGAGGGTGTAATCTTTGACCTTGTACAAGTTAGGGTGGAGTTTATATTAATATCTACATCATTTAGTTCTTTTATTAATTCACCGCCTCTTAAGATAAGCACTTTATTTTTTTATATTAATATTTAAATGTGCTTTTACACATTTAAATATTAGTAAAAATATGGCATTATTTTTCACAAGAATATATGTATAGGATCGATTTAAACATAAGTAAACTCTTTAGCACAAAGGTAAATTGCTGTCTTAAAATAAAAGTATATATATTAGGATCATCAAGATTAGATAATAAACATCATTTGATTGCACTATAGAATTTTAATAATAGGCCTATATGTTTATACTTTTTAAATTAATCTTTAATAAAACAGTAATCTTTTATGAAGTTGAGATATAACATTTAGCTCTAAAGGGGAGAAATTTAAATTAGTAATAGGATTATATGTAGCATTAAAGATTGCTATAAGAAATTTTCTATTCAAGTTCAATAATGTTCTTTTGAGATTCTTGTTAAAAAAATTTATGGACTCTTGTCAGTGATCCTGTGTTAAACCATTGAAAGTCTTGCTTTTTATTGTTATTATTAAGCCTAATTAAGCATCTTTTATAACATGTTTTGCTTATATAAACATTTTGTGTCTGTGTATGTTTTTATCTGTATGTACACATTTTTGAATTTTGCTCCAGCTGAGATTTTTTAGTTTTAACCATTTTTTGTTTTAAATGAAAAAAGTTTGATAATTTAAATTTTATCTTCAGCTAACTATTTTTTGTTTTTAATGAAAAAAGGTTTGATAAGATAAAATATTTAATAAATCAAAGTTATTTTTGCTCAGGAGTTTCTGCATCTTGTGTACATTGTTTTCTTAATACTGTAACAGCACAGACCAGTTATTTCAATGTGCAGCTTTACCTCACTCTCAAAACACTATTTTTAATGTTATTTTGCCAATTTTACTGTTGTTTTATTGAGAAAACCATACTGAATAGTGCCGCCATCTTTAGAATTATTTTACAATTAATAAGTCAATTATATTTAAACTTATAACAATGAGATAAGAACCTGCCTTCCAAGACACTGATTTGTTGTTTCTTATTCTCTGCACAAGAGTGCCTAGCAATGATTTTGACACTTCTGATTTCTTCGTTTTAATTTTCAAAGTGAAAACATGTTTTAGAACTTTTTTTTACACATTTATTATTTTTTTCACAAAATATTTGTAAAATATTAATTGTTTTAGAAGGATAATTCAGATTATAATAGAAAATATTTACTTTTAAATGAAAGCCAATTGACAAATAAATCAAGACATATGGCTGCAATTTATAAGTGACTGACAAACATACATTTTATGTTTGCCGCTATAGATTTTCATTTATTATAAATAGAAATTTACTTTTAAAAAAACTTTCATTTTCTTTAATAAATGGACAAAGTAATAATTTGCATTTTAGAAATTAAACTAAAACAAGTGTAATTTTAAAAGATAAATATATTTACTGCTGATTCTCTAATTGACCAATCAAAAGTTTGAGACTTGAATTTAATCTGCTAATAGAGATATTTGCACTTAAAGAATATGGAAAGAATTAATTGGTCTGTTTCATGTTGCTTGATAATAATTTTCCTGGCAACAGTTCATCAGTTACATTTTACCAATTGTATAAAAGTTTCATAATCATGTAAATACCTGGATGTGTTTATCTCGATGACTTGCTTCAGCTCATTTCTATCATATTGATTTTTTTTTTAACAGAAAACTGTAAACTATATTAATAATAACAAATTAGTATAATTTGATTAAATAAATAATTTGAAATTGATCTTTACAATTGTAAGGATTAACCAAAAAATATATTTTAGTTTAGATACTCTTAAATAATAAAATTTATGAATGAAAGCTTACTGACCCTCTTTCCGCCTCTAAGAAACATTCAGGTATATCATAAAAAGATGTCGTCCCCCCCTTCATAAGTAGTATTCTAATCAAACTTTAATGTGTATTTTTCATATTCCTTACCCTTTGTATACATGTAAAGTTAAACTTTGAATATCATTTTTCTAAGGACATTTAACAATTAAATCTATATAGTGAAAATAATCTAACATATAATTAATTACTTATAAATAGTAATTGTCTCAGCAATGTCTTTAATAAATTAGAGTCTATATGGATTGTGATGATTTTTAAATGAAAGTTCAACTAACGAAGCACTAATTCAATTTATCTTTAGTTTTAATTTAATTTTATAAAAGTATCTTTTAATTGTTAAAAGGCATTCACATATTTATGTTTAAGCTAAAAAAAATTCTGTTTTACGTTAGTGGTTTCTCAGATACTAGTTAATGAGTTTTTATATTGTGATTTTTTCTTTACCCAAAGCTATCCTTTTTTAGATTTGTTTTCATTCTCTTTCGGGTTGTTAGGTATAAATAATGATCAAGCATCATTGATAGTTGATATTAGTATGATCATTTTAGTTGAATAGAAGAATATTTATAGTGGTTAATGTATATTTATGATCATTGATTTTAATAATACGCTTTGGCTTTCACATGCATTACTCAGAGATTTTTTAATTACCTCAGCTGAAATGTAATCCAGAACTTTTATGATTTTCCAGCCTGCTTTTTTATTATTATGCTAAACTTCAATTTGTATTAAGTGAGACCAAATTACCAATGCTGATATTTTTTGTGCTTACATGCATTCTAGATGTATGATATTATGATTAGGGATAATTAAGAGGACATGATTAGGAAAAAAAAGTCTTTAAATATTGAAGTTAAGAATCTGAATTTAATAATATACTCATCATGTTATAATAGAATGAAGAATTATGATGATATAATATTTAAAATTTTTAAACATTTGATTTATATTCACAATAATCTTGAATTGATTTATAATAATGAAGATAATTAATAAATTTGAACAAAATATATCAAAGAAAAATGTTTTTATGACAATTTTGACCATGTATATTTTTGTAATTGAAGCAATCAAGCATCTTGAAATAGAATGTTAATAACTGTGAAATATTTTTTTACTTTTATGAATGTATTTTAAAATCGAGATTTTTCTACAGTCTTCATTAATGTTATATAAAAATTCAAAAATAAATTGCATTTTACATTTCACCAAAAAAGTTTTTATGGAATTTGAAACAACATTAATTTTATATTTTCCAAGAATATTATGTAATATAGAAGTCTCATATTCTATAACTATTATAGTGATATAAATGTTATATGCTAAGTGTAAATTAATTTGAATGTTTAATAATATATTAAAAGTAATGTTTTAATGTTATTTTACAGATATTAATTTCATGTCTTTTATAGGAATGATTGATACCTACAAAATATCTCACTCCAAACCCTTTATTTCTTGGGCCTTTTCAGATTAAATTTTTTTTTGTATATTTTTTTTAAAATTGAATTTAAACAATATCAATTGAATATAAAATTAAATGTCATTTTTTGTCAACTATTGCTTTAAAAACATTAATTAAAGGAAATAAATTTAATTCATACCTAATAATATATTCTGTTTTGCCTATGTGACAGAAAATGTAACAATAATTGCCGCCTTTTATCACAGTAAGCATATTTGCCGATGCAAAAAATTGATCATATATTAGAAAATTCATGATCATTGGTTTTTTGCTGACATTTTGGAAGTTGGATATTTGATTACAATTGAAAGCTTTTTGTTATTATATTTAAACAGGTGAGAATTAATAATAGACAAACTGGTCTGATTTTTAGCAGGTCATTTTTTTCATAAAAGAATTTATATAAATTCTCATCTGTGCATGTATTTGCTCATCATGGCAGTGACCATAAGAATGATAGAATGTTAGATTACAATCTTTGTTGTTGTTGTCATTTGTTTTGATAATAAATGTTTAGCATACAATTGCAAATAGTTGCTTTTATATGTTTTACATGGTTGAGAATCAATACCTGTTATAATATTTCTATAGCATATAGATAAACATGCTTGTATCTGAAATGGATTGTAGAAAATGCAGTTTTTGTATATAGTTTTATTAAACCATGTTAACAGGTATAAAAACACACAAAAAAAAAAAAAAAAAAAAACCCAGGGGGGGAAAAGGAAGGGGGGGGGAAGAAGGGGAACAGGTATAAAAATACTTGAATATTAAAAGGTTTAGGGTTTGAGGGTTTTTGAATGATGGTATTCAACAAATATTAGATTTAAAATTGAGGAAAGTTGATTGTAAATGTATATAATTATTAATCTTGACTTTACTATTGATGATATCTAATAATGTTAATTTAATTAATAATTTCTTACATAAAAATCACAAAGTAGAACAATTCTTATGGAGTCAAATCCTTTATAAAGGAAATAATTCAGAAATTATTAAATTAATGAAGAGTGTCATAGATTCTATGAGTTGTTGCAAAAAGTACATTTATTATAAGAATACGGAGTTATTAAAGTTCATTCTCATTTTGTATGCTCTAGTCTTCATTCCAACAAATATAAAATTATCCTGACTGATAAAATGAGACAGTTATGTTAAATTTGATGGAACCACAATTCAGCATGAAGTTTATTTGCATTTGGCAATAATTAGGATATATAAGGCAGTTCCTTAACCTCTTTATCAAAATATTGTGAGAGATAACTAATTATCATTTGGTATGTTTAAAGGAGCATTGTTGTTATTTTATTCTGAAAAGTCCTTATGTGAACCATTGATGACTTTAGTTCCAAGATATAGGTTAATATGTTATAAATGAAAGTGAGACTAAATAAATTGTAATTTTGTCCAATTATTTCAACCACTAGCAAATATTATATCTGGTGTTTGCCAAGAAATTTATCAAAGAGATAGCTTACTCCAAGGGTGAAATATAGTGATTGAATTATCATCGTATTCTCTTGGTCAAATTATTCCTTTTCATTAATATATCGCAACTTTGTAAACAAAGTTTATATCACGGTATAAACATTGTTTTCAGATAACTACTGTCATCTTTCAAAATATTACTTAAATTTATACAGCTCATGCTGTTATGTATTGTTTTGAAAGATGTGATGATGTCCACATTTTTCAGGTTTTTTTTTTTTAACACTTCATTTTAATCTTAGCCTATATGAGCTAGTCATGAAACTGTGAGGGACTAGCATGTGCCAGAGAATTTTGAGTGATTTTTAATGTAGAATAACTTAGTATTATCCCAATCATTGCTTATATATTCTATAATTTTATATATTAATAAATATGTCATAAATATTTATTATTTTGTCAACTTTTTTCTTATTGAGAAGAGAATATTTTTGCTTTATTCGGAAATTTTAACATTGATTTAGAATTTTTATCATTTAAAATACTATATGGCTTTTTTTTTTTTGTATGGTACAAATAGTGATAGTGACTTTAAAGTTAATTTAAAATTCACAAATAATATTTTGTATTATTAAAAAAAGGAGTTTTTATTAATGCTATAAATATGTGATATAGTTACTATATGATAGATAAGTTAGGCAATAAAATTAAAAGCATCGTTAGTTATAAAATCAAAAATTATTTTGAAATATGTGAATAAAAAAAAAAAAGTTATTTCAATTTAACTGCAGTTCCAATTTGTTATCAGATCCTAGTAGGTGAATTTAAAAGAAATGTATGACTAATTTAGGAGTCTTCAGTTATGATTGTTCTGATTTACTATTTATTTATCCTTGATTTTATGTAAGATGTTTGTTTTTGTTTATAGATTTCATAATTATTTTTGTCGTATGTCAAATGCAGTTCTTTGTGGTACTTCATCACTTTCATGTAGATTTGTTTTAATTTGAAAAATAGTTGTAATAAACTTATCAATTCCCTTTTAATGTATATTTTATCTTTGATACTTTTTATTTTTTAAATGTCTAGGAATCAGATAGTTGAAGGTTTCTAGGTCAGTCCAGAAGTTTTCATTAGGTGATTTGTTTAAAGTATAATGTTAAGTTTCATATGAATTTGTTAGTTGCATTTTGACATATTAATTATAAAAAAAAACAATTGAATATGATTTAAGCTTGAGTCTTGATTTTAAAGGTTATATACTATAACAGTCGGGGATTTGGAGATCGAATTGAGTCTTACCGTATCTGCACTACAGGGCGCCACTAGGCTACTCGAACCTACAAAATTTATAGAGTAGGCAGATACGCGCTGTTAATGATCCAACTTTTACATAGATATTTTATCATGACTACCAGCCCTAGTCACTAGCTCAAGGAGACGCAGAAACTTAATATATTTATTAAAATATATTTTTAATAAAGAATAATAAAAACAATCACTGTCAGTACTAATAACACAAAAAGATTTTATTCGTGTATATATATATATATAAGTGACAACACACAAACTTGAAAATAATTACTATAAAAAAAATTATGCTTTGTTTCACTATTATTATTATTATTCTTTTAAACTTTAATTTTTAATCTTAGAATGTTGAGTATAAATGAGCCACCTAGGTGATGCACTTAAAAGATTTTCAAAACATTTGACTCCAGGCTAAAAGTCCCAGCCACACCAACGCTCGCTTCCAGATATATATCAGCAACCAATGCAGTGTGAACATGTTAGCATAGAATCATGCTGACAGGAATGTGCATCTGAACAGCGTGATATTATTGGAGAAAACATGACCTTCGTCCAGTACAGGAATGTACTTCTGTCTGGCGAAGGAATCATGCATGTAATATAATAAAGAGAATAATGCTTCGTATGGATGGGAGAGTGGTCTATCTTGCCCGCTTATCATCCCAATCCATAGAGCTGGAATGGGTCAATGGTGCAAGAAATACATCTGCGTCCATTGCAACGCTATGACTACCTCTTTGGGGTCATGCATTCAGTTGGACTCGTTGCCCTTATGTGCTAACACACTTCACATTACATTGATGTAAACGTCCATATATCTCTCCACCAGCATTGACACAACTATGAAACAAATAGTCCGAAGTCAAAACCCCTTTAAAACTAACATATATTTAAATGAGTCTAGCAGCCATCTACACTCAACTAACATTTAAATCATTTTATTAATTTAATTCTAAAAAAAAATCTTTAGTTTAAGGTTTTACAATCATTTTAAGATGATACATTATATTTAACTTATTTTTACTACAAATACTATTTGACCTATTTTTTTTTTCTTTTAAATTCAATAATGCACAAATAATGATATGTATTAGCTTTAAATTTTATGTTTGCAATCGCAAACCCCTACCCTATTATAAACAGACCTTATACTAAGCATAAATATAAAAAATATAATACATGTTTTAAAAAGATTAGTTTAAATTTTAGTAAATAAAGTTCAGGTTTGATCAGGAAAGAAAGTTTATAGTTCATTTTTAAAGAAAAATAAAGTTCGAAGATTTTAACTTAACAAGAGGTTATATTTCATTTTTTTATCATTTATAAATTATACTGTCCTTTCTCCGTGCTCATTCCTTTGCGGCGAAGATCTGAGTTTACGCAAGGGCCATTTCTTGTGGACGATGATGATTTATGATGCTTTATGAAGATGGTTCCAGTGGTTCGATCCTGGGATCCGTGGAGATGAAGGCTGCCTTCGGCCGGCCGAACCAAAGGAAGCACGATGAAGCTGATTACATTCTTAGTGACGGCAACAATAGCTTTTTAAAAATTTTCTTCTTTCAGCAAAGACAATTGAATTTTAAATTTTAATTTTCTAATTCTCTAACCAATTATTTCTTTTGGATTTTTCTTCTTATAGTCCTCAGGCACCTTATCTCTGGAATGCACGGATCCATCAAACATATTCCATATCTGTATTCCATTGGATCATTGAGTTTGTGGCCAAGTAGATTTTGCGTTTGTGGCTACATGAATTTTTCCACTGAGGTCTATGTCTATATCTTTGGGCGGAAAAAACAAGTCTTTTGTTTCTATTCCTCGACTCTTATATCTCTTATATATTTCGTAATCATCTTTTCAATGGTCATTTTGCCCTAAGGATCTGTTTGTAATTTTTATTTTTAAAGTCAAAAACTATCTTCATTATTTTTAAAATCAAAAGGTTTTTATTATATTTTATTTAAAGATTAGAATCTTTGCTTTGATTCTATAATTTTTTTTAAAGCTTATCTTATTTCAATATTTAAATTAAACTTATTAGTGAATTAATAATTCATTATTTGTACATTTTGAACGTTTGTGCTTTTAATTCAGTTACTAGATATTTACAAAAAAAATTAAGTATTAAAATTTAAATGTAACACACCTATATATCCCGTTACAATACATTCAGATACTGAGCTTCTTCTCTAATACTATTTAAATTTGTATTAGAAATAAGAAAATGGATTTTCAAAAATAGCGAAATAATATTAATGATATATAGTGTAAAGTTATATTTAGCCCAAAGAGAGTAAAACATACAATATGTTTTTTTAAAAAAAAATTATAGTTTTAAACAAGATAGTGAAACAGTAAGATTCGAATCTTAAGTTTCACCTTTTTCTGTCGTCTCTCACTGACCGATCTATCCCGCCCAAATTTAAACTTTTTGGTATTGAATTGTGTGTGTAGTAATCTTAGAAATGTATAAATATGTGTAGAATTCAGCATAAACACGCACACATTTCGATCTCAAATTAAACGCAATAAATAGGGATAAAATAATATAATTTAGATTTCTTTTAGTTATATAATTTTGTATAATTTTAATCATTTATTTTGGATTATAAAGTTCGTATTTATTGCTTTGTTTAAATTTCATTTAATAATAATTCTAAAAATATCTGATGTAATATTTAATTAAAAGTTAAAATAATCTTATGTTCCCTTTTTGTTTTTGAAATTTAAAAGCATCGGTCAGTGATAGATAATAGATTAATTAAAGAAAAATTCCCCAAAATGTAATTAGTAAATGTAAAATGTAAACAATAGAACGGCAGCTTTCTTTAATTAAAAACCAACTAAATGCATTGATTATCCTCAGGGCAGATTAAGTAGAACCTAAAAATATCTTAACAAAAATGTGAAAGATCAAGATAAGAAAAGAGGCCATCTTAGACTTGCTGGAGACATTCACTTAAACTTTAGCTTTGCTCTCGATCACTGAGAGTCTCCAAAAATAATAAAATAATTTGTTCCTGCCAAGGTATGACCGAGTAAAGCACCTAGATTATTCTCCATCGGGAGATGGCCTATCGGATGCTGAACTTTCCATTGCCCGTCATAAATTCACCATGAAGATCTGCTGCCTGAAATGAATGAGAAAGCTGCTGCTGCCATGAAATTAAATGAATATCTAAATACAAGAAAGAATTGCCACTCGTGAACTTTTTGCTGCTAAACTAATGGAATCAGAAAACTTCTTATAAAACAGGTACCTGTCTGTGTTCAAACTCTAGAGTACTCTAATAATATGCTATAGCTCTTCTTCATACTACTTATCTAAATTATAAAATGTAAAAACTACCATATGTATAACTAAAACTGAATAATTAACTTAATGTGTAAATTTCTCTACTAATCTAGCTTACCTCATTCTATCTTGGGTGCGTATTTCTAAAATCTACATTTTATCTATATTTATTATTTAATTATTGCATGCTCACAATTGTCTCTATTTTCAAAGTTTAAATCTATGATCACTTAAAACAATGAATGCGTGTCAAATTTTCATTAATATTTACTTTCTTTAATAACTTAACTTTCATATAAATCGACACGCATTCAATGCTTCACTTATTGTAATGCAGGGGTCTACAACTTCGCAAATGGCTGGCATATTAGTTGTAATCATTCCCAGTTTAGATATGTTTTGTATTTATTAAATCATCATGAATAATTTCAGAAAATTACATTTCTTTGAGAGTCGCCAGCGTTCTTCAGTAAATGTTGATAATGTGGGGCCGAGCCAGAAATCTACTTAAATCTTATCATAATCGTTTATAAGTATACATGTGTTACGTTTTAGAGACGCGATGACCCATTCCGCCGTGAAATTTCCGGATTCTTCAGGGTTGAAATTAACCCCAGTCGTCCTACACAAGCGGGCATAATGGGTGCTCCCGTAGGACTTGACAACGTCATGCAGCCAGCCGGCAAAACTGCGACACGGACCGCTTGTCCCTGGTTATGCTTATATGACACCTTACTTCGTCGGGTCGAGGCCGAGACCAACCTGACATTCTTATAAACCCATTCGCGGCATTGCAGTTTCGATATACTGCCATTCCATATCGCCTTTCTAAAGCGTACCACGTGTTCCTTTGCTCAATTCTATTATTCTATATATCACTCCGCCTCTGCATTATCTTCGTAATTCACTCTCAAATAAATGTTTGCCCTTAGTCATAAATAAATATTTTAATTAAATAAATATATGTCCGCCGCTACTCTTAAATCTTACTTTAGACTCTTGCATTGCAAAGGTATAAATTCCCCAAGGCATGCATTAGAAATACTTACTCGAGAATTTTTAGGTAGCTAGATTATGCAAACAAATAAGTGAATTCCTTTTGTAAACATTTCAGTATCGGAAATACCGCTACTGAAATCCTCAATATAAAATAATGTCTAAATAAATAAATGTATTCTGTAAAATATAATCATGTCGCAAATTCCGCTACTGAAGCTTTGAATCCCTAAAATCTTATTAGTAAATGATTTTATTAAAATGTATTAATAAATAATTTTAAACTATATGTCTGCAGTTACGTTTCATTTATTCGATACCCATTCTATATAATATTTCCTCGATTATGTAAATATGAATGTTTAATTAATATTAGTTTGATTATTGGCTAACTCGAGAATAAAATCATGAGTCTCTTGCATATCTCTGACCACCGTGCCTAAGGAAATATTTACTAATGTCGCATCAGATGCGTTGTTTCGTGGATTGTATTGTGGAACCGATAAACTATGTTCGAACTCAGTACCACGGGTGGCTTCGCTACTCGATAGTGCTGCTGTTCTGTATGGTGGTCGAAGTCTGCACTATGTTTACGAGTCACACATTTTCTGACCGTTACAATAGTTATTTACTAAAATAAGTCTTACTAGTCTAAACTATATGAAATCTTTTTATGTATTTTTTAAACTATATTATTAAAATATTTGATAAAAGATATTTAAATGCTAATTGCTAAGATATAAATTAATTTATTTGGGAGCTAGTTAAAGTTTGAAAGGTTAAAAATAAAGAAAACAGTTGGAAGTGTATTATATTTTAAATAAGTTTTAATAGATTAAGTTTTGTTATATTTCAAAAGGCATAGTCAATTTGATATCCATTAGTTTGTAATAAATTTTATAATTTAATTATTTCCTGATATGTCTGGTGTGTGTATGCATGGATATTTTAAAATGAAGAAAGTCTGAAGTAAATTATATTTAAAGTTGATATTTATTTTAAAAGTAGTATATTTAATGAATTAATATTATTTAATATTAGAGTAAATTAATTAAGTCCTAATTTTTGAGAACTTTTAAATAAAACAAAAGGTAATTTTAATAAAGTTCTTTTTATTTGGGGAATTAAAGAATTTTTATTATTAAAAATTTATGATTCTGAAGCAATTAACTTATTTAAAAGTTCTTTTAATATTAAGGATGGATGGGAAGTAAATGGAATAGTAGGTAATGTTTAATATAAATATGTTGTTGTTTTTAGTTCTTTACCCTTGAGAAGTCTGCTTGTAGCAGTGAAAACCATGATAGTGTTTTAGGTTGTTTTTTTTTTTTGGCTAATCTAGTTGAGTTTTGAATTTGGGGTAATTTTGATTGTATATATATATATATATAGCCAATTATAGAACAAATGCATTTTCAGTATCACTCTGCAAAAAAAAAAAAGAAAGAAACAGTGAAAGAGAACACAATACTTACAAGGTTAGCAAATATCAGAAGTTGGAAAGTTTTTCAGATTTTCTATTCCTATCTTAAGAATAGTTAAATGCTGATTTAACAGTCATTAATTGGATGACTGATGGAATTGATTATTCTACCTAAAAAATACTTAAATTTTCATATAAAATCTCAGCTTTCTAGAAAGAGAATTCAAATTTCTCTCAGAATCAAACCTTAGATAATGATTTTGTAAATGGATACACTAATCACTGCATCACAAGAGCTTTAAGTAATAAATATATAGATTTGTTTAATTATTCATATTATTGTGTAAAGATTAGATATGTTTACAGTAATTAATAAATTTATATCTTTTAATGAACCTGTTCAAGTAGCATTGTGTAATACATTTGTATATAAATCGATAAAAAAAATATTTAAAAAGTTAATTTATTTTTAACTGAGGTAAGGATAATACCGGTGACTGGAGAAAGTTTGCTATTAATGTAGTGACTGTCTTCTACTAGATATTCATAGTTTATTTGTTCTTGCCCCCCCCCCAACCAAACATCTGATAAAACAATAGTAAAATGCTGCTACTATTTTAATGGCTTGTATAAGAATAAAGAAATGGTGCTTGTGTGGTGTTTTAATGGTTCCAAACATCTATTTCAAGTTTTTTCATAATTGTGTGAGAAATTTTGAAAATGTCTTTAGACACTAAGGTGAAAATTATTAATAATAAAGTAGATGCAAATTGGATGGTGGTAATATAATACAATTATGTTGTCATTAGATAATTAGATGTTATTTATAGAAATGAAAAGTATGCAAGTATTGAGAAACTGAATAATTTAGACAATTTTATGATGGAATCATTAAATACTTGACACTTTTTAGGAGTTACTTCTTCTGAAAAAGGAGGTTGGGTTTATTTATATGTAAATTGATAATTCATTTCCTCATTTATAAACAAAATATTTTTGCATGATGTATTTGAACATGCTCTTACTTTGTATATAGTGGGTCCCAATAAAAAGATGACTGATGATTGGTTCTTTTTCCAAGCTTGTAATGCCATCTCCGTATCAATGTAGTTGTTACATAATGACATAGTTTAGCTATACATTATCATGTTTGGATCATGAAGTACAAGAAATGTAATTGTGTTTTGTAGCTTAATTTATACTGGTCTAACACACTAACATGAAATCTTTTTTAATCGAGCAAAGCTGCTATTGAAATATTTGAAATGATTTGAACTGTGTATTGCAGAAAGAGCATATTGAAAGTGACTCACAAAAGTATGAATCACATTTCATATCATAATAACTATCCAAACGTGGGAGTGCTTTAAAATTTTTTTGATAAATAAATAAATTATTTTGCTATGTAATCTATGCGCTAATTTAGAATTGGTGTCGCAGGCAGTGAGGACATTCTGCATAATGTTCTTTATTTATTTAACTTTTTTAATGCATATTAGAAAAAGTTAATAACTTATTTATCTACTTACAAATATATTCAATATTAATAAATTAATTTTTATAGTTTACTTCCAAAAAAAAAAATTATTTTTTCCTAGATGCCAGTTTATCAGATAATTCACAGAGAGTTTTTTTTTTATTATTATGTTGAAATGAATCATTTATTTTTAAATAAGCATAATGGAAATGAAGTAAAGTATCTCATAATTTGACTGAGTCTATGAAGAACTTACTTTCTCGGATTAAACTACAAGATAACTTAGAGGTTTGTGTGTGTGTGTGTGTGTAATTAGAATAATATCAGTGGAAATAACTAGATTTAATTTGTTTGGGCTTGTATAAATGTTTACAAGTTATCTTGTGGAATTTTTTTTTTTATGCAATAGTGATGATTTTTTTGCTGTTTGGAAGATGAAATATATGCTACAAATAGGTTTTGTATAAAATGCCCATTGGTTTTTGCAGAGGGTTTACTTTAATGTTCTATGCATCAGCTTATTGAATTATAGAAATCATTTTGACAAGACCATTTAGTAAAGTATACATGAATATTCTGTTAAATTTTAATTTTTTAAGTGTATATATTACTATATGTACACCCACATATAGTATTTATTGTATAGAATAGATTTTTTTTTTTAAGATTATTTTTGTTAGTTCTCTATTCATCATCATTAAAAATATATTTGTGATCACTTATTTTTATTCTATTTATAATTATAACTGCTCTGACATATTTTTGATATTTCCAGTATTATATATATATTTAGGAAAGTTTGTTTTAGTACTTTTATGTCGAATTATTTGAGATAGATTATATGTTGCAGACTTCTTTCCTGAATTTTTATGGAGCCAATTTAGAGAAAGTAATGACAATTTTATATCTCAGTTTTGTAGTCCAAGAACACTTTATCAAGAGATTTTAATTTATGGCTGATAAAAAAAAAAAGCTGCTTAAATTAACTCAAATTCTCATTTATATCCTCTTTTTTTTTTTGCTCCCGTTCAGGCTAAAATATGTATTTTAAAAGTATAATCAGAATTTCTTACCTGGATAGGACTAATATTTTTAAAATAATTTATTTATGATATGATTAAAAGGTGATTTAAAATTGATCTATGCAAAATCTTTTTGTCTAGAATATTATTAATGTCTGCCATAACGACATTTCGTTTATGACTGAGTTTTATATCTTAAAGCTTTTATTACAGTCGATAAAAATTTAATTGTATTTTGACATTTCCTAGACTAAATTGCACTACAGTTCCAAGTAAATAATGCTAATTTATATACATGCCTATTTTTAACGATTGTTTTTTTAAAAAATTATTAAAATGTTTGCATATATTAAAGCTCTGTATATGTAAATGAATTATTTTTGCTACCAATTATTGTAACATAATATTTTTAATGGGCAGGGAATAGTAAGTTCATTAATACCATGACTAGTTAGTGAGAAAGTTTCCCCTTCAGTTCCCTGGTGGAGAGAAGAGTTCAATTTATATATTTGAAATGGAACTGCATAATATAATAACCAAATTAGCTTCATTGTAGTTTTTTATGAGTTCTTTCGACTTGGAAAAATGGCATAAATTAATCAACCAAAAGAAGGAAAATGCTTACAATATATAATAGTAGATATCAACACTTTTATTAATGGAATATGACTATAATGATTGAGTTTGCCATTGTTCCTACCATAAAAGAATGAAAAGATTTTGTAAAAAGATTAACTGCATTTTACTCCCAGAATAGAGTGCTATAACAACATGATAGTTTATTTTCTTGGAGATGACAGATATTGCATATAAGTTTTACTCACTGGTGGAGCCACCATCCTCATACCAGAATAGACAGCAAAGAAGGCAATTCAAGGAGAAATGGGATGGTCAAGTTTTTATATGAGAGATGCAAAAAGTAAAATGAAAATGTTTGGTAGGTTGCAGTTTATGGATAGTAAAAGAATAGCCAAAATACTGTTTAATTGGTTTATGAGTAAAGGGCAGGTAACAAGATGGGTGAGAAAGGTAATGCGGTATGCAAAAGATTTGGATAAAGAATTTATATCAGTATACTTGTATAAAAGTTGGGATGATTGTGTTAGGAAGATTGTTGAGTGTTATAGTGGTAAGGAATGGGATAAAAGAATAGAAGCATTAATAAAAAATAGGGAGTTGGAAAGATGGAGAACTAGTATGGAGGGTAAGAAGAGTTTAAATATATATAGAAGTAAACGGAATATTGGATGCGAGTTAATTTATGATAATAGTAAGGAAAGTAGTTTATTGTTTAGGCTCAAATGGGATCTTTAGCAACAAGAGAATATACATGTAAATGGAAAACTATGGGTGGATTTAGTGTGCAAATTGTGTAAGGAAGGTATAGAAAATATTAGGCATCTGTTGATTGAATGTAAATGCTTGAAAGCAGAAAGGGTACAGATAATGGAGCTATGGGAGAATAGGTATGAACAAAGTGACTATACAGAAAGTGAGTTATTAGTTTTTATGCTGGGTTTGCGGAAAGATAAGGGGGATTTAGATATAAAGACCATAGAGTTGACAAAGTTTATGTTGTGGAAATGGGATGGGGCAGAATATGGGAAGACTTAGAGTGGGGAATGGAAAATAAAGTGGCTAACAGGTTTATGTGGGCATAATTGCTGAGATATTCTTGACTTCGTTTAAGGAGAAGCCAAATACATCCCATCACATCAATAACATCACATAGACAGGAATGCGTTAATCGATAAGTTTGAAAGAAAAAAAAAAAAAGAGTCCTGAAAGTAATATATTTGCAAACAAATCAGAAAATAATTTTGTTAGTGTTTGTGAAGAAATTAAATTAATAATGAAGACAAATGTATATTTTGTGAACAAACATGATGGAGATAAATCTAAATGCACACACACACACACACATATATATATATAGAAAAATGAAAAAGGAAAATTCATATTGATAAAATTATTGTAAATTAATCTAAGTTGACTGGTAAAATAGATTTATATTGATAGAAATTGTTATTTATTATAATACAATGTATTGTAGATCTATGGTTTTGATACTTTTGCAAATATAATAAATCAATATGAATGGCTTGTTCAATAGAAATCAAGAATTATAATATTGAACATGGGTTTTCTTTATGAATGTTTCTTGATTTTAGGAATTTTTTTTTTTTAATAATCATGTCCTTGGGCCAAGTTGATGTCACTTTCTACATATGATTGAAATGAAAAATTAACAAGTTAATTGCTATGCTTTTAATAAGATCTATGAATATACTATACACCTGGGTCTCTTTTTACGCGGATTTATTTAACGCGATTTTGAAGTTACGTGATTCACATTTCTCCGGCAGTCGAACTCCGATAATGTGCTATTATTTTAAATAATAAATTTCACGTATATTGAAAGTAATAGCACATTATTGGAATTCGACTTTCATCTTAGTAATTTCAATCTTTTCAGTGCTTTATAATAATAAGATTTTATGCAATAATGAAATTAAAATCATGATTTCCACATTTTATGTATACACACATTAAATTTTCCAAGATTATAATGTAAATTTGTTCAAACATTGTGCGTGTTAATTTTGCATTTTAAATCACATTCTGTTTTTGCTTTTTAAAAAAGAATGTAATCAATTGTTAATCATTTAGTGTCCGCAAGTTTATTTTTAAAAGGTGAGTGAGTAATAGCAGTGGGCACAATTAAAATTGAAAATTAAAAAATTAAAGACAAAAATAATTTAATTTTTAGTTTTTAGATTAATTACTAATTACGTTGTCACTAGAAAACCATTAACACAACGTGAGAGTGATGTTGGCGCTAGTTGTATTTCCTCTTAGAAGAATCTGATTTTTTACCAGTTTGCAAATGAACCTGTTTAACGGCAAATAGCGATAATAATTAAAATGTGTATAAAAAATGTAAATTACTGTAAATTATGCATAAAAATATATTGTTTTGAATAAAATTAAATATTATAGTTAAAAAAAGTTTGTCTTGTATCAATTTTTTTCAAATTTGAAATTTTTTATTAGTCATATTTTATTTCCTTATTTTTTTTTTTTTTTGCGCGAATTTTAAAGTAATTTTATGTTGATACTTTGCTTTTACGCGATTTTTGAAAAATCACAGTCCGTATCCCCCTTTTTCAAGGTAAGTTATGTCTATTTTTTCGCGATTTCGTTTGCGCGTGTTCTCTGAGGAACCTATCTATCGCGTAAAATGAGACCCAGGTATATATTTTTATTCTAGCAATAATCATATAGAAAAAATCTATTCTTGATAAAGTTTTTATTGGATTTGAATATGTTCATTTCATTATTTTTCTGAATATAAGCTTTATTTATAATTGCTCCACAACATCTATAAATGTTTTTAGGATTTAATGTATAAAAGTATTGTGTTATATAAAAAAAATATCTCTCATTTATTGATTATATATAAAGTTAGTGTTGAATTTCTTGCCTGAATACTACTTATTCATAGAAATGAGTTTGAATTTATGCTACTTTATATTTTAAATTCAAAATGCAAATTGTTTCCTATCATTATTTGTTTATCATGCACAATACAGTTAAATATATTGAATGATGGAAATTAAACATACTCAAGTAATTAAATAAAAGATAAAGTAATTTCATTTAAATTCACAAATAATAGGATCTGATAAGATAGCAAAGAATGTTTTTATTTATGTTTTACATTTAAGGAAGATATCTTAAATTTGAATTCAGAGATTATTTGTGTTCATTTTCTGAATAAATACTGATTTTAATATATAAATTCTTTTGAATGTTAGTTAATTAATATGTTAAAGCCTGAAAAGTAATGGGAAATTTGTGTAAAAACTGATCTAGCAATTATATTATATTGATAGTGTATATTAATTTGAACTGTCAAAACGAATATATGAATCTGAACAAGTATAGTTTATTAATAGAATGGAGGAAGTAGAGTAGGATTGGTAGAAATATTATGGGAATTAGTCTATATTAGAGTCATGAAAACGATTTAGAGGAAGTGATTTCAACTCTATTCATTGAATTCAAAGTTTTACTTCAAATCTAATGGTACTCAACTGAAGAATGATAATGGAGTGGATTAAATGAACTAGAAGATTAGATTGGTCAAACTTTTCTGGCCCATAAGCTTTAATTTCTCAACCTCTATCCATTTCAGTTTTTTTTTTTTTATGTCCTTGTTGACTTTGTATATATATAATTACTCTTATAAGTTATTTAATCAAACTTTGTACAATAGAGGTTTACATAGATCATGATTCTTCAGCTAGGTAAGAGGTATAATCATCATCATGGTAGATGCCACCAAGCTGTGTGTAGACTTGGAATAATTTTATGAGAGTAAATTATTAAAGGAGTTTTCCTCTCAAATTACAGATATATTGAACATTCATGTGATTTGATTATTAAGTTGAAATGGGATATATGTAATTTTAAAAATTAAATATTGGAAATCAGTAAATTATAACTTATTCTTTCATTGACCTGATCTCCCACCATAATGAGATTAGGATTACCATATATCAGGTCGACTTTATAAAGACATTCAGTTAGGCTGCTCTGTCAGAAACATGAACTCTCTGTTACTCATTAACTAATTTTACAAATTAAAAATGGCTTCAATTTAAATATCTGCTGTGTATTGACTTGTCAAATACAGCGCACAAATATTAATTCACAAACTAGTTTAGAGTTTAATTCACAAAGTAATTTAATATGCTAACTAGTTTATAGTTCAGACAAAGTTCTCAACTGTTCCTGGTCAAGCACGACATGAGAATAAATTTAGATTATTTCTGATCCACGCAGGTATTTTAGCAAGACACAATATGTATACAATATAAGGAATATCAAATGACTATAATCCTGAGCGTATAGCTTCATCTTAATTCCCTCCTTTATGTAGGATGTTTTGCAATTCCCATGCTGTTCCTTCATAACAGTCACTCCACAAATTCATTGAATGCACTCTACCTCTCTCAAGTATGCGCCTTTTTGTCCGTTTTGTTTCTTTTGTTTTCTGGAGTAAATCTATATTGTAAGATTAAGGTGGAATTTAATTAATCGGCATAATTAGCTTAGGTATTTGCTAATTAAATTTCTTTCATTAACTGATTGATTAGTTCATTTTATTTAATTGCATTTTAAGCCCGATTCAGATAACAACTAATTTAACGTCTTTAAATTAAATGTTAGAAATTCAAAGTGTCTTTTAAAAGGATTACTTTAGAACTACTCACTTTTATATGTGTGTATACATATTTTATAATATCTAAAGATATAGATTCTATAATAACAATTAAATAAATTTATTGCTAACAAAAGTAAAATAGTAATACTTTCAATATATCATTATGCCCTTTAAGTGTGATAAGTTTTAACTTTTAAATATGCATTTATCTATTATTGTGAGTTTATTTCATTTGTCTCGTAATGTCTTGAATAACTCGGCAAAGTAATCAATAAATTGTATTCGTGATAAATAATCAATATTTAAGAAATGAAACTGAATCAAACATATCTGTTAGAAAAAACTACAACTTATCAAAATGTTATTACCATGAATGTTAAATTTTATGTGAATCCATCTCTTGATGGAAAATGTAACTAAAGTTTATAAGTTGTTGTTTGTTTTTTTTTGTTGTTTGTTTTTTTTTTTTCAAAAATACTTTTATTATGTATAAATAAGGGTTAACATTAGTGAAATAATGAAAGTAACATAGTTAAAGATTAAAGTAGGAAGAGGATTATTAGACTATCCCTATGGTCCGGACTGCCAACAGTTCAATATAGTCTTCGCAAATGTTAATCGTCCATTGATATCAAGTTCCACGTTAGGTTGTAGATAAATGCCAGTGCTAGTCTTTTGTCCCTTTCTTGAATGATACTGAGCTTTGCAGCGAGTGTTTGTCGTGGGTTGTTTCTGATGGGATTGTAAATCAGTATACATCTTGTAGTTCAATAGGTAAACAGTAGAAATATTGAGCTCTTAATTAAGGGGAACTCCCCGTTAGCTATACTGGAGCTGAGTTTATTAAGTAAAGGCTTTTTAGTTGTGTAGATGGAGACTTATAACTGTAATTTTACAGCACAGAGCAATGGTCAAAGATGTGTCCCATAGACTTAGTCTGCATGAGAAACCCCTCCAGGTGACCAGAAAATGGCATGTAGGGAGAGCATTATGTTTATTTTTATTAGGAAGTACAGGTATGTCGACTCCGAGTACCAGCGCTTGAATTTTTTGATTATGGAGTGGTTAGTGAAGGTCAGGATGGAAGGATATGGAGGAGAATCATCATTAGTGAGGTAATATGCTTCCCAATAATTGATTTTTTTGAGCATTTGATTGGATAGGTGGCATTGTATATTTTGCTATGTTCCCTATTGTGGTCGATAGCCAGCTCTTCTCATTATGTGAGAGGGTATTGGTCGGATTAATCGAGGCGAAGCATAATGCTTCAGGAAACTTTCAGTACAATTTTTGGATGATGTTATACGAATGCTGGAATTGGAATATCTTTATTGAGTGGAGGGACAGCTCAATGAAGTTTGAACATAGTAATTTATTTTCCTCTTAAATCTTTGAGAGGAGTTGATGAATAACATAAAGTAGTGATGTTTTGGCATATAAGGACATGTACACTTTCGACAATGAGGTGATAGTCTTGTTGATGGAGAGGAGTGATTCCTGAATGGTTTTCCTCATTGCCAGGGGAGAGTTGAAGATGGGAAATCCCAAGAAATTTTTTGGGTTTGGCAGTAAAAGGGAATATGGTCATGTTCCCTGAGGATAGCTTTCATACTGATGATTTGTTCACGTTGAATGTCAATCCTCATTCGGCTGTAAAGGTGCACAGTATCCTGATCAGTCTGGGTATCAGCTTATGTGATGGTAGAAACATGACCTATGTACATGATATGGGAGGTTGATTACCCCAGGAAGATCCTGCTCTATTTTGTTTAGTAAAGGGTTTATGTAGATTATGAACAGCATGGCATTTAGTGGAGAGCCTTGCAGTATGGAATTTTTGGGATGAAAGGATGAAAAATTTTCCATTTAGTGTAATGGAAATGTTCCTATTGTCAAGGAGATTTGCAATTATGTTTATGATGCCCAATAGTATGTCAAACTCGCCCAAGTTGGTTAAGTAAACAGTCGGTCTGAACGGAATCAAACACCCTCGCTACAAGCCTGGATTTTCTAGCTGTTCTGCTGCTATCGACTATCATCTTGAATAAACCCACTCACTGTCCCAGCTGTGGATGAGCCTTATTTGGCAAATTGATATTACGATATAAATGGGAGAACCTTATCCTGAATCTTTAACTATCAACTCAATTATATTTATCATTAAGTATGTCATGGAGATGGACCTGAGGTTCTCAAGCAGAGTTGATACTATGTTTTTTTTAGGAAAGGCACCATTCCTATAGGGTACAGGCCATCTATTTCTTGAGATTAGGTTGACCATCCCAAGAATAATTGGTGAGTGAATTTTTCAGGGGGAAGTAGAATGAATTGCAAGATGGCATGGAGATCTGGGTCTATTTTGTCAGGCATTGAGGATAATTTGGCTTTAATATTTTCAATGATGCTATGGTTTAGTGTTGTTGACTCATTGAGAATGTGACGATTTAGATCATGTGGGCTATTCGTTAACTTTGTTTTAAAGTATTGAAAGATTTGGTTAATCATGTTATCACCAGAGTACGGGTTATTTTCTGTTTTTATTGACCTAGGGGTGTTTAGCTTGTCTTTGTGGCCCAGGGCCCATCTTATGTAGCCCCTGGACCAATTGTGAGATTGACTTAGAAAGATCTTGGACTTCTTAGTAGATAGATAATCAGTGATTACCTGTTGACTGTCTTTATATTGTTGCTTTAGATTTATGATTATTTCTATTGATGGGACTGCAGGCATGTTTTTTAGAGTGTAGCGAGTAATATATCGTATGGACGCACTCTACAAAAGGAAACCAACAAGTCCAGCTTGGTGGCAATGAAGGCTCAACAAAATGAAAATGACATTTTCAACATGTATGAAGATATGGCATAACATCCCAGGTGAATCATGCAAAAATTCATTTACTCCTTGAGAGCTTGGACCAGCAAGCTTTAAACAACAGTCTACAAATTCAATGCAACGATGTCAGCACAACTCCACAGATCATTGCTAAATTATAGCAGTGAAAAAACTCTAATCTTAGCAGTGACTACATAAACTGTGAATTTTTCAGTTTTCCAATTTGAAGAATTTTGCAATGAGATCACAAAGAAATAATTATGTAATCAGGTAAATCACCCAAATAGCAGATATACGATTGTTGAGTTTCACGAAGCTTCCCAAAAGCAAATATTCCAAAATTTAATCAAATTTATAGGGAATAAGCTTTTATGCGTGATTGACATGAATAGGTCAACAACCCTGAATGGCCTAATTCACAATTGCTATATCATATTTAATGAGATGGACTTCCAGCGGCTGCTCAAGCCATATGGGACTGTCTCTAAGTTTCAGTATCTTCTTCAGAGGCTGGCGGAAATACCAGTTCTCACAAATACAGCAACATTTATCATCACACTAAATAAAGGGATATCTCCTACTTCTATTCCTACAATACAATTTGCAAAATCCGTGCACTAATAATATTCTTCTGAGGCATCCCACCGCAGTGCTTTTACTGCAAATTACGCACACATCTTTGTAAAAGACTGTCTCTCCTGGTTTTTCCAAACCTGCAACATGAAAAAAAAACAAGGCTACACAATTGTAGACAGATTAATGCTCAAAACAGCACATACCAATCTTATTCCATGAGTGATTGTCCAAAAAATAACCCTATCAGTCACATACCAATTAAATCTCGTGTACCTATCAACAACAATTAACCGCTGATGACCAGTCCTTCTTCACAATCATCGAGAAGTAGCAGCCTTTCCCCCAGAACTGACTCCACAATCACTGAAACCCCTCCCACCAATATTAAAAAAACTAAAAAGAAAAACAAAAAGAACAAAGCAGGACAGCAGCAATTCCTTGGAATGATGGACATATACACAAATCTGATGGGTCTAATGAAAGGTCATCAGATTAGGAATCTCCAGGAGGGAAGAAAATGGTGGGGTGTGGGGTATAAGCCATAATTGCAGACTGGTAAAGACCTAGATCCTAATAAGTTACCAACAGATCTCAGTATAAATGTGTTCCCTAGAATCAATATGAAGGAAATGGCCTCTTCGAAACAGCAGAAACATGAAAAAGAAAAGTCTGCGGATAAACCACACAATGGTGGCCATGGACGCAAAATAGAGGGTAAAGAAGCCAAATAACCCAAGGCAAGACAGCACGAGAAAAATAAAATACCAGTTGTCCAGCTCTCGGATTCCCGAATTGTCTCCAGACTCCCATTCTTAACTTAGCGGTGACTTGTTGCTCTCTATTGCTTATATCACATGAAACTTAAAATTGCAAGTTTTAATGTGTATGGCTTAAACTCAGTCAAGAGAATTGATGTTATTACAAATTGAATAAAGCAATACTCCCCGCACATAACATGCTTTGCAGAAACAAAATTACATATAACCTCAAACCCAGAAATATCAATTAAACTCAGTAAGCTTGGCTCTTTCCATCATTCCATATCAAGTCACCCCTCTGCCGGTATAGCCACCCTTATACCTAATAAATCTCCATTCAAATTGCATAGAATAAATTTCATGAATCAATTTCTTCTAATTGCAACCCTATTTCATCACTCCTTAAAACTGAATGTCATCTTTGTTTATTTAAAAAGAGACATGTATTTGATTCACTCCTTAATTCATCAAATTAATTTAATCCTTAGCAATAATCCTTACCCTACAATAATGTTTGGAGACTTCAATTCTTCCTATCATCAATATTTCTCCAAGTATATCCATATGATTAATACACATCTGATGTGTGTGCAGGGCTTCTTTCCCACCAAAGCCTTCTTCTTTTACACAAGACAATATGCCTCCCTCATTGACCTCATATACTATTCCCCTGACCTCCATTTTATAATAGATCCTTTGCTTCAACCTATTCCATTCTTTGACCACTTGGGCCAGGTGATCAACCTAGCCATAGACCTATTCCCTCTGCCCTATGTACACTTGAAGTCTACCACTAGGATCCTACTCAAAGCCTCAGCTCCAAAGGCAACACTCTCTGAGACTTACATATATTTTAGGAAAATAGATATCACTCATCCGGCAGAGGCATGGTTCACATTCATCAATGTTCTCAATACAATAATTTTCTTTTACACAGTCAAAAACAAAGGTCCAACTTCACTTCTTCAAAAAGATGGAATCCATAAAGTTTTCTAAAATGAATATACAAATTACAAATCGACTGATCTGTATTAATAGAGATAAACACTGGCAGGGTGTAGTTTCCTTTATATGTTGCTTTTAATATTTTTTTTTTCCTTTTCAAGCACAGAATCCCATATAAAAGGTTAAGATATTTTGATATTCCATCTCCTTTATAAAATTAAATGTATCTCATTTTCACTTTGCTGTTGTGACAATTTTATGTATGTGTGAAATATGAAGTTGATTATGTTTATTTTTGCAGGATTCTGGGATTGAACATCAGTCAAAATGAAAGGCATATTTTTATTTTTTAAAATTTGAGAAATTTATCACTCTTTATTGGCAGACTTTTGAACTACTCTTTTCAAGATGAAACTGGCATTCAATAAGATGATATTTTTATTCAAACACATTTCTATTTTCACTCATCCTTTTTTATTATTATTTCAAATTAATCAAGAAACAAATTTTATTTTTAAAAATAATCTTGTTTTGTCTTCTCCAACAATTCCTAAATAAATCAGTAACCTGAAAAATTTCATTATCAGGAAAAATAAACACATTGAAAGAAAGTTAGTATTTCTAATATTGGTAATAATTGAAAGTTTGCTAGTCTTTCACATGCGCGATTATCTCTCAGACAGCCAATCAGATTTTAAACAGCTGTCTTAAGAACGATCAGGCTTCGATACATGACAGAGATTTTGATAAGAAAAGGATGATACCAACCTTTTCTCAACTTAACTTTTTATATCTAATATTGATTTCATAAGTAATCCTTTGAAATATAACAAAATCTTTCTCTTTATAGCATTTCCCCCATTTCCTTCTCAATACCTAAGTGTTTCAATTTATTTAAAATATATTATTTGAATGAGAATTTATCATGGAATATATTATTTAAATTATACATTAATAATTGATTATATGTACGCACCCATATATATCTCACATATACATTTTGGTGTATTTTAGTAAATAGGTGTACAGAGAGTTTTGGGTGTTTTAATCATACTTTATAAAGAGTTTTATTTCTAAAATATTAACGTTATTAATCATTTTAAATTTACAGTGTTACTTAAATAGTAACTTTTGTTAAAGAAGATAGGTTTAAATCCCATATTATCAATTATATCTTTGTCATCAATGGCATGTTTTATTACAATCTATGATGATTGTTATTATTACTGTCTTCCCTATTTTTTTAACTCACATGCTTCTATCTTAAAGTGATCTAATATATATATATACATATATTGCCACTATGAGACAAACATCTCTATATATATAACAAACTTTAAGCATCTAAGGATTGAATAGTGTAATGAAATACTTAAGAAATTGCTCTAATATATATATTTTAAACCAAAGTCATAATTTATAAGTATCTAATTCTGATTAAATTTTTATTTAAAATATTTTGAATATGTAATTATTGTTGATCGGTAGCTGTAAATAATGTAATTGGGTTATATAAAATTCTGTTTGGATTTTTTTTTTAAATTCTGCTATGTTCATTGTAAGGACATTAACATAAAATAATTTAAAACACATATAACAAAATATTAGATGTAATGAAATTAATATGATTGTTTCTTTATTTTAGTTATTTTTGACACATGAATCTGCAGCCCAAGCTGCCGATTTGGAAGATTCTCTTCCCATTCCAAGCAGTAAAGATTCAGGAGCACAGAGTAGTAAGGATCAAGAAAAGTCTGTAAATAATAGTGAAGTAGAAAATGAAGGTGAAGAACATCACAGTGATGAAGAAATAGTCATAGATGAAGAAGATATTTCTTTTACTCAAGATGCAGAAGAAACTATTACAATGGGTAAGTATTTTATGATTATTTGTTATTTAATGGCATGTATATTAAAAAGTCATTATATATATATATATATAAGGAAGCTATGATATCTGTTGTATTTTGTTCCAAGGCTTCCCCCACAGACATTGCTTATAATAGCTTGTTTTGTTGATAAAGTTTGTGTGAAATAGAAATTCATATTGCTTATTGAGCTGCAAGTGGATATTACTTTTCGACAAGCACATGTATATAACACAGACTTTTTTTTTTAATATTTATATTATGCATATATGGGGGGGACCCAAAAATAACTGGAATCATTCTCTGGTAGGCAAGCCTGTTGTAGTATATACTTTTGCTGTTACATACTTTTTGCAGGAACCGTCTGCATCAATCTGCCAAATGACAACGTGCTTTCACGTAGTTCATTTTTTTCTAGTGTGTTTTGCATATTTGTCTTTTTTTTATAATAGCTGAAATGTTCAAATTAATGCTGTTTTTTTTTTGTTGTTGTTGTTGTTGTTGTTGTTTTTTTTTTGCCACAAATGGCATTTTTCTCTCAGATTTAGTTTGTAATGGTCAGACATTTTTTATGTGATGCAGTAAAATATAAATATCCCCTTTTGTGCAAAGAAAAGCTTTTAGTGCAAACTTCAACCAACAATCTTCTCTCAGCCTTGAGGGTAAAACACTTTAATTAAACTCAGCATGATCCAGTTTATCTATCAGCCATATTTGCTCAATCTCATTTCGTGCAATTTTTTTTAATCTCTCAAATGAAAAAATGGCTTTTTTTTTTCTTGGATTTAGAACTGGGAAGGAAAAAAGTCAGAAGCGCATCACTTTGCAAAAGTTTCTGCACTACTTCGAAAGTTATAAACTGGTTTAGACCGGTACATTGCATTAAATAGTCTATACTTTTTAAAGCGATTCAATTGGCAACACCTAAAAATAAATATACAATATTTATTAGAAAATTCCGGTTATTTTTGGATCCCCCTATGTATAAATTAAGATTATAGTATAAACAAAATTTTAAAGTAATAATAATAATATAGTTATTAAAAATATATATTGATGGGACACATCTATATATATTTTTACTGAGTGTGTTCACTCATTCATTCACTAAAACAGTAAGAAAAAAATTCACTCAACTGTGTTTTTATTTTTTTAAAAAGTGAATAGCAAAATATCAGAATTTTATCACAATTAAATCTACTCTGGCTATTTTGGTTGTTTTTTTTTTTTAATTAATAATTTCTCTTCTAAAAACATAGTAGTCTCATTACTGAGGAACTACGATTTCTCTAATTGTTTTGATGGTTTTATGTCAGGATCAACTTTAAGTATGAAATTTAATTTTGTAAAACTTTAGAATTATGCTTAGAAAACATTTTATTATATAGTATACTATACATCAAATTCAGAAAGGATAATAAAGAAAAAATAAAAAATATATATGTGCTTTCAACATAATCTGAAAAAAAGAGGGTGAAATGGCTGCCTGTGTAACATAAAATACATCTTTACAAATTGTATTGTCTTTTTGTTTGTTTGTTTACAGTTGAAATTGTATATATTTATGCAGTGTAGTTCACAACTTCACTTAATTATTTTTGAAATATTTTATTAATTTAATGCCTTTGATTTGATTTAATATTTTTAGTTCATATAACTTGGTTTAAATTATTAATTTGTGATATTAATTTTATAATTTTTTATTTTTTTGGAGAATATGATGGATTATGTTGAAAATTAAAAAATTTCTTGAAAAGAATAGAAAATAATGGTCTTTTTCTATTTTTCTCTTAATAATGTTTCCAAATATAACTTTGTCTTTTTTCTTTCTTTCTCAGTGCTTTACTTTGAATCCTTAATCTGTTCTTTGATAACTAGCATTAATTTTTCTGATACTCTTTCAGTTGTAATCTTACCGTTAACTACGACTGTGAAAGTTTTGTTTAATAAGTTTCGTAGACTGTCAAACAAGACATCTCTGATGGCTGCTTTTCAGTCTGCTTATAGTACTTTGCCATTTTTTTTCTACTAATGAATATAACTTTTAACATAAATTGCCTAACTCATCATTAATTTAATAATTTTGACAAAAACAAAAATTTTGTTAAATATTTTCATATATAAATATGCATGTCACTTTTTTTTTACATGTATGTGATTAATTATTTGCATATTATTACATTTTTGATTTACAACTATCAAACTTACTCAGCCCAGAACTTTGACACAATTCACTCTAGATAAATTCGATAATGATTGTTAGCATATTTATATATGTCTTTTGAACAATCACGTTAAATCATATATCTCCTTATATACGTACATATTTTCAAATATAAAGTTATTAGTAAGTTGGAAGTTAATATGTGGGTATTTTGTTTCAGTGGCATGTGTACGTTAAGTTTCACTAGGCACCAGGGTACCATAAACAGAGCCTCTGTAAATGTTTTATGACAGCATCTGAACATTTGGAATTATATCATAAACTTTAAGAAGTAATCTGATCATCATCAATGATAATTGGCCATTTCTTGATATGTACTGGCTAAAATAGCATTTTTTTATACCTATGATTGATTCATGATTAACATTTTTTGCCTTGCTTTTTTAAATTGGATAAAAAAGCCTTTCATTATTTGTTTGAACGTACATTAGGTCTTTATCTTGGGGAAAATAGTTATTAATGTTCTTATTTAAGGGTATGCAACTGTCAGTGAACTGATTTTAAGTTTAACTATTATTCAAAATAATTTATTATCTAAACAAAATTTCTGAGTGATCATTCACTCTTTACAATAAATAAATTAATTTATATGCACAATTACAAGCTAAATTTGAAAGAACATTCAGTAAAACTTATAAATTAGTTAATCTAATTGCAGTAAGTTGCCTGTTTTGTCTATAAACAAATTAAAAAACATTCAGTAAATATCCATAAATGAGTAAGTCTAATTGCAGTTAATTATTTTAATTTAATCTTAAAAAATTTAATTTTTTTTAATGGGAAAATCTATAATAGTCCATTTGGTACTATGATAAGTGTTTATGATACTCTTGTTTTGACTAATTTGCAGTTTTTGTTTTTTGTTGTTGTAAATTAATATATTGTGCATTTTCTCTTTTACTATTGTATCTAGATGGCAGTTGTAATTAGAAGGGATGATTTTTAAAGCGCGGCTCATTTTAGCAATCACAACATAAAAATATTTGTTCATTTTACTTTTTACATTTGCTTCCCATTCTGAAAAGATATTTCCAGAATATTTTTTTGATGCTTATTAAAAATAATATAGATACATTATAATTTATTAGTAAATACGTGTATTTATTCATTTATAGATACACAAATGTACGTGTATATTAGCACTTGTTTGCACAGACTGCCTGCTAAATTTGCATTTTATTTTTATGATGCTGATGTGTAATATATATATTTTATATGTTGTAATCATAATCTTTATAAATATAAAAATGTTTTGTGGATTTGGACCGCCAGTATAAATTGATTTTAAAACTCATAAATAGTTTTTGTTTTTACCTTTTTAAAAATTAAAATGTTGGAAAAAATAATTTTATGAAAATCATGAAATTTCATTTTTTAATGTAATATAATTAATATATTTTGGGAAAAAAATTGAAGATGAATATAACAATGCATCAAGGGATTGGTCAAAAAATCTTAAAGCACTCAAACTGCTAAAAATATTAATAGACATTAATTTTATTGTCTAGTTTTGTATATAGTCAAAACAATAATTTAATTTTTATTGATTAATCTTCCCTGTTTACTAGCTTGCTTAAAATGCAGGTCAACTTATACAATATTTTGTTTTATTCTTTCCACTTATCAATTCAATAGTAATTATTTTTTAAAAAAAAAAACTGGAAAATGTTTCCTAAAGTTTTTCAGTGATTTCTTCCTCCTCCCCTCCATTTAGAAGTTACTTTAATTAAATCATTATTTATGAATTAAATTAAGCTGTTGAATTAAAATAGAAAAATTAAAACACAGCTCATTGCAAATAGATTTATTAATTTATAGATATTTACTAAATTTGTTTTTTCTTTGACGTTATTTTTAAATATATTATTAATTTATTTAGTAATAAAATAGGTCTGTGTATATATTATATATTTGGAAAGAAACATTTATAATGCGTATGTTAAAATACATATATATAGGTTCATTATTAGATAGAGCCTTTTTGTATCCCCACTTAAAGTTTGAAACCACATATCTCCATATCATTTTGGGTGGGTTTTGGAAAGAGTAGATAGGGCAAAATTGCAATTTTTTTGTTGTTGTTTTAAAATTACTTCTGGGATATCTTGAGATAAAAAATTCTCAGGGCGCTGATCATTCTTAATCAATTCTGATGACATATATGTAAATATATATTAAAGAAGTATCAATGTTTTTATAGCTATACCATTTATTATATTATAAAAATACAATTAATGCAATGTACAGAGAAATTATTAGAGAAAATGAACAATAGATCTATAAAAACAATAAAATGCAAACCTATTAAAAACTATAGATGAGTAACTGTTTAATGGATATTCACTGAAATAAAAACTATAGATCAGAAACTATTTTATTCACTAGAATATTACACATAATTTAACTACTAGCTTTAATGTTTACACACCCACTACAGTCACTACTATAATTTGACTGAAATCATTAGTTATAAATTAAGAAAACATAAAAAAAAAAAAGATTTACATTACACTCACATGAGTTTTGTTCTATTGTACTTACTTTGTTCTACTTTCCAACTGTATATTAAAAATTATAGTATGTCTTGTTTTTTTTTTTTGTTTTCATTAATTTTTTTATAATCTTTTTTTTTTAAAAAAAAAAATTTAGGCAAAAATAAGTACAGAGAATTTATAAATGATTTTTTTTCCAAATGAAATGATGAATGCTTTTAAATGAATACACTTTTCATTATTATACTTTTACTTTATTTTGAAATCCATTATTTTGCTACAAAGTTATAAAAATATATGCTTATAGATATGTATAGTTTTACATTATTTCAAAGTACATTATTTTGATGAAAAATTATTTTTAATTGTACAAAGAGATTTTAATTTCTCATTACAACATTAATTAAATTTTTAATGTTGACTTGTAAAAGAAATATTTTTTCATGCTACGGACCTTTATGCAAAGATTCATTAAGCTATCATCATCATCAATTTATATCCACTATTTTGATAACAGGCTATTCACTCCTATCTGCCATTTTTTATGATGAATATCTTATAAAAATAATCACATTTAGGATAGCAAATTCATGATAAGAACATCATTGAAAGCTAACCATCTTGGCAACATCCACACCAAAAATGTATAGTACAATACAAAGTGTATTCCTTATACATAAGTGTATTTTGATTATGTGTTTAAAATATGATTTTATTTTATCTCATTTTCATATAGCATTCTTGACGATCTGTACTTTAATTTTTGACATATCTGAGATAAATAAGATTTTTATTGTAAATAACAAAAAGTAAAAAAAAAAATTCATTTACTACAATAAATAATAAATTTATTAAATGCACATTGATTACGTAAGTAATATTTACTGAGGCTATAACCTCGATAATATGCGTGTAAAAATGCGATAGTAAGGACCTCTACAGGTGTTTTAACCACAAGCTTACGCTTCCATAGCGTAAGCTTGTGGTTACTATCTCATACGCTACATAGCGTAAGCTTGTGGTTAAAACACCTGTAGAGGTCCTTACTATCTCATTTTTACACGCATATTATCGAGGTTATAGCCTCAGTAAATATTACTTACAATAAATAATGAAAAACATTTTTTATTCATATATAATAGCAAAATGTATTAATAATAAATTTAAATATTTGTACTTTAAATAAAATGTCTTCATTCAATCAATTTTTGCCTATTTTTTTAAAAATGCTAATTCCACCCAAGTCAAAAATATTATCATCATAAATCTAAATTATTTCTGCTAAAAGGGAAATGGGAATTAATGCATTGGTAATAAATTTTATATGATTAAAACAGATAACAAAAGTTGAAATTTTCTGTTATTTTTTTAATTTTTACTGATTAATCTCATAATTGTTTTTATTATAGCCAAGATAATGGCTGCTTTTACCACCAATGACTTTAAAAAAATATACTGTGCATAGTTCATATACAGTAAAAACCTGTATTAATAATAAATTTTAAAATGTGTATATTACTTCAAAACAATTTTTTAAAAGTATATTTTATTTATTATTTTCAAAATATATATGTAATTTTAATTTCACAGTAATGATACAATTTAAAAGGTCTGAGTTTTAATATTATAGTAATTAGATTTTTTTAAATAAATAATCTAATTTATTGTAAGGAGAAAAAAAATAGATTAACACTTATTTTCTTTAGTTATTCTCTAACATTATAAAGAATTTATTTTAATTGCAAAATTTTTTTAAAACAGCAAAATTTATAGACAAACAAAAAAATCTTTTTTATAGAATGAATAACAAAATGGGAAATAGAAGTGAGCAAGGCCTTTTGGAGAAAATGCAAGGCCCGGGGCAACTAATATTTTAGAGGCCCTTCAAAATTTAAAATAAAAACATGGGTAGAGAGAGAGAAGAAATTAGTTTACTTATAGGCCAAAAACAGGACTTCGGGAGCAGTTAATTACGAGTTGCAGAAATGAGCAGGCATATCAGATTCAGATAACACTTGGATAGGATAGATTCACTCTAGCACTGTTAGTATCTTAAAATACTATTAGCACAGAATTGACTGGCAGGTGGCTGAGACTATTAGTGCTGCCAGTTGCCATGTTCTGCAGTCTCTTTCATCGCAGAATCATCAAATTTGCATCTTATCCCTAAACTGGTTTATATTTTCAACTTGTGGTATGCCTGCTTGGAGAAATTTTTTTCAAATATTTTTTTTGGGAGAATTTAACTGTAAAATTGAGGTAATTCTATGAGCCATGACATTGCTTTGCCTTCTATATTTTTGTTTAACATATTGAGTTGCCAAGTTGAGGCCCCTAATATTGCGAAGCCCAGGCCGCTGCCTCGTCTGTCCCCCCTTCTGATTGGCCCTGGAAGTGAGGTTAAACATTTTTATTGTAAAAGAACCAGTATCTCAAATATTAATATAATAATTAAATAAGAAAAGATATAATTATTTTTTACTAAGATAATAAAAATGCCATTTCAATTTTTTTTTAAGCAAAAAACTCCATATAGAAAAATAGTGTCAGATTCATAATTTATTAATAATAGAGCAAAAAAGTGATCAAGAAATGGTGGATCCATAAAACATGTATAATCTATGATACTAATTTATAACGTAAATAGTAAATGTTCACTGCATTTAGAAAAGTGAATTTTGTTAAGTCTTTATTTTATTTTTTGCATAAAATTTGAAAGATCAGCTGTTTTTAAGTTTCACTGATTTTGTGTAAAATGGAATATTTGTTACATACATATATAAAAAAAATGATTTAAATATCCTATGATAATTGTAATATTTTATCATAGAGTCAATTGCTTAGTGCAGTGTTTTCCAACCTGTGGTACACATACCACTGGTGGTACGCGAGTTGCTGGTTGGCACTGGTGGTACGCGAGTTGCTGGTTGGTGGTACACGAAAAATAATCAATAATGGTGGACATAAAAAAAAAATTAAATCATAAAAATATAGAAACGTTTTTTCCTATAATTCATAAAAATTATTTTAATTAATAATATTATACAGTAAAGTTGTTAATATGTACGGTCGATAACGATCTTTAATTAATGTTAATGATAAAATTGAAAGTATGATTAAGAAATTAGATTTTTGGGAACAGTAATATATATAAGTATCGAAAACAATCAACTGGAAGTATTTGAAACTCTACATATTTTTTTGTTTGAAAATAAAGTTAGTCTGTCTCAAGATATACGAGAAAATATAATAGCACATTTAACAGGATTAAAATTGTCTTTCATGGAATATTTTCCAAAACCTGAAAACACAAATGATAATTGGATTTCAAACCCCTTCTATGCAGAAAATTTAGAAAAAGCTACATCATTATCAATAAAGGATAAAGAAAATTTAATAGAATTATTATTTGACAGAACTTTACAAGTAGAATTCAAACGACACAATCTAATTAATTTTTGGTTAAACATTAAAGAATATGAACAACTTTCTGAGAAAGCTCTTAAATTATTACTACCGTTTGCTAGTACGGAATTAGTAGGAAGAGCTTTTTCTTCATATATTTTTTTAAAAAATAAGTATTGAAACAGATTGAACGCAGCTGTAGACTTAAGGGTATACCTCGCATCTTTTGAACCAAATTTCAAAAAATTACGTTGTTCAAAACAAGCACAAAGATCCCATTAAATTTATTTTATAAAAATATTTGATTATGATAAGAAAATATACTAATTGTTTTTATATAATTTTGTGTTTTTATTAAAACCATTTATTAGTAAACAAAATATGACAAAATAGTAGATAAATAATGAGTCGGATCAAGACAAATCAATCTAAATTATTTAATTTGAAAGAAAGAATCATACCCAGAAATTAGACTCTCGTTAATTCTTGATCATCTGTTGTGGATTACTAGATGTAAGCTAGTATTTAATCATCAAAATTTTAATCCTATTAACTTCATGCTGAACTCTATAAAGAAAACAAGAACAAGAGATAGCCTGATAACCCCTGAGGTTATTTTTACCATGACTTGGGACATGCTGGATTTATCCTCTCCATGGCCCAACCAATAGCAAGATGCTCCAAAAAAGAGAAAACAGATTCAAATTCGGGAAAACCAAATGAAGGAATGAGAAAACACTTTGAACAAAATATGTACCAAATAACCTTTAATGTAATAATGTAATATTTAATAAATTATTTTGGAAAAAATATGAAACTTTGACCAAACACATACATATAAATATGTTACAGTGAGTTTATAATTTCAATGAGTTTATAATCTGGCGTGACATTTAGGCGTGTTTCAGTGTAATTTGTCTCATTATGAGATGTGAATACATACATGGTCACCCTATAATATTTATAATGCAAATAAAATAACACACTTGCAATAACAAATTTCACGAAATACAATCATTTTTATGAAGGGGTACAATTTAGCATGATGTACTACTAAGTGGTACGCGAGCCAAAAAAGGTTGGGAAATGCTGGCTTAGTGAGTGGGAATTCTGTAATGTTCAAGCAATAGCTGAACCAACAAAATTTATGCTGTGGGCCAAGTTAAAAGTCTTCCCCTGTCCCCCATTTATGTAGACTACTCTAATCACTGAAATAATTTGTTTAGACATTGTAAATTGTTGTGCACCAGCAAGCTAATAAACTTTTTGATTTCTTGAAATAAAGGCATGTTAGTGACTGCCTTGGCAAATGTGAACTGTTTCTGATTAATTTTTTTTACTTAAGCTTAACTTCTAGAAAAGCAGCTAAGACAGCTTGAGAAAATATAATTTCACCAAATTTATGTTTTTTGTCAAAGTCAAATATTCTATTTAAATATGCAAAATATAGAAATTAACAAGTAAATATTATCCCTCTCCCCGTTTTTTATATATATATTTTATTACTTATGGCATTATGCTGTTAATCAAGGAATTCTATTATTTTTATGTGCAATTTTTTTTTTTATTAATCTGGAAATTTTTAGGAACATCATCGAAGGGGGTTTGGCGCTTTGCAAAAGAATTGTCCAAAATTACTATAAGTAATACATTTAATTAGCTTTACTGCATTTATGTACATAATATTTATTTTCAAACTATGGTTTTAAATCTACTAGAAAGCTATTAGAAGATGATTTATTATAGAATTTAAAAAATATATCTAAATAAAACACATCAAACAGCAACTTGTATATTTTCCTTTTGTTTTTAAAAGTGAATGCCTTTCAATATTATCATAAACCATGCCTACTCAGCGGTGTGTTAAATTTACGTATATAATGTGAGTTGTGATGGAAAAAAAAAAAAAAATATTTAAGTATTTTGATGATGTATTTATTTGCTCATTCCTCCAGTTCAAATTTTATTGCTTATTTACTTGTACCACGTTTTTGTTGTTGTTGTTGTTTATACAGTAGTTGTTTTATTTAATAGCTTTTTTATTGTATATATTTTTATTAATCACCTCTCACTTATGCATGTGTAAGCATAAAAGTTGAATTTGTTTTCAATTTACATAGAATGATTTGAATGTGATGCCCTCTAGTGATATTATGCGTAAACAAATATTAATGTCTGATTTATTTTTTTTAATTTTTTCTTTTTCCCATTTGTTTTAACATATATTATGCTTGTATGTTGCGTATATTTTTATTATATGTTTTACATGCTCAAATTTTAGTATCTCATCCCCCCCCCCCGCCGATTAAGCACGTTTGTTTTACATATATATAATTTTGATATACTTTCATTTAGAATCTTCAGTAAGATGTGTATTAAAATGCATAAATGACAGTGTATGTTGTATATATATAATAAATTTATATTTTTTAAATAAATAAATGGATAAAAATAAGCAAACATGAACTTGTTTGAATTAAAAAGGAAATAATTTGCTGCAATTTTTTGTTTTGAAATTATTTTCCACCGATACTATTGCTGAGCAAAGATTTTTTTCAATATCTTTGATCCAAAACTTTTTTTTTCTCTTCTGCCAAAAACATCTTTTTCTATTGTATCTCGCATGCAGTCTTTTTTTAGGTCTCTCAAAATCTTTTGGTATTTAGTTAATTAATATATTGGGGTTGCATTAAATACATCCAGCCCAGTTTATTTCAGCCATTTAATTCTTTTATTGTTATCAATATCACTTTTTTTTCCTCTTTCACCCATCTATTTTATTTTTGATCTCTTATTAATTTTGATATAAAATACCCTATACTTTACTAAGAGATTTTCGTTTTTATTATTCTATTTAAGTGTCCGTGTCTCAAGTCCATAAGTAAGCATCAACAAAACGTATTAAAAACCTTTTCAGTAATATGGACATATTTCATTTTTAACATTAACTTATTATTTATTTAAAACTTTCTGTTTAAATTTAATTCTACAATTAATTTTGTCCATTATATTTCCAAGTTGCTTATAATTTTAACTTTTTAAAGTTTATTGGATCCTTATTTGCTCTTCTTTTTTAATTTTTTGAACAATTAAAACATTTTTTGTAATGTTTATTTTTTATTCTACTTTCAGATTTTATTTTATAGTCTCTATATCATTTTTTAGAAATCTGAAGTGAAGCATTGTTTCTGAATACAAACATCATCCTCACAATTTGACTGACTTAATTAATTATTTTTAATTGCTTTTATTTAAGTTAGAAACTCTGTTTATTTGATTGCTTGTTTAGGTAAAATTTTGTACATAGGCTAGAAATCGATAACAATATAGTATGAAAATGAAGTATTTTAGAATGGTGCCCTAGTTTGTTTACTGAAGAAGTATTTGCAGACCAACTCTCAAAAACTTTGATATCAGTTCAATAAGTTTTCAGTGATATGTAAAGAAGAGTAATATATATATATTAATAAAGCTTAGATTAAAAAGTGTTTTAATGTTCATTTATAATAGAAATAAAAAGAAATCTTGATCTTAAGTTTTTTTTAAAAATATATATATATTTATTTTTTAGAAACAAAACAATACTATAAATGATTTTTAACCTTTTCTGAGTTGTCATTGGAAATTTGCATCATCTTACCACTTAGCTCATTTCGTTCACAGTTGTGTTCTTACATTGTGTTGTGTGCATTTACATTATTTATCAGTATGCAATGAACATAAACTTGCATTTTTTGATTCCGTCACATATGAATAGCATTCAAATATTATTTTGTGAAATTTTAAATAAGTGACAATTTCAGTTAATGAGATTTATGGACCCTCATTAGCATCTTTTTTACACTTGGAAGAGAACATATGTATATGTGGTTATTATCTATTTTTTATTGACATTTTTTTGTTCATCATAACAAGTAAGTCATATTTATTACCAAAACCACACTTTTCTTTATTTTTGCCGTATCCTATAAATACAATTTATCCAAACCGCTTCAAACACTTTTTAGCAAAACTCTTTATTTGTACATATACATACACCTACATTTCAACCGACCTGCAGTCTTCTTCATGTCGGTCGAAATGTAGGTGTATGTATATGTACAAATAAAGAGTTTTTCCAAAAAGTGTTTGAAGCAGTTTGGATAAATTGTATTTATAAATATTTATAATAATGTAGTAGATTTTGAAAACCTATAGTCTTTCTTACAAATATATATATATATTTATAATATTGTTAAAAACAAAACACTATTTTTGATATATATTTAATAAAAATATATAAATAATGCATAATTTTGGTTATTTATTTGAAAAAATATTAAATAAAGAAAAGATTAATGCAAGTTATTTTGTATTGGAATAATTATAAAAAAAAAAAAATTTTAAAAATATTTTATAATAAAAGCTTTTAATTACTGTTGACTAAAAAGCCTAAAAAGTAATTATTTCCTCAACCACAATTGTAATTTTTATATTAAACTTGAAATAAAAGTATGGGGTATCCAGAAATTAATTCAATGACTACTTTACAATAAATTGAATTAATTAATTTCTGATTATGTTTATATAGTATAAAAATATACTCTCCAAATTTTGACTATATTATAACATCTTTCTTAAGAGAAATAACCTAATATATATATATTCAAATACATGCAGACATTGAAAGTATACTTGGTGCAATAAATATTATTAAAATTTTATATTTAAACTCTGTATGAGTATTATTTTACATTAATGTTTAGAATGACAGTTTGAAAACGTTATTAAATACATACAAATATATTTATTCAAAATAATACCATCATCAAATTATTACTATTAAATACAAATCTTCATAATCTTTATATTGACTACATTTTAGTAAACTTTAAAACAAATCATTTATTTGTATTTTTAAAAAACTGTATTATCTTATTTAAATATAAATGACTTGTTTTAAAGTTTATTGAAATATAATTAATATAAATAGTATGAAATAATTAATTTGTATTTAATGGTGTTAATTTCATGTTATTTTAACATAAGTCTGTGTGTATGTATATAAATATATTTTTAACTGAAACACAGGCTTGTTATATACCTGTGGCTATATATATGTAATATAGGGTATATGAGCACAGACTTTCACACCACCCACCTCTCTCCATTCTATTAATAACACTGATACACCTAAACACATATATGCTGAAAAGATAAATAATTACCAATATATGTATTTCATGCTAAACCAGCAATCATCAGTTGGTCCAGATTACCATCTCTACACATATATGCTATAAGTGCTCAGATATATAATAAGATAGCCAAACCTCATACTTTAATGGACAGGCTTCAATCTACTCCACACTCCAACTCTTCAACCGTCCATCCAATTAAAAATCTGATGATGGAATGCTCAAAGGCTACCCTAAGGCCAAGATTCTTGTCACACCCATGTTGACCTAAGGTCAATCTGAACCCCACATGTACAGGACGTAATCCATTTAATACATATGCAAGGATGGGCAGACATCTCTATAATGTAATAACTGAAACACAGGCTTGTTATATACCTGTGGCTATATATATGTAATATAGGGTATATGAGCACAGACTTTCACACCACCCACCTCTCTCCACTCTATCTAATAACACTGATACACCTAAACACATATATGCTGAAAAGATAAACAATCACCGATATACGTATTTCATGCTAAACCAGCAATCATCAGTTGGTCCAGACTATCATCTTTACACACATATATAGTATAAGTGCTCAGATATATATTAAGATAGACTATCCTCATAGTTTAATGGACAGGCTTCAATCCACTCCCCACTCCAACTCTTCAACCGTCCATCCAATTGAAAATCTGATGATGGAATGCTCAAAGGCCACCCTGAGGCCGAGATTATTGTCACACCCATGTTGACCTAAGGTCAATCTGAACCCCACATGTACAGGACATAATCCATTTAATGCATATGCAAGGATGGGCAGACATCTCTATAATGTAATAACTGAAACACAGGCTTGTTATATACCTGTGGCTATATATATGTAATATAGGGTATATGAGCACAGACTTTCACACCACCCACCTCTCTCCACTCTAACTAATAACACTGATATACTTAAACACATATATGCTGAAAAGATAAATAATCACCAATATACGTATTTCATGCTAAACCAGCAATCATCAGTTGGTCCAGACTATCATCTTTACACACATATATAGTATAAGTGGCCTTTGAGCATTCCATCATCAGATTTTCAATTGGATGGATGGTTGAAGAGTTGGAATGTGGAGTGGATTGAAGCCTGTCCATTAAACTATGAGGATAGTCTATCTTAATATATATCTGAGCACTTATATTATATATGTGTGTAAAGATGATAGTCTGGACCAACTGATGATTGCTGGTTTAGCATGAAATACGTATATTGGTGATTATTTATCTTTTCAGCATATATGTGTTTAGGTGTATCAGTGTCATTAGATAGAGTGGAGAGAGGTGGGTGGTATGAAAGTCTGTGCTCATATACCCTATATTAAATATATTTTTAGTAAATTATTTTTTTTGTTAAAGTCAGCAAAATGTACTTAACAAAACATTGAAAGTATTGTTTTTGTATTATATGCAGAATGCAATCTGTTATGCAAGTTTTGTAAGAATGGTGTTATGATATATGTACATGTAAACAGAAACATAGACAATTAGAGAAAATTGATGGCTTTTGAGATTTAGGTTGGTAGAAAAAATGAAAACAGAAATTAATAGTTAAAAAATCATTTACTATATTTGAGGAGTTGTTAAGAAAAGAAGTTGATTAGGCATATAGTTCAGAGATAGAGAACTATGAAAGACAGATTGAGAATTTGGAAGGTGAATAAAGAGTTAAAATAAGAAAGAAATCAATGATCTCAAGGAAAGGAATAATTGTAAATATTTAAGGAATGGGGGGGGGGGGAGATATATAAAGATTTAAAGAAGGTGATTTGGTTTGATGTGGAAATTGACCTTTTGGGGGATAACTAATGAAAATAGTATTGATAAATTATATTTTGTGTTCAAATTGCACTTTTTTTTATTCAGCTTAGACATTATTTAATGAAGCTATTTATCAAAAATATTCACAAACATTTCTCTTTGTCACTTAGAAATAAACAATCAATCGTTCCCTCTGTTGAGTTACAAATTTTCCATACATCATTATTTTGAGATATAATTTCTTTTATATTCAAACATTTAAAGTATTTTTCTATGCTTATTATTTGTAATGTTTTGCTGAAAATATATTTTATCAATGAAAACCCAGTAGCATTTTATATTTATAGTAAATAGACTCAATGATGTCAACTTGTGAATGAATTGTCTTAGTTTTACTTGAGGTGAATTACTAATTAAAATATTGAAACTGAATGATTTTTTAAAAAAATATATTGAAATAATATAATAATTAAATTGTTTCTGTGGAATAACATTTTATTTGAATTAGAAAAATCATTTAAATTTTTTGATTTTTATTAAAACTTTTTTCACTAAACTCAATAATCAAATTATTTAAGTATATTGGTGATTATTTATCTTTTCAACATATATGTGTTCAAGTGTATCAGTGTTATGAAATAGTGTGGAAAGTGATGGGTCATGGGAAAGTCTGTGCTCATATACCCTATATATTACATATATAGACACAGGTATATAATAAGCTTGTGTGTTTCTGTTATTAAGTCCTATTTGAATTGCTCATATCATTTAGTAAGATTAATAAAATAAAATCATACTACAGATGTATACAACTGCAAAGGGTTAGTATATTATATAATCATTTGTTTTGAACCAATTCTGAAAACCAAAAATATTCAGATTGGATAAAATGGCATGACTAAGTTAACACTAATTTTCTGACTTCACTTTGCTAGAATGCAATATCATTATCTTTTTTATATACATATAACTCTTGGTATTTTTAGATCTAGTGTCTGAAGCTACCCTAGCGCCTCTCTGAGGAGTGCCAGAGCACGAAACCATGGTCAGAGGTTGGGGGGGGGGGTCCTGACAGAGATATTTTAAATGCTTTCTCTGGTTAAGCATTTATCACAAAGCTTGTTGAGCAATTGGCAATGCTCATTGTATATATCTTACAAGTTTAAGAGATATGGGTCATATGATCTATGACTCTTATTTTGATTATATAACTCTTAAGTTTGTAATAAAAAATATTGGACCTACCTGAATTTTAAAGGAGTTAAATTGTTGTTACTCATAATATTAAAATAAATACTGATGACTGCTTAATTTTTCAAATCCTAAGAATGATGACTATATTCATTAAAAATTGGAGAACAAAATATTTTGTTATTCAAAGTCAGTTTTTATTGAAAAGTATTGTGAGAGATTACAAAAACTTAAACAAATCACTGCATCTGTAATAAGCTCTATCTATAAAAGCAGTGTATCATGAATTTTACAAGAAAAACATTTTTTCAAAGTCTTTGATTCTGGTGTAAAGTGCTATAATGAGTAGAAGATTATTTAGGTGGATGACTGGAATTATATCATATCACCAAGTGAATCATTATTTACACTTGCACATATTTCCTTGTAATGATTGCCTAAAGAAATCTCTTAACTATACATACATTTAGTACTTGTAATGTAAAATCTATCATGAATTGGCATCTATATCACTTTTTTTTTGTTTAATCATTTGATCGATCTATCAGTAATGCTCTGTCCTATGGATAGATCCAAGGTCACAGTCGATTCATTCATTTCTCTGTTCTTATCATTTCCTGGATCTTCAGTTCTACATAACTCTTCCTGTCTCTTATATCATCCAGTAAGGTCAGTCTTTTTAGCTCTTTTTTCTTGTATTCATTCACTATTTCCTCCAAATCACTCTTCATTAAACAATCATTATTCTTCATCAATTCATGCTATCACCAGATTATTTACTGAACTTCAGGTTTATCACATAATACCAATATTGTTTTCCAAGAAATCTATTTTGTTTTTTTTGTTTTTTGCCAATATTGTAATGTTCCAATTTCTTATTTGAAACTTACGATTTCATTTGTATGTTTTGATTATGGGTGTTTTCTAATTGTAGTCTTTGTTGAAAAGTAGACTTTTTGATTATAAAATATCAGTATTAATAATCTTGTTTCCTTCCTGCTCATGAATAATAAATATTTCTAACAAATATTTAGGAATATAATTTAATGTTTTTTGACTCCAAAACGTCAATAGTATTACTTCTCCTCCCTGGTTATTGAACAACAGTCATTTCTATCACATATCAAATAATTAGGAATATAATATAGTTATGTGAGTGTGCATTTCTTATATGTAGCACAACATGCGCACACAGTATACACAACATGCGCACACATACTGTGTGTACACATGTATATAGTAATAAACACAAACCTTTTAGAAAATTGATTTTTTTTCCGCTCTTTTACTGTTTGTCTTTTTATTGTTGTTAAAACATAAAGAATAAAATTGAATAAATAAGCATGGCTTTACATATAAATAGTTGTTCAAGCATTACTTTAGACTTTGAAGTACTTTGATGCCAACTTAAGGAAACTTTTTACTTTTATTTGAAATGACCAAGTTTTTTTCTCCCCCTACCCTCTTTTTTTTTTTTTTTGCTGATAAATCACTGGAAAATGTGCAGTGATTTTTGCCCTAAGACATAGTATGCTGTTGTGGTACATTTTCAGAGATACAATTTTCAGCAATGCCACTCAGTTTGTTTGACACATTACAGCTGGACCATTAGGAAACTGTCAATAACACTGATTCTGATCGATACATTGGTCTGCCATTTGGTATTGGAGTGTTGCTAAAACCTTTAGATTACTTATAATCTTCAAGCCATCCCTTCACGGCTATCTTCATCACTTTAGATTGTCGGCAGCATGCATGCCTAACTCTGATCAAAAAATAGAGACCATCAATCAGTTGCCTTTGTGCAGAACCAGCTCACTTCCGATGAAACTGCTTTCCTCTCTATTGGCATGGCCATCCATTTCTTTGACAGATTTAGCACAGAAAATAATCTAGTATAAAATCAAAATACGCATTTATCAAGATCCTGCCAAAATTATCCAGACCAGCTACATAAACCTCTCAAATAATTTTGCCACCAGAATATTAAAATGAAATGAAAAAAGACACCGTAGTTTCCCATTAAGAAATTATATAAAATTACTGACTGATATTAAAATATTCAATATTTTATCTTTTATAATTTGTTTTGATTTTTTTTTTAGTAAAAGTTATATAGTATTTTTTTTTGTTTGTTTGTTTCAACTGTGTTTTTGTTTTTGTTTTCTTTTAAATAAAAAAGAATCTTAAGACATTTTTTGAGTATAAATTTGTGTAAGCATATATATTATGTGTGTGTATCTATATTAAAGCTAGCTTTATCTTTATTCATTTATGCCAGTCGTTTTAATATGAATCTGAGTATAAATCTGTGCAAATATATATATATTGATGCTAGTTTTATCTTATTCATTTATGCCAGTCATTTTAATGTAAATCTAAGAAATTTCTGAGTACAAATCTGTATAAACATATATATATATTGTTTGTGTGTATATTTAATATTGAAGCTAGTTTTTATTACCTCTGATTTTAAATATACATTTTAAAATGTAGTATTTATGTACCTGATACAAATGAGCATATGTACACTTCTTGAAAAATTATTTGTATTCCCCCCCCCCCCAATAAATCGGCATATAATTATAATTATTTCTAGTTTCATCGTTTTTGAGAATTCTTTTCAGGTTGGTAGTTTATAAACAGAGCAGTATACTTTTAAATAGTCTTTTGATCTACTTTAAGTATAGTACTATAGAGTAGAAAGCAATGAAGAGTTAAAAAATATTTAAGCAAAATAATGAAAAAGCAATTCATTACCAACTTGAAAGAGGGTAATAAGTTTAGCAAATGTAATTTATTATACTGTAACAATGAAATTTAACTTTTTTTTTTTTTTTTAAATTATCATTGAAATAAGACTGAAGGACACTTCACTTTTCAAGTGGCACTAATACATCATGGTTTTCATTGAAGTTACTTTTATGGAGAGGGGGGGGTAAATTCGTATTTTTGCATTATACTATTGGATAGTACTATAATATCAGAAGTATTGGCAGTAATCGATATTATTCATTTTCCCAGTTGTCATAGCTCTTAATTATCAATTATTAGTTGTCATCAGTGGAAACGGTAACTGCATTAAAATGTTGACTAATAAGTTTTATCGTGAAGTCATGCGCAATAAAGAGAGTATTAGCATTTTTATGCTTTCTTTTGGAAAGTCATGGTTCTGCTATGCAAAAGGAAATAAAATCTTACAGTAGAGAGAATATATTCATGCAAAGGATATCAATCGAGCTATTCAGTTAGAAGTAGTAATGGTTTTAATATTACACTGATTTGAATGGGAAAATAAATTTTAAAATGACTGTATGCAACATTTTAGAGCTGTTGTATTTTTTGTTTTCTTGCATATACCATTAAGAGTGGTTGCAAATCTTTATCTGCTAAAATATCTGTATTTAATACACGTATTCCATCTATTTCAGTTATTTAGTTGTGATTTTTTTTCTTTTATCGTATTTATATTTTTCAAATAATAGAATAAATGTACATTATGAAAGAGTAGAATACATAAATGCTTTTATTTAAATATTTATTTAACTGTTAAAAGTGTCAAGAACATTATCATTAAAACAGAATTGCTAAACGAAAATAATAACTATTCTTTCAGGTCCTGCTTGAAAGAGTAATATGTACATTTATGGAGGTGTGTATATATTATAATAAAATATAGATAATAATGCTAGCATATTGAAAAGAAAATGATGGAGAGACAGAAGAAATAATATGCTTCTCTTAAGCCATCTGTTTTGATTGGGGCAGAGACACAATTGTTTATTTGAACATGAATCGGTGGTTTCATGTAAATACTGTTTATTAATAAAATATAATATTCAATGTGGAGTTTTGAGATAGCAGTATTTGTTTGATATTTTGAAATTGATTTTTAAGATTATTGTATAACCACTAGTATAATAATAATGATGAATTTAGTTAAAATATTTGTAATAATTATTTTTGGAATCAGTTATCTTCATTCTACTCCAATTAATGAATACCAGGTTGTACTGCTATTATCTATTATATTTACATCCCAAAAGGATCCTTTTTTACAGTTTGAAATTCAAAAACTACAATTTGGAATGCAAGCCAACTTTTTATTGCCATGCTAACGATTACACATTTTCCCAATGTTATTTTATGTTCACTGTAGCAATATGAGTAAGATGCTATGCTAAAGCTACCGATGGTAACCATAAGAGGTAGGTGGTTGAATGAACAATGCCTGATAGTGAATATCTTCTTCTTCATAAAATAGAATGTTGGGTTACAAAGGTTACTTACTGTTTCCTTACAGCCTTTTCTGTCATTCTCTTACATTAGTGTAGAGTTGTCATTATGAGCCTCTATTGTTATTGGTCATCTCCCTATACTAAGTAAATGGCTATGGAATTGAGTATTTGTGTGATCACATTTTTATTCTTTAACCATATGCACACCATTTGAAACTTAAGTTCCCTTACGATTCTTTTTTTTTTAGTTCAAGCCCTCGAGAATTAGCAAAGCAATGACAGGGATAGGCTTAATAGGGAGGCAGTCCTTAGTTGTGACTTTTTGCTTGAAGTATTATAATCACTAAAAAGTTTCTTTGGTACTAGATTTGAAACAGAAGTTACCCCTGGTGATAATTGTATGTTTACGCAGATCTATTTAAGGATTCCTTTGCCTGCCATGGAAGTAAAAAGGGCTTAGAAAATATTATTTTAAAACAGTCTTCACACAGTCTGGCTATTGGCATCTAGCGGATTATTCATTAAAGCAACTGAAATAATAATATCAGTAAGTAGTGATAAAACAGGAGATGGTAGTAATACTAAAAATAAGTATTATAAGTCTTTTTTTTCTAAATATAGATTACTTGATACATATTCTTCAAGACCAGAATGAAGGATAACATCAGTAGCTAATGAACTGTTAAGATTTGAAATCTATGTATCTGCACATAGTGAAACTCATTTTCTATAGGAAAGAAGTTTAATAAAATAGGTAGATGACTACAAGTTTTTTGGAAGGACCAATCAATCAGTAGAAGGAGAATGCATGATGATATATTTGTGTTAAAGTCTAATATTGTTAAAATTTGGTTTGCACAATAGTACCAGTCTTTATTTTATTATTGAATATTCCTTACTGGATAACATTGTTATAGCAATATCTTTTAAATATATATATATATTTTCAGACTTTAATGCATGTTGTGAAGGTATAAATAGCATGCTTTGACCAAAAGTTGTTGGAAATAATGGTATTGGCCCAATAAATTTGAATAGTATGTTAGTATTGAATTTTTGCAAAACATAAATTGATTATCTCAAACATCTGTTAAGAGAGAAAAATTGCTATAAAAGAATGTGGGTGCATCCATGCCCAAAACAATAGTTTTTAAAAAATAATATTATATAATGTTGGGGAATCAGAATGTAATTTAAGTTCATGTTATGTGATTTCTTATAAACACATTGTTGGACAGATCATAGATTGGTTCACTTCAAGATTAAAATTGTAGTTGCATTAAAAAAATAGGTCTGGTTCTAGTCATATATTACAAGAAAATTGACATTAATTTTCTAAATGCATCTATTTTATATATTAAATTACAACATCTTTTAAATATAAAATTTCTAATTAGGTCCTTTAAGATTATCATATTCTTGAGGTTTGGATTTTTTTAAGGAGTGTATTACGGATACAAATAAATCTACTATTAGGTTCATTAAAATTAAGAATTATAACTGGTTTTCTGACAGTACTTATTTTCTTTGTGATTTTATTAAATGAAAACATGGCATTCTTTGCTTATTAGAATAATAAATTGACTGTGAAATTTCATAATAAAGATAGAGATCTGAAAAGAGAAATTCAATGACTGACAAGAATGTTTAAAAATGATTGATGGATTATAATTGCAAAAAAAAAAATACTAATATTTACAGATTGTGATCCATGCAGATTTTTTTTATTTTTATGTACTGGAAGCATCATATGGATGTGAAGAAGCAATATCACAATCTTATTAAATCCAACAAATGGATAATATTTTAATCATCCTTTGAATAATATTGTAAGAATTGAGATGACAACTTTTATTAAGGTATTCAGATTTGTGATGTTAAAACAGATCTTTGTTACCTAAATGCTAAAAAACTGCAAATATTTGTGAAATACATGGATGTTTTAAAATATAGTGATAATGTATTAGTTTCAAAAATATTGGAAGTTTTTAGAAATATATGGATTTATGAATTTATGCTAATTCATCTTAAGAATGGTTCTAATTTTTAAAAATAAAGAGAAAAAAATTGCAATGTTTATCATGAAATATCATTGTCCATTATAACAGAGGTACTTCCGAGGATTTTGATGAAAATGTTGCTTCCAGTCATAGATGAACAGTTGCCAGAGATTCAGTATGGTTTAGAGAATCAAGGGACGTGCAAAAAAAGTTATAAATAACAGTGATTTATATATTTATTTTATTAATTTGGTGAAGACATTTGATCAATTAATCAAACAGGTTTACGGCATTGCTAGAAATTTGTTGGTTGTCCACCATCGGTATGATGGAATGAGAGAAAGTTACTACTACTGATAAAATATCTGAGGGATTTGAAATGAAAATTGTATTAAATAAGGATATATATTTGTTCCAACATTGTTTTTGATTTTTATATCAGGTTCATGAATTAGAGATGTCATGTGGTACAAGTTTGATGGTAGAATTTTTAATTTGAATTGATAAGAAGCAAAAACAATAACTTTATTTTCTTGGATTCTGGATTTCCAATATGCTGATGATTGTGCTATTCTTGCCATTTGCGAAGATGGTTTACAGAATGTACTTAATGTCTTAAATGCAATATATATATATATATAGACTTTGATGTTTCCTTATTGAAACAGTCTATTTCCAATAGAAAGATTTTATTTTGCCTTATAAAGATTTAAGCTTAGGATTCTTATTTAGTTATTGAACAAACTTCAAAAGTTCAAGTTTAGCCTTACTTTATTATATTAATTTACCTAAATCAAATAATCAAGATTTAATGTTGTTATAAATGGAGCATGAAAATCTGTGTTCAAATCCTTTATAATTTAAATCATTGAAAATATATGAAATTAGATTTTTTTTTATATCTAATTTGTATATGTCAAGTGAAGGTTTGATCAAATTATTGATAGCATTAGCTATTTCGTTAGCCTGTTGAATGGAGTTGAGGAACTTATTTTAACACTCCTGAGAGAGGCAGAATACCTCAGGAATATCTAAGTGTGAAGAGATGGTTATATGTTTGTTTATTAATAGATTAATTTGAATAATTATATGTTTATTTACATTTGCTATTGTATTATAATGCATAAAGTCGTATGAGCTATAGTTATAATAAACTTTAATATGTCTATTGGACAGACTACTATTGATGATGATATATATATGTACTCTGCGCACAGGTAATGAAGCTATTAATAAATTGTCAAATTTTTTACCGCCAAGCGCTTTCGGGACAGTCTACAGTCCCATATTCATGGCGAGTTATTCTGTTAATAACTGTAACAAACGACACCAAACGTAAAGTTAGGGAAACTTACTTCATTGCGGCTGACCCATCGGCAGTCAACAGGAGAGAGGCCTGCTATTCCCTATCTCGTAAATGGTCCACGTAACATCTGCACATAAGTTTGCATAAAATTTGCATAGTTTTGCAGTTATTAACAGAATAACTCGCCATGAATATGGGACTGTAGACTGTCCCGAAAGCGCTTGGCGATAAAAAAATTTTTGACAATTTATTAATAACTTCATTACCTGTGCGCAGAGCACATATATATATATATATATTAATTTATTTAAGCGTTAATGAAGTAAAATCTTAAATTTTTAATAAAAACAAATGAGTTCATAAATAATTATCATAAAAAAGTTATTTAGTAAAAAAGGAAAATAAATGCTAAAGTTAGAATAAAAGATAATCAGAGGGCTTTTTAGAATGGCTAATATGTATAAACTTGTAATAATTTTTTTTTTGACAGTGTAACAAACTATTCCATGAAGCTCAAATAATCCTGGAAAATGTACAAATGGCCTTGCTTTCAGAAATCAAGAACAGGATTATAGATAGAATAAGAAAAATAAATAACTCTGATAGTTGAGAGGGATTGCATTGATCTTTTTCCAAGAATCTGGCTTGAAATGTAAATTATAGATCTGTGAGAAAATAAACAGGTCTTAAAAGCTTTATTACTATTTTACTTTAATTAAAGTCTAATAATATATATTTTAATTGATGCTAATATATAAATGCAAAGTAGCATATTTAAGAAATCAATCTTTTCCAAATAGCAAATCTTTTGCCACTATTTAAAAATTGTGTATCAGAACTCCAATGGCTTGGATATTATTATTTAGTAAGGCATCACTTGCAGTAGAAAAAAAAGTTGCTTGATTTGCTGGACCTTTCTAACACACTAATGGAATGAAGTCTTACTTACATTTTGTTTTGTTTTTTATTTGGCTTCAGGCATCTTAATCAAGTTAGTTGTGGAAAATGTTTGAAAATTTATTTACACAAACCATATTTCTGTAACTGATGTAATTTACAATATGCCAAGTAATGCTAGATCACCGATAACATTTTTGAAATTTTTGCTGCTTTTACCAAAAAAGGTATAAATTTGGAGAAGTTTTCCCATCCTTTTCCTTTCATTTATACTTTTCAATGCAAGAATTTTGCCTACAGCCACTGTGTGTGTTGTTGAATTCACGTTTACAAAGTATACAATAAGCTCTGTTAATGTTGGAAGGCACAGCCATGAATATTGTTTAATTCATTTTCTCAAGTAAATACACAAGTGCCCTTTTACTCCCAAATATGAGACTTTTATGTGAGGATTTCTCATATTGATCATCATCAATTTATGTACTCACTGTTTTGATTTATAATTGATTATTCGCTACAACAATCTGTAAAAAAAAAATTTCAAAACCTTTTTCTTAAAAACATCAACCCTTTTATAAGACTGATAACATCATAAGATAGTAATGTCATTAATGTTGTCATCTGAAATAAAATGGTAACATTCTTGCTTTCATATATAATATTACATTTTGATTGTAGAATTAAAATACAATTAATGTACTCATCTAATATTCAGCCAGTATTATTGCAAGACAATCAGTGCTTTTATTTATGACATATCCAAAATAAAGGTTTTCATTGCTAACAGCTACAAAAGCAAAAAATGGTAAGTTTCATTCAGTACAATGCATTATCAAAAACATACTCTGATCATGTGAAACAACAAAGTGTAATAATAATACATTTTAGAATGTGGGCATTAGCTCAAATATATTCACTATCAATTTTGTTTTAAAATTTTTATGAACATTAATTTTGCCTGTAGCTAAAATATAGGCAACGTAATTTGGAAGTTATTTGAGATTTAAAAAAGAGAAAAAAATGATTTTGTGCATTATACAGTTAATAATCTATCTCATGTATTAAAGATTACTAAACACATTAAAACTATCATTTTTTGCTCAATTGTAAATAAATAATTTTATATTTGCCTGAAAGTTTGTGATGATGGTATATTATTAGATGTGATATGATGGACTATTTCCATCATTTATGAATGAATGTTGAATGTACAGAAAATTTTAAACTTTTCAAATACAAACAACTTTTTAGTATTTGAAAAGTTGTGTGTTATTACTAACAAATTGTTTGTATTTGAAAAGTTTAAATAAAGTTTAAAATTTTCTGTACATTCAACATTCACTCATAGATGATGGAAATAGTCCAACATATCACATCTAAAAATAATTTCATAATTTGTTTCAGTTATATATAAAATAATGGCAACTTTTATTGCAAATTAATAAAAGTAGTATCTGCGAAAGAAAAAAGATTTAATCATTTACATTAGAAAAACTATAGCAATCAATTATATATTATATTTGTTTTTCTAATTTTGACTTAATTTCAACTGCATTTATGTAAAATAAATTTATAAATTGTTACTAAAAAAATAGCAACTCTATAAAAAAAATTCAAAATTTTGATGGCTAGATCAATAAAAAACTTTAATAATGAAAAATAAAAATGCACCTTGTGTTAATTTTTTTTTTTTTAACCAATCATGATCCAGGGAGTGTTATTTTTAAGATATCGTAAACAGTGTAAATCAAAAATTTCTATTTTTTTTTTTTTTAATGTTTCATATATATTGAAACATAAATTAGTACTTTTTTAAATTATTATTAGTAATATGATTAATGAAATGTTTACTCATTATCATTGTTTTTAATTTCAATTTTGTTTTTTTAATCAAGTTTTTATATACACTATTCTGAATTTAAGATAATGAAATAATGTTTTTGCTGAAGTAACTCATTATAATTGCTTCTTTATTTATTTATTTTTGTGAGATTTTTGATTTATGAGGATTTGGGGGAATCACTTGAGTGAGTCAAGACGCATGAAATGGATAATCTGCCATCAATTAATATATACTAAACTATATCAATTTTCATAAATGTTTCAGTATTTATCAAAGAATATTTCTACATCTCAACTATCGATAATTGTGGCTTTTTTTTTTTTTTCATATGCCAAATGCATTGACCGGGAAGTGAATCCGAGCCAGCTTCTTAGAAAGCAGCTATGCTAACCGCTAGGCCACCAACGCTTGACAATTGTGGCAGTTTTGGTTATTAATGAAGTATGTGAGACAAGTAAAAGATTTTTAGTTTTGTTTAATTTGTGTGTGTAAATATGTAAGTTGTGATATAATTACTTATCTTTGAAATTTATCTAGCCAAATTAAATTATTTTTAGAAAAACTAAAGTTTATAGTATTTAGTATTTTATTGATGAAATAATTACCAAAGCCACTGATGACAGAACAAAGTACACCAGAAATAGATTTAAAATTATATATCGTTTGCAAGTTTTTGTTTTGCTTTTTATTAGTTCATCTTTCATCTTAGTTCATTCCTATCACAACTATCCTTCAGTTTCATTTTATTGTAACAAATTGGAATTCATATCTGACATAAATTTAAAATTGCAACCATAATATTATTAAAAAAAAAATCATAGCAAACTGAAATGTATTTAATATACACTACATTTTCTTGTAAACTAATACATTTTTTTATTATTAATAATATGCTTAGTAAAATATTTATTAATTAATTATCACTTTTTTTTCTATTTTAAACTGGTGTGTTTTTTTTTTTTATCAAATTTTAACATTTATTATAATTTTTAAATTGGGAATAATGAACTTAATATTTTTGTCAAAATGGAAACACTATAATTGCTTATTTTTATACAAGAATCTTGATTTGTGAAACTGTTTGGGGGAACTAGTTGTGTTCACAAAATCTATATTTTTTTCTTTTCTGATATTATTAACACATCTACAAAAATATTCTTTCAATTCTTTACTCATTTTACCAAGAAAATGAAATTTAGGCCACTGGGATAAATAAGTGTGAGAAGTAAAATAGTTAATTTTTTATATGTCTCAAGATAATGTGAAGTGAATTTAAAAGAATAATAAATGCTTTAAATCTTTTTTCATAATAAAATATATGTACATACATATCATCCATATTTTGAAGGATTAAAAAAAAATGTGTTATATTTTTGTGTCTATATGCATGTAAAATAAAAATGAATCAAAATTATGAAGTGATTCTGACTGGGAATATTAACTTACATATAATAAATTTTTGTGCAAATATGTGTAAATATGTCATACCTAAATAATAGCTAGAAATAAAACAAACTATTATACATAATATAATAAAATAAATATTTTTATTATAAACAATTATAAAAAACATATATATAGAATACATATATAAAATTATATATAAACTCATATATTTTCAAAAGTGTCTATTTTTTTTCTTCTCCTTCCTAACCTTATATACTGTAATTTATTGCATTTGTTTGTATATGTTCTTTGTCATAGACAGTTTCAAATAACTAAGTAAATCCTGTTATGAAACAGTGTTGATCGTGTAATAGCAAAGATGAGTATAGGCAGGAAGATGAAAATTTTAAGAGATATTATTAGATATTGTGAGCAAAAGAATTTATAAATGTAATTTTTATTTTTACATAATTTTATTTGCGATAAAGTATGCAGTCTTAATCTTAGTTATATTCAGATATGTATTTTTAAGCAGCAATTTTGTGATAATATCTAGTACATTTTTAAAAAGGGGGGGGGGATTTTTTTTGATTGCTTATACACGTATTGCAATAAAATATTTTTAATTTTTTACACATATATATAACAGCCACACATAAATGAATATAACCATTCCAAGTGAGAAAAAAAAGGAAAAAAAAATTACTCTAGAAATGAGTTTTGCATTTACTATACAAACCAAACTACGAATATGTCTACATATAGAACATAATGGCGTTTGTTTATTTATTTGATATTTTGCAATGTTTTGTTTTAAGTTTTTCAGTAGAAAACTTTTCTTTCTGAAATATTTCAATACTATGTTTAATTGTAACTCTAATGTATTCTATCTTCCCAATGGTATTAGTCAATATTGCATATCTTTAGAATGTCTTTGAGATAATCCTTATGTAGTTGGGATCTATTTCTTCCACTTCTCCCAAGAAAACTGCTCAAGTTTGCCCTTTTATGAAGTTTGGATTTATTCATTAATTTTACATATCCAAGACAATGATGTGAGGCTGTAGCATTAAATTCAACAAGTTGAAAAACATATTAATTGTTTTTAGGATTTTAGTATTGTTTTTTCAATTTTACAGAGCATCCTTAAGTAAAACTTCTAATCCCTTTATATTGTATAATATATATGTTTTAAATAGAGTTTTAAAAAAAATTATATTAAATACTTTTATTTATTGTGCACTAAAAAGCAAAAAAAAAGAAAATACTTGTCCTTCAACCACAATTGGGGTTTTTTAATTTAACTTGAAATAAAAGCTTGGGAGATTCCAAAATTAATTAAATCAATTCTTGTTTTGAAAAATAGGGATTCACTTAATTAATTTTTGTACCTCTCAAGCTTTTATTTTAAGTTAAATTTTAAAAAAACAATTGTGGTTGAAAAAACAATTAATATTTTAAAAAAATATCTCTATTTTTAACTTTTTAATATTGGCAAAATAAATAATGTAAAATGATATTGTATTTTAAATTGATTTTGACACTTATAATTTATATAATAAATTATTAAGTGACTTAAAATATGAAAATATCGTTTTAAGTGAGACATCTTTGATATCTTTGAGTTTTAAAAAAAATGCTTACGTAAACTATATTGAAATAAATTTTACTTAATAGTTATGATTTTGCTTTAAATTGATTTGACACTTATAGTTTATGTATATATTTAGTAGGTGTACATAATTTTATATATGTATAACAAGGCATTAGTTAACTTAAAATATGAAGTCATTCTTTCTGTTGAGAAGTGTCTGACATTTTTTCTTTTTAATTTGGAAAAAAAATGTTTTTTTTTTAAAAAAATACTTAACAAAACAAAACTGTATTGTAAACTAACTTTATTTTATTCTAATTTAAATCAAGCTTTTAATTGAAACCAAGAAAATTGTCCATCTTATTTTTAAAACATATTGAAGTTCTAATAACAATTTTTAAATTTGATTTCAAAATTTTCCACCCAATAGTTTATATCTTAGAAACTAGGTCATGTATTTAAAATATTATAGTACTCTATCACTTTGGTAGTGATTTAAACAAAATGTATCAAATTTCAACAAATTATATTGAATTTAAATCTATTAAATCTCCATTTTAAAATGTTATAACTTTACTCAAGCCTTAATTGAAACTAAAAAATTCTATACCTATTCTAAAAAGAATTTTAAATTTTATATAATATTGCAAATTTCCCCACCCACTGGTTCAGATCTAAAAAACTAAGACACTATTGCTTTTGGTAGAATAGTTACTATGTGAATGTATAGGAGATGGTACTAATGTTATTTTCCAGGGTCACCTGACTAGATCCCTGTTTTGGGGTGAACTTACTATATTATGGTGAAATGATTGTTGGTTTTCTCTATGCATTGATATATGTAATTTGATTAACCAATTTTATTACTTATTTAAAAATATTTTTGACATATACCTGAATATATTATTTATATCTGAATGTGTATTTTATTATTTTGGAGAATATATTTGAAGATCAAAGGCAAAACTGTCAAAGCAATCTTACAATGGTTTATGGTCCCTAAATAGATTTATAAAAAAAAAAAAACATTATGTTAAATTATAAATTTCTTGCTTGTTGAATAAAATAACTTTTTAGTTTTGGTTTGTTTTTTTACATTACCAGTACATAATTTTTAATTTGATGTTGGAATGTCTGTGTCCTATTAGAAATAATGATTGTGATATCAGTGTTTCTCATCTCTGGATTGCACTCTGTGACCCTATACTATATTTGCATGTATGTCTTGAAATATATATTACCAGTGCAGACAATTGCTAATCTAAAATAGTATTAATGTTATATTTATATTGGACTATTTTTATCATCTTGTATTGAGTATTGAATGTCTTTAGAAAAATTTAACTTTATTTAAATTTTCAAAGTACATTCAGTTGTTAGTAGTAGCATACAGGTTAATATATGCACAAGTTTTGAAAGGTATTATTTTTCTCTCTTTTTCAGGTCTTGCTGGCTTGACTAGTAGCATATGGAACCTGGATTCTTGGATTCTTATATATTGAATTTTAAGGTAACACTTTAATCAACTGAGCCATCCTGCCAAAGGCAATAGTCAGTAGAAATTTCATATACTTATCTATGAGGTTCCTCCTGATTTCTTTCACTTTTTCCTAAGAGCTAAGTTGATTAGTGGTTTGCCATACATTATGTATAGTCACACTAGGTTGACTTATGGGTTTAGTTACCATTCTCATGTGAGCAGTTTTTTTTTAATTGCCTTTTTTTGCATCTTTTTTTTTATCCAATATTTTTGTATTTTCCCAATTGAACATATGTACATTAGTACATACATGGTCTGCTACCTTAGATATATGTCTTTTCTATCTTCTAATCATCAGTTTGGGCTTTTGCAATTGCTTTTCAATGGGGTGACTGATCTCACCAATATACATTCTTCCACATTCACATGATATTTAATAGATACAGTTTTGTTTTTCAGTATTTCAAGTTAAGCTTTATAGTTGTTAGACTTCCTCATAGTGTGGTATGGTTTTGTAAGTTTTGTAGATATTAGAATTCCTCATATTGTGGTATGGCTCTGGAAAGCGGTTCTGATGTTATACTAATAAAAGATTTTTCTTAATATGTCTGCTATTTTTGATATACACGGATATAGTATAGTACCAATAATTGTTGTTTTTTATGGTTCTTTATGTTGTCTATTTAAGGTTTTCCTAGTAACAGCTGGTGGATAACCATTTTTTCATAAGAGTTTGTTTTATATGAATCTTTTCTTTTTCCAAATCACTGGTTTCTAAACAAACTTCTTTGGCTCTATTCCATAATGATAGTATAACTCTGTGTTTTTGGCATAATTGCATGTATATGCTAAGTATTTCCCTGTATGTGTAGGTTTTCTGTAAACTGTAATTTTGATTTTGCCATGAGAGAGTTTTGTCCAATATATAAATACAAACTAAAATACCATCATCACAAATCTTCAGGAAAATACTAAGTATTTGGTTTGGAGCTGATACTATATCTAACTTTAAATATTATGAAAAATTATACCTAAAACTGGCCAAATTACAAAATAATTTAACTTTCTTATGTAAATCTTAAGGGCTAGTTCCTAAGAGTTTGCAATTAAAACCTCCAATTCGCACTCAGAAAGCTGAGAAAATTACTGAAAGCAAAGTGAATCTGTTAAGAGAAAGAATCAATGCTCAAAGATTTCCCAAGTATCAAATATTGCATTCTATTAATAATGTTGTCTAAAAAATAAACTTACTGATTAAGAAGACTTCACAAGAGTTTTACAAGCAGTAAGAAAATTATATTCTACATTACATGAAAAAATAAAAGAATGCTAAAAGAAAAAACTTGCAAACTTACATAAGCATATTAAAAGAAATAATGTATATATTAAGCAATGCACAACCTTCATCTGTTAAAAATCTCAGTTCTAATCTTATAACAGATGCTGAAATTTCTGTTCTCAAAAAAGGATTAAACTTTGCCATCATACCATCTAATATAATATTCCTATATTAGATATGCCATTGAGGAAGTCACTCCAAAATTGCCTTTAGAAGAAGCAGCAGAATTACACTGAAGAATAAAAAGAACACTTGAGAAACAACAAAAATTGAAGTCAAATATGTCCTATGATGAGACAAAAGCAATTAAATCTCTAAACATGGACAAATTCTATAATCATTCTCTCAGATGACAAAGGCAATGCAATAGTTATAATGAATACAACTGATTATGACAACAAAATACAAGAACTCCTCACAGCAAGCCACTAGAGAAAAGTGGCAAAAATTCTGATACCGAGTACAGAAACAAAGTTACAAGCATTGCTCAGAAAGCATCAGAAATACTTCAGTGATTCAGAAAAAAATAAACTAACATCATATTTCAATAAAATTTCTCATCTTTATGGTCTACCTAAGATCCATAAAGATCACATTCCATTAAGATTATTGTTAGTTCTAGAAATTCACCTTTTGTCAAAATTGGTCAAGATTTCTTCTTAATGTTCTTAGTCCTTTGGCATGTGAGACCTAGTTTTTTGTTAGGGATTCTAAACACTTTGTAGAATTAATCAAGAACATGATAACTAAAAGACTTGACATACTAATAAGTTTTGATGTAGAAGGTTTGTTCACAAATGTACCATGTGAAGAAGCATTGCCTATTGTAAGAAAAAGACTAAATAGAGGTAATAGCTTATAAACCAGAACAACTTTTCCTATTGATAGTATAATGGATCTATTAACATTCTGCATTACAACAGCCTACTTTCAATACAACACATTTTTTCTGCCAAAATCTGGACTCACCGATGTCACTGCTGATTAGAAATATTTACATGGAGGAACTTGAAACCATAGCCATAATGACTACTTCATATCCACCTAAAGTTTGGCTTCACTATGTTGATAATACATTTGTTTATGACCACATGGTGAAGTACTTCTACAAACTTTCTGGAAACACTTCAACACATATCCTGTTCAATTAAATTCATAATAGAATAAGAGTACAAATTGGCATTCTTAAATATTCTTGTGACAAGACTCCCTCATGGTAACATCAAAACTACAGTTTACAGAAAACCTACACATACCGGGAAATACTTAGCATATACATCCAATCATCTCAGAAACATAAAACATGGAGTTATACTATCACTATGGAAGAAAGCAAAAGAAATTTGTTCAGAAACCAGTAATTTGGAAAAAAAAAAGATCCATATAGAACAAACTCTTATGAAAAATGGTATCAGCTGTTATTACAAAACCTTAAATAGACAACATAAAGACCATCAAAAGAAAGAATAATTATTGGTACTGTAGTATATCCCTATATACCAAATATACACAAATTAAGGTAAATCTGCAATCAGTATAAAATTAGAATAGCTTTCCAGCGCCATACTGTATCTATGAAATACTATGTGTATATGGAAAAATGTGTATTGGGAGATCAGTTGCCCTATTGAAAAGCAATTCCAAGAGCATTAACTCATTATTGGAAGAGAGAAAACAGATGGGTCTATGTAATAGACCATGTATGTATTAATGAACAATTGGGAAAATACAAAAATATTGGATAAAGAGGAAAAGATACAAAACAGAAAATTCAAAGAAGCTACTCACATGATTGGTGAATAATCCCATAAATCAACAGTGTGGCTATACATAATGTGGAGAAATCAGTAGAAACCTCATAGATAAGTACATGAAATTTCTACTGACTATTATCTTTTGCAGGATGGCTCAATTGATTAAAGCATTACTTTAAAATTCAATGTTCAAGAATCTTAAGGTTCCAGGTTTGATTCTCAGAATAATACTATCACTGGTCAGGCCAGCCGCACCTTAAGAAGAGAGGAGAATAATACCTCTCAAAATGTTGTGTGTATACTAATGTGTGTGCTGTTACTAACAGTTGAATGTATTTTGAAAATTTAAATAAAGTTAAATTTTTTTAAAGACATTAAATACTCAATACTAGATGATGGAAATAGTCCAATATATAAATACAGTTAAAATACTATCATCACAAACCTTCAGACTTTTTTTTTAGCATGTTCAGAACCTCTGTCTATCTTAATTTTGCTGAGAAATTAGGTATTATATAAGGCTGTTTTTGTACCAATATATATGTATATGCACACATACACGTTAGCCAGGATACTGCAATGCTAATGTTGTTTTATTGTATTAATAAGTATTCTGTTAAGTATTGTATATAATATGACCCAAATTTTAATTCTATTTTTGTGACGTAATTTTTATAATTTAGATACTCGTTCTACTTTTAGAATTCAGGAATAGTTTTAGAGAACCATTTTTTTAACTTCTCAGGATCATTGTACTGAAGAATTGTGGGTTATGCTGCTTCTATTCTAATTGATGCTAATTAATCTTTTGCAGTATTCTTCATTTGATATAATTGAAAGACATGGAAATTGTATCCTGTTTAAAAGTTTTTTTTATAAAAATATAGAAAATTTTATTCTGTAATTTGGTTACAACTCATATGATAAGGTGAAAATTAGCATACATTAAATGGTATTCAAAGAAGAAAAGATTCAATGATGACATATCCTCATTACATAACCTAAGAGAACTATAGTGATCCATAGGAGCAACGGGAAGAGCCCGGGGTTTGGTATCTTTTTTTTATTAAAGAATAAACTTTATGCTAAAATTGAGTATTACATATGTTGATCAACTATATTTACATCATGTCAGTCCTGAATTAATCATTGTAGAATTCTGTTCAGATAAATTCAAACTGGAGTATCTAGTATTCAGGAGAACAAATAAATTTCCTTAGGGTAATGTTTCTGAAAAGGAATTGCTAGCCTTTATTCCTTAAAATTCTCATTCATTGCAAAAAGTTATTCATTGAATAGTTTCAGTCGTTCTTATACATTTGATCAAAAGCAAGCACATATTCTCTATAAAGCCATTTGTAAATAAACTCTGCCAATTATCTTTGCCATATAGCTTTGTCCTTGCCATATTAATAAGCAGTACCCCCTTATCCACTATGCACCAACAAGTCCTCTCAGCGATTGTACATCATGTAATTTTTTTCTGAATCATTTGGCATGACTTTGCATAATCGTGTTGAATCCTTTAAAATATAACTAATTGATTAATTGATGTTTTGGCTTTTCTTTTTATTTACATGAAATGAATTATGATATTCGTTGTTTTCTATTAAGCATTGAAATTAAAAGTAATTTGTCTAACAATGTATTAAGCCATGCAGGACCAGAAATAAGTTGATTTTATTAAGTTATAATGGATATTATCATTAATTGTATACTAATCATTTGAACTAGGGAGATTGTTTTGATTTATATCATTTACAATAAGTTTATTGTTAAGACCTGTAGAGGTCCTACTATCGCATTTTTACACGCATATTCTTGAGGTTACAGCCTTAGTAAATATTAATAAGTTTATTGCTAAATGTGTTGATCTTTTCTATATATATATATTAATACTATACCAATTAAAAGGAAATAGGCGTATCTTTCTGGCAAAGTTTTTTGCATAATGAGTTTAGTTGTATATTCTATACTAGGTGAAAATAGTTTTATCAAAAATTCACTCATGTTTTAGAATTAGAATGCAATTTTATAGTAGTAGGAATTCCATAACAAGACCATCTATTTATAATAATTTATTTAGATTGTTTCTTTGTTTTGAATATACTGCATTTAATTTTATATTAATCAACATTTTTTCTTGCACGACTGTGACGTTTGAATATAATTTGTTACCTATACTGTACACTAATTACAAATTTCTCTTGTAGCATTTTGTCAAGCGTTGTTAACTGAGAGGTCGTCGCAGCCGCCTTGCAAGCAAGTAGTTGGTTGCAGACGGTTGTGGGTTCTCCTCCCGGTCGATGCTATGATATATGAGGAAAAAAAAATCTTTTGTAGCATTTTATTATAATTCATTGAATTCTATATGAATGTAATTTTTTTGATATTTGTTTTGCAATTATGCATGGTTTAATTCATTTTTAAATTCCCTCTCCCCCAAATTTTTGTAAGACATAAATGTATTTGATATATAATAGACACATATAATTTTCGTTTTTTAAAAATGTCAATTTTTCTTTTTTTAAAAAAAAAAAAGTTCTTATCTTATTTTTTTTTAAAGTCATTTTATATTTTGATTTATTGTTTTTGGGAAAAAATTTGAAAGTTTATAATGATTGAACACATTGCTTTTGACACTTAATGGGAAAACCAACCGTCATATTTTTTTTTAAAAGAATAGTATTCGTAATGTGAACTGAACTAGTTAGAATCGGCATTTTTTCTTTTATTGTGAAGTATAACTCATCAGTAAACTATCTATCACTATTTGCCTGATGATAGCCATGATAAGTTACCCTATTTTCTGGGCTTATTTGTTGAGTGTTAAAGCATAGGAGGGTTGATACAGTTGACGGCCAGGTGTGATGAATGTTTATTCATAGAGTTTTCAGCAGGATGTAAATATATTTTCACCTCAGTTAGCAGCCAGCAAATTGCTAGGAAATCTAGTGATAGTTAAATTGACTTGGCACTGTAGTGTTATCTTGACAGATGGCTGTCCTCTTGCTTGGCCTGCACTTTGCTGTGTGCTAACCTGCAGCTCTGTGATTGATCTTCTTCGAGAAGGAATTCAAAGGCAGATTTCTTAATGACCAAGCCCGCATCATTGTCAGAAATTATTGATGAGGAAAAAGAAAAAAATAGAGCACTGGTAAGAGCAAAATAGTCAGAAGAAAAAGAAAAATTACAAAATAGATAAGCTTGCGTAAAATCACTTTTTTTTTTTACGTAATATATTGCATCTTTGAGAGTTTGTGAATCACTGTTCATACAAAAAAAAAAGTGAAAATCTATTCTAATTCAACACTGGAAGGAAATCAGTTCTGTCAATTGATGTCTAAATATTTTTTTATTTAACCTAAGAAAGAATTAAATTCATTACTTAATTGTTTTTCTTACTTTAAATGATAGACAAAGCCAGTTGATTTTTTTAAAATCGTAAGTATTGATTAAAATTGAAAAAGACATTTTAGAAAATATAATACGATTATATGTCAAATGCGTTGATCGGAAGCGAACCCGGGCCAGCTGGTTGGAAGGCAGCTATACTAACCACTAGGCCATCTAAATTGCTGCATTGGAACTTTTTTTTACTATTTTTTCATACTGATTGCCCATATTTGTTTTTCTAGTTGTTATTTCTATTATTAGTGTTAATATTGTTTTAAACTTTAAATTCATTCACTTTTTTTTAAAGTTTTTTATACGAAAACTTTTCTGAAAAATAAATCTTAATGCTTTTCTAATTTAAAGAAAAATTGTTGTGATCTGTCTGGGTGGGTGGTATTTTATTATGCAGTGTTTCCTTTCTGTGAAAAGGAAATCATAACTTTTTATTTAATATCCATTACTGCATTATGACAATTTGAAAATTTGGTTGTTTTAAAGTGTATGTATGAAGTTAATTATTTTATAAATATCAAATAACCAAGTATGAGTCTATTGCAATGCTTTGTAAATGTAAAGGGAATATGATCACCCTCTTAGAAAGATGTTCAAAGAAAGTTAATCAACAATAAACAAGTGTTTAAGGACCTCAAACTGTTTTTGCTGTTTTTGATTTTATGGATTTAAGGGTCAGTGTTTGTTCTTATCATTTGAAATTATAATCCTTTGTATTATGTTATATAAAAATCAAATATTACATATATAGTAATGTAAATTTATGTTAAAATTTAATGATATTCCCTACTTAGATAAACTAGTTTTTAAATGGTTATGATAACACTTAGAGACTGTTTTATAAACTTACAATATCTCTAATGTTTAAATAAAACAAAACCATTAATCAGTTTTATATTAAGTTTCATAAAATATTAAATAATATTAACCTATCTATACTCTATATCAATATATAGTTATTGCTTACGTTATATATTAAAATGAATTACTCTACAAGAATCCATTATTAATAAACCTATTAAGATAATCTTGCATTTTTAATATCCAATCATATATTAAATATACAGTAAGTTTCTATTGGATATTTACCAAATTACAAACAACTAATCCTATCCACTTATTTTAAATTTCCAGTCAATCAATTATTAAAATGAATTTTATGACAGTTAAACTATATAAAATAATTATTGACCTTTTATTTAAATCAAAGATAAACATTAAGATTTAATAGTTAATAAATCATGATTTACCTCAAAGAAATTTAAAAATAATTAAGGCAGTTCTTTCTGATTAGTGACAAAATAAAGATCTTTATAACTGGACAAGATAAGCAAGCTCTTAATAATTAACCATGAACTAATGAAATTATTTATACAACTGATATTAACATAAAGCAAACAACTATTTTAATGTAATGACAATATAAAATTTATATCTTATTAGGCCTAACAATAATCATATAATAAAATATACAAGTAGATAACCCTATTTTACTTACTGATATTGGTTTGAATTTTAGATTCAATGATCAAAAGAAAGATGAAGTTTTTCTTATATAGACAGCTTGTTTTATCTACTATAAATTTATTGTTATAAATTGGTTTGCATACTTATAAAACAATTAGACAAGTCTATTAGATTTCAATTAACTTTAAATGTATTAATTATAATGATATTAATAAATAAAAAAATTAGGCAATTGACTAAAATCGTAGCCATTTAAAAAGTACAAATACTATTTCTCTTTAATATATAATTAATTTGATAGTCTATTACTCTATGAAAATCAATAGTGAATAATAAATAAATAAATATATATATATATGTGATAGGACAATAGACAATATAAACTGTTGGAGAAATTTCAAGATATCTTCCCTAGTCTTTAAATAAAATTGACTTTATTCATCTGTTGATGTTATAAATAATTGAACTAGCATAAAATTGATTGTATTTAAACTCTTCTATATGAATGTCTTTAAGTTAAATTTTAAATTTTAAAAAAAAAAGACTATTTAAAAATATTGAGTTGTGAATTAATTTATATTATTGGATAAAAGTTTAAACTTAAAAAAAAATCTCTCCAACCTTTTATTGTGTAGATAGTTTATTAATTAACCCCAAGTATACATATTGTTTACTCATAAATAAATTTTGTATTTTAAAATAAGAGATAAACAAACATACATTTTCTTTTGAAATAAAAATTATATATAACACATCTACATGGAAAGTTTTTTTTTTTTACCTACTATGTTCCATTACAACTCCTGGTTTGTTGATTATGATCCCAAATGCAAAGAAATGATCCTTCTTGAGGTAGAGAAGAGACAAACATGAATAATAATAATCGAGGATTTGAATTTAGTTATCTTTTTTTTTTTTTTAATTCCGATTTTTTTTTTTTCAAATATAGATATATCCAATATTTTAAAAATAACAATTACTTGGTCAATGTAAAATCTGCACATCAGGGGTTTTTTTTTTATTATTAGTAATGATATATGAAGAGAATTCTTTCATTGACAAACTTCAGTTACGATCCAAATGAGTATTTTTTCCAAGTCAATAAAGTGAAATTTTAATTGCTTAATATCACATAGAAAATAAATTAATCTATCTTGTAAAATTCATTGATCAAAAATACAATATCCATATACACATCATAGAGTTTGTATTCATCACAAATATATAAGGAAATCCCAGATTTTAACAACGGAATATTTTATAGCTTACTTGTAATACAACTGATTTTGATTTTTTTTTTCTTTTATAACAAAATTCTTTTTTTTTTTTTTTTAGAATTTCATCGACCAACTGCCCCAAATTGAATGGGCAGACACTTTAAATATGTATCTTTCCATTGTTTTAGAAATTTATCATTTTTTAAACTAAGATTGATAATTTTTAAAGATGAATGTAAAAGCATCCATTCTAAGTAACGACAAAAGTTATAAGAAATAGAGTTAAAACATTTCAGTTCTATTTATAACTCTCTTTGCTGACATTAATGTTGCTAAGGCAATTAACTGTTCAATTGGACTCAATGTTAACTCATTCCAGTCTAATAAGATTTGCCTCCATTTAATAAATAAAAGTGAAGATTAATAATATTAGATACAGTAAAAATAAAAGAAAAAAATTTTCATTTTACAATTTCAATATTATTTTCATTTTCAACCACAAAAACAAAGAATTCTCATGACATTTTCTGTACCTTCCAATGAATATATATACACCTGGGTCTCGTTTTATGCGGTAGATAGGTTCCTCAGAAAACGCTCACAAAAGAAATCGCACAAAATAGACTGAAAAATGGGGATAGGGGGTTGTAATTTTCAGAAATCGCATAAAAGCAAAGCAAGAAGGAAAAATTACTTTAAAATTTGCATTAAAAAAATAATGAAATAAAGTATGACTAATAAAAAATTTCAAATATTTGAAAGAAAAAAAATACAAGACAAACTTTTTTTACTTTTTTTATTAACTACAGTATTTAATTTTACATTTTTTCATACATATTTTAATCATTAGCGGTTGTTTGGCTATTTGACAATATGCGTTTGTGAAATGTTAAGAAATCAGATTCGTCATGTGACATACAACTAGCGCCACTTTCAGTCTTGAACTGTGTTCATGGTTTTTTGTTTCTATATTAAAAAAATGAGATTGTAATCAAAACAAAATGATAATAGATTATCATTAGAAGGATTATTTTCAGTTTATAAAATCAATAAAATCTTCGTTATTATTTATTTTAAAAATCTAAAAAATTATTTATTTCTGTTATAATTAACAAAATACATTTTAAAAGTTTAAAATTTTTGACTATTTATTGTGATATTTTTATATGTAAATATAAATCTATTATTATTATTTACTCATTAGTATAAGTAGTTTATTTACATAGAAGCTAATATTCTAAGTACAGCTTCAGGACATATTCATGTTAGCTGCTAATATAAGGTTATATTTTTGAAAAAAAAAAAAAAAGTATTTCAAGTCAAAATAAGTTATTAATAATTTAAATTTCTTGATTTGTAATAAATATAGTGAAATATAAAAGATATTAAGAAGAAACACAAATCGCATAAAATGAGACCCTGGTGTATATATATTTTAAAGTATATGAAATAGGAAACACTTAATTTTGTAATAAGTAAGTTGTTGGTGAATGTAGTAACAAAATGATTCACTTAATTATTTTCCAGTATTTATTTATTCATTTATATTTCTCCTGAAAATTGATCACAACCAATTTAGAATTTGATGCTAATATTAATAATAAATAATGATATTTTTTTAAAATATTAGGTTACCATGGTTATCTAGTTAATATTTATAGTTCAACACCTCCATTATCCATAAATCAAGCCAAATGAAATTACATAAGATTAATAAACTTCCTTTATATATATATACTGTAATATCTGGGTAGGTTCAATATATATATATGCACTTCCTTTTTTTTTTATTTAGTATATTTGTGGTTAAATTTTATTATATCATTGTAAGAAAAATATATTAACAATCAAATAAACAATAATAAATGAATAAAATCAGACATTTTTCAAAGAAATAAAAAAAATTATAAAAGTAACCATTCAATAATGTCTTCAATGGATGATTATTAAACATGTATGTCATTTTTAAAAGTGTAACTTTAATATTACATACAAAACATTATCGTTCCTCATGAAGAAAAGTTTTTTATTTCTGTGAAATATTTCAAAGAAGGATATGATATCTCTCAGTCATAGTTCCACAGTATCCTATGAAAGGCTCACTTGTATTAAATTACATGATGAGTTTGCTGAACAAGAACATTATTCTCCTGTGACTGGATAAGTTGATATGAATTGAATCATTGTCATCTTGGAGCAATTATCTTGAAACAATAATCCTATTCTCTCAGAATATTAAAACAGACTGGTGCTACAATGTATCTATGTAGAATAATGATTGAATCAAGAATGTTAAGAGGCTGTGCTGGTCTCTATAGTAGGTAAATAATCCACTACTACTATCATCTCCATTATTTTTAACCATTATTGACTTATTACATGAAGATCTCTAAATTTAGTTCACTTCTCTCATTTGTAAATTCTCAACATCTTTCCAACAAAATAAAAATGTATCAATCTCACATGTAATCTTTTTCTAGATTCTTTATAATCTCTAGATTTAATTAAAATCAAAGGTCCATTTATACATGAGAAGCTTCATTCCATACTTACATGTATGCCATTCACCCATAACTAGAAAAATGAGAAACAATGGATAATATTAATCATCATAGTTCCTAGTAATTAATACATTTTTGAATTGAATAGATATGAATAAAGAGCAAATCTTAAATGGAAATAAAACAGTCTTATGAGAGGAAATAAGAATTAGAAATACATTTTAAAATATTTAATATGTACATATGTAGTATGGAAAGGAAATCATAAAGAAAAATGTATTTATTGCAAAACTAATTACGCATTAATGTTTAAAATATTTAATATTGGATTTCCAAAATGTTTCATCTGGTAATTTATTTTTTGTTTTATTAACAAAATTTTCTGTGACCAAAAATGTTTTTTCAGTTACAGTTAGATAAGAAAAAAATGTGGAGTGCTTAATTACGAGTTTTGATATTAAAAGATGTGTTTCTTCTTTCAGACAGTTCTCTGTTCATAAACTTTTTCTAATTTTAATAAATGTATCTGAAAGAAATTCAGACAAACTCTCCTGGAAAATGGATTGCCATTTAAATATCAATATGTCTATTGAATAGGATTCAGTTGTGAATATATAAAAGAAAAACATATAGATTATAAATCTGTGTTACATTATTACTGAGACTTAACTTAATATATTAAAATTATGTGACAGTGTTGTTTACCATAATGAAAAACATTTTATTGCTTTTTTTTTCATGTGCCATAGCATCGGGCGGGGAAGCTAACCCGGGACAACTGCTGAGAAGGCAGCTGTGCTGACCACTCGACCACCTATTGCTATTTTGTCTCATATTTGCACATTTATTTTTAAAAACTCTTAGATCTTGAAAAAGTTTTCCAAAGTGTCAGGACAGAAGAGGAAAGCAAGATTCCATGAAATTTTGCCGCAATAATTCTCAGGTTAAAAACCTTACTTGAATCATAGGTATTAAAAGAAGAGATTTTTATAAAATTTGTAATGAGTATTCTCAAAAACAAGTTAATAAAAAGCACAGTAGAGTCTAATGTGTGGTCATGGAAAGTTCTGAAATTTTTTTGCAAAATTATTAAGTTTTAATTAATTTTTGTTTTAAGTAAATAACTTAACAAATAAATAAGTGAATTGGAGATCTAGTAATTAAACTTCTTTAAAAAAAAAAAAGATAATAAAACATTTTTACTGAATGGGTGAATATTTCATAGACATTATGCAGGATTCTTGATAATTTATTTAAAAAATCAGTTAAATCTCACAGTAATAATCATGCCTGACTTTTGCATAACTTTTAACTAAATAAAAATTAATTTCATTGTTGATTGCTCTGGAAGTCATGTGATTGTTGAACATCTAATTTACAGGTTGTAACACTTTCATTCAACTATGACTATACATTTTTTAGACATTATCAAACTTTTCTATTCTGGAAATATCTAAACCAGACAGGAAAATTCAATTCCTAGAAAGGATTTTATGAACTGCATTCACTATCTATTTTTTAAATATGTTATCAGGTTCTACTTTTTGGGATCATGTTTTTAGATTTTGCAGGTTTGTTTTATTTGTCCTATCTCACATGCAGTTTTTTTCTGGATTCAAAATTATTGAAGTAGATGATAATCAAAAATTATTTGGCATGGTCATTATCATGGGACAAGCACTGGAATGTATAATGATCCTGCAAATATAGGAGCTGGAGTATGTCTTCTTATACGGTGTTTTTTAACAGGTTTAATTCTGCTTTTATTAGATGAATGATCTAGGATAAAGTATTTCACTATTTATAACCACAATTGTTTGTGAGATAATTGTCTGGAAAGCTTTTAATCCTGCACTGTTAACACTTGTAAAGATATAGAATTTGAAGATGTTATAATTGTTTTTTTTCTACTTATTGGCCATTACACAAGATAAAATACACAGTTTAAAAAATTTTTATTATCAGAATCATTCCAATTTAATGAATTTGTCAACCATTGTATTAATAGTATAATTTCATCATCTCCATACCACTTAATATAACTTTAATAAGTAATAATAGATGACATGGCTTATTAAATCTCTCCTATGCCATCCTATCCAATTTCCACAGTCTATTTTCAATCTTATGACTTTCGTCAATAAATAGCTTTGTATCTTGGACCAATGAACTGAAGCTTAAGGATCTGATGCACCCTTCTTCCAGCATCTATCATTTATCTTTTTGTTATTTAAGCAGCCTATTTGCTGCTCAATTCAGCTGAAAACATTTAATTCTTGAATTCACAGCCACGAATGCACATTTTCACTGAACATTGTGAATTATCTGAATATTGTTTTAGGGGAGGTTTTTATGATGAATTAGACCACAGTTCACAGTTAGATAATAAATGTTGGCATGCAATTAGAATGATAAAATAAAATTGATTCCTCAAAGAATAAAATTTAATTTTTTAAACTTATGTTTATAATTAGGCTATTCCTTGAATTTGTTAAAATGTTAAAAAGTAATAATGATGTATTATTAATTTAGTTTGAAATAGGATAATGTATATGTACCATTGGATAAATTTAAAAGTTTCATGTTTATTATTCCTCTGGTATTTGTGATATATGTTGTGAAGTAAGACATGAAATTACTGGGAAAACTGTCTTTTTTAATGTTTTACATTTTTATCTGAAGTTAACTTAACATTGATTTAGTATTCTAGGTATAGGCCGTTTCATATCTCTTTTCAAGGAATACAAGTTCATTTTAATATTTTCATATCTTTGTAAATAGCCATTTGTCAGTCAATTGTTTATTAAACATATATGAAATATTGTTCAATCTGAAGACTTTTTTCCTCAATTAATGTTGTCTTCTAATTTTGGGAGGATTATTCTAGAGCATGTCAGCAGTTTGACTTGAGCATTTATTATTTGATGCTAAATGATTCATACCTGTACTCTGATATATCTAATTATTCTTTATATATATATATAGTTTTAACAATATTTTTCATGAATTAATAAGAAAATCATAGGAAAAATGTAGATCCTTTGTCTTATTTTAGTATATTATTTTTTTAATATATCAAAAGTCAGTAGTGTGTAATATATTCTATTTATCAGAGAATTTGCCCTTTTTAAGATATAGTTAATGTTTTTATATATAGAGTATATGAGCACAGACTTTCACATGACCCACCACTCTCCACACTATCTCATAACACTGATACACTTGAACACATATATGTTGAAAAGATAACTAGTCACCAATATACGTATTTCATGCTAAACCAGCAATCATCAGTTGGTCCAGATTACCATTTCTACACATATATGCTATAAGTGCTCAGATATATATATATATCAAGATAGCCAAACCTCATACTTTAATGGACAGGCTTAAATCTACTCCAACTCTTCAACCGTCCATCCAATCGAAAATTTGATGATGGAATGCTCAAAGGCCACCCTGAGGTGAGATTCTTGTCACATCCATGTTGACCTAAGTTCAATCTGACCCCTCATTTTTGTAGATTTAATAAACATCTTCATACTTAATATTTTTGCTATTAATAACTTCGATTATGATTGAAGATGAAATTACAACGGAAAATATTTCTAAGTAGTTTAATGTGGACAAGTGAATTAATATTTTAGAGCTTGCAAAAAAACTTATAATATAAAGAATAATTATCTAACATTTAAATTGTTGCACATTAGTATTGATTATTATTAGCTGAAATATAATTTTCAGTTGCAACAGGTTTTATAAGTGTTGATTTATTGTTGTTGCTGCAATGAACTTATTTTAAATTGTAGATTTCTAACAGAAATTGCTTATGCATATTTAGTTCTAATTTTATCTCATTTTATTATTTTGTTAGAGTGTATTTATGGATATAATGTGATCAGTTTTATATTCAAATTTAAAGAATCAATTTTTTTAAGACTTTTATTTTTAATTTAACCATTGATTGGGGAGGGGGGGTTAATTAATTTTTTAGATCGCTTTCAGATGATTTATTTTCTGATGGAGATAAATCTTTTACCTTTAATTTTATTTGTGTCAATTATGTTACGCATAAGTAAAATAGAAAATACAAGGGGGGTACCCAGAAATAAGTGAAATCATTCTCTGGTGGTTGAATGCATTGTAGTATATTCTTCCACCACTAGATGCCTCTGGGTTTGAGATAAAATTAGGAAAATAAGAATGGATGGATGGTGGTTATAGTATATATGGGCCACTGGAGATTGTCAAACTATAATGGAGTGGAACAGTAGCATATATGAATGGCTAATTTTGATATAGAGTTTCAAAAAAAAAATGGGTAAGAAAATAATGGTTATAGGGGATATGAAGGGGCATATTGAACAAATTGATAACATAGATAACGAGAATGGGCCGTTTTTGAAAAAATTTTGTCAGAGAATGAATTTGAGTATTGGAAATTTATCAAATATTCATAAGGGGCAATACACATGGTCTAGAAATAATATATTTTACACAATAGAATATTAGTAGAAAAAGTGGGAATAAATAAAGTACGGAAAAATAAAGTGCTCAATAATGAAGAAAGAGTATGTAATAGTGATCATATTTTTTTTATAATGGAAATGGCTGGTAATGTAATGGAAATAATAATAAAAGTAGAAAGGATAGTGAAAGATATGGATGGATAGTGAATGATAAGAATAAGTTATAATATAAAATAAAAGTAGAAGAAATCATGGAAGAATTTGTTGGGGGTGAATATAAGGACTGGTACTGTGAAGTAGAAAAGTGGTAAATAGGGTTTTAGGTGAGAATATTCAGAAGAATAAAAATAATAGAAAAATGAGAGTTATAAGTGTGAAAGAAAGGGGGAAAGCATGAAGATAATATAAATGTGCTATTAAAAACAAAGAAAGTGAAAATGATCATTAATATTAAATGGGAAAACTATTTTTAAAAAAGGAAGTTGACTAAAATCAATAATTATAGAGAGAGGATGAAATTAAATAGTAAATTATTGGAGGATATTAATAACAGTGGAAGAGATGTTAGTAAAAAAAATTGAAACTACATTAAAAGAAGGAATGTAGGTGATAGAGAAATAGTATTACTAAATAGTGATGAGAGTATGGCTCTAGAGAAGAATTAGAGACAATCTTAAATAAGTATGTAATGAATATGGAAAAGATGTTAGATGTGAAAGCATAAAAACACATAGTAATAGAATTATTAGTTTTTCAGAAAATGAATTGAATGAAGCACGGAAGAATTTGAAAAATGGAAAAGCAAAAGTTTTAGATGGATGGTGTAGCAGAGATGGTGATGAATTTGGGAAATAGGGCAAAATTAAATCTATTATCATGTTTTAATAAGGTAGCACAGAAAACAATTTCCAGATAGCTGGAATAATACAAGAATGAGGCTATTATTTAAAGGAAAGCATAAAGGCCATAAAAGATAAATAATTATAGATCAGTAGTGGTAATGTTGGTGTTATAAAGGTTTTGCATATATGGTGGCTGGATGTGTGGCAAAATGGATGGAAGAAAATTATATAGTGGGAGAAATGCAAGGAAGTTATAGAAAGGATATGCATATAGGAGATAGCTTATTTGTAGTCATACAACTTACAGATATGAGTGGGAGTACAGGTAGATAGTTATATATGGTCTTTATAGGTATAGAGAATGCATATGATAGAATAAATAGAAATAGATTTTGAATAAGTTTAATAAATTTGGGAATAAATGGAGCTTTAATGGATTTTATTAAGAGATTGTATGAAAATAATTACTATACATATCAATTAGGAAATATAGAAGCGGTTAGAGTTAAATGTGGGGTGGGACTATTTTGTTTTTGTTATATTTGAGAGAAAGGGAGAGAGAGAGAGCAATAGAAAGACTAGGAAGAGGTGTAGAGATACAATTAATACATGCAAGGAAGTGTACAGATTATCAATTTTTTTATTTACTGATGATATCTTCTTTTTCACAGGAAGTACGGAAGGTATGAAAGTTATGCTGAAGACTTGCATAAGGGTTAATAAAGAGATTGAGTGAAGAAAAATCAAAATTAATAATGATAAATGCTGTGGAAAGAGAAGAGAAAAAATTTTTATTGGGGGATTGAGAATCGTCTTAAGTAATCAGAGGAATTGGTTGGATGAATGGGAGAAAAAATTGATAAATGAAGCAAAGAAAAGAAAGGGACTGATAAAAAAATTAACAGTGTTTTCATATAATAAATATGATGTAGCTGAATTGTATTGAAAGGAGTGGCAATAGCACTAGTCCATGGTAACGATATGTTATGTGGTAGTTAAGGGGTGTTAGATTACTTAGAAAAAGTACAAAGATGTATGGATGGCAAAGGAGACAATTCAAGGAGAAATCGGATTGTCACATTTTTATATGAGAGATGCAAAAAGCAAAATGAAAATGTTCAGTAGATTGCAATTTCTGGATAGTAAGCGAATAGCCAGAATAATATTTAATTGTAGATAAAGGACAGGCAAAAAAATGTAATAATAATGGTAGTATGGTATGTAGAAGATTTGGATAAAAACTTTGTCAGGATGGTTGTAGGGAAAACAGCAGTGGGGACAGTTTTAATTCATGAAACAGCTTACAAGCAAGCTGCTCTAAAGAAATGGAAGTGTCAAATTAACCATATCATAAAAATGTGTGGCAACCAAGGTCTAATATTATGATGTTTTTTTATGCAAATGGCATTGTTCATTCAGAAATACTTCATAACAGCCCAGACATTTACCTACAAATTCCTGAAACATTTGCATAATGTGATAAAACAGAAACATTAAGATTCATGGCAAGGTGGCACATAGTCTTGAGTGTGCAATAATTTTTAATAATATATAGCATAACCCAACTTATCCATCAGCTATATTCATCTAATTATGCTCTGTATGACTGTTTTTTATTCCACTGAATAAAAAAATGCTTTGAAAGAAGGTTTTGCAGACTTGGAAATGGGGAAGAAAAAAATGATGAAGGCATTAAAATGCATCACTTTGAAAGACATTGAAAGAGGAAACACATTTAGACTGGCACATTGTATCAAATGGATAGTATTTCAAAGCCACATTGAATTTTTAACACCAAAAAATAAATAAATATTAAACAACTTTTTATTACAAAATTTCAGGGTTTTTATATTCCCATTTTCTCCCTCATATAAAAAAAATTTTCAATAATGGAGTCATGACATGTTCTTTGACTATAGTAAAAATATATATCTTTTTTTATATCATTTAATTTTATCTATTTCTAAGAATAATTAATTAGTTTCCAGATTAAAATTTCTGATTCTTATGGATTGCTAAGTAATATAAAAATTATTTAATTCATTATTTTCACTTGATAGTTTTATTAATTGCACAATGATTTCTCAACTTTTCTGGATTAAAGATTTTATCACATTGAAAGAGGTTATGTAATATTTCAGTAGTACTTCTCATATTCGTTCACTATATACTGTCATCTTTATAGCATTATAAACTTCTGAAAACTATGTTATATCTGTATATTTATTAAAGTATTGTTTTCTATTACTCTTTTGTGTAGTAAATTTAGTGTTCGTGCTAGCTTTTTAATAGGTAAATAGTATGGAGAATTATAATTTAAAAAATTAGTGATTAATGTTTGGTTGTTGTTTTTTTAAAATCATATTTGTGTTACTATATCTATATATCGCTTAGCACTTGTCCTTTATGTTGTGAATACACCATAGTGGTCATCATCAATTTGTATCTACTATTTTGATTTACAATCAATTATTCACTATATTGATTTCAAAAAAAAATTTGTATAGGATTGATGTCATAGGATAGTTTTTATGCTATATCTTCCAAAAACAAAATAGTGACTCATGCTGAAATTATACTGTATTAATGAATGTATAATATTTTATTTTTCATCCAGCATCCTTGGAAGTTGATCATTACTTCATTAATGACATATCCAAAGTAAAGATTTTCATCAATAATGATTACAACAGAATAAAATAAGTGATTTATTCACTATAATAAATAATCAAAATCATATAATGATGTACAACAACCATATATATTAATACAGTGTAAAATTTTAAAATGTGTACATTAGTTTAAAAACTGTACACTATATTTAGTCACTTTTATGGATTCAAATTTTTACTAACAGTTCTTTGCTTGCGGCAAAAATTATGATCATCATATTGTAATTTAATTTTTATTTGGGGAGGAGGGTGATTTCACAATAGTTAACTTTGTATAATCAAAAATTACTAAATACAAATTAAAAATAGCGCGTAACCTATTTGTTCAATTTTAAAACATTTCATAATTTGTTTCATAATAGCTGAACATTATCATAAATATAGAATTGGGGGGGGGGGTACAAATTTTATTCAGCATGAAACTAAAAATAAATTTTGATCATATACTATTAATTAATATTTAATTTTAAATTATGTATAGTATAAATATTAGCTAAATTATTCTATCAAATCAAACTGTTAATGTAAATGCATTTTCAGTTTTAAAATTTTAAACAAAATTGCATACATTATGTACTTAATAATAAATTTTGTATGATAAAATGCAATACAAATAAACTGAAAATGGTTGTTATCTTTAATATTTATTTAAATAGTTCTCTGTCTTAAATCATTTTTAAAAAAACAGCTATAATACTTAATAAAATATCACATCTTGTGGCAAAAGAAAAATGCCACAGTTGGCATATTTATATGCAAAGTGCTGTTATTTAGATCTGCATAGTACATATTGTAAAAGAAGTCTTAAATATTGATTACAATATGCAAGTGCAAATTCATGAAATATTTCTTCCTATTTTAATACATCAGAATTTTTTAAGATAATTATGATTAGGTTTTGATAATGTATAGTATGCTAATTTTACTTCTCTTATACTAATGATAATTAACAAGTCTTTATGATCAATTAAATATGTTATTAAACTTTTTTTAATTCTAAATAATTTAATACAAATTTAAAAACAAAACTTTAGTATGGATTATTTTTCAATGCAGCTAGAAACAATTGCATGGAAGAACTCAAAAAATTGTTAACTGCAAGTTTACTTTCACTTTCTTGTTGTCCATTTTGCTTTATTTTTGGACAGTTAAAAGATGCATTTTTTTTACTAGTGATTCTGAAAATTTTTATGGTTACATACATTTTCAATTAGAATCATAGTACCAATTAATATGACCACAAAAAAACCTCAGCTTGAAAACCAAAAAGAATATCTTACATCTTTAACTGGAAAGAGAAAATTGTGATATCTGTTCTTTTATGGGTTCATCCACATTTACTGTTGCCACTTTTTAAAAACGAAGGCAAAATAGAACAAAGTGCTCAAACCATCATAGATGCATCCAAACTTTCCAATATCATGAAATTGCTGCATGCCATATGCATGTCAACCATTCATTTTAAACTTTTTTCCCAAGAGATCCTCGGTCTTCAATATCTGGTGCACTCCAAAAAAACAATGATCATCAAAGAGTTTAGAAGAAAATAATTGACCTTCGAATGATCTATTGATGATTCAGAAAACTGATAATTATAATTGGTGAATGGATCACAGAAAAAATAACTTTAAGTTAAGTGTCAAGCATTGGTGGGCAAGAGATCGGCACAGCCGCCTTACAAGCGGTTGTCCCGGGTTAGCAGGGTTCACTTCCCGGCCGATGCTATGACACATGAAAAAAAAAACTTTAAGCTAAGTGGGTTTTTTTTTACATAGATTGGGGTTGCATTTTACCCATAGTACAGTTTACACAAACATATAATGTACATTAAGGGGTGTTTTTTTTTTAATTGTTTTATATATATATATTAGGTTAACTTGTTTGTTCACAGTTTATAATTTAATTTTTAGCCAATTAAGAAACCATTATAGAGTTTTGGTGAATCAATTGCCCTTGCTTAGCCGGGTAATAGTGTATTACTTATTCAAGCTTACTGTAGATGGCAGAACTAGAGTAGTTGAGATCATGTAGTCTTTTGTTGACATTTTAGAAAAAAATGAAAATTATTAAATTACTAGAAAATTTGACAGTTTTCTCTTGTAATTCAAACTGATAAATTAAACGTTAATAATAATAAAAAATAGACTGGTGTTTGTCACTCAGTCATGTTTTTTACTGTAGTTTTATTATTATTTTAAAATCTGTGATTATTAATTTATTCATGATTAAATACTTAAAATGTTACTTGAGTAAATCTGAATTAATGTTAGAATAAAGTCTAGTAATCATGGGAATTTACAATATCTTTCAAAATTTTGCCTGGTGTTGAATTATTGATGTTCCACTTACATTATATTTATTTTAATTACACATAATTGGTAAAAATATGAAATTAAGTCAATTATTTCACATCTAGCTAATTCATAAGTATTTTTTTTCTGCCCATATTATTGAAAAAACAAAATTATTTGATTGTGTGTGTGTGTTAAGTACTTATATAATATTATAAATTAATTTGTTAAAAATGGTAATATAAAACTGTTAGTGCAATTATTTTAAGATTTTCTTCTAGTTTTATGTGTCACTTTGATCTTAAGTCTTTTTTCCCTTCTTGATTATAGTGGCTAAAAGTTGTCCATGTAACATTGCCCTAGAGAGGAGTATCATATTTTCTTGTAATTCTGTTGGCAGTGACAGATGATCTATTTTTTGAAAATGAAAAATGTGTTTGATCTTTAAGATGCCAAATGTAATCTTAGTTCTAGCATGATATGTAATGGGGATGAGGAAAGGATCAGGACAATATTCAACTCCCTAGTATCTGACCTAAAAAAAGATTCAAGGTTAAGCTGCATTCCCTACAGTATTTGCAATAAACTAGCAGAATGTTGAAATCTCAACTCTGGCCACAGGGATGTCAAGGGTTTGATTGATACATCTATAACAACTGAACAGAGAACATCAAAAACATTAATCAATCTGTCAGTCCAAATGCCTCTGCATCTTCAATAACAATTGCATTTGATTGGTTATCTTTTCCTTTTTTTTTAAAAAAAAAAGTCTATTTAATAAAATAGATTTGCCACACACACCAATACTTTTTTTTAATCAAATATGTTTGTGTTAATGTACCTGCTTTTCTTAATTGATTTCTAAAAAGTTTGATTATGTTCATGAGTTATGGTTATTGATTTTATTATATGATTTTAATTCCAATAGTTTTAAATTTTTCTCAAAAAAATGTAATTCAATATAAATACATGTAGTATGTATTATTTATATTGAATTATATGATTTTAATAAATTTATTACTAGCAATAAGACAAAATAGAATAAGATTTTTCAGAAATTTTTTTTAATCTGTTATAGATTAAAAAATATTAAATATAAAGATAATTTATTATCAGTTAAGTTTTACTTCATTTGTAAATTTTGGATTGCTGTTTGTTTTTTCAAAAAAAATTGAATTAACTTTATGTAGAGTTATAATTATTTATTAAGCACGCAGGAAGTATATGTAAATACTTTTAAGACAGGCTATAACCTGTATCAAATGTGCCTTGAAATTTATAATAGTCAAACAATATCTTTATTTTGCCGATAGAGGAACATCTCAAACCACGACACAAGGTGCTTCAGATTGGCCTATATAAGTGGAAAGTTAGGTTAAAGATAAGATGCCGCTCTTATCTTTATAACAGTCGCTATCTTGTGTCGTGGTTTGAGAGATCCCTCTATCGGCAAAATAAAGATACTGCTTGACTATTATAAATTTCAAGGCACATTTGATAACAGGTTATAGCCTGTCATAAAAGTATTTACATAAATATTAATATAATCCCAAATATGGGAAATAACATTTAATCGATTATTTATTTAGAGAATATTGTAGCAAAAGAAAATGGTTTTAAAAACTTATTAGTTTTTTATCTCCAAAATATTTGCTATTCTTTTTCTTATTGTTGTTTTAATTGGTCTTTTTATTGTTGTTGTTATTATGATGATAATGCACTGACAGATCTCTTCAAAATACTATTCGATGAAGTTGTACTCTTATTACCATTCATAGTTATAATAGTAATTTTACAGAGATTTTAATTTGTCAGATTTATTTTAGGGTTTCTTTCTGATTTCCATGTCTTCTGAAATGTTGTCCGGTAATCTTTTTTGGGTTTTGACAATAAAACTTACACTTTGGACTACAATTATGTTTTAAATAATTTATTTAGAGTCAATAATTTTCATTTTGTCCCTATAACTTTTTCTATTGTTGTTGATTGTTCCCTTATTGATTTTTATATTAAATAAAAGTTTATTCCTCACTATTGTGGGAAAAGATTAAGGAAGCTATCTATGTTTTTGTAAGTATATTTATAAACTTAATTCGAATTCATTATATTTTTGTGCTGGTGTTAATTATTCTTTAGATTATTTTTTTTTACAGATTTTTAATGGTTTAATTGAATTATATATTCTCAATAAATTTTATTTTCACTATAGTTTTTTTATCATTAGTTCTCTTACATTCTCCTTAAAATTATTGAGAGGGATGAGAGGGAATTTTACCAAAGGAATATCTTCTTTTATAAGAATTTTATTCATTTCAAAGGACTTGTTGAACATGTTTACAAAAGAGATTTACAAAATTGCATGGAAAGCATTGAAAATAATTTTTCTATCAATCCTAAAATATTTCTATCATTTATTTATAAGTCTGGCATGTTTCAAGCAAAATGTGTTTCTACCTTAATTGCTGATGACTCTCTAACACACTTTATCAAGTTTTATATATCTATACCTTATTCTAAAAATAGTTAATGAATTTTTCTATTGATTATTGTATGAATGATAATATTAATAACAATGTTCTTGTAGTTATAAAGTGTTTTAAAATTCATTCTAATATTTTCTTGTTTATTTAAAAGATTCATTTGAATTTATTGCTTTTTTTTTTTCCTTGATTTTTAATTGTTCATTAAATACTTGTATTATTTATAGGGTTCTCAGATATATCAAAGTGATCACACTATTTTAATAATGGCTCCTGAGCTATGTACTTGTTTTGTTTTATGTGCTGTTGTTGATGTCAGAAAAAATATCTTTTTCTCAGCATGGATTTATACCCAATAAACTAATTGAAATTAATCTTCTATCAGTTGATCACACCATTCTCCATCACAAAGCATACAAAATGAGATTTTCTAACTAAACTCATAGGGACCATGTTGCATACCTCAAAATGATAAAATCTCATCTAAATGTTTAAGTGTTCCTCATGATAATATTTTGACACTTATATTTTTTAATATTTATATGAATAATACTAAAAATTACCTGAAATTTTTATCTTTTATAACTATGTAGATGATTATAAAATCTTTAGAAGAATTAAATTGGGATTGGTTATATATATATTTTTCAAAACAATATATACAACTTTAGCTCCTGATATAATTTCAACAATATGTTCCATTAATCTAAATAAAAGTTCATTTTACTTTCTAATAAATCTGAAATTTAGGCTTTTACTTATTTTATTATTTTTTATAAAATTAATCCATTACTTGTCAAAAGGATCTGAGTATTTTATTATCTAATAATGGTGGACTCCTTCATTATCATATTGGAAATATTGTTTGTATGGCTTCCAAAATCATGAGTGCTTTCTTTAGGCCTGTATATCTTTTTCAATGATAATATAAAATACTTATCCGGTTGATTCTTCATGTTTTAAAAAATGATTCCATTTTCTGGCATGCTAATTCTTAATGAAATTGCTAATTTATTAAGTCTTGTTTTCAACAGACTTTCTAAATATGTCTGTATTAATATCGAAGATGATTTTTATCTAAGTTCTAGATATCAATTTAAAGATTTTAATTTTTTAACTTAACAAGTCATCATGCGAATGATATTTGCGCTATTACTTTTATATCGCCAACCTTGTTCCTATAATATCTTTAAATTCCTTTATTAGGCTGTACCATTTTTATAATCAAGTTTTTATTAATGGTGATCATTTTAATTTAGATCCTAAGCAATTCTGTAATGTTCTAAGACTCCAAATAGTACAATTTTTCATTTGGTCTTTTTTTAAAGGAATTTATAAACTCTATTCAACAATAACGTTCATATAGTTAAAAATCTATTCATATTAGTATATCAGTAAGAATAGAAAGAAGAATATTCCTAATTTTATCAATATTTCTTGTGATTTTTATTAATTATTAGAATAAGAAAATTGACACATTAGAATGCTCATACTCTAACTATTTTATACTATGTTCTTTTTTAATTTCCTTCTTTGATGAATTTTTCATGATATATAGGGCCTTAAAAAAAGGGAGATTGCCAGATAAATTTCATTAATTCTGTTATCAAGCCAAAAAAGATAAGTATATTTTGTAAATAAAAGTAAAATTTCCTTTAAGTAACCCCCTTTGGATCAAAGATCTATTCAACAATCTGTCATTAGAGGAATAGTAAAAAAGTCATTACTCATCAGACTTGTAAATCGCTGTTTCCATTTCCATCTTCATTCTATCCTCTAACTAAGAATAGGTAAACATTTATTTACCAATAAATATGCCACAGCTGTAGATTAATTATTTGACAGAAGAATTGTTTGAAATTTGGAAAAAAAATAAAGTTTTAACGCGGCCAGTTTCAAATTCCTCTTCATATGAATGGCAGATTGCTGCATATACCATGAGGCTAAAGTTTTCAAAAAATCAGCTTTATACTTTGCCTACATTTCTATTTACACATTAATTTACTAATACAATATTATATTGTTATGTCATTGTTATATATATACACTGTTTTGTTTTTGTTCAAATTTTTGCTGTACATTTAATTTAGGTATTTTGAAATCATACAAATTGCATTTCATTTTATTTATGAATAAATTTGTTATAGTTATATGTAGTGAAGCTAATGGAAGAAAAAAAATTATCAGCATCAAGTGGCAGAGAATTCCAAAGTTGTTGGACTTAAGATATGGCATGATTGCTAAAGACAATAAAATAGTATATATGTTTTATGTTCCAGAAGAGTTGCATTGAGAATATTGTCAGTAAAATGAGATGAACTCTAAATCATTCCTTGAGAAAAGCCAAAATGAGAAAAATGAATTTATTGGCAACTAATTTAAATACAACTTGGGCTAATTTCTTTTTTTTTTTTTTTGTATGTTTGTTTCAAATATAATTGCCAAACAGATGAAATCTTTTAATGATAGGGAATATGTGTATTCTCTTTGTGAAGATTTTGAAAATAAGTAAAATTATTCAAAGAATAAAATTATACCTTTGACTACTTGGAAATTATTAAAAATATAATTCATCAGAAAAAAATAGATATGAAATCTGGTTTAATTTCTTACTATCTTGAGTACTGATACAATTGAATGAGGTGGTTTGGCCACATTTATTTGTTAGTTTTGTTGGGAATAGCGATAACTTTTCAATATTTCTGGAACATGAAAAGCAGACTGGCCATGTGTTCGAACCAGGCAACCCCAGGATTGTATGCCCTGAGACCAACGACTGTAAGAGAAAGATCAAAGAGGCGTACTTTATTGTTTGCGACAACAATTCTATCAATAGACGCGACACGTGTTTTTCCATTTCAAAAAAATGGTCAAACTGATTTGCATTTACATTTGCATATTTGTTATTTAATAACACTACGTAAAGATTTTTTACGTTCGTTGGCCATGAATATGAGGGCAAACCTCGAAAGCGCTTGGCCCATTTAATAGTTTTATGTGAAATTTGTTTTGTTTATTTGGAAGCTTCTTCGTCAGCGAGTAAATCATTTTTAGGCTATCATTAATAATAATAACATAAGGCATAGATATTTGTTATGCTGTTCTAATAATTGCTTACTGAAAGAGAAAGATCTTTTCAAAATTGCATCAGTAATGACTGATATTCCTCTTAATATGACTGGAGGAGGAAATGTTTTTTCGGTTCATTTACCAAACATATTGGATGTTCCCTTCTAGATTTTTATTGCATTATATGGAAAGTCTAGTTTTAAGTTGATGGAAGATGTTATGCGGCATGTAACAAAATTGGTCTTCTTTTTTTGTCTGCACATACTTTAAAATAATGAGTGAAATTTATGAACGCTTTATCTCCGCGAATGCAATATATATTCAAATACAAAAACTATATTAAGAGCAAAGCTTTATTAACAATAAAAAATACTGTAGTGCTTAGCATGTATTGCTACGTCTATGTCAGTTATCTGTCGAAAGAATGCTAAGCAGCACTACAGTATTTTTATTGGTAATAAAGCTTTGTTCTTAATACAGTTTTTGTATTTGTAATATGTACTTTAAATAAATAAAAATAATACATGTGGAATGTGTTGACTTATAAAATCTAATTAGTATTTAAAATTAACAGTTAAGATGTATTTGATGTGCATTTCAATGAATAATACTGTAATCATTTAAATACTTTTTATGTACATTTTTAAATAATTTTGTATTACTATATATAGTATCATTTGTCTCGCTACATGTGTTATTCTACTATGGAGTTCCTAAATGATCATGATTAATTGGAAATGTTGAAAGATAAGATTAAAATGTCTGATATAATGATATCTGAACAAGTGCTTTTGTTAGGATAAAGATTAGCCGAGAGGTCAGTGCAGCAGCCTTGCAAGCAAGCAGTGGGTTGCAGACAGTTGTTGCGGGTTCGCCTCCCGGCTGATGCTATGACATATGGAAAGAAAAAAAACAAGTGCTTTTGTTAGGATAAAGATATTTCTTTTCATTGTTTTTAGTGGGGTGGGGGAGTGAAACAGCAATTTTCTATTTGATGTAATTTAAGTATTGTTGTGTATTAACACTGTAAAATAATTGTTTGTTTCAATTTGTTTGTTTTTTTATACTATCATTTTAATTTATTAGACTATTGTATATTTTTTATTTTAGTCTACTATGGTTTACAACCATTTTTACACTTGTGGTCCCCTCCCTCGGACAGAAATTTGATGCAATGAATATGTAATGTTATTATCTAATATTTTAGTATTAAGCACATGCATTTGATAGTATGGTGCATAAAAATTGAAATGTTTATGCTTTTACATTATCAGAAAATATAAGTAGTATATTTTTTTTGTGTGTATGTATTATTGCAAAATGGTTATATTTTGTGAGCTATTATGAAACTGAAGGAAAATATTTGATGGATTTTTTTTCTCATATGTGGAAATGCGTTGACCGGGAAGCGAACCCGGACCCGCTGCTTAGAAGGCAGCTATGCTAACCGCTAGGCCACCAATGATTAGTTTATTGGAATTTTACAAATTTGTGAGTAACGAAGATATAGGTAACAGGGATTTATAGTTGGATTAAGTTTTAATTGAAACGAATATCTTGCAGATAAATGTTTCTCACTTGTTTATAAAAATTCACGAGTAAATATTTACAAATATATTGGTAAAATGAAATATTTTGAATAAGATTGTGGTGGCAATATAAAAAATTTAAAAACAAATATTAGATTGTATTCAGAAGAATAACATTTGAAGAAGGATAAAAATTTTATGGAGTGTAAAATAGAAAAAAATAGTGATAGATACACAATGCTATTTATATATCATAAACAGAATTAAGACAAAAACATTTTTATTCTAGAAAATATAAATCTCATTTCTTTATAAATAACTTTTAATTAAAAATCAAATTATTTATAATTGGATTGCTATTGTTTTAAACTTCTACAGGGCTATGATATTTTTATTAGCAGTATTCCTTAAAGAATATTAAATATCAAAACATTGGAAATCTATGGAAGGTTAATAATAAAGCTAAATGTAGTATAATTGTTACAGAATTAATTGCTAAAGAGATCCCAAAAGTCAGTTAATTAATAAAGAAGAAAATTATGTTAAATGATTTTTGAAAATAAATGTCATGAAGTCTCATTTATTAAAACTTTAATTTTGTAACATCGAAAATAACTGTGACTGAAATATATATTTGTTCTGATTTTATTTATTTATTTATTTATTTGTGTGTGAAGATGGAATTTATAAACATATTGCATCCTAATTCAAATGTAGAATATTTAAACCAGCACTGATTATATATATGTGGGAGATGATGATCTGGACCAAGTGATGAGTTCTATTTCAGCACAAAGTACATATGTTGGAAATTATTTATCTTTTTCAGATATGTGTAGTCATGTGTATCGGTTGTATGCGATAGAATCAATAGCTGATGGGTACTTGAAAGTCTATGTTCAAATCCTTTACAATAAAATATTTGTATAAGTACACAACTATTGAAGGGATTGTTGAGAAAACTGATTATTAAAAGCAATGCAAACTGTAAAATAGCGATTAAAATAATATACTACCTACAGTATTTACTGAATAGATTTAATATTAAAAAAAATACTTAAAAGAACAGTTGAAAAGGGACTAAATACATTTTACTAGAAATGACACCGCTTGAGAGTTTTTAACTCTACTAATCATACTAAATAAAAAAATAATTTCTATTTCATTTTCCATGGAGACAAAAGTTGAGAGAAGAATAAAATTTCTCTTAAAGACAATAGATTAATTGTTAGCATATTGCACCGAATATATAGATTTATTGTAAAATAATAAATAAAAGATTAATATTTATGTAATTATCATTTGTTAAATAAACGAATTTTAGGACAAGGTAATATTTTTGTTCAGTTTACAACAAGAAAATTATACTAGGTATTACACTTTTTTTATTGCCAACCGTTTTTTTGAACCTGGAACTTTTATCTTATTTCTACCACTTTTAAATGTTAATGTATTTTGCATCTTCTGTTTATGTTGTTAATTACTATATAACATTATATCCTCTATCATGCTTATAAACTTTTTTACAAAAAAATTTAAAGAATTATTTTTTTTAAATGGAGAATAGTCTCCTGAATTTACAACCTCTATTTTAATATTTAAATACAGGTATATTATAATACATAAGCTATCATCATCAACTATTATCAATCCACTGCAGGATGAAAGTCTCCAAGTTCAATCCATCTTCTCCGATCTTTAGCTTCTCTTCTCCACATCACCCCTGCACACTTATTTCATCCATCCATCTCACATCTGTTCTCTTTCTGGGGGGTCTTTTACAATCTCTTGGAATCCAGTTTAAGATTTCAAATGTCCATCTGTTATCATCTCTTCTAGCAATATGTCCAGCTCAACTACACTTGTCTTTTAATTTTTTCAATGAGGTCAGTAACACCTGTTTGTTTTCTTACCCATATATTGTGTTTTCAATCTCTTCTTGTTACTCAGTGTCCAAGTCTCAGATCCATAAGTAAGAACTGGTAAAATATATTTATTAAAACCCTTTTTTTTTTTTTCAAACACATAGACATATTTCCTTTTAGTATCAATTTTAATTCTATGATTAATTTCAATTATTATGTTTCCATCTGTATTAATAATTTGACCAAGGTATTTGTAGCTGTTAACTTTATTTTCATATTTTGAGAAAATCCATTTAACATTAGTTTAGTCTTTTTAACATTTATCTTCAGTCCTACTTTCATCTGCATCATCTAAATGATGTAAATAATCTACACTCCTTTAGCTTCCCATTTTAATCCACAAAATACTTCTTGCAGCACTACTGTAAAAAGTTTTGGAGATATGGAGTCACCCTGTCTTACACCCTTCTCAATGCTGACTTTCCTACTACCACTATGTAATCTAATTGTTGCTGTTGCATTTTTATAAATATTCTTTAAAATATGACAATATCCTGGATCTATACCTTGATTCTGTGCAAAGACTTTAGTAAAGATTTCTTTGAAAAGTGACAATCAAATTATAGATTCAGAAATCAGAGTGAACTTAAAGATGAATCAATTCACAAAATCTTTTAAGCTTGTCATATTTTTTGCCATTATTAACTTATACTTTAAAGGCTATTTTAAAAGAAAGTCATATTTCTACTATTAGGCACAAGCATTGTAATATTGCATGCTCAAAATTTAAAACTTTAATACCATTTAGGTATTGCTTTTTTTTTTTTAAGTTATCAGTGAACACATTCACATGAGTATGCATTAAGAATGTCAAATAAATCAAAATAATAACCATTTATTCCATTATTTTCAAGTTTTTTAATTTATAATAGTAATACAGCAAAAATATCACTGGCAATTGCAGTGTTTTTATTATTATAAATTGCATAAACCAATCAATAATATAAAGTTGAGTTTTATATTTTTACATTTTATTTATTATCATTATTTAAACATATGAAATATCTGAAACAATTTATTTATTTCATAGATATAATGAACACCTCCATACTTCTCCATTCTTTCTAAATTCATATAAATAACGATACAATAAAAGACAAATGACGCCCAACATGCATTTTGTGCTGAACCAGCACTCATCAGTTGGCCCAGGTCACTATCTCATATATATCTATTATATGAAAAGAATTTATTTAGAATAAATTGTTACATTTAATTCTTTATTTCAATAATTGTATAAGTGAGGCTTTTTAAATTAAATATCAATAGGGGAAATGTTATGAAATAATAATAAAATTATTTTTAATAATACATTAAACAATTTTGTAAAATTATCAGCAGCACTTATTTATTTTTTGATAATAATAAATAATTATTAGAAATGTGTCCTGTACATTTGATGGCATTAAAAAAATAGCATTCTGCAGTGAATTAAAGTAGTGGCATTTGTTTTATTACAGTCAAAATATGTAATGAATTTATTATGTATTTGATAATAAAACAACACTAACCTTTATATAATAAATATAAAACAAAGAAATGATTTTATGCCTATCGTTATGTATAAATATGTCATTCAATTACTTATTTTTTATTTGTTTTCTCTTAAAAGATATTAAAACACTACATAGCATTAAATATGCATTTTATGCATTACAGCCCTATTCAAATTTTATAATATACCAAAATATATAGGTTATTTATTACTAGATACTAACAATTCATTATTGATTATAACTGGTTTGATATTCCTAATACACTAAAAATGTGCTCCTTCACAATTTTTTAGTCCATTGTCTTTTTTATATCCACATTCTATTAATTTTGTTAGTTATCAATATGTTACCCCAGTTTGCATTAAAAAATCAGCAATTATGAGTTTTTATGGGGGGGGGGGTATATATTTTGTTTAGCATATTATTAAAAAAATACTAACCTGTGGATAAATAAATATATATTAGTTAAAAACATTTCATTAGTTATAATTTTAAAAGAAAGAAAAAATATATAATTTTCCCATTGCTGATCGCTGTCTTACTTCTTACATAGCTTCAGAATGTTTCCTCACTCATGATTTCTTGGATTAAAATAAAGCATGAAGAAACTAACCGCAATGCATATTTAAATTAAAATTTAAAAAATGAACACAGTGTACATTGTAAATTTTTATTTTTGTAATTTCTAGCGTAATAAGACTGAATTTTTTGGCAGTGCTGTTAACTTTTGTTTTTTGAATTTGATATTTTTTATTTTACATAAATTTGAAATTAAATAAAATGTAGACAAAGAATAGTTTTAATAATGTATGTAAATTATTAAATGTTTTTTTTTTTTTTTTCTGCTAATATATGATAAAACTGACTATTGTCATGAATAGGTCACATATTACAAGATTTATTTTAAATTAAAAAAATAAATAGTACTTTAAACTTAAGTTTAGTAATCTTTGATTATAGAAAGCTGATTATTAGCTGTGCAGTGTTATTATTTCTGCCATATACTAGGTTATAGAACCTAACCATCTATAATCACATTTTCTAGGTCCTTCCACTTCCATTGTTAGCCAGAGGATCCTCAAATAGAGCTATCTAAACCCAGTTACAAACTAATTCTTTACATCAGAATTACTAAGGTCCTGTTATTGCTTTCTTAATTTTTAAGGGTATGATCTAAATAGTAAGAAAAAAAAGGGAATTAGTGTCAGAAATGCTATGTGTAGTTAAAAAATGGAAATGTTACACAAACTTACATTCCCATTGTCAAAATTAATGTAAGATGTTCGATGGTATGAGAGGCTCAGGATGACTGGGCACTACAGCAACTTAAATCTGTGAAGAAGATAAAGAGGGAGACAAAAGTCTGTGCAGGAAACAATCTCAAGCCTTTAATGAACCAATGGCTATCCTACTAGACAGCATGAGCTTATGATGTAGTATTGTCTATTTGTTATTTACAGTTGGACTGTCGATAGCCTGAGCACAGCACTGACTCTACAGAAATACACTATTACTAAATAGATGAATGGTAGTGGAATGATGTGAAATCATTGTTTGGAAATAGTGGAAAGTGAAATTAAATTTTATTTTTTGGATGGAGCATCATTCATGTAATAAGCCGTGTGTATTTCTTGTTTTTTTTTTTAATGTGATCCCCCCTTTTTTTTTCCTTTAAAAAAGCTTGTTTGAAAGATGCATGTTGTTGTCTAATTAGTTCTTTGACTGCTTTTGAATAATTTCTGTTTAAATTTTTCACTTATATTTAATTCTTTAAAGGAGCATGGGATACTGTTAATTAGGAACCTTTATTTTTAGGAATTTGTTTTAAATTAGTGTTTATCTTATTTGGATTGTTAAAAGATTTATACAATATTTATATGCGTCATTGTTTTATTGAGTAACGGCCAGTTTTATTTTTTAAACACTATTTTTGTATGTGAAATAGTAAATTCCTTTTATAATTTTTTCACCTCTTTTTTATTTTTAAAAAGTACTTTTATCATCAGTAGTATTTTTAAATGGAACATTTATTACAATAAAATCCATTTCTAGAAATTCTGCCCACCCCTATGTAAAACCTTTTGAAGCCTTAACCATTTCAAGGATCTTTAAGAAAGCTTGCTTATATAGTTTTGCAACCGTAATATTCAAAGACAATCTTTGATGCTTTATCGGCATTTTTCTTGCCTCCCTCTCCCCTATTCTTTTTCCCTGGCATGACTTCATCAAATCTATATTTTTAGAGCATGTCAGATAATCCAGATCTCTATTTTAATAGGAACTGTATTTACAAAAGGCTTTTCTCAAAGAGATGCCGGCTGTCTAAACAAGAACACAGATGTTACTAGCACAATAAAAACACTCCACTCTCTTGCCTTACAGCTTCATTTATTTTCATTTAGTTTATTGTTTTGATATTTTGCCCGCAGAAGAGAATATAAAGACTTGCATGGTTTTTCTTATTATCTTATTTAATAGCTAATTATAAAAATTAATATGTAAATTAAATTTATCTTAACATTTTTATTCTTATTTTGAATTAAGTTAGAGACTTGTCTGTGTGCATATATATCCTTAACCATTGGTAAAAACTGCATCTTATTAATCTGTTTTTGTCAACAATAATTCGTTAGCGTAATAATATATATATATTAATAGAAATAAATTTTCAAGTTCAAAAACGAATAATAAATTATAGAAATTGGTATACTTAAGATTAGTATTTATAATCTTTTTTTTTTTTTTTACATATATATTCATTTATTAAAACACATCACAGTTTTAATTATTTTAAAAAAAAGATTTTATTCTTAATTTAATATTAAATAAATTTTCTTAAATGCAAAAAATAATAATACAGCTAATTATAGTTTTCATTGAAATACATATATTTAAAGCTTATCGATTCCAGATCTGAGCAAAATTATCATTCAAAACAACTATTTAAGCGGGAAAAATTAAAAATATAAAATTAATTGCTGTACATTTATATTTTAATGGAAATTAAAATTCATCTTTTAAAAGCAGGAAATTAAAACATAAACAAATTTGCATATCACCATATTTCATCGGCAACAATTTTTTTTCAAGGAACAATTCTTCAAATAATTGATTGATGTTTTCATACAGGATTGCCACATTGATGCTATCACCACCATATACTTCTTTAGCAAAGATTGTATTTGTTCTGTGATGTAGCAACATAAACTGCTCCATCTAAAATTTTCTTTATGAATGTTTTGATTCCTTCTTTTAATGATTTGGTAATACCATAATTAGAATTTAAATCATCAGCAATTTAAAAGTTTTTCTTTTAGAAATAATATTTTTTTATTTGTATGCATACAAAACGAAAACTATTACAATATGCACATCTAGGAGAATGTTTTTAATATATATATATATATACAATATTTTCACTACTAGAGATAGAAAAAGGTAAATGAATTTAATTGATAAATAGATTTTTTAGGACAAAATTATTTGCTGTTCAAGTATTCATTGTACCAGATCTCTTTGTATTTTTAAGTTTAGTCTCATGGCATATTAACTTAATATGTGTATGCATATGTACGTAAAGGAAAAGTATAAATGAGCACAGATAAAATTTACTGTATACATTTATTTAAAATATAGTCTGAAATCATTATCAGTTTCAACCTATTATCGCAGGGTCTCCAAGTTCAATCCAACTTCTCCAATCTCTAGCCTCTCTTCTCAACATTACTTCAGCACACTTCCTTATTTTATCTATCCATCTCACATGTGGTCTCTTTCTATGCCTTTTATACAATCTCTTGGAATCCAGTTGAATATTTCAACTGTCCATCTATTATCATCTCTTCTAACAATATGTCCAGCACAATTTCTCACCACTCTCTTAATTCTTTTCAGTAATGTCAGTAATATCTGTTTGTTCTCTCACCCATGTATTTCATTTTTAATATCTTCATGTTACTCATAATGTGCATCTCCCCATACTTTGTTAATTGATCTGAAGTCTCTGTATTGCTCATCTGTTAAGTATCCAACTCTTAGATCCATGAGTAAAAAGTGATAAAACACACAATCTTCCTTTTCAAACACACTTCTACCAAAATAACTCAATCAAGTTTTGATTCTATGATTAATTTCATCTATTATGTTCCCATCTGATCAAGTTATTTGTAGTTTTTAACTTTTTTTAACTCATCATTATCAATCTTTAATTTCTTCTTTTGAGAAAATCCATTGAATATTATTTTTGTCTTTAAAGTTCTACCTTCTTACTTCCATCTGATAACTTTTGCAACATTTCCTAAAGCTCTGAAGCATTGTTTTCAAAAACAATTACATCATCTGCCAAATCTAGATGACTTAATTAATCTCCATTCACTTGTACTCTCTACCCAAACTGCTAAAAAGTTTTGGAGTTATGGAGTCACTCTGACATACATTCTTCTCTATGTTAATATTCCTACTATCATTACATATCCTAATTGTTTGCTGTTAGATTTTTATAAATATTCTTAAATGACAGGTTCCTGGATCTATATCTTTATGAACCGGTGTATTAATCACTGAAGAAATATGCTCATGGAATCAAATGCCTTTTTCATAATCTACAAATCCAAAGCATAATGACAACTCATATTCATTGGTCTTTTCTATAACTTCTCTCAATACTTGACTATTATCTACTGTACTAAAATTATTTTTAAATTCAACTTGTTCTTTTGATTGGTTAAAATCCAAATGGACAAGTTATAATAATCTGGTAAAAATTTTTATAAAATTGATATGTGAATGATTTCTAATAACTTCTTTCTCACCTTTTTTTAATATTAATACTGCATTCTTCCAATCATCTGGAAAACATCTTTATCATTTAGACATTTGATTTATAATTTTGCCAAAAAAAATTTCGATTTCTTCACCTCTTTTAAGATGTCAATTATAATTCCATATCATTACCTGGTTGTTTTTCTTTCTGCATAGATAGTCTGGAATGACAAGTATTTATTAAATAGTTTTCGATATCTTCAAAGTTCTATAAATCATTTAAAATCAAATATAAAAATGTGTTTAATACAAGTATTTTTATTAAATTTATTTCTGATTTTGAAGAAATATAAACTTCTTAATGGAACAAAGAAAGAAAATGTTTTTTGATAAAGTGCTTTTTTTATATAATGTACATTAATTGCAGTTAATCCTATAATCTGTTTTTAGATAAAGGATTAAGATAATTGTTTAACTAATTATTATTAAAAAAAAAAAACAGAACAATAGTAATTACCTCGTTTTAAATTCCATTGTAATGAATTCAGATTAACTGATAATTAGAGTAGAAGTTAGAGAGAGAATACACTTTCTCGAAAAGGAAGGAGAACTGCTAGTCTCTATTTTGGTTGAGTTTGAACTATTAGAAGTAGGGGTATCTTCTGTAGTATGTTTCAAAAGCCATTTGTGTGTACTAGATATTTCTTGGAACCAGTAAAGTTCAGACATAATAAAAACTGAACAGAGTTAACAATCAGGTTTACTGGAACTATCAATTAACTAGAATTTTATATCAGTAGTATACAATAAGAAACCAGTTTAATAGTTTTGAGACTCTAGTGCTATAATTCATGTGTGTGCTACTTTATATCAGCATGGAAACTGATAAAAAATTTACTCCAGTCATATAACACATAATTATTTAAATCTTATTAAAATAAAGTAATATTTTTACATAACAAACAGTATTTGAAATTAAACTGAGAGACTGCAAACCTCTCGCGCTTATTAGCCAGCCAATCAGGTGTTATTAATAGCGATCAAATCGTAAATACAAGACAGAGAATTTAACAAGAAGAGGGCGTCCACCCTCCTCTTTACTTGTCTTTCTATATATCCAAGCCAATCTGAAGTACTTAGATTTGAAAGCGTGAATCAAACATATTCACATTTAATTCACTGAGTTTAAATTACTAACATACAGCATGAAATCTTACGATTTACTTTGCAGTAGTTTAACTTGCAGTAACATATGTAAATAATATTTAATTTATAAAGCGCAAACAGTATTTGAAATTAAACTTCAGACTGGCTTGGATATATAGAAAGAGGAGGGTGGACGCCCTCTTCTTGTTAAATTCTCTGTCTTGTATTTACGATTTGATCGCTATTAATAACACCTGATTGGCTAATAAGCACAAGAGGTTTGCAGTCTCTCAGTTTAATTTCAAATACTGTTTGCGCTTTATAACTGAAATATTATTTATATAACAAGCAGTGTGTGCATAGTTATATGCCTACACATCTAAATCAGTTGACTATGTATTATTAAAATAAAATAACTTTATTAACTTAATAATTATCGGAATATATTGCATTACCATGTATGCATGTGTGTGTTAATTTGATTGAGTTTATCAATTTATAGAAATTTCATATTTATAAACAGTCAAAATCAGAATGTTATATTTGTATTGTAGAGTACTTAACATTTTATTATTTTTGATTAAATAAATATATTGATCAATGTTGTACATTATTCCAGTGTAGTTATTTAATACTAGAATAGATTGTTTTATATAAGTGCATTTGCTCTTGATCCCAAAGCTAGTTTGGACATAACAATGGATATGTATTTTGTGGATATCCATATGGCACTATGTTCACTCATTTTACTTTATAAACTTTTATGAGGTTAACCAGTTTATTGATGGGCAGAACATTCAAAGTATCAGATGGCCTAGAGCATTGATGATCAACATTGATGTAATAATCACAGTATTTTTTCCGGTAGGTTTATTATTGTAGCTATTTTAGCACCAAGTATGTATGTGCAGATAATATATTGATTATAGCTTTTATAACATGCCCTAAAATTGACAATGGCTAGATGATGATTAGCCTAGGATTTTGCATTTTAGCTTCTAAATTTACGTGCAAAGAATGACTGTTAACTCTTGATGATTAATGCTGATGATGTCATATTATAACATTACTAATAATAGCTTCTGGTGGTGATTTTTCTATATATAATTATTTTTAAAATAACTTTATTATCACAAACAGTTACAAATTACCAATGACTAAACCTGCCTTGAGCAGGGGATTATAAATATGCATACTTTGGAACTGGGATATATTTGGTATGTGTATATTCACATCATAGAAGGTTAGATGACATAACTTTGCAACAAAGTAATGTGATGGAATAATATCAAAAATGATCAGTATTAATATTAGTGGTAATCTGAATTTGCTTGTCTTTTTTTTTTTAATACAATTTATTTTTGAATCTTAATATAAAAGCTGCAACATAAGTTACTTCAGATCTATAATAGCTAATAGTTTCAAATAAATCATAACAATCCACTGTATAATGTTGTAGATACATTGTTTAACGTTATTGGTGTTTAACTAATAATAGTAGAATAATTTTATTTATGATAGTTCTCATGTAAATGTGATTTATAGTTTATCTTCATATTGCCTAAATTATAGTATTTAAATTATTCAAAATTGATTTATTTCTTATGTAAATTTTGAATATATATTTTTTGTTGTTGTTGTTTGTTTCTGAATAACTTTGTGAAAAGAATATTTATTAATTTTAATATTTGTTTCATTTAGCTTTACACAAGGCTGGCAAACACATGGAAGATAGCATCGTAGCATCATATGTTGCTTTGTTATTAGGCTGTGTCATCCAGAATTGCAAAGTAAGAGTTTTATATCTTTTCACTATTGATTTTTATATGTATATTGTACCTTTTGCTTTTCATATTTGTTTATACTTTTTATTATAAATATGTTATTAGGATTTTATTTGCTGTATTTAAGAGGTTGGAAGGAGATTCTTATAAGTACACATGTTCATTCTTAATTTATCTTTTATAGCCTTCGTATTGTTTTTTAAATAATAACTTTATTATTCTTAATACAAATATAATAACTTAAATACTCTGTACAGTCGCAAACTCCAGACCTCATGGTCTATGGATCAAGGCCGGATCTCTGTTACTTATATTGCTTGAACTCCTGAGCATAAATCATTTGATTATTTTATTTAATGATATATGTATATATCTCTGAAATAAAATGCCTTTTCAAATATACACATAATAATAATGAGTTTTATATAAAGGATTTCAACTCAGGCTTTCACACTACCCTCAACTCTCCATGCCATTTCATATTGTTGAGTCACCTGATCATACACATGTTGAAAAAATAAATAATTACCAATACCTACTTCATGTTAAACCAGCAATCATCAGTTGGTCCAGATTACCATCTCCACACATATATATATACAATCAGTGCTCAGCTTTATATTAAGATAGCCAATCTTCATACTATAATGGGTTTTGTAAAATATGAAACTGATTACAATTTGTATCTATGCAAAATATAATTATATGTATATTTGTTTACTATAAAGAGCATCACATTTAATAGTGGTGTGTATTTCATCTCTCAAGTTTTGGAATAAGGCAAGTTAAATCTGCTTAATATAAATAAATTCAAACCTATTCTACTAATTTGTGATTATTGATATAAGAGCTTGGGGTATCTGATGAAGGGATTCCCTGAAATGCATCCTGTGAAAACTGTTTTGTCACAGTTCAAAATTTAGAATCTGATTGTTGTATAACAATTTACAATTTAGACTAATAATTATATGTTAGAGGAGACTTAAGTGTATTTTATTATTCCATTAAAACATCACATGATCATTACTTTATTTGCTTGTACAGGCTGTTAATAACAGTAGCAATATCTCCATACAGTAGTGACACTAAGTGCAAGCCTTTATAATGAATGGATTGAGGAAGCCTTATGCATAAAATCCCTAACTAGTACCTCCTCATCCAATATCCTCAGACTAGTTTCTAGCTTGTGACTTGGGTTACACTTGGTGGCACTACTGTATGGAGAGATTGCTACTGCTAGTAACAGCCTGTGTAAGCATATAAGATGGGTAATTGTGTGATGTTTAATGGTTTTATATCTATCCTGCCCATAGGGTTATAATGATTATGGTTTTTGAAAAACCAAAGACCAAAATATATGGATGCTGAACTAAGTTCAGATCTATATTACTATACATGCAAATATGTTTGGGTTGAAAACATTACTGGGTTTTCGTCTTGGGTTTCTAGCTTTATAGTTAACCAAATACTTAAAAGGTGGCTGCTGGACCATTGCATTAGATCCTAAGATCTAGGTGCGGTGCTCTCAAATCCAAGACTCCTCACTGATGAAAGCTTCAAGCTAGAAACTAGTCTAGGGATATTGGATGAATAGGGACTAAAAAAGGATTTTATGCACCAACCTTCCTGCATCTATTGATTATGAAGGCTTGCACTTTGGCAACTACTGTATGGAGAGATTGCTACTGGTTTTACTATTAATATAACTCTTATCTTTATTAATATTTTATGTTACAATGTGATTTTAAAAAGTTGCTGATCGCTGTTTATAGTTTATAAAAAAATAATAATAATAATGTGAATGAAATCTATTATATAAAAGTATATGTTATATATATACATTTCTTTTTCTGACTGATAGTACAAAATTTGGTCTATAGTATTATAATCAAGCCATAATCCTTGATTATGATCAATAATATCTATTATGGTTGCTTCCTCGTAATACATCTTAACCTGTATCATTCAATTTCAATTCTTAAATGACTACAATTAACATATTTCTTAGAATTAAATTTGAAATTTTTTTTAAATTACCAAAATAATTATAATTTTGTTACATTTTTAAATAAAGTATCTTAATTTTTCAACTTTAACTTTTTCATTTCATTATTTTACTAATTTAATCATTATAAAATCTTTAGGAATGAGAGGGCACCCAAAAATAACCAGAATCATTCTCTGGTAAGTGCACCTGTTGTCGTACATGCTTTTGCTATTATGTACCTCTTGTGGGGATCCTTCTTCATCAATCTGCCAAATGATGTTACCATGTGAAGACATGGTACCATGCACAATATTTTATAAAGTGCATTTTGCATATTTGTCAATTTTTATAATGGCTGGAAAGTTGGAATAATGTGAAATTCTGTTTTCTTTTAGGGGAAAATGGCAGGGGAAAACAGTTATAATGCTTAAAACAGATTATAAGAAAACTGTTCTGGAAAAACACTAGTTTACAAATGCTTTAATGAAAGTATCAAATTCACCATGTCCCAAAAAAGTATGGTGAGTGAAGTCTAATGTCAGGACAATGTAGATTTTTTTTTTTATGCAAGTGGTGTTTTTTTCTGAAAATTAGTTCATAATGGTCAGATGTTTTATCTATAAGTTCTGAAATGTTTATATGATGCAATAAAATGTAAACTTTTCATTTTGTGGCAAAGTAAGAAGGGCAAGCTTCATCACGATATGCATCTGTGTACAAAGCCTTGAGTGTGAAACAATTTTTAATTAAATTTGAAGATCTATTGGCCATACTTGCCTGATCTCATCATGTGACCTTTTTTTTATTCTCTCAAAAGGAAAAATGCTTCGATTTTTTTTTTTTGCAAACTTAGATTAGAAATGATAGAGAAAAAACAACACAGGCATTAAAGGGCTTCATTTGATATTTCCAGACTACTCCAAAAAGCAACTTGTTTAGAGTAGTGTAATGTATTAAATGGACTGTACTTTGAAGGAGATTAAATTTATAACTCTTAAAGATAAATGGACATTTTTTTATTATAATTTCAAGTTACTTTTGAGTACTCCCTTGTAAGTGAATGTAGTAACATTTCAACCTTTGTGGCTTACTAAAGAAACTTATTTTTATTACTTTTAATTTTTAAAAAAAAAAAAACACACACACGTAGGTACAAGTTAAAATGTATTTTATTTAGATAAAAAAAATAATATTTAAAATAATGAAATTATTATAATTATTTTTATTGCCAGTTAAAATATATTAATGTTATTTTATTTCATTTTTATGAATGATTTAAAATTTAACCTTTAATAATGTATTAGGCAAAGTTTTCTGCCACAAATTGAGCTTTAGATCTTTGCAATCTTTATCTAACAAAAAAGTTTTGATGACTGAATTATAATTAAAAAACACAGACTGTCTGATTAAAGATTTAAAAATATCAGTATACTACCATTATGTAGAGCTGCATGAATTCAAAACTATTCTCAAAGCATTAATACAGCCCTGTGTTGGAAAAATTTATAGAAATTGTAATTTTCATAGAACATATATCAGTGAAAATGTTGAATAAGTAAAAAATTAGATTATATATACAATGCTTAGCTGTTTGCTGTGTGCATTGTAGTGTTTATTAATCTTAACTGTGCACTGCATATAAAATGTAAAAGTTTGGATTTCTATGCTAAAAGTTGATTTTCAAAATCAGACGTGTGACAGTTGTCACTCTGCTGCATAGTTTTCATTTATCTTTATAAGCTATACAAATGTTTGTAGCTCTGCAATTTTTTATGATAGCTGTAATCAAAAAATTTACAGTTCTACACAAAAAGTTCGTTTTCAGAGAAAAAAAGCAAAATTAATCAAATATAATGTCAGTTTAATATTCATACAAAGTTAGGAGACATTTATTTTAATATTCGGGAACAAAACCAATGATAAGAATATACTTTGAAGTAAATAAATAATCAATCAAACAAGGTTGAAATAAACAACTATTAATAATTATATTTAAATATTTATCAAACCAGCTTTCATCTCCATTGAGACCTTCTCAAGATATTATACTATACAATTCATATAAACAAATAATATTCACTCCATCTACTGGACATTATTTACATTATATTTCATTTTCTTTTTAAACATGTCCATATATTATAAATAAATAAATTTAACATATTATACATCTAAAAATTTTAACAAAATTTCCCCCCCAAAATAATAATAATAATTAAATATATATTTTACATCTTTTAAAAAAAATAATAAAAAAATAAATAAATAAATTGGTATTTACATATGTACAACTATTTCTTACATTTTCCAATTGTTTAATAAAGCCCATTTCCCACCTTTTACTATATTTACACATTTGTCTAAGTTTTCTTGAATATATAATGTTTCATAATATATTCTCTTATGGTAATTCTTTACATACTTAATAACACTTATATTTTCCTCACACTTCATTTTATGCTCTGTATCCAAATAATGCAAATATGGCCCTGATCTCATGTCTTTCTATTAATTGCTCGATCATGTTCCTTACCTCTCTCACCTGTCGTTCTCCCTGTCTGTCCTATATATATTTTATTGTATTTTCCACAGCTAATTTTATTTGGATACAGGGCATAAAATGAAGTGTGAGGAAAATATGTATTATTAAGTATGTAAAGAATTACCATAAGAGAATATATTATGAAACATTATATATTCAAGAAAACTTAGACAAATGTGTAAATAAAGTAAAAGGTCCAGCTAAATTAGGTGGGAAATGGGCTTTATTAAACAATTGGAAAGTGTAGGAAATGGTTGTACATATGTAAATATCAATTTATTTATTTTAAAAGATGTAAAATATATATTTAATTATTATTATTTGGGGGGGGGGGGGATTTTGTTAAAATTTTTAGATGTATAATATGTTAAATTTATTTATTTATAATATATGGACATGTTTAAAAAGAAAATGAAATATAATGTAAATAATGTCCAGTAGATGGAGTGAATATTATTATTTGTTTATATGAATTGTATAATATAATATCTTGAGAAGGTCTCAATGGAGATGAAAGCCGGTTTGATAAATATTTAAATATAATTATTAATAGTTGTTTATTTCAATCTTGTTTGATTGATTATTTATTTATTTTTGTTTGTGACAACATTATGGACAAATAAATCATATTGGATATTTGACCATCATAGTGATACCTTGAAGTTTCTGTGTTATTTTTAAAAACTGAATTTTAAAAAAAATCATATCAGTTTGCTGTTTATTTTTCTTATATCCAAAATATAAAGCAAAAGTTTGCAGTTTTTTGTTAAATGTTTGTCATCAACATGCAAATAGAAAAAAAAAAATCTATTAACTGATCAGTTTTACATCATTAGAACATAGTTTCTAAAATGCCATACAAAGAAGACCCAACTTGTTATTATAAAAATCGGCTATATAAATGCATATTTTTTTTCCATAATCAAGGAAATGTAAAAAAAAAAGTAATTTTTTTTTCATTTAATTATTTTAAAAAATAAATAAATTAAACAACAAACATAAAAATGCTTTTTTTTTTTTCATGTCATAGCATCGGCCAAGAGGTGAACCCGCAACAACCGTCTGAAACCAACTGCTTGCTTGCAAGGTGGCTGTACTGACCTCACGGCTAACAACGCTTTTTGAGCCTTTTTTTTTTTTTTTTACCTTTTATCGATCTTTTATGAGATGCTATGTGTATTATTTTATTGAATTTCTGCCTCTTAGATATACAAAAAAAAATTGTAAACAAGTAAATTTATTTTTTATTTAATTAACTTTTTAAGAAATATTCACTAACAACTTACATTTAAATCATACTAATATGTAGTGCTTAATTTAAGATATTTTCCAAATTTGCAATTGATTTTGAAACCATGGGCACCTGTAATTATATTTTGGATTATTTCCATTATCTAGTATTAATTGTTAAATGTTTATAGAAAAATTCAAACCTTATTTAAAATTTTCAAATATATACAAAATATTTTCATGCGGTATTTTATTATATTATATGGTATTTTATTATTCTCATCTTCGTGTGTTGTTAATCTGATCAGTGGTAGTAATAGCATTTAATGATTTGTGAACATTCAATTTAAGATAACTCTCTCAGTGAGTAGGAATTTTATCTTTCAAAAGGAAATTTTATTCACAAACCATAAGAATCATTTACAAAAAGAAGGACATTTACATATCAATCTCAAAGGAGACTTGTCAACAAAATCAGAAGTTACGCTTGTATATATAAACAAAAAAACAATTTCATATCAATTACATTAAAACATTAGTTAACACCAGAAATTGAAGACATATAACTTCCCATTCCAGAAATCATAGTAGTGGCCCATTTACATTAATCTGGTCATGTATATCACATATATGATGGTGTTAGTCAATTCAAACATATATAAGTTTGTTTAATTTATAACATGTGGACAATGATTAAAACCATATTTGTCCATTTAGTCTAAAGAACTTTATCTTATCAAGTGAAGAGCATTTCCAATGTTTCTGTGTGTATTAATTTAACATTTTAAATATCGAGAGATTAATCATTATGAACCATATATGAAAACCATACACTTTACTTATAGATCATGAGGTTAGACAATCCAATATAGGGATTACATTGATAAAAATTACTTAAAAGCAGGTTTTCATAGAATACGTAAGACTGAAAATTACACGAAATATATCATAGATTCTTTACAGTAAACAAATTGGTTACCATTAAGCATTATTAAAGCAGTCTTAATATATTTATTGGGTCATTGATTAAAACTGATCCATTAATCAAATGAAAGCCCTTTCCTATTATTCATCAATTAGGTGAATAACTTTATAATGGCATTTTCTAGTTCTTGGATCTCTTCCATATAAAGTTTATCTAGAATGTTTTAGGTAAATGGTTCATTCAAATTTTCTCAGTATCTGTGGATTTACAACTTTATATTCTTTTCATCATAGGTACTACACTTTGTTTTAGGTTTATTAGGGACCACGTCTGGTTGAACATCCAATTCTGAGAAAATTTTTGGTCTAATTCTTTAATTTCTTTCAGTAAGTGTAAAGACATTTTAATCATGTTATTTTCTTCTCCACTTTCGAAGATAGTCTTATTTCTCAGTGACCAAATGGAAAAATGTATAAATATTGCCAATCTTATGACTCCAAAATGTCCATTCTTGAAGGCCTTAGTCAAATTTACATAAGCTGATTCTTTGTTTTTAATGAAAGATTTAAAAATGTTTCTTATGCTATTCCAAATTTGACCCTCCTCCAATATATGTGCCATTATCTCATCACTATGCCTACATAGTGCGCATATAGGGTCCAGATTATAATTTCTTTTACTATGTAGGAAGTCAGCAGTAGGCAGGCCCCAAGGTTGACCTTGATTAAAAAATCAACAAATCTCAGTTCCAATTTTAGACGTTTGGTCAGCCTGGAGAACCTCGATATCCCAATCGAAAGAATATTGTCAATTTTAGTTTCTTCCGGGTTCATAAGATCATATGTGTTCCAGTAGTCTGAATAAAATACAAGCTTATAAAAGCAATGTCATGTTATATATGACTTACTTTATTGATAGTTATAATTTTACCTTTAAGGCTTTGACTATGCTGATGCTATTAATATATGGTAGATCTGAATTTGGTTCAGTCCCATATAGCTATTTAAGTTAGATAGCTGGAGTAAAAGACATTTTCATGTCCGAAAACTTCAGAGTTTTTACTTAAATAATATGTATAAAATGAATGCTGTGTTTGAGATGATATTTTAGATCTAGTGTCTAAATATTTCTAGCTCCTCACTGAGGTGAACCACAAAGCTTGAAAGCAATTGGTCTGAGGATAAGAGTATTTCGGATAGTGATTTTAAATGTTTCCTCTTACCGCACTTTTCAATTAAGAGCTTGTTTGAGCTATTGGTACGCTCTTTATTTCCAGTTTTTGTCATCAAATGAAACTCGCAAAGGGATGCTAAAGATAACCACAAAAGAGTGAATTGAAGTTACAGTAATTGCAGCACCATCAGTGGCACAAACAACTTTGTTTTCACTACTATTGAATTATTAAAAAATCAATATTACAATTAAACATTTTCTGTGATTTATTATTAGCCATTAAGTATTCTGTTTCAAAGTTTTTTCTCTATAGTAAGACCGCTAGATGGCGCTACTATAAATAGCAATAAATTCCATGTAAAAAAAATAATTTTTCATTTTTTGCCAAAATTATTTGTAAATTCTATAAAAACATACTGTCAACAGAAATACATATATATGCAAAATTTTATTTAAAGTGAAATTGGAAAGTGGTTGAAAATTGAGTTATAAGATTTCATAGACATATGGATTAAAAAACAGAGCAACATCAATAAAAATAGATAAGAAAATCTCAGAGAGCAGTATATCTGAATCCTTAAGTATCATATATTTAAATTAATTAACCTTTAAATAACTTCCTAAAATCAGGTGTGTTGTTGTATCAACAGCATAAGAATTGGACTATGGATTATTGAAGTGCATTATGTAATCAAATGAATTATTGTTACACTTTTCTCAATCAAAGTGAAATCTTGATCTCCATTATTTTTCAAGAACCCAAAACAATAAATGGTAAATATAGGAAGACAATAGTATCAATTCATTAAATATTATAATAAGAAAAATTTAGTGATTATTCTCTAAATTATATATAAAGCACAATTCTGATTTTATAATTGAAAACATCCCATTCTTATTATTTTTGTGTGTGTGTGTATATATATATGTATAATATCATGTAATTGAATATGTTATTTTAAAAATCAGTATTAACATAAAATACTGTCTAGTGATTAGGTATTGGTGGATATCTTATATATGCATTCTATAGCAATCTTGAATCTAATTTTATAATTTTGGCAAAATATAAATGAAAGATCTTAGAAGTAATGATTCAAGATTTTATAAATTTTTAAAAAAATTTAATTTCACTACATATTGGGGGGGAAAAAACTTTAATTGGCATTTATTTTTAGAACTAAAGCAATCAAAAGATCGTTAATATTGTCCTGTGTACATTTGTGATACAGCTATTCTTTGAAAGGTCTCAATAAACTTCAATACTATCTATTTTATATATATATAAAATAAACATCGTTTTGTAACAGGAATAAAATTTAAACTGAATGAAAATGATGCATACTTATATGTATAGAAACTCTTCAATGAATTAAAATTTAAATAGTATTCATAGCCAGTCTTGTGTTCCAAATCTTTATTTAGTCCTCAGAAAGGGTGGAAAACATGAAGAAAACCCCGGGACAACTGCTTGTAAGGCAGCTGTGCGAACCATATCATTTAAATTTATTTTTTTGTTGCATTGGGATCCAGGAAAAAGTATGTTTATTTGTATAGAGATAATTCAGGGACCAAAAAAGGCAAATGAATAATGCAAAAAATATATATATCTTGAAATAGTAGATTGAGATTTTTCTATATGTTTTTTTTTTTTAAAAAACAAATTATAAAATTTACAAAAACGTTTTTCCATCTATTGCAAAATATGTTACTAGAATTCTCATATTGAGCAGCCATATTGAAATATTTTCATCTAACTATTCTGCATGGGACACACAGCTGTAGCTTATTTAAATATCCATTGTTTTCAAATTACAATGTTATCTACAAAAAAATAAGTCTCCAATTCATACAACTTATGCAATCAAATATGGGTTGAAAAATATGGGAATAATAATGTATATCTTTAGCGGCTACCCAGTCACCTGATTCAATTACTTGCGAACTTTTTTTACACTATTATTTACCAGCCAATATAAGTTTGATATCTTTCAACATTTGTCAGAAAATTTGAAATGTTTCTTCATAAGAAATAGCTAGTACTGTAATCCTTTAGAAAAGGTTCAAAAGATGTATATCACGTAGCAAAAGAAAATCTGGGTGATTGTTGTATTTTATAAATCAGGGGATTTTGCTCCTAATATCGACATGCATTCACATAACATTGCTTGCATTAATGTTGAATAACTGAAATACAGACTTATTATATACCTGTATCAACATATAGGGTATATGAGCACAGACTTTCACACAACTCTCCACTCTATCTCATAACACTGATGCACTTGAACACATATATACCCTATATATTAATGTTGAATATATACTGCATATTTATATATAAAAAAAAATGTATATTTGTGGTTTAAATAGATATAAAGGAATTTGACAAAATAACATTGGAATTTTTTTTTTTTTTTAAGAAAAGCATCAATTTTACTGATATTTATTGAGATTACTGACTTTATTTCATTATTAAAAAATGGTCTGCAGAGCCTAAATATTTAAAGCATATGATGAAGAAGACTATAGAAAATGTGTAACATTTTTATATTCTCCAAATCAATATTGGAGGAACTGTATGAATTAGAGCATTATTATTTAACAAAGAGCACAATCTTAAAGCAGCATTTGCACCACGAGATGCATTTTATCTCCTAAAAAAATTTTAACTAATGATATGTATGTTGGATAATAATTAAATCAGTTGAATAATATGAACTACAGTTAGGAGATGATAATGTGGTTGATATGCTATCTTTGGCAACTGTTAAGCAAAAACTTTTCCCAATATTAGGGGAAATAAATATTTTGTTTTTTTTTTTTCAATTTTTATGCTCTTAACAGTATTATTTTAATGGCTTTGAAATAGCTCTGCCATAAGTATTCTAGATTGTTTAACAGACACTAAGAATATTTCATATATATATATTAAATCAGTGAAGTAATTTATTGTGCTAAACATTTTGCTATTATTTTGGGTTACAGTTTTTAAATGATCATTAGCCCTTCGTGATAATTAATAATCTTGATACATTAAATAATCCACAATTTTGGATGCTTCATATAATTGAGACCATCTTCATATCAGATAGCCAAAAACGTCAGAATTTTGTCCTTCAAAGTATTGTCCGTTTATGTAATGCACTGTTCTAAACATGTTTTCCATTTTTGGAAATAATTCTGAAACTTTTGCAAAGTGATGTCTCAATTGATTTTTCTTCATGTTTCCATGACTACAAAATGTTTTTTTTTGAGGCCTTGTTTTATTTGGGGGAAAATAAAATGAAGTCATATGGAGTAAGGTCAGGTAAACATAGTGGGTGGATAAGCTGGGTCGTGGTTGAAAATTGTTCTAAACTCAAGGTTTTGCACACTGGTGTGTTGACGTAGTGAACTCACCATTTCCTATTTTGCCACAACTCTGGACATTTTTATCACATCATGCAAATGTTTCAGAACTTGTAGGTAAAATATCTGATCATTCATTTGCATAACAACAAATAAAATTAGTATCATTTTGACAATTGGACTTAACCACACTTTTTTGAAATCTGATGTATTTGAAGTCTTCCATTAAACCATTTGTAAACTTGTCCCAAAGCAGTTTGTATGTAAGCTGTTTCAAGCATAACAGCAGAAGTTCACATTGTTCCAATTTTTCAGCCATCACAAAAATCAACAAATAAGTGAGACCCACTTCACAAAAAATGTATTATGTGCACCACAATTTCACTTGCGATGATGCGAGTTTTCAGACTGATGCAGAAGGGTTTCTGCAAGAGGCATCTAGCAGCATGTATTACAACAAGTCTGCTCAATAGAGAACGATTCTGGGGATTTTTGGTATGCATTCCCGTTTCCGAGATTCAGGATGTTAAAAACTGTAGCATATATATAACAAATGCTTCATCTATTTTGTTCAGCCTTCGTATGTACTTACATATATATATATATCTTACAATTTAGTGCTTTTTTAAAAAAAAAAAAATTATGGCACTAAGAATAATAATTATTGTTCTCTCATTAAATGCATTTCTCATAGAGACTCCTTTTTTTTTTTTTTTAAATTGTTCTGGATTTACTGGGATAGTGCTGGAAATGGGATTCTGGAAAATCTCACAAGAGTAATTAGCAGTTTACCTTGTTTTCAGACAATTTTTTTTAACTACTCATAAATCTATCATCCTATGTTGCTTTTAATCAGTATGTGTTGCTGTAATTTTAATTTAACGTTTCTAAAGTGTGTTACAAATATTGATACTATTTAGTTGTATTTAAAAACTCAATAAATACAATTTTTTTTTTTTTTTTTAAACAGAGATAAATGTTACTGAATTTGATTGGGGGGGGGGGGGGCGAATCCCTTCGGTTTTTTTTTTTTAATGATATATTTACTTTGGAAAATGTTTAAAAATCATTGTACATTGTTATATTTGATAATTTTATAGACAAGTAATTTTTCAAAAAAAAAAAAAAACAGGAATGAAGATAAAAATATAATATCTGTATTCAAACTGTAGGTTTTATGTATAGTAGTAAATAATTATTGTTTGCTATTATAATCTGAAATTTTATTATATCTTTGTTTTGAATACTAATGAAGATTTTTTTTTTTACTTAAGTATTTTAACCAATATTAGAAATTTTTAATTTAAAAAAATAAGTTTTTTTTTATTAAATTAACTTCTTAATATAAAATATCAAGGGGGGGGGGGGGGGGCTATATTTAGCATTTGTTATTTTAAAAGTCTATGTCTCCTCACCAATTTAAAATTCATATAATGTCTAGAGTATAGGTGAGAAGTATTTGCTTGCATAAATTTAAAGATTTACACTATTAAAAAATATCTTTTTCTGTATTATTCATATATATATAAAAGATAAACAGATAAACATTTTTTTTGTTGTTATATGAAATATATTTCATATTAGTAAGACAAAAAGCATGGTTCATCTAAAATTGATCTTCCATCAAAGATGTGTTATTGTTTTTAATTAAATTATTCATATTGAAGTCTTTTGTTCATTTTTCAGCTTAAGATCTTATTTTAAAATGTGAAAATAATGCAGTAATATTGCCATTTTTTTAAAATCATCATTAAATACCTTTGTAGAATATATATTAAAATCTACTTAAGCAAAAATAACAACAATAATAAAAACTGCATTTTTTTTTTTTTTTAGTTTTATGATAGTAAACTATATTATAATTATAGATAAAAGTAATGAGTCTGTGAGAACATTTTTTTTTAAAGAAATTGCTTGTATTGTTCCTATTCAACAATTTTTATATGGGCAGAGTTACAAAGTATTGATTGATGTTTATATATGTATTGCCATGTGGCATGTTTCATAAATGTCCTTGAGAAGCAAAATGAAAGTGAATATAAAAAAATGTTCAAGTTTTGTAATGCTTCCTGACAGTAATTGAATGCTTTGAAAAATCTTGCTGTTGCTGTCTGTTTAATTATTAACTCCTCATTTATCAAAATCTGCCATAAAACATTAACATCAAAAAATTGCTCGTGGTAGAAAATTAAAAAAATATACTTAGTATACATAAATATTATAAAATCAAATTTTGCTTAATGGTATATATTTTTTTCATATGTCTTGTTAATAAATGTGTGTTCATGCACATGCATATTTGCACCCATACTTACAATTTGTGAAGTGCCATAAGGATTCCCTTTACTTAATTGCTAATGCATTTCTATGTGCTGTTAAATTATTTTGCAATAAATAAAACTAGTTACTCTATATCACACAGTTATTCAATGCCTAATATAATTCTTAAAACATTTGCACAGATTTTCTAGTGTTTTACTTTTTTTTTATATATAAACTTTTGTTTCCTTAAACGTTTCAGACTTCTTCTTTTAACTCCACAAAAAATATTTAAATACTAGGGAATATGATGAAGAAATAAGAAAATGTATAATAATCTGTGAATATTATACATAGGACAAATTAAAAATATACCTTTCTTAATAAAAAAAAATTAATATTTACAATTCGCATGTTTCACATTATTTTAAAAACATTTGAAAAGTATATTAATTCTTATATTAATTGCTTTTTTATTTTCAATTAATTATTTATATTTATTATTCTAGTTTGGGTTTTTTTTTTTAATGACTTTAAAAATATAATAATCGTAGCAAATTTCTCAGCAGAGTAAACTTATGACAATATGAGTACCCCCCCCCCTCCCGTTGTTTTAATTTATCTATGAAAACGATTTTGTCTTAATAATTAGCACATTGGCTTGCCATATCTATAATCTGGGATTTGAGTCAGCCAAATGAACTATGAAACTTTTTCTAGATAGCTCATCTACAGCTAATCCAACAAATCATTTAATATTGGACAGTTTTAGTTAGATACTAATGATCTTAGTTCAATCTTGGTTGGAAAAATGAGTGTTTGATGCATTTTTTTGTCAAAACAAGGAATTATAATATGTTGAAGCCTTTAACACTGGTCAGAGAAGTGTCTATTTCAAATATAGATCTTCAGAGCAATAGTATTTTGTGTGTTTTATTGATATAAAGAGTTCATTAAAGTTTTACATTGAAGCTAATAGTCAGTGACGTATTATTGCTTGATTATAGATCTATCTTTAGACAGAGAACTTAACATGCATAGGATTCTTTTAAACTTTTATATAATCAAAATTATAATCGAAAACCCTTTTTTTTAGATCTCTTTATCAGATATATTGTATTTATTTATTTATTTTATTTTGTCTTTCACACATTTCTACTGCACAATAAACAAAAACATTTTTTTTTTTAATGTGTAAATGTATACGGAATGATTGTCAATTATCATCTCATTGGTGATGATATTTTTTTGCATCTTTCAGCATGCTTATTTCCTTTTTTTTTTTTTTTTCTGTCATTAATTTTAAAGCTAAATAAATTAAATTAGTATTTTATATACCAAATTGTTCTATTTGTCCAAAACCATGTAGATATCACCATTTAAAATGCAAAAATAAAAATTGGAATTAAAAAAATAAAAAAACAATAATTATTTTTTAATTTATGTATACATTGAGTTATATATACAAAGTATATAAAACCTAGATTTAATCTTCCTATATATTACTAGAATCTCATCATCAGGGTTCGAAATTATTCTTGGTCACTGCACTTGTCTATTTCAGAAATGGAGTTTAAAAACTTCTGATGTATGTGAATGTGGCTAATACATTGACTGCATTGAAAGATTTCATTAATGAACCCTTTTTCTGATTGAAAACATTCCAGATTTGTTTTTTTTTATGTTTGTGAAAACTTAAATGTCTAAATTTAAAAAAAAAAAAGGGTCTACATATTTGCTAAATAAGAAATAGTCTTTTGGAATATTATGGAATAAAAAAATTGAAATTAATGGTAACCCATTTTAGATGGTTTAAATCTTTTTTCTAAATTTTTTAATTTATGAAGTCAGTATGCACATGGTCCTAGACTTTTGTACTTGATTCCTGAAATGTGTGATGGTAGAACAATGAAAAAAAACACCAAAAAGTGTTTTTAAAACATAAATAATACTTGATTGATTAGTATCTGCTGTTTTCTTTATAAATTTATCAAGAGATATTTGAATTGTATTCTTCCTTTTCTTTTCTTGATAAAAATTTTTATAACATGCTGTGTTTTTTTTTATCACCCTTTGAAAAATTAGTGAATTGTATGAAAGTTGAGGACTGCTTGTATTATATTGGAATACTTTTGTAGTTTAGATCAGTGGTCTTCAACTCTTGGTTCGCAGACCAGCGCCAGTCCGCAGAAGTTTTCTGCCAGTCCGCGCTAGACTGGCAGGAAAATTTGTAATAACAAAATAATAAGATTTTAAACTTTTAATTAATACAAACAATTTTTATTTATTTTTTTATCGCAATTGCTTAAATAAAATTAATTATAAATCAAAATTTTATTTAAATTATTAGATAATACTATAATTACTAAATAATAATCAATGGAATTTATCTGAAAATGCAATCTTTAAAAGACAAAGTGTCAATCTCATGATAATTGCACCACTCCTTACACATCAATTTCTATGCCTAGTAGGCATTTCTGTATTGCATCAGCTCATTTATTGGTCACATATAGCAAAATTTTGTATTGCATTTGTATCATCTTTTTATTTTATGTGTGACATTTTTTTTTGAAATTGTAAACATCACAAAATGGAGACAGATCATTGATGATGATTTCCCTTCATCGAGAATGTAAATCTATTATCTTTTTTTTTTTTAGCAAAATGACATCTTTATAATGATTGTTTTCTTTCTATGTGACACTTTACCAAAACAACTTTTTCTTCTATTTCTTTTTTTTAATTGGATAAAAATGAGATCAAAATAATACCAGATTCAAAATTTTTTAAAAAAGTTTTTTTATTATACAAACTCCTTATATATATATATAACTTCATCTTGTATATTTAACATTAAATACAGATATTACATTTATCATAATCATTGTCATGTAATTACACCAGCTGTGATATTTCTCAACATTCAGGTGAGTAACATTTTATTTTTGCATGTTTTAACAATGAAATAATAAACGTAGCAATGCAGGGACATTAATGAGAAGGTACTGTTTTCTGTAGCAGTATGACTGCACAACTCGAGAAACAGTGTTCAGCATGTGAAGGTAAGCAACACCATTATAATACTCAGAAAACTAGTGTGTTGTTTTGGTCAGTTATAACATTTGTGCTCATCTAAGGCTAAGCAGTTTAAATCTTTAAGAAAATTTATCTGTAGACTTCTGCCGGCCTGCAAAATCTTATCCTTATTTTTGTCAGTCCGCAGGTGTGAAAAGGTTGAAGACCACTGGTTTAGATCATGCCCATTAGTTTTTAGAAATAAAAAAAATTAAGACTTATATTCAATTTTTATTTAGTCCAATAACTTTTCTTAACCACATTATGAAACATTGAAAATAATTTCAATCTCTTTTGCATACAGATTTCTGTACACATTTTAATAAATATTACAAAATCTGCAATTTTTTAAGCTTATATATATATTCTTTTTTAATCAAAAGATGAATTATTAGTTTACTTATTAAATATATTGAAAGATTACTTAAAGAATATTGTGATTGTTTATCCTAGCAATTCTTTTTTCTTCCAGTTCTTAAATACTGTAATTAAAATATTTTGTAAAAGTTATTATTATTATTATTTTTTTTTTGTAATATCAAATTGGCTTAAGAGACCTACATCAAAGCTATTTTGATTAGATTGATAAAAAAAATAATGTTGAATACAATTTAGTAAAATGAAATTAATTTTAAAAAAGTACACACACACAAATAGAAATCTTGTGAACACTTTTATTTGTTGTATTTTTATCCAAAGTATATTTAGTAGCTGATAAATACTTTGAGATGGGGAAAAATTCACAACCAATGTTATGAAGTCATTTCAAAATTCCATATTCATTAAAATTAATAAATAGTGTTATTCGAATTAAACAACATAATACTGAGTATAATTTTTCAATTTTAGTAAATTGAATGTAAATCTCAAGATGTTTTGTTTGTAAATTTCATGGGTGAGCAAACTTTTTAACTCTTTCCACATCCCACACCTGTTCACTTTCAATGTTCAAACAAAAGTATATTTTAATATTAGAAAATAATTGGCTCAGATCTATAGCACTTAAGTCACATGTTTGTGTCTAGTAATATAAATATATTAACATAAAAATTAGATTTTGCTCAATATTTAATGTAATTATTGTTTTTGTATAATGTTACTTTCTTCAAAACTGAGTAACATTGATTTTGCAGAAAAAAAATTATCTGCTTTTGTTTGGTTTTAAATTTAATAAATTTGAGTAGTATAAACAAATTCAGTATTTATATAATTTTAAAGTATAGATTCTTTTATTTACATAAGACTAGTATCTCATGAAAAAAATAATTATTGAACATTATAAATGTTTTATAATTTATCAAAGCATGATTTGTATATAAAAATTATATATATAGTGTTACAGAAACTTGATATGTCTGTTTAAAAATTGGAAAAGTAATTACATTCATAGTAAATAGAATTAAATAAATTTGCTTGATATATATATAGACTTAATACTAAATAATATCTGTAAACTGTAAATATTAATTAGTATTATACTTTGGGGAAAGAGTAACAGATTGTGAATTAGAAATGATGGGACAATATTTTTCAAGAATCACTTTATTTGCTTTAATATAAAATTCCTTTATTATTATTATTTTTCAAAAATTTGCTGATATGCAGATTTAAATTTCAATATGCATATTAATTTTTATTTATATGCGTTAAATGAATACAATAACTATTTACACACATATTATAGCAGGTATTTTACAAAGCTGACAGTATTTGATCTTTTATTTATTTATTTTTAATTTCTCATTTTTTATTTTAGACGTGTAAGAGTTATTTTTTTATCGAATTTAGCTTATTTTAGGTTGTGATGTTGTTGGGTTTTTTTTTTTTTGGGGGGGGGGGTAAGTAGTCTGCTGAAATGATGGTTTTTGAGAATTTTTTCATTGTGCTTTATTTTTGAAAAGCATAGTAAACCATTTATTTGCTGAACCAGTTCATTATGTTATAGTTTTTGTTATTGTTAATAACGATGGGATATTTTAAAAGGGGTTTTCCCCCCCAAAATGTAAGATTTACTGACCTTCATATTTGAGAACAGTTTGAGAATGTTGATTTAAACTTATATTTTTTAAAACAACTTTGTTACTGTTTTCATTTAATTATTATTATTTTTTCTTTAGTTATAATTTTGATTGGGTTGGGATTGTATGAACCGCACCCCCCCCCTCTCTTGAATTGTCTTGATTTATTTAGTTTTTATTTTTACTAAATCTGGATTTTTTTTTCTTACAAAGATGTATAAATTCGTATGGAAAATGATTAAGTGCTTCATGAAAAGATAAGAAAGCTATAATATAATGCTTAATTTTTTAGTAGTTCAAATTAAATCTCACTGCTTTCTTTTAGCAAATGAAATCATTTAGTTTTCAATAGAATTATGCTTTTAAAGACACAAAAGATTTAGAATATTAATAAGTGAGATATGTGCTATCTAGATAAATTTGTTTATTGGTTTTGCACAAAGAATGAATATTAAAGGAGAAATGGTTGAATAAAAAATTATCAAAAACATTTATTTCACTTTTTTTTTTTTTTCATTTTATAATTTATATGATCTGATCTTCTAAAGTCATCTTTTCATTACTAATATTTTTATTAATAAATTAATTGATTTTATTGCCATAAGAAATATGTTGCATAAATGTTAAATATAAATCTAAAGCATCTTCAACCACCATTAATGCAAAATATCTTAGGATTTCATAATATTAATATATATAAAATACAAAAACACTAAAATCTCTTTTGTAAAATTATACTCTTGTCTAATGACTGTGACAAAAGTAATACCTGTGGACACCACCACCCCACCCACCCACCCCAGTTACTGGATGTCTTAAAAATTTAATATCTCCATTACTTTCAATCCCAAGTTTCTCCTTTTTATGAACAACTTTAAATATTGGGACATTTATAAAATTACTTGTCAACAATTAAAAGGAACTGTGGAGAAAACAGTAATAAATTTAAATAACAAACAACTCATTAGAAAATTCAGATTTGGGGCACTTGAACCAATCGAATTGAACCTGAATTCTCTAGCTAAATTGCATTTCTTCAGATACTGAAGACATTGTAAAAAAGTGTAGAAGATTGTAAAAAAGTGTAGAAGATAAATGCTGGCTATGTCTTAGAGATACAGAAAATCAAACTCATTTATTTTTTAATGTGTTTGTTTTGTTAACATTTGTGCAGAAATTTTCAGATTATTTAACAAATCAAATACTAATATAGAATCATTGTTTAATTCATATTCAAAGAGGTTTTTGCTGACATTAAGGCAAGCACTTTTGTATTATATGCATTATGGTGTACAAGATGCACTTTTATGTGCAACCATAGCCCCAAAGAAGATATAAACATCTTTTTTAACAACTAAAATACCATTAGAGATAAAGAAATTATCTCTCATAATATATTTATATCCATATGATCCCTAATGAGGCAAACATGGTCACTAAGATTGTAAGTATCTCCAAAATGACAGAGAATAATCTAAGTGCTGGTTCTTTTTGTTGTTGTGGTTGTTGTTATATAGAAATAACTTGTAATCTCTATGTATTTTGGATGGATACCAAGAAAACATTGTAATCTTTGAATTAATCAGTAAAATATCTTTGAAAATAAATCAGTCTTAAGATTTAAATGTGATGACTCTTAAATGTCAGTAGGCTTATGACTGCAAAAGTTTGCCGTGAAAAAAATGTAGCAATGCCTTCAAAACTATAAAATTAGATTCTATTGAATGAACTACATTCGTAGTCGAGACATCACTGCAATAGCATGGCATGTGATTAGATTTATTAACAGATGAAATGAAAACTATGATGATGGCAAATAATAATTTGAAGACACTTGATTTCTTTGGACTCACTTTCAATTTCGACTATCAAAGATGCATATGTTCTTAGAAAGAAAATACATAAGATTTCTGATTCCCTGCCATTACCATGTATTGACATGAGCCAACAGGCATCTCCCTAGTACTATTCCAAGAGAGTCTGATGCAGACCCCATTGCTATTCTCATGCTATGATCTGAAAGAAATATTTTCTCAGACTTTATTAGGTTGTATTGACAAATATCTAGCATTGATGAATTAGGAATTAACTCTTTATTGCCAGGACAAATTATCATATTATTTAAATCATTTTAAATCAAACTCTGAATGAACTGAAAAAAATGTACGAAATAAAGCATTTTTTAAATCAAATTTAAATTTATTAAATAAATAAAGAAGAGAATTATTGTCTACTAATTTCATAAAATAGAATCATAAGCAGATGGAAACATTACACACAGATTTTTTTTTCCTAATTTTTTTTAATTATAGTCATAATAGGTATTTTCTTAAATAAGTAGCTTTATCACTTAATTTTCATATTCATCAATAATTTTGCCCTATGTATCACTTTTTTTCTGCCTCTATCCTTAAAGAAATTTGACCAGTCCACTGAAAATATTATAATTTAAAATAATAGACTAGAAAAGATACAATAAAATTGCTGTATTTACTTTTATATACTGATATAAAAATATACTTAATCATTATATATTAATATTCTATTGTACTACATACAGATATATTTAAAAACAAATAACAGATATGGATTAAATTAAGTACAAAAAGTAATTTTGAAAATTAAGTTATGAGTTGAAAAATGTTTAAATTTAACTTTTATTTTAACTTTAAAAAGAAAAAAAAAATGTTATCTTGATATTTTTTGTTTCTTTGGCAATTTATCTTCAAATTTAAAACCAATCAATCACATATGGGAGATATCAGGAGTTTGGATTGATATGATAAGTTGTGATTTATTATTATCAACAAATTTATAATTGAAGTATGTGTTTTGAAATGATAAATAAAAATATAGAAACAGAAGATTAAAATAATAGTTTATAACATCTAAAAAAGGACAGAGATAAAAATAGGAGTCAAAATATATTTGGATAAGTGTAGACTTATAGTGTTACTATAAAAGATTTAGATTATTTCACAAAGTTTTATATAAATTACATGACATCTATTTTAATAATAATATGTTTTATTTTGACTGAAAACATTCAAAACTTTACAATAACTTTTCCAGATCTGATACTGAGAGATTTTGTGATGTCTTATAAAGAATATTATATTTGTTCTGGATTTGTACTGAGTGCACCCGCATTTTATTATGGGAAAAATTAATCTATAGCATTGATGTATTCCTGAATATCACATGAAATTCATAATAAAAATCGTTTAAATATATATTATAAATATTCTTTGTATAATTAATAAATCTCACCTTGGGTTTGTTTTTTTTTAATTTATTTTAATTTTCAAAATAATTTTACACTTTGGATATATAATTGTTATTTATCTTTTATTTCATTTCTTGTAGATGTAACTTGCATTCAAGATGTCACAAATGTCTTTTTGTGAATCACACTATCTGGAAAATAAAATAACATGTATCATAATTACTAGACATATAATAGTATTATGAATTAAAATAATATGAATATTTGTCATTTATATTACTTAATATGAAACGATATTAATTAGCATGAATTGATTGATTATTTGCTAAAAAATTTAATTTTTTGATTTTTAGGATTATGCAGATTTGGTAAGGCAATATTTGCCCGACAACAGTTTTGATATAATGACCAGAATGCTTCAGAAGTTCCTTCAATTTATGGATTTGACAGTAAGTAATATATATTTGTTTATATAATATTAATTCCAATAAAATTCTAAGGACGATTTAATGCAGTAAAATTGTACTAGTGATTTAATATTTTCAACCAAATAAATTTCTCACATCTCATTTATTATAGTTTGTGCATTAAAAATTTTATATGACTGTGTGTATATATATATAATAATTACAAATTTACTAATGTTAAATTTTTTTAGATTAATCAGACATATAAAAACAGTAAAATCAGCTTGTTAAAATAAAACTGAAATTAAAAAGGAATTTATATTAACTAAATCAAAATTATTTTGATTACTCAGCTAAAATATAATTAATGATATGAAAATAGTCAATTTAATTGAAGAAAAAAAACAATCAAGGCAACAAACTCAATTTAATAAATTTAAGCTGTGAGTAAATCTTTACTGTGAATTTTACACATTGTAAGAAAACTATTTTTACAGCCATAAGAAATATGGGGGAGGGGATATAGATTTTTGTGGTTTAACTTTTATTCAAATAGATTCTTTAATAATTGAAATGGATTTTTTTTAGATTTCAGTCACTCTCCCTCTCCCTTTTTTTCCAGGTTATGATACTATTCTGATGAAAAATTATCTTTTCAGACAGCAAAGTAAAATTCATGAGTATTGGCAAAATATTTTATGCTTGTTGGATAATAGAATTTTGTAATACACAAGTATGTAAATCTTGTCCACAGAATTTTTTCCAAAGCTTTCTTATCTTTTATTTCCTTCTTCAAGAAACTTATTACTCCCTTCCCCAAAATTATGTAAGGATGTATCTTTGATAAACTTTTGCAGATAAATTTATTAAAGTTGCAAAGTGAAAAATATTAAATCCATCATTACAATAACTTTAAATAGTTAATATTTATTTTTTTTATCTGCCTAATATTTCATCATCAATTGATTTTTTAAAGGTATACCCAAACTTCTAATCTTTGCTTCCTTATATTTTCCTATCTTCTAAACCATATTCATGTCTGGTTTTTATCATTTATCTACTCACAGTAAGATATGCTAAGTATTTAATGACTCTGTTCTAAATTCAGTAATTCACAAATAACTTTTAAAATCTGTTCAGCCTTTGGGATTGTAAATTTATTTATTTTTTGTCTAATTTTTGTCACTATGATGCAATTAATTTTTTAATGTTTTGGAATATTACTTATTTCTACAAATTTGTTTCACATCCAATTCTCATAAGGTTTAGCATGATGTGAATTTATTTCTATCCTATACAAATTTTATAAATTGAATTTGTTCTTTTATTATATTTAATCTTACTAAGTAGAAATACAGTTCCACATTATCAAACATAATAATAATACATTAAACCATCATTCTTCCATTATCACTATTTTTTAAACTATATTTGTTCATCTTCACTAAATTAATAAAATATAGAATTTTTTTTTTTTAATTTCTGCTTGCATCCATTTTTTTCCTATAAGCTAACTTTACAGTACCCAAACATTTTATCTTTCATGCTATCCTTTTCCTTTTTTTAAAAAAAAAAATTATTTAAAAAATCTAATACACTTATTCAAAAGGATTTTAAAATGCTAATATAATAGCTTTTTAATTAACACTTGTTTGATTTGAAAAGCAAAACTATTTTCGTTTATTATTTCATTGAGATCTTTCCAGAATGTAAATTTTAAACAACAAAATTTATACCAATTATGAATTTCTTGGTGACTAATATTTCTCATTATTTCGTCTTTTCTGAATCCAAATTATATTAATAATGTAGTGAAAATTACCCTATAGGAATATTTTCCATATTATATTAATCCGGTAGAATTATTCTAAAATTATCACAGTTGTTTGCCTTGAATCTTTCCTATATTGTAATTATAATTATTGAATGAAAATCTAATGAATTCAAAAAGTTGATGGTTATCTTAGAACAAGTTCATTAAGCAATCTACTAAATATATTGGTTTGGTATGGTAACAAAAATGTTTTTATTTTTTAAAAAAAGGTTATCAACCAAAGCAGTTTGTCTTCATCCCCAAAGTTTCATTACGGGGCAGCAAATAATAAGCTGGTGTGTTTAACTTAAACATGAATTATTTATAATTTGCTTTTCATTTATAGTTAGTTCAATTTTAACATGTGATATTTTTATGGATTCAGGATTATACATATATTTTTCTTGACTAGTTTTGTTTTAATAAATAAATACTTAATGGCTATTTGCATATTCATTGGAATTTGTAATTATTTACTTTTTTTATTACCATTTTCATTGTACTTTTTCTTTCAACTTGATTAAATAAATGCTTTTTAAACATATTTTTTGTGTTTGTTTTTTCATTTTTTAAAATAATAATTACCATCTAAAATGATTTTTTTTGTATTACATTAAATATAACAGATTATTTCAAGGAAAATTTTGGTACTTTATTATTAGGCCTGCTATGAAATATCACAGTCATACTAGGTTAGGGTTGAATTTCATCACAGCAGGTCTAATACTAAAGTACAAAAAAATTTTATCTTTGAAATGTCAACATATTCTTTCAGTTTCTAACCTTTTTTTTTTAATATTGCAGGCTTTACATTATTCATTCTTTCATATTCTCGTGAGGAAAACTCCTTGTCAGATTAATTAGTATATAAAAAAACAATAATTAGTCATTTAGGGGTAGAGGGGGGGTGATGTTCAAGCACTAAAAGTGACAGCTTGAGCTTTATTTCCATATCTGCACTAAACTTAATAGGTGTTTTTTTTTTTGTTTTGTTTTGTTTTTTTATTAATACATTAGTGAATTATAGCAACAATATGTAAGCTAATTATATGATGGAGTCAGGTGATATTTTACTTTCAATAATATATATTTATTTATAATGAAAGCTTTTACATACAATCAATCATAAAACAAGGTCTAGCACCGCTCATTCTATTGAGAGTTATAATTATGAATAAGACAGTCAATGAAGACCAGAGTATATTAGTCCAAGAGTGCAGTGTTCAAGTATGACTATGTGTCTTCGATCATTTTTTTTTGATGAATAGTCTTCGTCCCTTTTCTTGATTTTCCCCAAGCTGTTACAAAACAATTGAACTACTTCTGATTCTGATTTTCCAATAACTATCTTACATCTGGTTTTCCATAATGAGAATATGGTGGATTGCAATTGTGATCAGTCCAAAAATTTTGTAATTTATACAGTCTCGGATTGAGGTGATACAATTCATTCCCATTTGGGAGCGGTCATGTATGAATTTCCTGACTTTGTAAAATCATATACATGCTCCAATTAGGTGTTCAATTGTTCTATCTTCTTGCCCACACATATAGGGTCAAGTTTTTGAAATCCCTTTTAAATACAAGAAACCAATTGGTAGGCAAAGCATCATGATTTAATTTGATTACAAAATCAATGCACAGAATTTAGTTCTTGATGAGAGCTTATTGTTAGTTAGATTTAGTTTACTTGGAAAACGTGATATTTTATTGATTTACATTAGTGAATTCACGTATAGTTTATAGAAATTTTTAATATCAAGAGTGATACTGCACACATTATAATATAATCAGTCTTTAAAACATCAATTTATTTGATTACTTTAATAACCATTTATTCATTACTATATTGAACAAATATTCCTATATATATATATTGAAATATTTTTAAGAATGTGGAAATATCTGTTCTATTTTATTTTAGAAAAATCACAATCAGATTTTTTATAAAACTTTGCCTTTCGGTGCTATGAGGCTACCTAACATAGACAATAAGAATTTCTATACGATTATGGTTTTTATTACAAATTTTTTATGTTTTTAAAAGTTTGATTATAGTTTTTACTGTGGAAGGGTTATTTATGTTTTTCAAATTTATGATAGAGTCCATAAAAATTAAATACATTTAAAACTTTATATTATTTTTATTGTTTAAATGGTTATGTTGGATAGTGGCTTCACATTATGGGTCATTTCTAAATATAAGTATATAACAAACAGGTGCTTTTTTTTAATGGTAAGCTTTTGAAAGTAATTATGTTTGTTAAAGCAACTGTATTGTTTATGTGTCCTTACTTCATAGTGAATTGCAACTATTAAACTATATCATGAAAATTTCATTTAAACGGCTAAAATTTAAAAATTTCTACTTTTGCACATTTAATACTGTCTAAATACAAAAATATATAATGTCTCTTACTATTATTTTCTAGTATAATTTCTTCTCTTTTTTTCATGACTTCAAGTCATTCAATATTTTTCATATTATTAATATTTTTATTGCATAGTAAACATATTAGTTATAACTTTGACAATTAACTTTTTTTATTTCATGTGTTGTTGCAAAGATTTTAATATTTCTTTTACTCATTCAGCATATTATTATTAACTTCTGTATTAGTTAAATTTTTCATTTCCACGTTTCATATCTTTTAAGTAATATAAGCCAAAATAAAGCAGTTCTTTTATGTGTTTTAATAGATCCTATTTACTAGCTCAAATTTTTAAGGAATAGATATACTGTCATTCATATGATCATCTTGAGTTGATGACTTGATATCACTAAGAATATTATCGAATAATTTTATATTTTATTACCCTTTTTTTTATTTTTTAGATTGTTTATTCTCAAAAAATAAACAGCTCAACCTGTTGGGGCTTGATTGTTACTTATCTGTATATTTCAAAGTAGAAGAAATGTTAAAACATATTAATTTATGCAATAACATTATATATAACTGAAATGCCTAAATGAATTAGTCTGCAGACAAAAATTAAAATATCTAATAAATTAGCTTGTAAAATAAGATATTAGATTATTTTCTGAAACACCATCCAAATGCTGTTTTTTTTTTAAGGATTGCATTTTTTTTTTTAATATCACTATTAAAAAGCAAGTTGAATTTTTTTAAAAAAGGGTGTTATAATATCAGTTTGGATTAAGATATTCATTTAAATAATTTTTGGCAGTTTCATTGAATTAATATTTTCTGAGGTATATATAATCAATTTTATATAACAATAAACCTTTAAAAAATTTAACATTTTTTTTTTTTTTAGTTTTTGTTTTTAATATTTATTTATTATTGTTCCTGGTAGTTTGAATTGTTCTTCAATTGTTTATATATATATAAGAAATAGCTGATATAAAATAATATCAACTTTAGCTCTGAAAAAAATTTCTACCTAATTTAAATATCAGGAAAATGAAATAATAATAAAAAAATGAAAAAAGAGTTAATTTATTCATAATATATGTGGAAAGAATGAATTATGGCATTATTTTTAAGAGAATTTCAGTTGCACTCATGGTATTCATCTTTATTTATTTATACTGTAATCTGTACAAAAAAGATATTTTTATATTATAATTTATTCTTCAAAAAAGTTAAATCTATTTTATTAAAATTTTGTTGTTATCCAACTATGTATTGAAATAAATCAAAAATTAAAATGATTTAAAGTTTCCTATAAACAACTTAAAGATATAAAAGTTTTGCATTTATATATTAATATCTTTTTAAAATTAATTCTAATATTCTCACAAATTAATGATAAATTGATAGTATTATTTCTGGGAACTTCCATGTAATAAAAATATAATAGCTAAATAGTTTGCATTTTAGTATAATAGTAAGTGCTTTATGTCTTTTTCAACTTTATAGAAAATCTCTATACAATTTGAAGGTGCTAAGGAATAAATGAATATTTTACACTAACAGGAATCCTACAAAAATATTGATTCCAGATTAAGTATATGATCCTCCTAATAAGGGAGATTTATATAAAACAGATTTCATTGGTGAAAAAGAAATAATGTGAAATTAACAAATACATTAAGCTTTCTTAAAATAAATAATATTTATTTATGATTTATTTATTTATTTTAATGTTTGGAAATAATTAAGATAATAAAACATATGATAACCAAAAGTCTATAATTTGAATAGGTGTTGAGAGGGCAGTACTAATGAACACTAATGATAATAAAAATGACAAAACAAGCTATTTGTAAATAATAGTATAAGACAATAAAGCATGCTTGCAGATAAAACTTCAAATACTTAGCAAAGTTTTGTGCATAATATTGACATCCAGTTTTAAATATTTATGATTTTAGTTTTGGTTGAATGCCAATATTAATGAATGGTGGTAAATTTCAAACATTAATTGAGAAACTTTCAAATTTGAGTAGCTCAGAAATTCAAACTCTTTTCACAATAAGGTTTATTACTAAATGTTTTAAAATTTTAAGTAAATACAAGAACATTATATTTAATAAAATATTATCAAAATTATAACTTATTATGTAACTATAATTCAAAATCCTAACTTTTTTTTAAGAATACTTACAATTATATTAATTTAATTATTTTGTTTATGATTTTACTACTTTGGTGAATGCAATTCAAATTTTTCTCTTCTTCTTTTTTTTTTTTTGGTATAAATGATATCAAATTATTATTCGTAATTACAGGTTTGCATATACAAAAAAAAATATTACAGTTTTGATTATTTAATACAATATTATTGTAAAAACTTTTAATAATTGATTGGATTAAATATTTATATTTATTAATCTAATAATATATATATATTACAATTTTTTATTGCAACTTTTGAAGAGCTGATATAATTATAACTAAATTTGACAGAATCAACACAGCACATATTAAATAAAAAAATATTTTTAAATTTCATAAATTATCAGAAGTGTAATTTCTACCAAAATTAGATGTTCCTATGCATGGAGAAATTGATAATTGACTTTAAAAAATGGAAAATTGCATTAAAGGGCATGCACCACCAACACTGAATCCAAGCTTCACATGGTTTCGGTAAGAGATACAAATGTATAAACCATAATTTAATTATATTTTATTGGTTATTACTAATTTGTTACATTCCAGCAACAATGTTTGAGTTCATAGTTTAGATTTTGTTACTTTCTAATAAAATATAATAAAAATTTATATTAATAAATGAATTTTAATAATAAACAGACTTCAGTAGTAAATTTTCATTTTTTTTTACCATTGACTATGTTTTTTAAAAAACTATTTAAAACACATCAAAATATTTTTAATTATAAAAGATAGTCTTGTCAAAACTTATCATTAATTATTTGTGTGATGATTCTCTTTTAATTAATTAAGATGGCTGGCTGTCTTTTATTTTTAATATTTATCGATATAAGAAATTTAAAAAAAAAAAAAAGATGGCCAATATGTTACATTTTATGTTGCAATATGTCACATTAAAAGCAGCAGATTATTTTCCTTGGATTAGCAAAAACAGACTTCCACGTGTTATACAACTTATGTCAGGTTAAGTTTTCTGACAGCAAAATTTGGTGAACTATTGTTTTTTTAGACTTTTATTATACTATATAAATATGTATGGAATCATTAAAATATATTTAAATGCTAATTTTAAAATTTACACAGACTTGAAAATTTTAAGAATTTTTGTAAGTCTTTTTTATTGCAATGTGGTAAGTAGCAGCAATATTTTTAATGACTATTTTTCATGTAGAGTCTTCGTTTTTAGACAAATTTGTTTAAAAATTATATTTTGCAATTCGACTATCTCATTTCATATTCTGTATACTGTTATTGTTTCAGTATCATATTTATTATTTGATTCGCTAACACAATCTTACTACGTAGAATTTTAATATTATACTATTTTGTTATATCTTCCACAAGCCAGAAACTAGTCTGGGGATATTGGATGAGTAGGCATTAGATAGGGATTTTATGCACAAGCCTTCTGGCATCCATTGATTACTCTGGTTGGCACAAGGTGGCACTACTGTTTGGAGAGTTTTGCCTTGTTTATAACTATAATAATTTAGCATTTTACTGCACATATGAATTAGGAATAATGTTCTGGGGGCACACTTAATATTTACGAAGTATTAAAATAATGAAGAAGAAAAGAAAAATAAGGTTAAGGCAACTAGAAAGAATGGATAAATTATTAACAAAATCACTGATACTAGGAAAGTTGATAAAACAGTGTAATAGTAATTGGGAGGGGGGGGGTAGAAAAAAGGAACTTAAAGAAGATTGAAATTGACTTTATAATAGGAAGTAATAGAAAATGGAAGCAAAATAAAATTTGAAAAAGAAAAAAAAAAAAGAGGAAAATAGAAATCATTTGAAAATACTAAGACAAAAAAGAATTGTAAATAATTAAAGTCTAAAAATGACGAACTATAATGTAATACCTGATTTTAAAATTTGTATATATATAACTCGATTTTTTTTTTGTAAAAAGTAATACATTTTTTTAAAAAAAATAGTATTATTGTATTTATTAAGCTGTCTTGGTTTACATAAAATTTTAAATTTTTTTTACCACTTTTTTTTATTAAAAAATTTGCCCTTTTATTTATTTTAATCACATACTAATTATATATATTCTGTAATAATTTTTTTTTTATATTTGTTTTAAAAATACGCACAGTTGGAACATTTTTTGCAATATACAAAGGAAATGTCCAAGCAAAATATGTAATGTATTTAACTATGATAACCATAAAGATGATTATTTATTCACAGTTGTCATTTTTACTCTTTATTGGGAATTATGATAATATAACTATTGGATCATTTATTTTAGCATTATCACTAGGACATTTAAATCTACATATGAAAATCTTACCATTACATACATTATTGGCTTTTATATTTGAAAAAGGTAGAAAGGTCTCTTAAAAGCCTATTGTATCTATAACCTGGATTTGAATTTGGACTGAGTAATCTTGACAAATTTTTCTACAAGCTTGCAATTTTTTTTGAGTAATTGATTCATAACCAATTCAGCTAACTATTGAATATTGATCAGTAAATGGATATTTATATACTCTTAACTAGAGATTAAAACAAAGAACTGCTTAAATCCAATTTGCACGCCCAGTGAAATAATAGCCCCTCTCCTTCACTATTCCTTTACAAAGGGTCTGTTGAAAAAGCTTTGCTTTATTAATAGACTGTTTTACCTTTTAATAAAAAAGGTATTTTTTATTTTATTTTTCTCATTCACCATTTATTTCAAGTATAATGGTTTTTAAATCTTTTTGAGTCATACTTCTTCTTTTTTTTTATAATGAAATAATTGAATATAAAATGCAAATTGATACTGCAATTATATTTTTTAAATATTTAGGTATAAAGAAGTAGAATTTCTTGATTCCAATGGATTTGACTTTAAGGACATAAAGGGAAAATCAAGATTTTTGTTTCAAAACCATTGACATTTCTCATATACTTTTTATTTAAATTTAAGAATGAACAGTCATGAGTTGGATGTTGGTAGATTTATCTGCATTTCATGATTATATAATACTATGCCAGTCTGCTAGTTTAAGGAAGCCACTACTTATCTAAAATGATTGAAGCATTAAAAAATATAATCAGCTGTTTATATAGTATACCACACACAAAAAAGGTTTTTTTTGCAAATATGTATGAATATTATATCTATTTTTCTACAATTTAAAACTAATGTTATCTAATTAAATGACATATTCTTACCTGTCAATATCTGCAGTTGTTGTGATGAGATTGTTGATACACTTCTGCCTGCAATAAAATAAATTTTGCATTATAAACAATTATATTTAATAAATGTTATTAAACAGAAGGAAAAAAACAATTAATAAGGCTAATATTTTTAGGAAAAAATTATGCATTATATTCCCAAATAAATAAATTATGTTAAGATATTTGCAACTGATAATGATCGATTGTCTTAGTACCTTATTTACCGCTATGAATATGAGACAAAAGGCCTCGAAAGTGCTTAGCATGTAATAATTTTTGTGTATCTTGATAGCTTCTCATTCAAGTGTGTCATACGCTTTGTTAATTTTGTATATTATCTAATTATTGCAGACTAACTTAGAGCTAAGAATATATATTTATATACTATATATCAGGACTTAATCTCTAAATTTTGAGTTTTGAGAGATCTTAAATTTGAATATTTTTTGTTACATGGATAATATAGTAATAATATAGTGAAGAAGTAATGTATATACATACATGTTTGTGTAAAATAAAGACAAAAAGAAGAAAAAAGTATAAATATTCAATTACATAAAATTACTACGAATTTATGGTTTGAACTATTACAAGCATATAATTTGAATATGATGCCCAGTATATAAATCGTTAATTCGCCATATTGCTGTACCTTGAAATATAAGTACTTTAAATTATATATATATAAATTTATTAGAAAATTTATGGATTAATTTCCACAATTTTAAAATATGCAAACTTTACGTCTGCTAATTTAGAGATAATTTTTTACCTTTTTAAAAAAAAAAATAAAAGTGATTAAAATAAAAATATTGTGCTCATACCAATTAGGTTTATTAATTAATGTATATAAATGCTTTATTATTATTTAATTTTATTATTTTTAAATGTGTGTGCATTCAAGATTTTTTTTTTTTTTTTTAAATATTAGTAAGTCCTAACTCATGCTAAAATAATATCTGGTTGTCTTGAAAATGTAACCTTTCACCCTTCTTATTTAGTTCTGATTATAGAAGTTGCTGCAGTAATGGAATTATACAGTATCTATTTTAAATCATTGCATGATTTTATTGTTCATCACACAAAGTTTAAACAATAACAATTTTACATTTATTTTCAATTTATTATTTGAAATAGTTTATTAGATAATTTTATAAGTCAAATCTTGAATATAAGCAAATTTTTAAAAAATATATGATTATTATATGTAATTTATAACTTATAATGATTCTATTGTAGTTTTTTTTTTTTGTCCAATTGAGAATATATGCTAATGCTATCAATTGTAAATTTGACAATCCTTATTTTGTCCAAAAGATAAGATAATGGACTCATCATATGTTCACTTATGGATTATATTATTTAAAAACTTATACTTAAATATATATACACATGTTCATAGAAACATAATCTACACTTATTTATTGTTAATTACAAAAGGCAAAACCAGATCATCTTCTTCAAGCATTACTTTATTTCTCAACTATTCATAGCTATTTGCTTCCTTATACTTAATTTTTTCTCTTATCCTTTTTTATTCACATTCTTACTCATTTTTAATGAAATCACTACAAATGCTGCAATTTGTCAGAATATGGCCTCATACTTACTCTTACAAATTATAAAGAAATATTTATTTTTTAAAAGAATAAATGTTATCTTTTCATTAAAACAATCTGATATATTTCAAATACAACAGGATAATATACATACTGTCACTGATTAAAACTAATTCTGTTGTTAACAATGAGAAATAGCTAATATAACTTTACAACCAAACAAATATATAAATTCAGATCACTTCTATTCATTTCTGCAAGATGTACACTAACAGAAATAGTTTTAATGAATACCAATTTAATAGTATATAACCCCAATAACTGACTAATGGATCACAGCTTTTATAGACTTCTTCCTTATCATTGGCTGTTTATTTATTGTTATTTAATTGGTCAGTCATAATATATAAATTTAATAATGGTAACTATCTATTTTTACTATCTATTTAAGTTTCCACTAACATGTGAGTGTTTTAAAGACAGTGGAAGTTTATAATAAAGAAGATAAGTTGATTATTGTTGAATTAATTTTAATCTGACAAAACTATTAATCCAAGCAAGTTCAGGAAACAGAAGTACTCGATTAACTATTGCATTTGTGAAAGTGTTTGTTTAAATTTATATATATTTCATAGGTTGTTAAACTTATGAGACATTTTGATTCTGCATATACTAAGCATAAACTTGTATTTTTACTGTACTATTTTATTTAAAATGTATAAACAAACTTTACTGCATATTACATATTAATTATTATAATTACCATAATTTATGATTTGTAATGCTGAAATTGTGTTGGAGGAGATAGTACACAATGATAAGCTTCTATCTGTAATCAGATATTATATACATACAATTTTTAATAGTAAGGAAATCAAGTCGTACGTCATGTACCATAATTTAATAAGCTTGTATTTACAAATGTAATATAGTGAGCATGTTAATAGCTCTAAACAAGCTTTTTCGATAAATGCTACAAGAGAAAGCATTTGAAATCTCTATCTAGAATTATCCCTATTCCCAAACCAGTTTTGAACTAATGGCTGTCCTCAGTGAGGTGCTAGGATATTTAGACACTATATCTAAAATACAAACCTATGTTCAGCATTTATCAAATACTTAACTATTATGTAGAAAATCTGAAATTTTCAGACATCTTATAAAGATATTTCTTCAAATCCAGCTATCTAACTTAAATAGCTATATGGGACTGAACAAAATTCAGATACACCTTATACTAATAACCTTAGCAATATAACATCGCCAAAGCCTCAAAAACCAAAGTATAATAGTAAGGAAATAAGCTGGATTTGAAGACATATAGATGTCTGGAAAATTCAGATTTTTTACTTAATAGTTAAGTATTCAATAAATGCTGTTTTTGAGTTTGTATTTTAGATCTAGTGTCTGAATGTCCAGTGCCTCACTGATGAGAGCCACTAGCTCGAAATTGGTTTGGGAATAAGAATAATTCTAGATAGAGATTTTAAATGCTTTCTCTTGCAGCATTTATCAAAAAATCTTGTTTGGAGCTATTGGAATGCTCAGTATAATACAGTTTTTAAAATCTGCAAAAAGATTTCTAAATTTTAATAATGGATATAGTTCTTAAAATTTTATTTATTATTTTTTATATTGTCAGTACAGCATTAATAATTATACATGTACCTGCTTAATGCTGTAATGATGGTAATTTCAGGAAAAATGTATTTCTTAATAACCAGATGTAGACTTGAGACCATTCAATCTGTTGGTTAAAATACATGAATTATACCAATAGAGAGAATTCATTACAAATATATAGAGAAAATTAATGTCATTGTCTGTATATTTCTGTTGCAATTATTATTTTATCAAAATAAGAAAATATTTAATTCTAAAATTATACGCACAAGAAAAAATAACAATGATTGAATAAGTATCTTAATTCACTAATAATTAAAGTTAACATTTATAACTAATTAATCATTATTTAATAAAATATTTTTTTTCTTAATTAATTTGAATATAATGTTTTTATATTAATATAATAGTTTTCCACTACTATTATTATTATTATAATCATCATTATTTTTTTCTTCATTCTCTGTCCATTTACTTCTTGTTTTATTGTCTTGGAACCCAATCATATTTCATCTTTAAGTATTATCTGTTATATCTATGTACTAGATGTGACAATGGGTTTGATAATTGTGCAACCACATTACAGTTTGCAAACATACACATAGCTATTTGATTCCATTTTTTTCTTTGCTTTCTAATTCTTTATTCTTTTATTTGTTTGTTTTTTTCTTCTGGAATTAGAATGGCCGAACTCATTTTTGAATGATTGCTAATGATAATTATCATTACAAAAAAACATATTTTCACAAAATGTTTATTTTATTAATTGCATTTTAGTTTTTTATAATCATATGTTAGTCTTCCCTCTCCCATATCTATTTAGTTCCTAAGCTTTCTATGAATATCTGAAATTGCAGATAATACTGATGCATATATAATAAAAATAGATTTATTTAAATATTCTACGACATTAACAATAATTTACACAAAAGTAGAATATTGTAGTTATGAAAAAGGCAGTAATAAATCGAGGAGCAAAAGAGAGCAATTATGTAATTAAGTATAAGAAATGGCAGCCAATTGTAATTAAGGCTGGTGATCAATTGCTGAACTTTTTAAATCCAATTCATTATAAGAATTTATTTAAAAGTGATTTTTTTTTGTTTTATTTATTAGTTTTCTTCATTACAATTTGGTTTGTTAGTGTTCATTTAATAATTATTTATTTTTTTATATTATGGTGTATGTATATTTATATACTGCATAATCATTTTAAATATATAGCATTAATTCATCTTTTTCTTCTTTCAGAGTGCTCTTGGAACAGCTGGTAGTAAAAACATCGCTACTGTTATAGATGTTCTGGAAGCTAGTTGATTTTAAATTCCAGTTATCTTTTACTTGACTCTTCTTACAGTTGCACTATGAGTTATGCAGTTTAGTAGTCCATTCTGAAGTAAAGTTAAGACTGGGAAAAAAAAACCGTGAGAGAAAATTAGGTCTGATTCAAAATTCCGTATGGAATCACTTGTACATTTTACTTTTTAAAACTAATCAGTCGTATTATTAGCAATTATAACCCTCAGTAGATTCTGCTGGGATGGGAATTAAACTCTGATGGAATAAATGTGCACCTGCAGCAGTAAATACAAGGAAAGCATTTCAAATCATTTTTCTTTTTATTTTTACATTCACATATCGCGACTTGTTTGATATTTTTGTACAGATTACTATGAGCTAATGCCATTTGTGTAATCAAGACTTTGTTTAATACATTGTATATAAAAGCACAAGAAACTGTTACATTTATTTTTTTGTTTATTTTTTCTGTTAGTTATCATATATAAACATTTGGAATATGTAGAATAGGTTTATTAATCAGTTTTTAATTTTGTAAAATTTTATGTTTTAAAATCGACAAAAATTGTAACAAACTGCCTTTAGTCCCTTTACTTCCTTTCCCTTGAAGAATTTTGGACAAACAGTGTATAATAAGAAAATTACTTCTAATTGAAGAGATATGTTTATTTTGATAAATGTTGGAATTCTTTCTTATAATGATTCAGTGCCCCATGACTATTTGTGATTATTTTACTGAGCACACTTAGCACGAAATGGGATTTACAAGACCAATCTTTTATGATTATGGATAAATTTATGGGCGTTTGGGACTTTGTTTAGAGTACCGTGATTGACTACCAGTGGCAGCAGTGAAATGAATAAAAAAAAAATGCCACCATGTTTTTCTTTTCATTGCCTACATTTTTGTAGCCAATTAGTTCAGTATGTTTGTACATATGTAATATTCCCACTATTGCATGCCCAATTCAAAGGCTTTTTCTTTATCTCCAAGTCAAGAAATTCCAAAGAAAACCTTAAGCAAGATCCTGATTATTTTTTTTAGTAAACAAATATATATATATGTTCAAATTTATATAAATACATGTAATGGCCTATTTTTTGTACTGATTTTTTCTTTTGATGAAATTTGATTTTTATATTTGCGATATTTTAGTTATAGTCTAACTAAATTCAAGTTCAAAATCGAAAATATATCCTGATTTAAATTCCTATAAGAAAATATTATACTAGTATTTTATTAATCTGTGTCATATCTTTAAAACTATGTTTGATTATTATTTATTTATTTATTCAAACTTTCTATTTAAAAGAATGAAAAATATAAAAAGTATTATTTTTCCATGTTTACGGTCTTGCCAAGGTTTAAACTTTTTGGATTTGGTAAACAAGCTTTTGTACCATGTGACTAGCAGATAGTGGAAATTAACGAGATCTCTACGTTTCGATTAGTATTTCTTTTATATAAAAAAAGTTTATTGAAGCAGACTGATTTAAGAGTAAAAGGTTTAGTAATAATTCAATGTTTTGTTATTCTCAGACTAACTGAATCAAAGTACATTTTGTAAATTATTGGCAATATTTTTTTTCCATTCATGAAACAAAATGCAAAATTTAAAAGTGTTATCAAATATTAGAACTCTATATTAAAATAATAATAAAAAAATAGAAATTTGTCTTGTTTATTGCTTGTTACTTTTAAAATATTTTTATGAAAAGTTATTGTTTATTTTTATTATTTTTTTAACATTTTCTTTTTTCCCTGTAAAATGATTAAGTATTGTAATGACACATCCCATAATGCCAAGCTGGCTTTCAAACTTGCTGGTCACATGAGGAACACACACACCAGACATTACTTTTAAATCATGTTTTTCTTTTTATTTGTTTTTCATTTTGTTTGTTTTTGTAGATTCCTGTACTGAACATACTGTTTTGATTAATGATAATAAAGATTCCATGTTTTATATGGTGTGTTTTAAATCCTTTTTTTGTTTCCTATTAACTGTTTGTTTTATTAGTTATTATGATGACAAACTCATTTGACTGCTGGACAATTTTGTTTTTATTAATTAAAAAAATTAGTTCTTTTTGAAAATATATAGTTTTTAAAATAATTGTTGATCTGCTTAATTTATGGTCTACCTTTTTAATTGAGGCAATACATTATTTTAAAAAAGCAAATTAAGTCTATTATGTGTTTACAACCAAATTAGGTCATTAATCCCCTAAAATATTTACAAAATCATTATTTATTTATAAAATGTTTACAGTAATTATTCATGTAATGAATATTGGTATAGCAATGATAGCTCAAAATTGACTCAACTTCAGTATTACAAAGGTTTTTTACATCAGTTGTGATAATCATATGTGGATTATATTATTTGCTGATTGAATGTTCGATGTTATATCAATTTAATTTTATACTCTGTGTTTTAAATGATATCCAACTATTTTTCAGTGGGATAATGTACAACCACCATCATTTCTCAACACTGTCTACAAAGATTCCAGTGCCTCACTGTTAGTATGATCAAAAATACCTAATCATCAAGTATATGTCGATTTTTATTGATCACTATTTGCAAAGTATGCATAATGCTTCAGATTTTTGAGCCAAATAATCATTGATTAGGCATGCGTATATATAGTACATATATATCAGCATCAATAAAAATCTTTATTATTTGATTCCAAATTACCATTTTCCAAACTATTGTATTTATTCAAGGTGTAATTATCTCTCTAGGTGTCTAATTAATTAATATATAGCTCTGGAATTGGTGAAATATTCCCATACTGCTATATAAGTCTGATAAGTTATATTTCATTTACATGATTTTTTGTTGTTGTTGAACAATTTTTATATACATTTTCTGTTGTGATATACAAGATTTATATTATAGAATATAAATTTTAAAATATTTTTATTTTTAAATAAATAGAATTTTAAATATGATTATAGTAAAATTAAACAGATGTGTTTTTAAAGTTTATGTAATTTAATCATATGTTCTTATCAAAAGTTGGTAAATAATGAATTATAATAAAAATATTTTGTTAATGAAACATACAAATCTATATTGTTAAAATTTTTATTAATTGTTTAAATGATTTTGAGACTTACTTTAGATAAAAGCTTGTTTTGGCATACATGTAACTTGTGAATTATCTTGAATTTCATTCAAGCAGTTTTCTAGAAGTATAAAAAATATTTTCCATAACTGATATAGTTGTTATTATATATATTTACACATACATTCTAATATTAGTCATTTATACAACAGAATTTTTTTATATCTATTTAATTTAATAATAAAAAAATTTATATTAACAATGAGTTTTACTATTATTTTATAAATCAATTCATAAAATAGAAAATGTCCACATATATCAGATATTATTTCTTTAATTTGTTTGTTTGACATCTTACAAATCTTGTTTTTTAATAGTCTTCTGTGGCAAACTTTTTTTTAAAAAAAAAACATTGCTCTTCCTAATTGTAGTCTCTACTACATTGTAATTTTAGCTATATTCTCCCTGATAACTACCAATACTACAACTTTTTAAATTATGTGTTTGAAAATAATTTTCATACTTAAAGCTTCCATAAAATCCATGTTTAACAAGTTCACCATAAAGTATTATTTTCATAAATTCTTGTTTTTGGTTGCTTCCCATCATAGTTATTACCATCATATTTTCCAAATGTTTAAAATTATCGTTCTATGAAATGGATTCCCTATAAATGTCACATTAAAAATCCATATTCTTAAGTGATAAATTTGAGTTAAAAAAAATATTAATTTAGTTGAAATAGTTATATCACTATGGTGAAAATGCATCAACAATATCTTAATATCCATTTTTCGCTCGTTTTATAATTTTTTTTATTTTTCTGTCAATTAACTTTTTTTTCTTATATTAACTGATAATGTGTCTAGTTGTGTTTATTATTATTAATTTCTAAGCCAGTTTTCATAGCTCACAATCAAAATATGAAGGATATTCTGCAAATCATTCTTTGAATTGCCAAAAATAATACAATCACCAGCATACTATAAATTCAAAAGTCAAAAACATGAAGCTCTTGTCATTTCTTTCAATTGGTTCAAGTTAAAATATACCATGAAATCTATAACATATATTGGTATATTTGCCTTTTTTCATTTCAATTTTATTCAAAATACAAAACAACAACCAATAGTCAATTATGGAATGCACATTAAAATTATCATTAACCAAATGATATAGAAGTGTGGAGAAAAGAGGGAAGAAAGACATGATAGATGATTTGGGTAATATCACAAATTATATTTTAGTTTTAGGGCTTTGCGGAATTAATTGAAATCAAGATGAAGGATGTTATTATTCATAAAATTCTTATTGTATGTGTTGATTATATAAAATATAGAAGAAAACCTGAGAGCATCTGAATGACAAAGAATTAGATTTAGAGATATATGTGATCTAATATAATATTGAGAGTGATTGGAGGATATGTTTGAAAGTAAATATGAAGTAATTGTAAATTTGGGGATGATCTTATATAAATATGAAGTGTCTTCTTTGCATCAGAAAAATGTTGAAACTAGCCAAGTAAGTGATTATATTTAGAGTCTGGCGAATACAGATTGGAATTTTTTTAATATATTTTTTAGTGTGAGTGTTCCAGGTAACAGTCAAATTCTAAGATTGGAAAGATTAATGAGAGAAAAGTTCATATTTCATTGACTGATGCAATATTTTGCTTTTGTCTATGTATGATCCTCATTATTTTAAACACCCTATTCACTATGGTATTAACATAAAAGTAGAAGGATGCATTACGGGAAAAATTAATTCCAAGATCTTTCTGACTATTTTTAGAAAGGATTTTAAAATCATGAAAAGAATAGAGGAACTGTAAAATTTCAGATTTTTTTTTGAATAGGAGACAAAGAGTGTTTGCCTTTATTAATCACAATTTTTGTTGTTAGTATACTATAGTAAAATTATATCATTTGAAGTAAAAAGGAAGTCAGAAAAGAAATTAGTGCATCTGAAACTTATAGTCATCAGCATAATAAAGATGTGAATATTTTATACTATTCTTGAGATCACACACACACACACATATATATATATTGAACATGGGGTCAGAATGCTATCTTGATACTCTAATTAAGCAAGAGTAGAGTGAATATATATTATGATTATATTTAGCAAAAGCAGTTCTGTAAAGTATGAATGAATTTGAAATTCTCTAAATTATATTTTTGGCTAAGAAAATATGATCAATTTCATCAAAGTCTTTAGATATAATAAAATAAATAACATCATGCCTACTCTGATCTTCTATAACATGAACAATATGATGAGATTAGTTTTGATTTGCTAAGTAAGAAACCATGTTGATTGGAGGGGGGAGGTAGAAGTTTGCTAATATCTAAAATAATTTTGATTTAAATACATTGCTCAAAGATTTTGGCAATGATGTGTGAGACAGAAATAGGCCTATAATTGTTAGCCAATTTTCTAAATCCATTTTTATAAATAGTAAAAATTGTCATTTTCAGACTTGCGGAGAAGCTATGACTTATAGACAGGTAATGAGAGAGGAGATGCAATAAATTTAGCAAAGCCTTTATATATAAAAAGAATATTATCAGGATCCAAACGAGTTCAATCAGAACTTTTTGATGGATGTTATCAGATTTAGAAAAGGAATCAAAACTTATTTTTTCTGTATAAGAAATGTTGAAAATATTTGAAGTAGAATGTAATTAAGAGTAATTGATAATCTCAGAAAAGTAACAAAATCTTTATATAGGGACCCAAATTTTGGAGGATTAGAAGTATTTAGCTCCATATTTTATATAATTTTTTCAGAATCTGCCTTGAAAATATGTTTCGATAATCTTCTAAAATTAAAAAATATATATATTATAAAAGATATTTTCTATTTTGTCTGTGATGGTACAATTTTTTTTTAGTTACTGAGAATCATGGAGGAAAATAATTTTTGTTGGAATATAAGAATCTAATAGATTATTAAATCTACACATAAAAAATGTGATGCCAAAATTAGCATCAGAAGAATTGTAGAGAGGATTCCCAAAAAATTTGGAGAGCTTCAAACATAAATCCAAATAATCTTCCTTTCAGTAATTCCTTGTAAATTGAACGGAAATAGGCCTGGAGTGGTGAATTTTAACATAAAATTTGATTAGGGGGTGGTGGAAATCAATAATGGTTAAAGAAGTACAATGTTTGCTATTGATAATAGAATTATATTGTGTGAGATTTAATAAATTGCAACATCCTGGAAAGTTTTAAGGATAAAATTGGAATGATTGTGTTGCTAACATATACAGATCAGGAATACTGAAGTCATCAGTAATTATGAAGTGGGAATCGCCATATGAAATACAAAAAATTTTTGGAGGAATATAATAATTTAATTCAGATAGAGAAGTATTAGTTCTATGTAAATATTACCTAAACAAATTTTAGAACTATTACTTAATACTACTTCACACCAAGTAGATACATGAAGATGGATTTACATACTAAATCTTGTTTAATTGTTATAAGTGTTCTATCACTTCTGGAAGCAATTTCTGGAAATCTATAATTACGAAAGCATATGTTGCCATCCACAATTTTTTTCTTCAGCAGATTGAAAATGTATAATCAAAAATTGTTTAATTATTATAAAACTTAGTAATAAGAATTAATATTAACAAAACAAGTTATAAATTTCATAACCTGCTTTTAGCTTGCATTTTATGATCACTAGATGGAGCTTTACCAATAGCTCCTAACAAGCTTTGTTTACATAAACACAGAGAGATAGAATTCAATATCTCTTTCGTTGTCTCCACCTCCAGACCATGGTTTTGAGCTAGTTGGCTTTTACTATATGGTGAAACTGAACTGATTTCAGACCCATATAGCTATCTAGTTTGTTAAGCTGGATTTGAAGACATTATGTGTCTGAGAAATTTCATGCTTTCAAACTGATAGAAACGTGTTTGATAAATACTGATTTTAGAGTTAGTATTTAGATCTAGTTTCTAGTCTTCCAACCCTTCACTGACATGAGCCAACTAGCTCGAAACCATGGTCTGGAGGTGGAGACAACGAAAGAGATATTGAATTCTATCTCTCTCGGCATTTATGTAAACAAAGCTTGTTAGGAGCTATTGGTAAAGCTCCATCTAGTGATGAAGAATTAATATTATTAGCCATTTTAACAGCCTTTATTGTCCAGAAAGAAACAAATAGAAATGTTAGTATATATGTGCATGATTGTTGCTTGGTTTGTTACAAATCATATTTTTAAAAGAAAAGATTTAAAGAAAAACTTTCATTTATTCTGTTAAAAGGAAAATGTAAGTTAGAATTATACTTCATTAATTGGTAACACTGATAAGTAAAAAAAAAAACATGTTCCTATTTATCTTATATTTAAAATCAATCCAAAAAAAGATTCTAATTATTAAAGAAAGCCAAAGTAGGTAATTAGAAGAGAAATTGCTTATTGTTCTAATAGGCCATAGAATTCTTTTTTTTTTTAATATTCTGTTGTATATATGATTTTAGTTTAGTATTTTGATTATTTAATAAAATGAGCTGTTAAGTCTTTCAGTCAGATCATCATCATTGATATTCTTGGGAGTTATTTGGACCTCTTTGTGTATTCAAAGTATCATTTAATTAAGGAAAGTCATTATTATTCACAGATGAAAATGTGTATAATTAAATATGCAATACTTCTAATGTCTTATGAATCAAACTTCTAAATTAAGGATGTTTTAAATAGAAAAGTAAATCTGAATAGAATTTCCGAGATGTGGTTGAATAATTACAAATAATTTTGAATAATGAGAATTGTTATAAAATTAAATAAAGGAAGCTCATCTGAGACAATGTATTTGTGAAGAGGACTATATTACTCATGAATATGATCCGATAAAAAGATAATCGAGTAAATAAAACTCAGTGATCTTATTTGTAAAAAGTAGAATATGACGGATTTGTATTTTAATCTTAATATGATGTTGCTTTATTTGATTTCATATCTTGTATGAAAAAAAAGTTGATATGATTTTATTGTAATGTTATAGTAATCAACTCACTGATATACTATGCAGTATATAGATGTTGAATATAATTTGTGCACTCTTATTTAAATATAAAAGATTTGCGAAGAAAAGGGTTAAAGTTTTATATCATTTTGCAGTCGAAACGGAAAGCAATACGCTGAGTCATTTACCGTTTAGTAAAAACGCTACTCGTAAGTTAAAATAGTCAATTAAAAAAAATATGCATGGGTTAACATATATTAGGGAATATTTAGAATATAAAAGGATAAATTTTATTCTAATGATTTCTCTTTGCTATAATTATAATGACTATTTTAAAAAGGATTAATCAAATTATTTTATAATAATAAAGATTTGGTTTATTTGTTTCACGATAACTAAAAGGCTTTGTAACATTTATTATAGAATATAAGCATGCACATAGCATTTTAGTAAATCAGGGTTTTGCATTTTTTTAAAATCGTAAAACTATGCAATTCATGTCAAAATTCTGGTCCACATATGAAAATACTTGTTCAATAGAAACTCAATCTTTTCACTGTTGATGTAACTTTTGATGCATGAAACTTCATCAAATAGTTTGCCATATTTAACTCAATGGACAAAGTAACTTCATTTTCATGAAGTAGTTATTCCAGTTATTTAAATAATCAATGTTTTGACTTTTTGATTTTTTTTCTTTCAATGGAAAGTTCACATACTAAGATTTTAATCGATGTCATTTATCACTTGGATCTGTCAGCGGGGGATTTGGGCGGTTCTTAGAATTCAAAATGGCTGTGAGTGCATATTAAATCAGTACCCTAAGATTTTTTGTGATTCAATTTCCAAAATACATTGATTAATTGTTAAAGCTTGGTTGTAAATAAATAATTGAGCATCTTCTAACACATCAGTTAATAACCACTAAACATCACATGATCACTATCTCATACTAGCACAATTGTTATTAAACAAAGCAAAACTCCATATAGTAGTGCCATCTTGTGCTAACAAGAGCAATCAATGGATGCCAGAAGGCTTGTGCATAAAATCCCTATCTAGTGCCTAATCATCCAATATCCCCAGACTAGTTTCTAGCTTGTGGCCTTCATCAGTGAGGAGCCAAAGATCTGGGTGCAGTGCTCTCAGATCCAAGGCTCCTCACTGATGAAGGCCGCAAGCCAGAAACTAGTCTGGGGATATTGGATGAATAGGCACTAGATAGGGATTTTATGCACAAGCCTTCTGGCATCCATTGATTGCTCTTGTTAGCACAAGATGGCACTACTGTATGGAGAGTTTTGTTTTGAATTGTTTTATCAGTTAATAACATTTTTTAGAGCCATAGTGCATTTTTCAAGCTACAAAATGTACAATTTTAGCAACTTAAATGATTTTAATATTCTCTCCAAAGCTAATAAAAGAAAATGTTTTGCTGTAACCTAGTTGTTTTTTATATAGAATATTCTTTCGGTTTTCCCTTCTGAATGTGATATAAAAATGTGAATCAGTTTGTACATCATAAGTGAAAAGATTGAGCTATTGAACAAGTATTTCCATATATGGACCACTTTCTAATGAAAAACAACTGACCATGTGCTTATGCAGTTATTGAATATATAGGCTTCACAATTAACAGTAATCATAAATTCTGCATTTTAGAATAAACAGGACTTTCTTTTTCTCTAAGTATCCCCCCAGATATAGTTGGCATTGTCAATAAAAAAAGCAAGTAATTTATCAGTAATATTATATCTATTTAGTGATTACTTGATACAATCTGTTAATGTATTAGAATTTTCTTCATGTAGATTCTTTAAATCCAAAAATTATACTTTAATACCTTAGTTGGGTGAAAAATATTTAACCAGAATTGGTCATAATGTAAATTTTTCACAATTAGAACAATTAAATGAATAGCAATATAATTTATTTTGTAAAATATCACGAGTCTAGCTTAATATATTGTTTTAGAAACACATTTTTCTTTCATCATCTCTATGCAATTTACTTTAAGCTTTAGTAAGTTGCAAGTGCGAGATGATTGCTAAATAAATCTTACATCTGGGATATTTAAGTCACAACAGGACAAAGATTTATTAAGCACTATAGTCTGGCATTTATTACTTACTAAAGGTTACAATAAGTTGTATACATATGGGTGAAAGATAAATGTATAATTTATTTTGTGCTAATCTGTTTTAACTAAGGCAATATGGATCAAAAAAATTGCAAGTGAACGTTTTTGTTTTGATTCTGGCACAAGAATACTTTTTGTCAAAACATTGATTAATTTTTGAAGTGCAATCATTTATCCGAAATTAGTAATTATGTTGTATAGAATAATAACATCAAAATCCTTTTAGTGCTAATAGTTTTGCTTTGTCGTTAAAATTTTGCTAATGAAGGAATTTAGAGATTTTCTTGAAAAAGTCCTGATTTCGACTTCTATGTTTTGATCTCTATAAATGCTGTTTAATTGCCATTCTGATCTATTCATGATATTAAAATTTGTGGAAAAATTATTACATTTGATATCACTATATTCCTTGATGAAAACAATTTTTTCTTCCAAAACTTTATTGACATTACATTTTGTATGCTGTGATAAAGAACTCCTTGTGTAAAGAATTAATGTTGAAATCAAAGTATGCAAACAATAATGCAATGCCTTCTGTTTATCCGTTCACCTCTGCCATAACTACACTCCACATACAGTAAGTGCAGTACATGCGTATCAACAATGCAGCTACAAATGTCATGCTGATAGTGAAATGACAGGTTTTATGAGTACCTGCAATATTCAATTTACAAAATGAAACTCATTTTAGAATTTTAAAAAAAGTAAATATAAAGAATGACTAGATATCAATTTCAGGAATCCATTTGTGTTTTTCAATCTTTTTAAGTACTTCCAAATTCACTTTTGCAAAAAAAAAATCAATGCCGTCTTAAATATATATAATGAAGTCCTAAATCTGCTATATTTTGTTTCAGATTTTTAGTGGATAGTGCAAATTATTGAAAAATAGCTTACTCATCCTGTACAGTACTTTCAACAATCACTTTAATTTGTATATTGTGTCATCTGGCATGTCCCAGCCAAATATAACCATAAATATATTGTTATAAAAAAAAATTATATGTACTAAATGTTAACTCATTGTATGCTAGGATTGTTAGCCATTGAGACTGCCAATGAAAATCTTCCTGACATCCACTCTATATACACATCTGTGAATAGATTCAGAATTGATATTGTATTTAAAGGATTTACTATTAACATTTTAGAGTAGGTAAAATTTATGATTTATTCCCTTTAAAGTCATGCAGTATCAACTTCTTAAATAGTGAAAACTATTTAAATTTCAAAAGGAAAGGTGATACCGACATTTCATTTAACAAAATAATATTTACATATATGCATTTCAATAAGTACACCAATAAATAAATAACATTTTATTTTGTGTACATAAATATGTTCATATGAATGTGTATAACGTTTTGAAACGTATTTGTTAATAATAGTAAACATTTGATAAATTTGACAAGGGAAACTCGAGAGAATTAAATTAGAACAATGTTAATCATATGTCTTTTTTTTTTTTTGAAAAGAAAAAAAAAGAGCCCGTTTCTTACAAACAAGAAGCCGGTATTTCTGCTTTCTTGGTGAAAAGTATTTTTTTTTTTTAACATTGCCTTCTTAACAGGCATTGCTTTCGTTATAGAAATAATAATGCCAACTTTTATGAAGTTATATAAAGGAATCGTACCACATGACTGGCTGAAAAAAACAGATGTCTGCTTTTCAAACAAATGAAATCTAATTTAATGGCTTTATGCTGATGAAAATGTCATCAACATCGCCTTCAAGAAAATCTATTCGCAATTTCAATGGAAATGTTAAAATATTCTCAGCAGTAAAACCAGTATTAAAGAATAATGCTTACATATAAAGGCAATGCTTATTTATGAATGATCGTCAATCTTGATTTTATTGATTCTTATTAATCTATTCTGACCCCATCTGATGGATTATCTGCTTTATGCATAATGACAATCTATCTTAAATCCATATTGAGCTTGCATGCATAGTCTTATATCCAAGGACAGAATAATGATTATTCTCTTGAAGAAATTATAACCATAAGGCGGGGTGGTTCTCTTGAAAATTAAAACTTAGCTGCATCTAATGTATGTTTTGGGATACTTATCTGGATGGATTATTATTGCCAAATAATCTAGATGTAAAATCACATTCTAATGGGAATAAGTTTCTTCTAATACCTTCAGGTTGTTATTGTTTTATAGATAGATAATTCTTATGAAAGTTAAATATAATGGATTATAGTTATTGAATAATCTTAAACCACTGAAAATATCTAAATACTACATTGGAATCTTATATTTATTTGAAAAGCTGTTCAATATTTATGGGTTTTCTTGAGATGAATAAATGAACAAACAACTAGGAGAAAATCATAATTACGAATTATAAGTAACTATCAGTTTAGATGTATATATAAATAATTTATTTAGATTTTCTTCTAATAAATCATAATAAGATACAATTCTTATTATTTTATATTCTTTTGATGAACACTAAATTGTAGATATAAATATTTTCTCCTGGTTATGAAAAATAGGTCTTGTCCTAACATCATCATAGGTCCAAACACATATATGTCTTTCTTCTTGAAACATTTCTTTATGTCATTGATCTGATACTTATCTATTGCTAATTATGAATAAATTATTGTTATATTGAAATATTAGCCCTGAATATTTACTCAACAAATTGAGAATACTACTTACAAGTAGTTCATATATAGATCAATAAACTTTAACTAGTACATAATCCAAACCTTAATATCGCATGTATATAAATCAGTTTGTGTTTAATTGTTATTCCAGGATTCATTACTTCAATAAGAGCTAGCATTTCTTACTAACTGATTTATTATAAAAACATATTGGTATAATTTAGGGATTTATGATCACAAGGACATAAAATTCATTTTATGTATGCTAATATTATTTAATATCGAATTTGACTTTAGCTAAAAGTCTAGGGCAATCAGCAGTATTTGCCCCATTTATACTGGAACAGTTTAGGCTTGTGTAACCATTATAGATACTTTTAGGCATATTTTTGAGATTACATTTTGATGAAGTCATCATTATTATGTTGATTTTATTTCTCTAATGTTACATTATATACAAATTTTGTGCTGATATTATTAAATTTCTTTCATATAGAGCACTTTTACTAACTGATACAATGCTGGAATGCACCTGAAGCTCCAGCACATTACAGTTTTGGTATCTGCCATGTGGCTTGATTACAAATTACTGGCACTTGAGATCGATGAACTGTATATACCAATTTTACATAAGAAACATCATTGACTATCCCAATGGCATATAATTAGTGATCCTACTAAAAGAGAGAGATGTATATATTTGAATATTCGGTTAGTGTTTTTTTTAAAACCTTGAGTGATATAGTTTATCTGGGAATAAACATCAGTTATAGATCAATAGTTGTTTATATAAATATTCTCTTATATTGTTTAGCATATATATATATATATCATTATGGAGGCCAGTAACTTAGAAATAGGGCTGAGACAAGTGTCTCAAACTTAGTGAGGATAATGTTCAGATAAAAAGTTGAGGTTTTCTAAAGTAAAATGGATGCAAGTTCAAAGAAGATGAATCCTAAAATGGATGTTAATTCAAAAGGGGTTAAAGGCAGATTCCAATAAATGTTTTGAAGTGAAAATAAGAAATTGGGAGGAACAGAAAGAAGAATGGATTTAATGTTTGATTCAGTGTATTCAATGCAAAGTTTGAAGAATTTTGGTAGGCTCTAAATATTAAACTAAAAGAATCTGAAGAAAGATTGAGATTTGAAGAGTTGAGAGAAGAGACCAAAAGACTATAAAGTAAATTAGACTTAACTCTTGAGAAATTTGAAGGGATTTTTAAAATTAGGGTACAGGTAGAGATCAAGCATATTATAATAAAACCAAGTATTACAAGTCAGTAAAAGAGTCAAACCAGTCTGGAAGTAAGAATTTACTGAAAAAATTTTAATGAGCTTGCAGTATTAATAAGAATATCTAATGAGTGGTAATGAAGCAATTGTACAAAAGAAATTTTATAAGATTTTTGATAATTGTAAAATCAGAGTTCCACATTAACTGACAGGTTGTATTAGTGGATCAAGAATTGTAAACCTGCCTATCCAAAAGAGGGAGATCATTATAGGTGCAGGAAGATGAAAATTTTATTAATGTAAATGTATTAAAAAGGTTTGGCCTATCACCTTGTAATAATAATGATATAAAAGGTAATATAGATTCGAAAGATAAGCAATATAATTTTCTGAATAAGGTCTACCCCAAAAAGATATACCATACTAATTTTATGTTTCAATGACCACTAATCACTCATATAACTATTGTCAGAAATGTAGAATGAAAATACATATAAATGATATAACTCGGACCATAGTAGGAAGGACCTTTTTGTTAAACCATTTCAGCTATTTAAATGCTCTTTTTGTAATTATAAAATTAAATGATAGAAAATTTGGCATGACTGTGAAAGAATAGCTCATGGTAATATCTCTAAAAATATTAAAGTATACAAAACGGGATTTAACCATTATCACCTTGAATGCAGTTATGGAAGATATAAGTGATTATCAGAACAAAGCATGTAATAAATTTGCTCGAATTGCAGCCATGAGACAGGTGATATAAAAAAGTTTACGAACTGTCTGTCAGACAACTCGTGATACTGAAAAAGTTGAGTGATATGAATGTTTGTTCACAACGGATAATAGATTATTTAAGACAGTATATCAAAGATCATCCTGCAGACTAAACATTATTAGGGCAGGAGTAGCTACACAAGATATTTTAATCGCTAATGCTGATTAACTGCAAAAAGTGTTTAGAACAAAATGAGTTAAGTCTTTGAAGATTCATAAAGTACATCATCTAGGGAATGAGCAATCATTTTATAAATTTGAATGTAAAAGGAGAGAATATAGCAGATTTCAAATATATAGTCCACACAGTATTTAAAGTCATTTATTTCACACATGCAGATGTTTCTAAGATATAATTGGGATAAACTAAAAATTTTGTAAATATCCTGATGAATTTAAAAGGAAAGATTTCATAGATAGCATACACATAAATATTGAGCAAGTTGTTTAGTGACGAATAAGAATTTATATATATGATTCCTTAAATCAAATTATTTTGGTATAAAGCTCACAGTTTGGAAACCACAAAGATATAGAGTGATGTTTCACTAATAGTATTCTGGATGTATAATTTTTTAAAAATTGTAGTGGGAAAATATGTGCCATCTGGCATATCCCAACCAAATGTAATCGTAGATATATTGTTATAAAAATGTTTATATATACTAAACGTTAACTCATTATTTTATGCTAGAATCATTAGCTATTGAGATCGCCAATGAAAATCTTCCTGATATAAATCTATATACACATCTGGTAATAGATTCAGAGTTGATATTCTATGTATTTAAGGAATTTACTGTCAACATTTAAGAATAGGCAAAATTTACGATCTGTCCTTTTATCTTTAAAGTCATGCAATACCAATTTCTTCAATAGTGAAAACTGTTTAAATTTCAAAAGGAAAAGTGATATCTACATTTCATTTAACAAAATAGCAATATTTACATATATATATTTCGATAAGTACATCAATAAATTACATTGTGTGTGCATGTATATTTCATATGAATGTATGACACGTTTTGAAATATTTGTTAATGATAGTAATCATTTGATAAATTTGACATGGCAAGCATGAGAGAATTTACAACAATGCTAATGATATGTCATTCTTTTGAAAAGAATAGCCCATGTCTTAAAAATAACCCATCAGTTCTCTTGGTAAAAAGTATTTTTTCTCACTTTTATCAGGCATTGCTTTCGTTATAGAGCTAATGATGCAATCTTTTATGAAGAGCTGCAAAAAGGAATAGTACCACTTGGCTGGTTAAAGAAATCTGCTTTTCAGACAAACCAAATCTAAATCACTGGCTTTATGCTGATCAAAATGTCAGCATCACAATCTATTCTTAATTACAACAGAAATGTTAAAATATTTCTCTTTTAACCTTAACTAAGAAGTATATGCATGTTCCTAGGAAAATCGGATTTCTCGGAAATAAAACCAATATTAAAACAGGCAAAACTCTCTATACGTATTACCTGTTTTAATAATAGTTATAAGAAAGCATAAGAAATAGTGATCATGTGCTGTTTGTTGGCTTAATATCAATATTAGGGAAACTAAGGAATAATTCTTACATATAAAGACTGAAGGATTATCAATCTTGATTTTATTCATTCTTGTTAATCTATTTTGACACCATCTGTTGGATTATCTGCTTTATGCATATTGACCAAATCTGTCGTAAATCCATATTGTGTTTGCATGTGTAATCATATCCAAGGATAATAACATATTGTAACAGACAGAATAATGGTTATTCCCTCAAAAGAATTATAATCACAAGACTAAATGGATTTCTTGTAAATTAAAATTTAGCTGCATCTAATGTATGTTTTGTGATACTTATCTGGATGGATTATTATTGCCAAATATTCTGGATATAAAATTGCATTATATTTTAATGAGAATAAATTTCTTCTAATACCTTCAGATCGGTATTGTTTTATGGATATTAGATAATTCTCTTGGATTGTGAAATTTTAATATAATTAAATTATAGTTATTGAATAATCTCACTCACTGAAAATAGCTAAACACTAAATTGGAATCGTTATATTTATTTGAGCAGCTATTCAGTATTTGTCTTTTCTTGAGATGAGTACATGAACATAAACACAACTAGGAGAAAATCTAATTCTAAATTATAAGTAACTATCAATTAGATGTTATATAAATAATTTATTTACATTTTCTTCTAATATTAAATTAAAGAGTCCTTATTTTATATTCTTTTAGTAAATGCTAAAATTGTAGATGTAAATATTTTCTCCTGGTTATGAAAGATACTCTTTTCCTAATATCATCATCCTTTCAAACACTTATATGACTTATATTTCATTTTGAAATGTCGTTTCTTTATTATATCATTGATTTGATTCTTATCTATTGCTACTTATTATGAATAAATTATTGTTATATTGAATTATCAGTCGTGAATATTATTTACTCAAATGAAGCATACTAATTACAAGCAATACATAAGTAGAACAATAAACTTTAATTAGTACATAATTCAAACCTTAATATCTTACATGTATATAGACCAGTTGGTATTTAAATTATTATTCTAGGATTCATTACTTCAATAAGACCTAGCATTTCTTCTAACAGATTTAGTATAAAAACATATTGATATAATTTAGAGATTTATAATTATTAGCACATGAAATTCGTTTCATTTTATGTATTAATATTTAATATCCAATTTGATTTTAGCTAAATAGAGTCACTAGCTCTTGGACAATCCACACTATTCGCCCCATTTATACTGGTACAGTAGGATATCAATAAAGATGATATTAAAAAAAATAGAATAATGCGGTTGTGAAACAAACTGAAATAATAAACTGTTAACAGGTATAGTTATGTGTTTATATAAGTATGGGTGTTCGTATGCACTCAGAAAAGAAAATAAAAATTAGTCAACTTTTTCTTTTTCAATAATTTTTTTAGCAGGATTTATTTTATTCCCTTTCATTATGTCAAATTAATGGTTTCTTATATATATATGATGGAGTTTAGAATTTGGTTTATTTGTTTTTTTACAATTTTCACTTTAACATTTAAAGTTATAACCCCACAAATTCTTTTAAACTGGTTACGATCATTAGCCTTACAGTTTGCAGTCATTTCAAATGAAATTTTAAATTTTTGAAGAAACAAAAGCGAAATTTAATCGTCAATTACGTGACAGTGATCAGAAAAATTATATATATGTGTGTGTAAAATGTAAACATTTTTTTATTAAGGAATTTTAATGGTTTTGTTTAATTTATCTTTTTTTATTATATAATCGAGATAGCGGATATTGATATGATAGGTCAACTTTAAATCTACGTACCATTTCCAGATTTAATACTTTTAAATACAGCATTTTCTTTATTTAAAAAAAAACATTTCACTTAGTACAAAGCAAAGAGAACAAAAAAGATTTATTTACTAATGTATATAGATTGTGACAATCCTATCTCATACAGTTATGGATGGAATCATTCGACTTGTTATGAAAAGCTTGATATTAAATAATTGGGAACCAAAAGTCTACCTTAATGATAATTTGAAGTTGTAATTAATAATTTGTCAAGTGCATACTCATTGCGTAAGTGATATATTAATTAAGGCTATATCCTTAAGACTATGTGCCTTGTATTTTAACGTCGCTAATCTTGTGTTAAGATTTGTAGAAGTCCCCTCGCATTTGAATAAAATGTTTATGAAGCTAAAAATTTTAATTAAATATATAAATTGGTTTTTTAACTGAAACACACAGGCTTATTATATACCTGTGTGTATATATATATGTAATATATAGGGTATATGAGCACAGACTTTCACATGACCCACCACTCTCTACACTATCTCATAACACTGATAGACTTGAACACATATATGGACCAACTGATGATTGCTGGTTTAGCATGAAATACGTCTATTGGTGATTATTTATCTTTTCAACATACATGTGTTCAAGTGTATCAGTGTTATGAGATAGTGTGGAGAGTGGTGGGTCATGTGAAAGTCTGTGCTCATATACTCTATATATTAAATTGTTTTTTTTATAAAAGTCTCATTCTCCTTTCTTTACAAAAACTTTATTTTCTGCATATATATATATATCCACTTGTTCATTATATCCAACGTTTCAACTATATTTAATTTATAGTCATTTTCAAGGATTTGTCTTCCTTCTCAAAAAACTTTTTCCTTTTTTACATTTTCTTTTTTATTATTGGATTTTTGGATAAAAGAAAATGTAAAAAAGGAAAAAGTTTTTTGAGAAGGGAGACAAATCCTTGAAAATGACTATAAATTAAATATAATTGAAACGTTGGATATAATGAACAAGTGGATATATATATATATATGCAGAAAATAAAGTTTTTGTAAAGAAAGGAGAATGAGACTTTTAATTGTTTGTAGTATTTAATTATATAATTATATGTAATGTATATTTTTGAAAAGAAAAAAGGATGGAGTGTTGATTGGAGGTTTTAATTAAATAGCAGTAATAATAAATGGATTTATATACATTTACAATATTTAAGATACTCCTGTGGCGGATTACATTTTTAATTTCTTGATCTATGGATGTATTACATATTAAATTCAAAAGTAGAAAAAGATCTATATTTAAGAAAATTAAATATGAAATTTAAGAACATTGTAAACTCCTATTTTTTTTAAAAAAAAAATGATTGCGAAAACTAGAATACATATTAGTTTAAAAATATAACTAATTATATCTAATTAAGGTCTTCAAATCAAGGGAGTTATCTTTTTACAAGTGGACTTAAATCAGAAAAACAATTTATCATTAGCAGTAAAGAGAACTTTTTATAAATAAGATTTTGCAGTCCGGTTAAACGTGATTTTGCCAGCTTTAGGGAGGCTATATATAATGAATTTAGACTAAAAGCTTGTTCACTCTTCTACATTACAAATAAATTCGTTTTTTCGCTTATATTCTTGGATGATTCGTGCTTTTATACTATAAGAGAATACGTGAAACTGTAATCCAGTGCATTGCCTGAATTAGAGAAGAGAAATAGTGATAATCAGCGGCAGTTCGGTAATTCTTATATAAAAAAAATATTTAGCTAGAATATTTTTTAGTGGTGATTTTATTCTATGATGGAAAACTTCCATCGAGATGACTCAACAAGATGTACTAACTGCAGCCAGTAGGATATTATCCATACTTCCAAATTATAATTCATCATCAGTGAAATGATGTAAGCCAAGCTCCTAGTCGTGAATACTATGAAAATATGATTTAATAGGCAGCTTTTTTTTATCTCTCCTGATGTCTAATAGAAATTTGTTCCTGCTGCTCAAAAAAATTGCTCTAGCTTGCTGAAATAAAACAATATATAATATAAAGATTTAAAGACTGGTGTAGGAAATTAATACTATCACAACTAATGAACAAAGAGTAGTATAAATATTAAATGACTATTTTGCAAAAGACATCTGTAGTTTTGGAAAGGTACCTGAATAGGAAGCTTAGTTATTCAATCCGCAGTAAGATTTTTGAAGTAATATTACATAAGTACTTCGGCTTAAATCATTATTTCTGTATTTGTAAAACAAAAAAAAATCAGTTATAAATTATTTTTATTATATAATAGGTTGTTATAATCTATTATATATCAGTCAAAATTATTGGAATTTGTATTTTAAGTTTTTTTGCTCTTGTTTTTAAATGATTCAATAATAACGGTGTTTGATTGCTAAGCTGCTTTGTATTACAAAATTTACATATATATATTTATGATAGGTGTTAATGTGTATAAAATTGTGTGTCAACAATATATAGCAAGTCAAATTGCTTAACAAAGATTGGACATTACAGCTCCTTAAATTTAGTTTTTTCACCCGCTTCAATTGAAAATTGCATGCGTATATTTTATGCCACATCCCGTACCAATTTATATTGCCATATCTGTGTGTACATATAAACCATTAATAGTTTTCTTAAATTGTTTTAATTCTTATTAAGCGCAATGTCAACACGTAATCTTATATAAGGCTAAAACCTCAGTACATGCGCCTTGAGTGCTTAATTTTAGCAAGAGAGACCTCTACAAATCATAACATAAGATTCGACTTTATAAAGATAAGAGGAACCCTCTTATCTCTCAACCTATTTGATTATTTATCTTTTCAACATATGTGTATCAGTGATATGTGATAGTGTGGAGAGTGGTGGGTCGTGTGAAAGTCTGTGCTCATATAATCTGCATATTACATATATAGACACAGGTATATACTAAGCCTGTGTGTTTCAGTTAATAATACATTATAGAAAAGCTATTAAGCTAAAGAATAATTTAATATATATATATTTTTTTTTACTTGAAATTATTATTTTCTTTGTTTTATTATTCTCACTAATTTTTAATCTTTTTTTTTTCTTTTCTTGTAAATATGTGTTTTTATTTTATGCATATTTTTATCTACTATATCGATTGCTTTGTTAAGGATGCCCTTTTAAATAAGATGAAATCACTTAATAAATATCTTATTATAAGACAAAGGCTTCTCCAACAATCCTTTACAGATGAACTATGAAAAAAAAAAACAGTATTAATCAAGTTTCCAGTCAGCAAATGATATTGAGCAATTTTCATTCTAAAGACTAACTAGGTATCCATTTATCTATCAATTTTGAATAATTTGCTAACTTGATTATGGACTAAGCTAACAAAAATCTTAAATCCTTTGAAAAAAAATTCACTTGGATGGGTTTAAAATCCAAGTTAGATATGATAGATGAATGCAATACCTATGAATTATTTGATATAGTATTAATAATCTTTTCAATAATTTTAAGTGTTGTTTTTAAGCTTACCTCCAGTATTATAATTGATATCTGCATGGGCCTATGTATATACACCCAGTAAATAAATGTATATTATATTTTAACAAATTTAAAAGTTAGATAACAGCTTGTTAAATTTAAGGAAAATGTAATATACTTTAAGACATATATATATACACGTATACCTGTTAAGGATTAGTATTAAAAAAATTATAAATATAATATTGTTTAATAATTACATAAGAATCTGCTGTTTAAGCATATTCTTATTTATGTAATCATAACAAAAATTCAATATAAAGTTATTATGAAGACAAAATAAATGTAGGTAATCATCCAACTGAAAGGAGACCATTTGATTCCTTTTGAAGGCCTTAAAGGAACAGAGCAGGGCAAGTTCCTAATGTCCACTCCATACGTTATTGTCATTGCAGCTGTTATTACTGTGTGATTATTCATATAGTATATGAACATGGATGGGCTGCTCACCAACATGCATTACCCAGTGTGGTGAGTTTATTGGCTTTTTACCTTTGAGTTTAAGATCAAGAAACACCATGGTCTTCCTTCTCAGTTGCCTGATAAGGCAAAATGAATGTTTGTATAAATGATAAATATTTTTCCAATAGATATATGCAATCATGACAGACAAAAATAAATCATGGTCCTTATTCCCAGGAGGCTGTAAAGTCACCAACTAAGGCAGCTATTGATGGCCGAAGGTGAAGGGTGAAAAGACTGAAGTGGAATTGGACTGCACATATTGCTAGAAGAGATGATAATAGATGGACATTGAAATCTTAAACTGGATTTCAAAAGATTGTAAAAGACCCAGAAAGATATCACATGTGAGATGGATGGATGGATGGATGAAATAAGAAAGTGTACAGGGGTGATGTGGAGAAGCTAAAGATTGGAGAAGATGGATTGAACTTGGAGAAACCTTCATCCTGCAGTGGATTGATAATGTTTGATGATGATGATGAATCATTCAAAAACCTGGATTCAAATTTGGATTTTAAAAAATTATCAGGACCCAAGTAGTGATAAAATGAAACATTATGGATTAGTGTAGCTTATTAGCAAATATTCATTTAAAAAATAAATTTAAACTTATTATTTACATATACAGTACTTGTTACGAAGAAATTTTGCAATGATAAGTGACAGAAATTTCGATATAGTATTTTAATAAAAGTTTCATCATTTTATATATTTTGAAAATTATAGTAAAAAGAAAAATGCTTAAGTTAATTTGCATATATATATATATTTTTTTTAAAAAAATGCATAATAAAAGTTTAGCTTCTTGCATGCTTTTTTTTCAAAAACAAATATATTATGAAAATTGTTTTTGTTGAACATATTGGTTTTATGTTTTGTACAGACTTGAAAATAAATAGACTGTCATAACCGTGCAACAATTCAACTTTTTTATAAAGAGGAAATGAGTACTGAGAACATTCTGTATTGAATTAATTTTATAATCTTGCATTAAAATAAAAACTTGGCCTTTTTTTAAAAAAAATAAACTTAACATACAATTGCAAATGTTTTGATTTTGTTGTTTGAATTGCAAATAAATACATATTTATAAAAAGATGAATTAAAATTTATTAATAAAAAAAAAGGATGTTTGACATTGTTGTTTATATTATATTAAATTAAATGGCTAATTTAATATTGCTGACAAAATTAAACACATTTTCTTTTTGTTTTTAATATAGAATATTAAATATTTGAAATACAGGCACTCTTCATATACCTGGAGCCTAATTCTTTCAAGCACCCTTCAACTATCCACACTATCTCGTACTACTGATACACGTGACCACACACATGTAGAAAAGATAAATAATCACCAATATACTTATTTCGTGCTGAACCAGCACTCATCAGTTGGTCCAGACTACCATCTCCCATATATATAATCAGTGCTCAGTTTATATTAAGATAGAAAACCCTCATACTTTAATGGACAGGCTTCAATCTACTCAAACTCTTCAGCCATCAATACCATTGAAATCTGACAATAGAAAGCGATAGTATGGATAGTTGAAGAGTGCTTGAAAGTCTGATTTCAAATCCCCTATATTTTTATAGAATATTGCAAATTTTTGCTTTTAAAAATTACTTTATAGAAAATGAAATTTTCATATAGCTTATCGTTAACTATAATCTCTTTATAAAAATATATTACTGATATTAATCTAACTGTTGGAAGGGGGGGGGCTGAAATAATTTATCAATGTCACATTAAAAAAAAATGTTGAGCGAACAATTTTATGTTTCATTTGTTATACGGCAAAAAGAATTACTCATTTTTAGACAGTTTAAAAATAAGTTTAAGTTCTTTTAAAACAATGTGTTGTAAATAGTAAAATCTTACAGTGTTGTTTTTGTTTTTTTTTTGCATTAAATCTTAGTTGAAAGAAATATTTATCAATCTGATGACACTGGAAGTCCACCATCTTATACAATTTAACTATTGTATTTGTTAATGAAAACAATCTTTACTTTTTGAATCATTACTTTCTTTATTTTTGGATTATGCAGAGATTAGGAAGTTTGAATACCTTAAGAGTTAGTTTAATCCCGAAAAATCGGATAATAAAATAATCAAGAAATTTTCCTTTTTGGTATCGCTAAAGAAATAGGGATTTCATATTATAAGTTATTGCCACATTTTATCTTCTGTTTGTCATTAAAAAGAAAGTTTTAGACTAGACTTGTAAATTCATAGTTTCTGGGCATAACACAAATACATGTAAATTTTGTATATCAAGTTTTTCTTTTTTATGTCTATTAAAGAAATCTTAATTTGATATTAGAAATTATTGTAATTTTTTTCTTTCATTTTTTAATTAAATTAATGGAATTTAAGTTTTTATGCCTTATGTACAGTTGAGAATAAGTATTATAGGTATTCATATAGCTGACAGACATTAACCTGATTTTTTAACATGTCAACTTTTCATTAATGTAGGCCAGGGGTCCCCAACCCTATGCCCGCAGGCACCATGATGCCCGCAGACCATTTTACATGTGCCCGCTGCTATTCGAACATGATAAAAAATTATTTATCTGATACAAATAAATTTAATTTTTGAGATTTCTTATAAATTATTGTATTATATTGTAATCAAATTGTACATCATACTATACTTTTACAGCATAAAAGGGTCTTTCATTATCAATATCCAACTATAAATTTACATTGAAAAAATAAATGGTGCCCGCCACCTGGTCGGTAATGGTTGGGGACCGCTGATGTAGGCATTGAAAACTGTAATTTGTGTATTTGTTTGCAACTGACCTATACCTACATAATATTTAATATTGCATATGTTTATCTGTTTTGTTTTTTGATTAAGAAAAAACATAACAAAATGGACAAATATATAAATTATTAATTATGCATGTTGTTTCATTCAGTACAGATTAATGTATATTTAAAATGAAATAATTTTAATAACTAAAAGAAATTAAAAATACTAACTAAAGAATGTGCTAATACTTCTAACAAGTTTTATCTAGTCTCTAAAATCCTAGAGCCTCACTGAGGAAAGCCAATAGCTAGAGACCGGTTTGGGACTGGGGATAATTTCTAGGTAGAGATTTTAAATGCTTTCTCTTGAGGCTTGTTAAGAGCTTTTTATTTTAGTTTATAATTACAAGTTTATCAAATTAAGTCATGTGATGTATGACTTTATTTTCTTTACTAATATGTTTAAAAAGTCTATGTGTGAACAATAATAAAAATAAAGGAGGGAAGGGATAAGTAAAAAAATTGTGTATATAATAAACTTTTGAACCATTATTTTTCAATGGACCAGAAAAATAAATGACATACTGTATATGTCAAAATTATGAAAAAGAAATATATTAAAACAATTAAGATTTTTTATTAAAATTTAGTTTAACAAAATCAGTAGTGCATACTGACAGAGTGGTTATATCCAATATTTCTGGTAATTTTCACCCTTTTGGGGGGATTTCCATTCTATCTTTACCTCAAACATATTATCACTTCAATAGTTCCTTCTAAAGGGCAGTGGACTATTAACTGACTCCTTGTCTTATGAATATCTTTGCATACATGTGAAAACCTCTCTTTTCAATATACTTACAGCAACCCTTTTTTTTTTAAATTTAACTATGAGATATGATACCCCTCTGCTAAAAACTGTAGTGTTTTGTACAAAAACATCCAATAAACAATGGCTTAGAACTTCAATCTTTATAAGAGTTATTTATTCAGAAAACACTTAATTTCTTCGATAATTGAATCATAGTCCAATATTGGACCTCATATTTTAGTACTACCAAAATAAATAAACCTCCACTTTCTCTTCCTAATCACACTTCTCTCCAAAATAAAAGAAACAAACATTTCTATTTTGGGGAAAAAAATATCTATACTGGAAGATGTTTAAACTTCTGTACCCATCTGATGATATCTCTTGGAACATGTTTGGCATCGGCAATAGAGGAGGTTTAATATGTTACTTCAAATTTTGGTAATTAGAATCTAATTATTTTCTTATCAAATTTAATCTTAATGGTCTATCAACCTTATCATTTCTACGATATAAATGATCCTTTACACAAATAGATTTGATATCTTCGCTATGCTTCAGAAAACCTTAAATAATAGACCACTTATTAAATCATTCTTCTGCCTTACAGACTATTTGAGATAATGCATTGTGCTTTCTCATTGAATTCTAGATTAATCTCAACATATACCTTTTCTCAAGATTTCTTTCCTATTATTAATCTTATTATTTTCATTTTGTTTGCCCTCTAATATATTAGATTTATATGTGAGCAGTATACAAACATAATTCAAAAAGTTCAATAAGAAATTGCAACTAAAAATGAATCTGTCATATTATATAATCAGACTTGGGACAGAGTAAGACTATAAATGGATATCTTCTTTCCAAGTACTGTAACAATATCTGGTTTCCTCCTCCCAAGAAAATAGTTTACTATTTTGTGAATGTATCATTACTATATTAATTGAATATATGTAGAATTTGCTGATGAAAGATAAACACCAATTTATAATTATTTATTAAAATACTGTTAATAAACTATTTATGTTATAAAGCGCGATGGTTATAAACTATAATATTAATAATCAGCATTAAGCTATTGCACATGCGCTTTGTAGATTTTTAACAATAAATGAATACTCTCACTTCAAACACAAGATAAGTCTTTGGAAAAGATAGAATGAATCCATCTATCTTTTCAAACCCAAACGCATATGTATGGGCAAATCTTAAGTATTTGAAAATGAGAGTGTGAAGATATTAAACAATCACTTTAAATTACTTTTTACATATGTGTTTGGGTTTGAAAAGATAGATGGATTCATTCTATCTTTTCCAAAGACTTATCTTGTGTTTGAAGTGGGAGTATTCATTTATTGTTAAAAATCTACAACAAGCATGTGCAATAGCTTAATGCTGATTATTAATATTACAGTTTATAACCATCGTGTTATATAAATTAAATAGTTTATTTACATACATTTAATTTCAAATAAGAATGATATATCATAAATTCTAGTCAATTTCACCAGCGTCATTCATTCAAGGATGTAAAAAGTAATTAAAAATGATTGTTTAATATCTTCACATTCTCATTTTCAAATACTTAAGATTTGCCCATAAATATGCATTTGGGTTCGAAAAGATAGATGGATTCAGTCTATCTTTTCCAAAGACTTCCCTTTGTGTTTGAAGTGGGAGTATTCATTTATTATTAAAAATCTACAAAGCGCATGTGCAATAGCTTAATGCTGATTATTAATATTAAAATACTATTAAGTACAATTTAACTGTTAGCTGTTAAATTTTAATTCAAAATATTCTACATTTATTGTTTGTAAAATTTGTGTATATCTATTTTTAATACTTTTAAAGATTTGCTATTTGAATATAAACCGAGCACTGATTATATATATGTGTGTGAGAGATGATAATCTGGATCAACTGATGAGTGCTGGTTAAGCACAAAATACATACATTGGAGACCATTTATCTTTTTCACATGTCTGTGGTTATGTGTATCGGTTGTAAAAGATTGAGTGGATGATTATCAAGAGCTTGAAAGTCTGAGTTCAAATCCCTTTTAATTTTATAAATTAAAGAAATTAAATTGCTATTTATTTATAAGACTGACAATCTACCCATCCCTCTTTTTTTTAAAATAACATATAGCAAAAGGGGAAAAAAAGTTGGGGGGGGTCATTTTTCATTTTAAAAGAAACGATTATTTCAGAATTATAAGAATTAAAAAGAGTAACAAGATGTGATCTTTTTTACCTCCAATAAGATAATAAAAATGTTTAAAAATTAAAATAAAAAAAATTATCCATATTGAGGAAATCTTAAATCTACCTCCAGTAAGTAGATGCAGAAAAAACGTTACTTTGATATCCATAAAGTAACATATTTTTATGGCACTGATTTCAAGGCCAAAGAAGACAGATGCTTAAAAATGATTTTATGATGGATGAAGATTTCCTGTGAATGTAAAATACTAAAACTAAAATAAGATATAATAAACTCTATAAAATGTTGACGTCAACAGGAAGAATATCTCCTGCTAATAGTAAAACTAATTATTATATAATTGAAGAAAAATCAGATTTAGGTAACTATCTAAAGTATATGAAAATTTGATATGTTATAAAGGTAGTTGTCTTTGTGTATTTTCAGCTATTGGGGGGGGGGGGATTTTGAATTTTTATAGCATTTTCTTGGGTTTTTTTTTTATAATTTGTACTTGCAAGGTATTTTTGGGATATATATTGCCTCAGGCATTTTTACTTGTCAATTTTCAGCCACTTTTGGATATAAATTTATCACTTGCAGGCTTCGAATCAGTTGTTGATGGTGCGCAGCGTCACCTGGTGGGGATCGAGCACGTCGGGTACAACTACCATTATAAAAATATAGCATTTGTATTTTTTTTCCTGAAAAGTAGGATTGATAGATAAAAATCAAACATGATGAAGTGAATAATTTTAAATAAAACCAAGTTTAAACTGGATGTTCTAAGAAAACTATTTAAAACTGCTGAAAACTAGTCCATATTTTAATCAAAAGAAATCATCTCAATTAATAAGAGATCATAGTCATGACTGGGATATATTTATTTTTTTAAAACTACCAGCATAAATATGCACTCATCTAGCCAAAAGCAGCATACTAAGCAACCAATCTGAAGAAGATCTCTCATTGGCTGCCTATCATAAAGCAAGCTATTTTGACTTGTGTAATCGACTTCTAGGCTATAACAGTGATTACTCACTTGTTGAATTTTATTTTTGATAGCCAATAAAGACAAAATTTATATATGAAATTTAATATAAGCACATTGATTAACATTAAGGCTTTTTAATCCCAAAAATTTCAATGCTGCCTAGAACTCAATTCAAATATGAGGCACTAAAAAAAATCCACTTTTCAACTGACATTTAAATATACACTTGGAATAAAACATAATAACAAGTGCAGGAATTAATGCATCTGAGATGCTATTGAAACTATTTAAATTGGCTTAACTTTTTAAATAAAATAGAGCAGATTATTCATTTCCAATCATTTTACAAAGCATGCTACCATAATATATAATGAAATAATGACATTTTTAGACTAGATTTCTTATAAAGTAAGTACCAACAAATGTATATTAAATAATTATTCCACAAGAAATGTTCAAGTATGAATAAAAATGATATATTGTGTCAAACATTGGTGGTTGAGAGGTCAGCGACTGCTGCTTTACAAGCAGTTGTCCTGGGTTAGTGGGTTCGCTTCCTGGCTGTTGCTATGACACATGGTGAAAATGATATATTGTAAGCCCTCTTAATTGTTATTGAATTTTATATAATCAGTATGTCGTGTTTGGTCCATGAAGCGATTAAGTTCAAGATTATATTAGGCATTACTTTTACTTATAAACTATTATTTTTATCAAACTGTTTTTCACATTTTATTTTATGTATATTTGCAATTGTTAGCCTATGATAATAAAATGCCAAGGTCAAAATAAATAAGTTTACAATGTAAAGTCAAACTATAAACACCGTGTACATCAGTAATCAGTATTGATCAATGATAATCCATTTGAACCTATAAAATATTTTATTTAAAGGACTTCATAAAGTTTTTACCTTCAGAGATTATTTTGATATTCTACTAATGTTTAAATATATCTTTGAGTAATAAGATAATTTTTAAAGCAATCAAAAATGTACTAATTACATTAGAATAATATATGTTAAGTCATCAAATATATATATAAAGAAAAAGTAAGAAAAAAGAGGGAGAAAGCAATTCTCAATTATTACATGATTTTTATAGATAATTCGGTAGGGTATGTATATATTAATAGGATATAATAAAGTTGGTTAATTCTTAATTACATGATTGCAGGATCATTGTGAATTTTCTGGTACTAAATATTTGGCAATAATTTATTAATTTTCTATTGATTGTGACATTTGTACTCAAAGGATTAAGAATTAACTTGTCATTGTATTACTTATCATACCAGCTTATCCCATGCTGTTTTAATCCACATTTTATCAAGTATATACAAACTGGAGTTAAAGCTATAGATTTAAATGGTTTATCTCAATATGAATCAAAAAACTAGCAGACTAATACATTAAAAGTTTGTATGAAACATGTACTGAAAAGATAAAAGAGTACATAAGAGATTTATGAAACTTCCTTGGTGTTGACACAAAAAGTAAGTCAAGTAATAATTGAGGATAAGATTGTAGCTATTCTAAGTTGAAGACTGGAAAAGAAAAAAGTAATAAATAAAATTTCACTTAAATTATTAAAAAAACATAAACAAAGGCTATGAACCCTGAAGAAAATGTGTATTGCTGTAAAGTATGAAGGTTTTAGAGCATTGTATTTAATCTCATATGTAACTTATGAGTGTTCATTATTTGTGAAATGTTAGACATGCTGATATCTCTAATGAAGTTTGAATTTAGAAATGCTAGAGGTGTTACAAATCTAATTTAATAGTGAGGTATGTTCTTCATGAAAGATAAATAGAAAAAATCCTGATATATTTTCCTGGATGTTTTGAAAAAGAGTATAGATTCGAATGTGGTATTGTCACAAATGTGTGGTATTGTACACAATGTAGTGCAGTGGTCTTCAACCACCAGGCAGGACTGCCAGAAAGCTTATAATAACAAAATAATAAGATTTAAAGTTTTTAATTAATATGAACAATTTTTATTTATTTTTTCATCACATTTGTTAAAAAAAAAAGAAACAGAACAAAAATACCGCAAAATCTAATCAATCATACATAAATTAATTTGTTTTTCTATTTATCACAGATGTTTATGGGGGGGGGGGTAGAACGTTTTTTATTACACAAACTCCAGTTGTCTTTTGTTAGCCAATCACGGCTGCTTGTCAGCGTTGTTAAAACAATAAAATGTAACGTGACTTTTTTTGATCTCTTAAATTTTTTCTACTCTCTCTTTTAATATTTCATTTTTAGTGGGGTTTTTTTTTGGCTAAAAGGCTTATTACCTTTTTTTAAAAATAAAAACCAAAAAATAAGTTCTGTTTCTAACTTTTGCAAAGTATTTGTCAATACACCCCCACCATTCCAAAATATAGTAAGATCAATACTTTTGACTTTTTCAAGTTTCATTTTTTTTTTTTGTTTAAAAATACGCCAACTTTTTTTTGGCCTATAAGGCAATATTTTTTTTAGGCTTTATTTGTATACCGTTAAAATACTAAAACTTTTATTTTTAAAACCAATTTCTGTTGTCAAGCGTTGTTAGCCGAGAGGTCATCGCACCCGCCTTGCAAGCAAGTAATTGGTTGCAGACAGGTGTGGGTTCGCATCCCGGCCGATGCTATGACATATGAAGAAAAAAAAACCAATTTCTGTTATTTTTTTTTTAAAAATAAAAACAAACAAAAAATAACTTTGGTGTCTATCTTTTGTCTCAGTGTTGACAACGTATTTCTCAACCCCCCCCCCCCAATAAAAATTTATCTGTAAACTTCTGCTGGTCCGCGAAATCTTATCCTTACTTTTACCGATTCGCAGGTGTGAAAAGGTTGAAGACCACTGATGTAGTGTATGCATATATATAAAGCTTGAAAGTAAAAATGAGTACAGACCAAATTTACTGTAAATATTTGTTTAAAATGTATAAACTGGAATAATTGGCATATTGATTAAATTATTTTAATATTTTTAAAGTACTGTAAATTATTTAAAATCAAATATAAGAAATCTCTTATTTAATACAAATAAGTATGAAAAAAAAATTATTTTGGGTAGTATTTTTTATGTATATTAATCCCATAATTTGTTTCTAGTTAAAAAATTATTTTTTTAATTAATTGATTTCAATCAATAAATTGAAAAACAGGATGATGTAATGAGATTATTAATCAAAATGGAAAATAACTTATTTTAATTATATTGTTATTAAACTCCATTGTATACTAAACATAGTGAATTTAAATTAGGGATTAATGTATAAACTAAATTAAGTTATAAAAATACGCTTTAAAAAAAGACAATTGCTGTTGGCATCCTTATCAGTTGAGTTTGAAGTTCTAGAGAAATAGGGGATGTGGCTTTTCTGTGAATTCATAACCCAATGTGTGAAAAGTAGACAGCATGCCTAGTGGCACTCCATCGAATTATAAAAGCTAAAGGTGGTTTTGGATTGCTAATATACAATAAAAAACTATTGGCCTATTATAGGAATGATTATAAAAAGCTTGCTAGTCTTGAGATTCCAGTGCTATATTTTATAAATACATTATATTGTATATATGCATAAAATTATGAATGAAAGAACTCTACAGCCACTTATATAAATATTGCATTATTAGTTAAATAGTGTTAATGAAAGAAAATCTTCCATAGAGTTATATCACCTAAATTTGTGCTTTTTAAAGGCATGAACATTTCTTACAATAACCAATGGTTGTTAAGAGCAGCTAGTAAAGAAAATCATTCTTAAAGTTTGAAATAAGACAAAAGTTAAAAAACAAAAACTTTCAAATTGAACTTTTATAAATGAAACAAATAGTGTTTCTTTATATTTGTTTCCAATTTAAGAGTTGATTGAAAATAATAGTATAATAACTGGATTTATAAGATAAAATTAGATTAAAATTTATATTTTATTTTTATATTAGAATATGCATATGTGTGTGCATTTATTAAGTATAGATTTACTACTTAATCATTTATATGCTGACAATATAGAATGATAAATTCTGAATAATATTGACATATGGATTTAATGAATGAAATATTACTTTAATATTATAATATACAGTGTGTGCTTAGATATAAACATACATGTACATCTGGAATTATTTATTATTAAGTAGACTAATCTTTATCAGTTTAATAATTATTGAAATATTTTGTTTTACCATGTATGCATGTCTGTATGCCTAAATATATATGCATTATGTAAATCATTTATTTATACATCTTCATAAATGTAATTGCTTGAGTTCTTAATCTATGGAAATATTTTCATTCGTAAGTCAAAATAAGAATCATTTATTTGTAGAATACTTTTTATTCCTTTTATTTTTTATTATTATTTCTAATTAATCAATTTGTTAATCATTATTTTAAGTTATTCCAGTGAAGTTATTTGATACTAGAGCAGATTAAGTTTTATACGTGTACTTTTTTTTTGTTCACAGTCATAGTTTCTACGGTCTTTGCAATCTCAGGTTAGTTTGGACAATAATGGTATTTGCTGTATATATATATATATGTATGTGTGGACATCTAGATAGTTTTTTACAGATTATTTGGATGTTGCAATGGTAAATATCAGATCTGATTACTTTATTGACGGTCAGTACACTCACGATACTTGATAACTCAGCTCAATGACTACACTGAGAAACATTTTTGATTTAGAATTTTATATTATTATAATTTTAGCACTTAAGTATATATAAATAAGATATTTATTTTATATAGCGCGATGTTTTTAAACTGTAATAATAATTAACATTAAGCTAATGCACATGCGCTTTTTGGATTTAACTATAAATGAATACTCTCATTTTTCCAAATACAAGATAAAGTCTTGGTGAAAAGATAGAATGAATCCATCTATCCTTTCAACCCAAACATTTAAATATGGGAAAATCTTAAGTATTTGGAAATAAGAGTGTGAAGATATTAAACAATCACTTTAATTTACTTTTACTATGTCTGAATGAATGACGCTTGCGAAATTTACTAGAATTTACAATACGTCATTCTTAGTTGAAATTAAACATAAAAACATCATGCTATATAAAATAAATATCTTATTTACATATGTTTAATTTCAACTAAGAATGATGTATCGTAAATTCTAGTACACTTTGCAAGCATCATTCATTCAAACATAGTAAAAGTAATTTAAAGGGATTGTTAATACCTTCATGCTCTCATTTCCAAATACTTAAGATTTGCCCATACTTAAATGTTTGGGTTGAAAGGATAGATGGATTCAAAGACTTTATCTTGTGTTTGGAAAAATGAGAATATTCATTTATATTTAAATTCACAAAGCACATGTGCATTAGCTTAATGCTAATTATTATTACACTTAAGTAAATGCAAATAAAATATTAATTGGCTTTTATAATTTTTCCTAAGTTTGCCATTGGGTAAATAATGATTAGCCTATATTTTATAGTGTACCACTTTAAATTCTGTCACCAAAGATGACTGATGATTCTTGATGATTATTTCCAGTGATGCTATATTGTAACATATATATCTTTAAAATGGACTCAGATGCTGATTCTTTGCTTATTATTATGATATTTTAGATCATCCTCATATACCTCTATTATGTACCATTGCAATATGAATATTTAATCATTCAAATATGAATAAAAATATATTTGCATCATTTAATAATTTTCTTTAGAATCTCAAATGCAAGAATCAGTTATATCTAGAGTATATTTATTGCTAAGTTGATGTTGTTTTAATAAAAATAGTAACTTCATTGAGAATAATAGAAACATACATTGCATTAATTTTGGTGACACAACTGTTTATGCAGATTCTAAGAATGAACTCATTTTAGTAAAATTATAAGAGATTAAAAAATTATACCTGAAATATATAGCAATTTCCAAATATTTATATAGCTTGTGATTTTTTTTTTATGTGTCAAAGCATCAGCCGGGAAGCGAACCCCAGGACAACTGCTTATAAGGCAGCTGTGCTAACCACTCAGCCACCAATGCTTGTGATTTGATTAAAAATGTAAACAAAAATCACAAATTCATGTCAAGCATCCATATGTTCAGATATCCTATCAGTTATCTAATATTAAAAATAGTGACAATGATATTAAAATGAACATTGGTGCTCATTATAATTAAAGAAATTTAATGATTTGTTTTGAATGTTACTTTGTATAAAGTAGAGTTTTAGATCATTTGAAAAGGGGAGGAGAAAATAATGTTTTTTTAATGATGGAATAGGCTTAAAGGAGAATGGAAAAGATGCATTGGATTAATAGGATTAACAGCATTGAAAGAGATTATTTGTTTTTTTTTGTTAAGGAAATTATGAAAAGAAAAAAATAATTTCATTGAAAATACACTTACATAAAAAGAGTTACAGTGAATAGTAAAAAAAAAAGGAGAGAGAAGTAAAAAAAAAATTGACTGTAAACATTGAAAAGAACAAAAAAAAATGAATAGGTTACCAAACATGTGTATACATAATCTACCTATTGATAGATTATTACTGATCCATGATTAAATAAAGTGATAATTTAAAATAGAGAATTAAAAATGACTATTTGATAACTCCATGTTATTAATTAAAACAGGCAAAACTCTCTATATGTATTGCCATTCAGCTCAAGCCAGAGTAATCAATGGATGCCAGAAGGCTTGTGCATAAAATCCCCATCTAATGCCTACTCATCCAATATCCTCAGACTAGTTTCTGACTTGTGGCCTTCATCAGTGAGGAGCCTTGGCTGAGAATACTGCAGCTAGATTTTAGGATCTAATGCAACCCTCCAGAAGCTACCTTTTATTAACAGAGTAAGTTTATTTTCAATTTGAAACTAATGCATCAGGAATTGTAGCTGTATCAAAGTGCCAGGAAATTATTTTAACTGTGTAGTAAATTACTAAACGAATTCAGTAAATAGTGGGTATAAATAGAAACTAACTATGCAATCTAAATGCTTAATTTGCCATTGTTGATATATCTACATCTTTAACTCATTTATTTTTACTTGTGAATGAGTTTTTAGTGATAATTTTATCTTGTGACAGATATTTCATTTAATTATCAAAGGTTTTAATTAGTGATATTTTTTGTAAGTTGAACTGGAAATAAATCTCATCTTATAATCAAATATGACATTGAATCTGTTACTGTATACTGGTCTTGAAACCAATAATATGTTGCTGAGCTCATTGGTTTCTATCATAAAGCAGTTATTTTTGTGATTTTTATGGATATTTAGATTCATGTTTTTTGAATACTCTGTTCTACATAATAGCTTGTCTTATATTTGTTTGTTTAATGCTATCCACAAGGCTTTGGAAGCATAGGTTTTTTTTGAGTGGTGTGAAAATAATTTTACATTACAGGATGGTTGTGCATTAATGTGATAAATGGAAATTATAGGCTACTTTTTCAGTAACTGAATAGTTATTAACATATAAGCAGCTGGGATGGATGTTTTACACTAGATTAAGAATTAAAAAGGGTGGCAGTAATACTCTAGGAGAACAAATAGTGAGAAAAATCCAATGAAAGGAATAATTCAGACTTATCAGGATCAAGCCTAGGAATTTTGTCACGTATGCAGCAGCATGTTTTTGTCATAATATTAATCTGGGCTCCAGTATATAAATTCTAAAAACATAACGAATATAAATTCATAAATGAATGATATTTTTTTTACGAAAAGAGAGAGGCAAAAGAAAATAATTTGTTTCTACAAATTTAAAAATAAGCAATCAGTTTTTAGATGTTTTCTTAAAACCTTACTTTGATTCTGAAAATCATGTCCTTCCTCTCCACCCGATTTTCGTTTGCAATATTTAGCACCTGATTGTTTGTTAGTTTTTCAATATATATTTGATTTTTGATTTTGAAAACTAAATCTGTCATATCTCTCACAAGACAGCTGCAATTGGTAGATAAACCCTATATCTAGCAGGTGAAGTACAATCATTACAGATATCGATTTGTTTTTATGTATTATTAGTAAATATATTATAAACGTATTTACATGCGCCTGTGTTTATATTAATACGCGACTAAAAATACACACCAAATCATAATAGATATCTTTAAAAATGTTTTATTAACCATCACAGCACGACTTACTATATATATTGATTCTTTAATTAACTGACCTATTCATAACAAATTATCTCATATTATTTTGGTTTCATTGTTTCCATCTTTGAATCGAACATATAAAAGAATAAATTTTCTTCAATACATTCATCAATAAACGTTTTTTAATAATATTTTTTTAAAAAATTGTTTTTTATAAATTTATATAACAGACACTTGGAAAATATCGCTAAAGATTACTTCAGACCGGCTTTTTTAAACTCAGTTCAAGGTCAACTCACACCAACAATAGTATCTAAAATAAATGCAACGGTCTCGTAATCTGACTTTAACACTAACAATGCGATATTAAGCTCAACATAATACATTATTTTTAATGATTATGATTTTTATTGTATAAAAATATAATTAATGACATCCGAAAGTCTGGTTTCAAGGGAAGAGGAATTAATGAATTTATTATTTATTTTTCTTATAATTTAGTCCAATTCTGCTACCCCCACCCCTTTCAAAAAAAAAAAATTGTTATATCAGCGGCGATGCACAATCGGTAGAATTGACTCAGAGTTTTGTGTTTGTATGTTTACTTTTAAAAAATCAGATATATTAATCTTTAATTGAGTTTTAAATTTATATCTGTGCTAGCGACAATCTCTTGTTTAGTAAATGATTAATAATAGTCATTACTATACTTACCTAAAGTGGATGGTGTCAAAGATGTGGGTTGAGTTAATTTGACACTTTTAATTCAAAATGTAATTATTTAATATAGATAAATATTTGAGAGATAGTGATCTCGACCAAATAATGAGTGTTGGTTCAGCACGAAATGCATCTTGGGCGTCATTTGTCTTTTATTATATTTTTATTTATATGAATTTAAAAGAATATGTGGTGATATTGAGGTTATTCAATGTATTTCTTTAAAGTAGTATTTTATTCAATTATTACAATGACTTTTCCCATCACTGATTTCACACATAATTGCTAGAAGTGACTTTTCTATTTGCTTTTCTTCATTACTCTTCTCTTTCTGATTGAAAATATCATCTTCATGAACTTTATTATCTATACATTTTGTGACTAAATTTTCCATTGTTTTCAGTAGTTTTATTTACTTCAAATTCTACATTTATTTTTGGTTGTTTTACAGTAATTTTTCTATTCCAAGTACTGCATAATCAACAATCTCCTTATTCTCTTTTTTTTACTATATACATCATTTTCTGCTTCCTTAAAAACTTCATTAACATCTTAAGAGACTTTATTTTCGTTTATGATATTAATTTTAGAGTTTTTCATACTATTCATATTAGTGTTGGATGTTCCCAAACTTCCTGATTTTTTCTTATTATCTAAAACAGTGTTCTCAAATATGATTTATGTCTCCAACTTTCTTTGTTTCTTTCCTTCTTTTTTTGTTGCTGATATTTTTTATTATACTTTTCTAAAACTTTATTGTATTTTTTTTTTTTTTTATTTCTTTCTTTAATCTGCTGCATAAGTTTTTTTTTCCACTTCTAGATTATTTTTCTCCATTGCTTGCAGATTATTTTTTTATTCAGTGATATGATTCTTTCTTTCATTTTTTTCAGCATCTTATTATTTATTTCCTTATTTCCCCAATTGCTATCAATTATTGTTATCATCATATCACTTTCCTTGTGTTTTATAGCTTTGGCTCTTTCATATCTATTTCATTAAATAGAGCACCATCCATCACCTTTCCATGCACTCCTCCTCTAATGCTGATGTCCATACCTAAATTGATTTGCTATTTCTTTACATTGTTGATTTTAAAATCTATTTGCTTACCTATCTTACTAAGCATCTATTTCTAATTTTAATTATTAGTTTCCCTTATTTATTACTTTTATTATTAACTTCACTGCCTTATTTAATACTATTCTATTATAGCATTCCAATATATATATAAAAAATTAAGAGCATGCTAATAAGCTTTAAACAAGCTTTTTTGTGTGATAAATTCTCTTACAAGAGAAAGCATTCAAGTCATCTTTATCTAGAATTGTCCCCATACCGCTTTTGAGCTATGGCTCTCTTTAGTGAGGAGCTAGTACACCAGATTCAAAAAACCAACTCAAGCTAAGCATTTATCTAATAGTTAACTGTCAAGAAGATCTGAAACTTTTAAACATCTACATGTTTTTAAAGTCAGCTCACCAACTGAAAAAAATCATATGGGCCTGAACTTAATTCAGATACTTCATATATTAATAGGCTTAGCCATTTAATTTAGCCAAATCCCTCAACAGCAAAATAATAGTAGTATAGAAAGACAGATGTCACATCACTTATATATATATAGCTCTTAATTTTACATATTTATAAATGCAAGATATATATATATATAAGTCTTGTGCCATCTGGTTTTGTATAGTACTATATACATATAAATTTAATGTTTTTAACAGTTAATACAGATGTAAACTAATTAGCAAATGGAATCACTGTTATATATACAAAGTTAAATCCAAAGCCAAGATGTATTAATGTGCAGCAACCAATCACATATATTTTGCTATATTTTCTATTCTTTTGTGTGTGTTGTGTGTGTGTACATTATCACTTATCTGATTTTTATAATTAGCATTCTTATACTATTTTTAAATTTATTTAAGTATCATTTTATATAATGGCTTACATATATACATATATCTTGTTGAGCCACACAATAAACTTTACTATCAAGTAGAGATGTATATTTCTAATAAATAAATCAATATTTATTATAATAATCTACCAATAAATAATAAATAAATTTTATAATAATAATAATAATAATATTGTTGTTTGCTGCTGCTGCTGCTGCTGCTGCTGCTGCTGCTGCTGCTGCTGCTGCTGCTACTACTACTACTACTAATAATAATAATAATAATAATAATAATAATAATAATAATAATAATAATAATAATACTACATCAACAAAAAATCATACTGCAGATTAAATAATTTATAAGGCTTACTTTCCCAGTATCTTTCAAAAACTATACTACTCTTTTAATATTTCTTTGCACCATTCAACATGAACAAACTTTTATAAAGGCAGACTAGGCTTCACATCATCAACATCATCAGGCTATTATCTACTATTAACTTGTGAGACATGAAATGAAATTTTTTCACTGTTGATAGATTACATTTCAGAGAATTCTGATGATATTCTGTGGCAACATTTAGCATAATTTGTTGAATGTTATTTCTGTAGAACAATTTTCCATCAAAGTCAGAATAAAACCGGCACAAAAAGTATTTTCTAAACCACTAAACATCACATGATCACCATCTCTTATACTAGCACATAATTGTTATTAAACAAGGCAAAACTCTCTCCATACAGTAGTGCCACCCTGTGCCAATCAGAGTAATCAATGAATGCCAGAAGGCTTGTGCATAAAATCCCATCTAGTGCCTACTCATCCAATATCCCCAGACTAGTTTCTGGCTTGTGGCCTTCGTCAGTGAGGAGCTTCTGGCATCCATTGATTACTCTGATTGGCACAGGGTGGCACTACTGTATGGAGAGAGTTTTGCCTTGTTTAAAGTATTTTCTAGCTATAAAATTTTTTATACTTATAGTTATTACTGAGATGTGGTGATTTTCCATAGTTATGTCTATTCTTCTACTCTAATTCAGGCTTTGCATTGAACCACAATTTCATATATTATCTAGCAATATGACACAATAAAATTATCTTTGAATTTGTGAAAGAATTAAAGAACGTGAGCCCATGTTTATCTGGATGCTCTGCAAAAATCTCCTCAATGAATCAATAAATGAATCTATTATCAATCTTAATTCCTTATATATCCAGTTTTCCAGAGCCTGACATAAAACATTTTTCTAGCCCACAAGTCCAAGCTCCTCAATTTATATGAAACCTTAATTAAGTATAATTACTCATTCTAGTTTTTTCCAATTAATGTATTTTTTATTTTTATTTAATTAAATATAAATGTACTTTACATATTATCTTTTTAGATTTTTGTTTTTTAAGTAAATCAAATTTTCTTAATTTATTGATAAGTTTTTCAAATCCATATCTTTACCTCAGGCTGCCACATGTGGGTGTATAGTTTGTGCAGAGTATAAAGGCACTTTGACAACGGGAGTCACCAAACCTCTACAATAATTAATACAATTTATATGTAAATAAAAATGTTTAGATTTCCAAATCACTCCATTGTTAGAAACATATTCTGATTGCAAATATTTTTTATTTAAATATAAGAGGATTACTTTTTTACTTAGTTTTGTGACTATTGTTTGAAATATACTAAATAGTATATACTCTATAATTGCACTAAACAGAACAGATAGAGGCTGTTTTGCTGCTAATATAGTATATTCCACCATTGAGTTAAACTGAACCGATGAGCACCATTTACCATGATAATTAATAAAATTTATTTGTAAATGAAAATGTTTAGATTTCCAAACCACTTTATTTAAACATCTTAATTTACATTAAAAATGACTCATTACTATTAATAATTTATTTTAAAGTAAACTTATTTAAAAAATATTTCCTTACAATAATTTTGTAACATACTGGACAACAAACATAGCATTTATTAGTTGTATATTATAAGCATCAATGTAGTGTTTTCTGTATAGCATAGTGGTGGAATATGGGATCCGGGATTGATTCCAGTTCTCCCACAATTTTTTAATACCCATATTATTATTTTTTCTTTATAATGCCAATATTATATTTTTAATATTGATATCATTTTTTCTTTTTACATATTTTACTAATCTGCTTTTCCTTGGATTTGGACTGTCATGAGATTTGTTTTCCAGCTAAATATTTATAATTGATCAATAATAAACATCATAAGTTGCAAATGCATTTTAATGGCTTCTAAAAATTAAACAATAGAGTGGCTCAACACAAATATTTATACAAAAGGGTATTGAGCAGAAATGAAGGTAGCTCAGTGTTTGTGGACCACTAAAAACTGGCTAATCATGAATTTGAACCTGCAAGTGCTACAATAATTTCCACTGAAAGGAGTGACATCAAGAGGAAAATTAAGGAGGCATGGTATATTGCAAGAGATATAAATGCAATAAACAGAAATGATACATGCTTTTCTATTTCAAAGAGATGGTCAATATAAATGAGCTTGCATAGATTTGCATAAATTATTATGGGTGAAGGCTATGAATATGGAGATGAAAGCTCTGAAAGTGCTTAGCCTTAAGAAATAATTATTGCAACTTTTTTAAGAATTTAATTTCACTATATACATCAAGCGTATTAAATCTTACATAGTTGTTAAAGGTGAAGAAAAATCTGAAATATATAAAAATGTAAAATTTCTTCTCTTAAATAAATCCTTAATCTCTAAATATCAGCCTATATAACAAAGTATAGTATATATAATATGACTAAGTTATTAATAAGTGTTAAAAAAATTGAATTACAAAGTACTAAATATTTTATTATTTAATGAATATAAGAAAACCTACTTTAATTAATAGAAAATGTAAACAAGTTATGTGTGAGAGATTCTGAATTAAAAGTAACTAATAGATTTTGAAAGCAAACAACTAGTTTTAACAAATTAATTGTCACACTGGTTAAAGTTGACTAGTTGGTGTTAATGGAGTGTAAGTATTACATCAGCATTGTTATGATTCTTGCACAGAGGCTAAACTCTCCATACAGTAGCGCCACCAGTGCAAATCAGGGTAATCAATGGATGCAAGAAGGTTTGTGCATAAAATCCCTATCTAGTGCCTACTCATCCAATAAAATCCTTATCTAGTATCTACTCATCCAATATTGGATATCCTTAATTTATAGAGTTTCCATCTTTAACGCATGTTATTTATTTTGAAGTCAATATATTTGACTCAATATTTGTTAAATAGTATAATTATCGATAATTTAAGCTTTCAGTTATTCATTCATCATTGTTTTTTTAAAACTATTTAGTATGAAGTTTCATCTCCTTTAAACTCTATCAATTTCTTTGTGACTTTGAATGAGTTCATCATTGGATAGGTTCATATAAACATAATATAAATATAGATTAAATTTTAATGATGGTATATTAGATAATTTACCGATGTTTCTGTTTTTAATGTTGGTAGTAGATATGACAATAGACCAACAAAGTTTACAATATATTAAAAAAAATACTGCATGTCAGATTGATGAAAGAGATATAAAATTTTCTAGAATATTATGGATAAAAGAAACTGTTGATTAGAGAAATGGATTAACTTCAGAGAGAGAGAGAGCTTCATCACACAATGAATTGTTTTGATAAGACAACAATTTTTGTTTCATTTTCTGTTGCATGAGGTTTTAGAACTTTTTCTATATATTTCTGCATCGCTGATTTCAATAATCTGAAATCTATTTTTTTGTTGCATGCTCTAGTTTTTATGCAATTTTAGTTTCTTTTTGTTACAGTTAATGGCATGCATTGGTTTTCAAATTGGAGTTAAAGGGCAATGACTCTTGGATTGAACAATACCACAATGTGATTAATGTTTTACAAAGATCAGTTTTACATAATTGTATTTATTTTTAAATGTAAAAAATTATTATCTGATAAAAATACCCTCTTATTTTGTTTTTAGATTGAATCATGGCTTCTTCGAGTAGGCGTAAATGTAAGAATAGTCCTGACACTTTCTGTTATATATGTGGCTGTTACACACTTCAACGTCAAAGGTGCAATATTTTATCATTTGTGACACATGCATATATTGCCTATTTTCAAGTTCCCCTTGGTGATTAAGACAAGAATTGGGCTCCTCATATTGTGTGTCATAATTGTGAGGAAGTGCTTCATGACTGGACAAAAGGAAAATGCAAAGGAATGCCTTTTGGTATTCCCATGGTTTGGCATGAACCTAAGTACCACAGCAGTGACTGTTATTTCTGTCTGATCCATACAAAGAGCATCGACAAGAAAAAACAGCATATGATCACATATCCTAATATTCCTTCAGCAATACGACCTATCCCACACTCTGAGACATTTCTGGTTCCAGATTTCAATGGTTTTATTTCTTCTAAGGACAAAGAAAGTAAACATGGTGATCAAGTGTATTTTGATAAGATGCATGAGGAAATGGTTATAGAATCTGAAGAGTCTTTTCTTGATGCCAATCAGTCATTAAACCCTTAGAAGTTTAGCCAATCCAAATTGAATGACTTAGTAAGAGATTTGGGCATATCAAAGAAAGCAGCTGAGTTATTAGCCTCCAGGCTTCAAGAAAAGAATACTTCACTGGTCAGCTAAAGTATCCCATTTCAGGAAGTGTGAACAAATTTTTAGAGCTGTTAGTGATGAGCAGAGAGAACGTTTTCATCAATATCTGAAGATGATGGAAGAGCATTATTAGGGGCGATGGGACAGAAATATGATGGCAGACTACTGCTGGAGCTTCAAATGAGATTGTCCTCAACAAGTACACAAATGCAAGAGCTACAAACACAAATTTTTGCCTGAATAGAATTTAAATAAGTTTTGCGCAAATTTTATGATTAAAATAAGTGTTTTAATGTGTTCTATTTCGAAATTGTAGACAAATTCTAATGCAATCATATCTTTTAGTGTATTAGTGTATTTACTGCAGTATATAAATTTTTATATTTTCACAAAGATGATACCCAACAAGACATTCTACTTCATTAAATAACTAATGTCAGATTTGAAATCAGCACACTCAAATTAAGTAAGAACAAGTGTTTTTGTGGATGCAACAAAAATTTTGTTTTCTACTGATGGAACTTCTGTCTCTTGACATGTGCCATGCCTCTTTAAGTAAATAGATATATAAATCAATTTTTCCAATACTTACTCTTATCCTTATTATCACAAAAAGCTTCATCAATATGCTTAGCATTTTGTTTTTGATTGTATAACTTCATTAACTGTTTTAAAAATAATTATAAAATTATATGCTTTAACTCAAATTATTGTATTATAAATATTCAATAACTGTATTGAAAAAGGCTTTCTTACAATTTGTTTTATTTTATGTGCTTAACTGACTTTAGACTCCTATGAGTCATAGACAATGCATAAATTGTAAATTAGGAGTGGGTGTTTATATGTTGTTATTACTTGTTTACATAAAACTTAAATATGATCTTTAATTAGTGGTAACAGGCCAACTTTTTGAGAGGGGCATGCAGGATTGTTTTCTACTGATGGAACTTCTGTCTCTTGACATGTGCCATGCCTCTTTAATTTTTCACTTCAAGTCATTGTGATCAGTACACATTATGTCAACAGATGACGACATGAAAGGATGATCAGTTTCAAACCATCATCTGTTGACATAGTGTGCACTGAACACAATGACTTTAAGTAAAAAATTAGAGGCATGGCACATATCATGTGACAAAAATTCCATCAATAGAAAAGAATCGTGCATGCCCCTCTCAAAAAGATTGTCTGTTCCCACTAATTAAAGCTCATATTTAAATTTTATATAAACGAGTAATAACAACATATATACCCCCACTCCTAATTTACAATTTATACTGTGTCTGTAAAAGTCAAACGTCGGCTAACCACATAAAATAAAACAAATTCTAAGAAAGCTTTTCTCAATATGGTTATTGTGTATTTATTTTAAAAATGGTTTGATTATATGACTTTCTGTTTTGACAGTAGTTTCCCAATTATTAGATATAAATATAGCAATTAGTTTTCCTCATAAATGTTAAATCTTTTAAGATCATTTCTTACGAAGTTTTGGGTAAGAATGATCTTTACTACCAAAATGAAAAAGATTAATATAATTTAATTTACTGTAATACCAATCCTATTTTGTTGTGTCTAAAGCAAAGTGAACTGTCCTTTTTAACATTACAATATAAGAATTTGGTGTGACTGTATGAAAAATGTCTGCTGTCATTTTTCTTTCTTAATTTCAAAGTAGTCTTTTAAAGGCTTGACACAACTATAAATTCAACATTAGCAGTGAATTCTCATTATGTCAACGTATGAAATTGCATGCATAAAAAAGTTAATATGTTTCTTTTACGAGTTAATTATGCTGTGATTTCATTTAATATTTGACTGAAATGAAGAACAAGCTTAGGAAAATGCCATATATTTAAATGATGCAAAAATTCTAACTACTTTAATATGAGATTAAATGTTTTATCATCCTACGTGGGGTTCAGTGATTGAGTGGTAGATCAAAAATCAAGATCTATGGATTCTGAATCAATGTCACTTTCATTACTCAAATTTCTTACAAATTATCAAGCAATAAACTATTTAATTATTTATTTAAAGGTTCATCTAACTTTCTATTCAATTCCTTCTACCTGACTAATGATTGATGAAATGTGGAACATACTTGTGTTAAACATTTTATTCTAACATTAATAATTTAGGGATTATCCAATAGTGAATAATATTTCTGTAATATCATTCTCATGCAAGGTAGGGATGCATGAGAATGGTGTATCTGTATTTTTTTTTAATAATTTCTATTGTTATTATTATTATTATTTTTCATTTTTGGATCAGTTTCATCATTTACTATTGCTACCTGAGTCAAATATTGATTGCTTGTATTATATGACTTATAAAGTTGTTTTTTTTAATGATTAATATCTTTCAATAATTTTTTTTTGTTTCTTTATTTGGAAAATATATTTTTTTATTGGTTAAATATTTGAATACATAATTTTGATTACTTTTAAGATAAATCATTTTATTTTTTTAGTCTTTTATTTATTATTTATTATTTTATACTTGTTATTTTATATTATTATCAGTAGCAAACTCTCCATACAGTAGTGCCACCTAGTGAAAGCCTTAGTAATCATTGGATGCAGGAAGATTTATGCATAAAATCCTCATGTAGAACCTACTCATCCAATATTCCCAGACTAGTTTCTAGCTTGTGGCTTTCATCAATGAGGAGCTTTGGAACTGAGAGTGCTGCACCTAGATCTAAGGATCTAATGAAAGCCCCAGCAGCCACCTTTTACTTATTTAATGAACTATAAAACTAAATAGATAAAAGATGGCTGCTGGGGAGTTTCATTAGATCCTTAAATCTAGGTACAGTGCTCTCAGATTCAAAGCTCCTCACTGAAGAAAGTCACATGCTAGAAGGATGAGTACACATTAGATGAGGATTTTGTGCAAAAAACCTTCCTACATCCATTAGTTACTAAGGCTTGCACTGAGTGACACTACTGCATGGAGAGTTTGCGACTGCTAATAACAGCTTGTGTAAGCATAGGAAGTAGTGGTCATGTGATGTTTTGATTTTATTATTATCATCACCTCTAATTATCATAAAATCAATAATTTTATCAATTTTAATCATTTCCACCATTTTCAACTTTTTATTTATTTTATATGTTTTCTGATTTAATATATTTTCAACTTTTTATTAATCATATTCTGATTACAGATTATTATTGAGAGTTCATGCTATATTATAAACTTTTTACTTATATTTATTTTCATTAAAGCTGTTTACTCTTTAATACTGTCACTAACTGAGAATTTATTTTACTTTCATTTTATAAGATTTTAAGTTTTATAAGATTTTCAGTTTTGTAAATGTTTTAATAAATTTCCTTTCCTTGTTTTAGCTTTTTATCTAACATACTTTTCTTTGGACTTCTGAAGTTACTTTTTTTTTTAATTTTTCTGTTTTATAAATATCTTTACGTCATATGAGCACCATGGGAAATGTAAAGCATTCCAACAAATAGTTGGTAAAACAAATTTACTAACAGTTAATAGGACTTGTAGAAAGTTGAATAGGAAATTAATAGGAATATCACCTTTAACATTTAATATTATTTTTCAAGTAGAAAACACTACCTTTTTGCTTATAAGAGAATTTGTATGTAAACATTTGCTTCAAAGAATATTATAGATGAAATCAAGACTAATTTCTTTTAAAATTAAAATATTTTAAGATATTCTCAAAAATTAAAACCTTATGATATTATGGTTATTACATGTACATAAAGGAAGCTTTTACAATAGTTTGGTATACAGCAATTAAGCAAAGGATGCTGAAGGTTGTGCTAATAGTACCAATTCAAAAGTTAATCTAAAAGAATGTATTTAGCATTTTGAATTGAAACTTAAAAGATTTTGGTTTAGTAATTAATATTCTAAAAATTCAAATGTTTTACCAGCCAATGATAAAAATAAATCTTCAGCAAATTTTAGCTTGAGAAAGCAAGCTAATTTAAATATTTTAGTAGTTTTTTTTTTTTAAGTAGAAAGGCAGATTTGGATGTTCCATTGTAACACAGACTCCAATATGCTACTGCCCCATTTAACAACTAAAAGATAATCATTTCATCATAGTAATATAATCAGTGAAACTAAATTAGTACACCTGGGTCTCATTTTATTTGGATTTTTTTGTCATTTTGAAGTTATGCGATTCATGTTTCTTCTTAATATCTTTTTATGGGTTCTTTTTTATGTAATAAAGAAGTTCATATTTCACTATATTTATTAGATATTAAGAAATTTAAATTATTAATAATTTATTTTGACTTGAAATACTTTTTTTTTTTCAAAAATATAACATTATATTAGCAGCTAACATGAATATGGCCTGAAGCTGTATTTAGAATCTTAGCTTCTACATAAATAACCTACTTATACTTATGAGTAAATAATAATAGATTTATACTAACGAGTATAAAAATATCACAATAAATATTCAAAAATTTTAAACTTTTAAAACATATTTTGTAAGATATAACAGAAATAAATATTCTTTTACATTTTTAAAAATAATCAGAAATAACGAAGATTTTGTTGATTTTGTAAACTGAAAATAATCTTTCTAATGATAATGTATAATCTTTTTGTTTTGATTGCGATCTCATTTTTTAAATATAGAAACAAAATGTGAATATTTAAAATTTATTTCAGTAGTAAACAAAAATATCTATCAAATGAAGACAAATTTATTATTTTCTGATAAGTAATAATCATTTAATCATAGATTTTATGTTGATGTGTGAGACAAAGAAAAACATCAGAAAATGCTGAAATCTGAGAGTTTGCTGCAATGAACAACCTCTTAAATTCCAATGAGAGCTAAATAGTTATATGTCTGGATATCATGAGCTTTATAAACAATTAGTAAAATCATCATCTCAAAGTTTAATCACTGATTACATTGTCGACAGAAAACCATTAACACAGCACAAGACTCAAGGTGGCACTAGTTGTACTTCCTCTTGAGATGAATCTGATTTCTTACCAGTTCACAAATGGACTGCATATTGTCAAATAGTGATAATGATTAAAATATGTCTGAAAAATGTAAAATTAAATACTGTAGTTAATAAAAAAAAGTTTACCTTGTATCAATTTTTTTCAAATATTTGAAATTTTTTATTAGTCATACTTTATTTCCTTATTCTTTTTATGTGAATTTTAAAGTAAATTTTCCTTGTTGCTTTGCTTTTATGTGATTTCTGAAAATTACAGAATGTATCCCCCATTTTTCAAGTAAGTCTATTTTTGTGCAATTTTTTTTTAATGTGGGTTTTTTGCAGAACCTATCTACCACATAAAATGAGACCCAGGTGTATAGAGAATTGTTATTTTAATTAATTTATTATATAGAAGCAAGTTTTGAAGCCTCTATAGTCATAATGTAAAGACATTAAAACATTTTTATTTAAGGATACTGCATAAAATTCTAAAAAGTATAATGGCAATCTCATAAGAGTAATTAACATCTTTATCATCTCTATGAGTGTGACACTATAGAATCTATTAATCCAAAATCATATTTTTGATGGATGTGATAAAAAATATTTGAGAAACTTAAGCATAATTTTCATGGGAGGGGCAGTCATCATTCGTGTTATAACGATTATTTCAAAAATACTGTAAAGAAATGCATTATATTACTTTCATTGGAAAAATATGGCTGAGGATAGAATATGATTGAAATATACAATTAGGCAATGTATTGAAGTCTTTTAGAAAGTTTGCTGCAGAAATAAAAAATAGAATCCACAAGATATCATATAACAGATAATTTAATGTAACCAATCGTTGAATCACATATTTGTAATTCAAAGATCAGTGTGTATAGACATTGCAAAACACTTCTTCTTCTTCTTCTTCTTCTTCTTCTTCTTCTTCTTCTTCTTCTTCTTCTTCTTCTTCTTCTTCTTCTTCTTCTTCTTCTTCTTCTTCTTCTTCTTCTTCTTCTTCTTCTTCTTCTTCTTCTTCTTCTTCTTCTTCTTCTTCTTCTTCTTCTTCTTCTTCTTCTTCTTCTTCTTCTTCTTCTTCTTCTTCTTCTTCTTCTTCTTCTTCTTCTTCTTCTTCTTCTTCTTCTTCTTCTTCTTCTTCTTCTTCTTCTTCTTCTTCTTCTTCTTCTTCTTCTTCTTCTTCTTCTTCTTCTTCTTCTTCTTCTTCTTCTTCTTCTTCTTCTTCTTCTTCTTCTTCTTCTTCTTCTTCTTCTTCTTCTTCTTCTTCTTCTTCTTCTTCTTCTTCTTCTTCTTCTTCTTCTTCTTCTTCTTCTTCTTCTTCTTCTTCTTCTTCTTCTTCTTCTTCTTCTTCTTCTTCTTCTTCTTCTTCTTCTTCTTCTTCTTCTTCTTCTTCTTCTTCTTCTTCTTCTTCTTCTTCTTCTTCTTCTTCTTCTTCTTCTTCTTCTTCTTCTTCATTATTATTATTATTATTATTATTATTATTACTGCTGCTACTGCTACTGCTGCTGCTGCTACTGCTATTACTACTACTACTACTACTACTACTACTACTACTATTGATGCTGGAATAGCCTATTCATTTGTGAATGCTGTTGCTAACGATGATTATAAATATAAAATATTATCTTTTTTAAGTAATTATAAATATTAGCAGTAGCAAATTCTCCATATAGTAGTAAGCATAGAAAATAGTGATCATGTGATATAATTATAAGTATTAGAAGTGATCGCTTATGAAATCACATTAAATTGACATTAAAACAAAAATAAGCAAAAAAAAATAATTATTTTATTTTAAACTTTTGAGAACAATATGGAAAAATTTATAACACTATTTTAAATTCTTTTAGCATTTATACTGTATAAAAATATTATCAATGTTATATAAGGAGCTTGCAAATAAGTTCTTAACAAGCTTTGCAGAATATCCCTAATCCCAGACTGGTATCTGCTACTGGCTTTCTCAGTGAGGTGCTACGATATTCAAGCATACTAGGACAAGCCCAGCACTTTATCTAATGGATAGCTATTAAGTAGAAAATCTGAAATTTTCAGACATCTATATATGTCTTCAAATCCAGCCATCTAACTTAAATAGCCATATGGGACTGAACCAAGTTCAGATACACCATATATTAATAGCTTTAGCAATATAAAATCACCAAAGCCTTAATAACAAAAAATTACAAAGAAATTAAATCATATGTTACACGATCTAATTTAATACAAACTTGTTAAATTAGGTCATGTGACATATGACTTAATTTCTTTGTAAATATTACCAAATATGTCATGCTTTATATAGCTAGAATTTTCTTGTCCTACAGTTGGATAAATTGATATATAAATGTTCTCCTAATTTAATATTAACTTGAAAAAAAAAAATTTCATCATTAGTATTTAAAATAAGCACTTATAAATAATATATCAATTTTAAAAAAGTTATAAATAATTTTTGAAAAAAAAAAATTTTTTTTAGTAAAAAAAATAATTTTTTTTTTAGTAAAAAAAAAAAAAGCACATGAAATTAGATGTGGTTTGTTTCCACTAGTGTATGTTAAAAATGAAACTAATAAAAATCAATAGGTACAATTTAATAATAAAATTAAATAGAAACTTATATATTATTTCAAAATATATTCAATATTCCATTTCAAAATAATTTTTAGTAATAATTAACATTAATTCTATCTTGTAAGAAATGTTTACTAGCACAATGTCACGCTGTAATTCTAACGAAAAGGGAATCAAACCACATATGTGCCATACTATAATATTTGCATGTGTTAATAGGATATAAAAAAGAAATGTAAATAAAGTGAATAATTTAATATATACTCATGCTTTCTTTCCAAGATGCTTAAGAATTGCCTATATAATTACATTCAGGTATGAAGATAAGATGCACTTCTTTTCTTTTCAAAGTCTTTATCTTGTGACTTGGATAGAGTATTTATTATTATTTAGCCTCACTAATTGAATATTATAACATGGGACAAGTGTGGAGGTTTGATTACCTTCTCTTTAGAATCAATTCTATTAGTACCTCCACACATGTCCCATATTATAATATTCAATTAGTGATGCTAAATAATAATAAATACAAGTCACAAGATAAAGATTTTGAAAAGAAAAGAAGTGCATCTTATCTTCATACCTAAATGCAATTGTATAGACAATTATTAAGTATCTTGGAAAGAAAGTATGAGTATATATTAAATTATTCACTTTATTTACATTTCTTTTTTATATCCTATTAACACATGCAAATATTATAGTATGGCACATGTGTGGAGGTTTGATTCCCATTTCATTAGAATCAATTCTATCAGTAAATAAAAATATTAAAAACATTAATCTCAATAGAATATATTAGAGCATTGTCATCAAATTCTTAAATTAAAAAAATATCACCTTAAGTTTATAACTCCCATTTATTTTTTATTCTGTTAACTTCTTTAACAAATACATCTTTTTCATACCTGCTGTCAGTTTCAAATATTGTAATTAAATATAATGTCCAGTAATTATTTACACTTACAATTTATTTGTTAGTAGGTAAATAATATGATCCGTAATGAGCCCACTTTGAATGGAGTCACATTGGAAGTATAAAATTTATTATTATAATACTTATATATAGATAGATTTTTCCCTTCTAAAGAATCAATCATAAATTATATCATTTAAAAATAGAAACATGCATTTATTATTCAATAATTTCAATTTGATTATCTATTTTATAATTTTTTGTAATCATTTACCATAATTATATTATTATAAAAAATAATAGGACTCTGAGCTGTAGTTATTAATCTGTAGTCTTTTGCCTTGAAAATTAGAATGTTTCACAGAAGGGCTGAAGAAATAAATATATGAGCATTTACATTTATAAAGGGAGATGAATGAAAGAAAAAAAAGAACCTTGCTTTTTAAATTTTACTTTCACTATTAGAATCAAACCAAAATAAAAATAGATTATAAAAACAACTGTTTGATATATTCTTGTATAAAAATGCCTCAGTACTTGATAATTCCTTATTATTATGAGAGTCAATTAAAGAAAATAAAATGAGAGAAAGCATTTGACTCTATTAAGCATAGACTCAGGTAATTGTTTAAATGTCAAGAACTTACTTGGAATAAAAGTCAAAAGAATAGCAAAGAATACAAAAATGTAAATTATTGCCAATATTATTTTATAATAATAATTATTTTACTGATAATTTTAATACATAAAGATTATTATTTTAAAACAATTTGTTATAATACATTTAATTAAATACGTTAATGCATTTTGAATTAACAGTAACAGTAGCAAACTCTCTGTACAGTAGTGCCACCAAGTGCAAGCCTTAGTAATCAATGGATGCAATAAGATTCGGACATTAAATCCCTATCTTTAACCTACTCATGGCTTGTGGCTTTCATCAGTGAGAAGCCTTGGATTCGAGAACACTGCACAAGATAGAGATTTTATGTACAAACCTTGCACACATTGACTATTAAGGCTTGCATTTGGTGGCACTATTGTATGGTGAGTCTGCTAATGGCTAACAGGTTTTTCTGGGCATAGTGGCTGACAGATTTCTGACTTTGATAAAGGAGTAGTCATATCACATCACATCACATACTGTTATTAATAGCCTGTGTAAGCATATAAAATGGTGATAGTGTGATGTTTTGATGACATTTTGAATTAGATGTATATAAATTTGAAGAAATATCAGTTCTAATCATCATGCAAAATATGTTTTTCTTTACATGATTGCTATATTACATGAAAAACCTGACAATTGTTAAATTGCTTCATTTATCAGTTGCATTAAGTCTCTGCTAACAGTTTAAGCAAATACAGTAGTTGCATAAATTACAATAATATTGTAATGGTGATTAACTCAATGGCAATGCTCTATGATTAATTATTAAATACAAGTATATTGTCTATACTGAACTTAATGCAATTAGAAGGGATATGAACTCAGATTTTCAAGCTCTTTACAGCTATTCACTCCATCTTATATAACCAGTACATATGACCATATACATGTGAAAAAGAAAATGATCTTCAATATACATATTTCATGCTTAACCAGCACTGATCAATTAATCCAGACCATCATCTCCCACACACACATATATATATATAATTACTGTTTAGTTTATATTAAGATAGCAAATCTTCAAATTTTAATAAATAGGTTTCAATCATCTACATTCTCCAACTCTTTAGCCATCCATATCATTGAAAATCTGATATGTGAGGGAGCAGAGACAGAGTCAACATGGGTATGATAATAATATTGGCATCAATAAGGATTTTGTGCATTCCATTATCAGATTTTCAATGATATGGATGACTGAAGAGTTGAAGGGTGGAGAAGATTGAAGGATATCTATTAAAGTTTGAAGATATGCTATTTTAATATAAACTGAACACTGATGATATGTGTGTGGGGGGGGGAGATGATCTGGAACAACTGATGAGTATTGGTTCAGCATGAAATATATTGGAGATCATTTACATTTTTCATATTTATGGGGTTATATGTATCAGATGTATAAAATGAAGTGGATAGCTGTAGGGAGTTTGAAAGTCTAAGTTGAAATCTCTTATGATTCATTGTTATAAATTAGCATATTTAAAATTGTCTTGCATTGGTGGTCGAGAGGTCAGCATGACTGCCTTGCACTTGCAGGCAATTGCCCGGGTTGCGGGTTCGCTTCCTGGCCGATGCTATGACATTTAAAAAAAAAGACTATAGATCGAGGAATAAGCAGAGATTCAGCCTAAATTTATTGAGATCCAATTTATTTATATCTAATTCAAAGTGCATTAATCTATTCATTACATATTTTAATGATGAATTTCTTAATTAAAATGTTTAATAATATAATCTTCAGATTCATCTTATTTAGCATGCAGCCATGTTGGAATAAGCTAATTTGTAGTAATCGATTGTACTGTTAAACATTCACACTTTGATACCAAGTCAGTTACCACTACAGTATTAGTTTAAGTCATGTGATTGTTATATTTATATAGATGGCAGCACGATTCCAAAAACAACTGATGAAAGAAGTTAATCCTGAAATGCATGTATACTTGCAGAATTTGTCAATTTTTTCAGGACTGTAGCAGCCATAATAAAAAAATGTATTATGCATTACGAATGAAATTGGCTTTTCTTTAAATTTATTTAATAAAAACATTATTATTTCTAAAACTGCAAATATCTTGCAGAATATTTTATAAATATAATTAATCCTTTAACTTATTTTTTTAATGATTTTGATGTTCAATTTATTCAAATTAATTTTATTATAAAATATATATTTATATCAATTTGCATAAAGATTAAATATATATGCATACAGAAACATAAACTTTTCATGTATCTGTGCAAGATTTTATTTTTAGTTTTTTTTTTTTATGCTCTGTTTTGTTTTTGTTTTTTTTTTAGTTGGGCGGGGGGGGGGGATAATAAAGAAATACAATACATGTATAACATTTATTTGTAAATAATTTTGTATACACAAAAAAATGTATAGCATATAACATCATTCACATGTTCTTATAAATAAAAATAATTATTTTAATTGTACTTTCTGGTAAAATTTAAAATTGGAAAACCTTATATTTGATTATTTTATATATCTTATTGCAGAGCTCTCTTTGTTCTATGGTTGTGCATCTAATTAAATAGGGTTCTGTGGGTTAAAATATACAAAATGATAATTTGTGAATATTATTTTTTTAAAGAAAAGTTTCAATTTTCATTTTGTTTTATGAACGTATTGTAAATACATATTATTATCATTACAGACATGTTAAATAATATAAACATTATACTATAGATACGTTATTATTATTAATCCAACTGTGTAAATTTAAAGCTTTGTTCCCCAAACACTTTTAGGTCAGTCAACAAGGCATGGCAATAATGTATGCAGACTACAATTTTCATAACATATATATTAATAAAAAAGTTGAATTGTTAAAAAATTCAAGTTATAAAATCTGAATGCTACATGAATACATGTATTACATATTATATATTGTATTAATACATAGAATATTTAATAATCAATAAAACAAGTTATATATCGCATGGCTTGCTTTAAGCTTGTATTACAGATATGACTTGTTTTATTGATTATTATAATTTTGCTCTTGAGGCTTTGGCAATGGTATATTGCTGAGGCTATTAATATATGGTGAAGCTGGACTGTTTTTAGACCCTTATAGCTATTTAGGTTAGACAGCTGGATTTAAAGATATTTAGGTGCCTGAAAATTTCAGACTTTCTACTTAATAGTTACATGTTAGATACGTGCTGACTTTTGAGGTGGTATTTTGGCTCTAGTGGCTGAATGTCCTAGTGCATCACTGATATGAGCTAAAAGCTTGAAACCGGTCTAAGGATAGGGACAATTCTAGATAGATATTGTGAATGCTTTCTCTTGTGGAACTTATCAATAAAAGCTTGTTTGAATTATTGACATGCTCCCTATATTTCATACATAGAATATTTATATCTATATCCTTAGTTATATAAAAACAAAAAAAACTTTCAATTTTACATTAAAAATGTATTTTCATTTAAAAAATGGGGGGAAAAAGGATAATTTCTACTGTCAAATCAGTATTCTTTTAGTAAAGTATAAAAAAAGGAAAACCATCTGGTTAGTTTTTATCTTTATCTGTAATATCTTTTATAGAAATAAAAAAAAATTAATATAATCATTAATCTGTACCAAATCTCTGTCAGTGTAATCCAAAAACAAAGAAATTATGACTCTCTGCTAAAAGTTTATTATCAATAAAGAACGAAAGATAAAATGTTACAGTCAAAATAAGAGTCATAGATCACATGACCCTATTCTCTTAAGCTTGTAAGTTATAAACAATGAGGATTGCCAATTCCTCAACAAGCTTTGTGATAAATGCTTAGCCAGAGAAAGCATTTAAAATATCTCTGTCAGGACCCTCCTCCAAACCTTTGACCATGGTTTCATGCTCTGGCACTCCTCAGAGAGGTGCTAGGGTAGGTTCAGACACTAGCTCTAAAAACACCAACCCAAAACCAGCATTTAACTAAAAATTATCTATTGAGTGGAAAATGTGAAATTTTCAGACATCTACATGTCTTTAAACCCAGCTATCCAACTCAAATAGTTATATGGGGCTGAGAGATCTTCAGCCATACCATACAATGTTACAGTGTCTTATTATATCAAATTATTATTTCCTTAGTAGACATAAAAAAGGGGGGAAACCACATAGTTTTCTATCTGTATTATATTTTTTATTAGGAAAGTAAACTAATCCTTAAGCAGTACAAAATTTCTAACTATTTGCATAGTACAGATATAAAGAAATTATGATTCTATGTTAAAAGTTTATTTTCAATAACAACTGAAGCATATAAATAATAATTATATAGTGGCAGTTTCTAATATCAGACTATTAAATTACTACATCAGCCAAAATTAAAAAACACACAGAACTTAAAATCCATAACATGTTTTTTTAAAAATAAATAAATCCATTTTTAACCTATACAAAATTATCAATTTCCTATACAGCAATTTTCAAAAGCAAAAAAGTGAAACAGATAAATCTGATATGGTGACAAATTATAATGTCAATATTACTAAATTAGCCAATATTAAATAAAATTTAGTATCAGTTTAATATTGAAACAGACAGATCGAAGAACCGATCTTAGTTTCATGTGTTTTTTGAAGTACGGTAATTCGAACTACTATTTGCCCGCAATGAGATTTTTTCTATTTCAAGTCACATAAAAATTGGGATATATTTTATGTTTTGTAAAAAGATATGTAAAGATTCCGTGTATAAATATCACAAATCATGAAATAATATTCGTGTGTGCGTGGTTTGTGAATTTATAGCCGCTTAATTTAAAAGTTTCATTGCGGGTGTATTTGTTTAAATTTTAACTTTTTAGAATTATACAAAGTCGTTTAAAAATACTGATCAAAAGTCACATTCCTTTGATCAGTGTTTTTAATTAAAATCTGTCTTGTACAAATGTATAGAGTAATTAATTTGTATTTGAAAATTAGATAAGGAATTTATATTTTGTAATTGCTTGGTCAATTTAAAATTGTGTATTAAAGTTAAAGATAGCTGAAAATGGAACAATGGAAATGAATAATTGATATTGTATGGTCAAGTTGGATTGCTGGAGGCTAGAGAAAAGTAGGCGGAGTCTCAAACAAAAACCAGGCAGAAAGGTCAACCGTGGCCATCTTAGAAAAAACTAAGATTCTAACTTTTGACGTGGCTGAGAGTAGATCGTCTCAAAACAGCACAGCAGTTGCTAGAAAAATCGCTACAACTTTTATTAAGAAGTCCACCAGTAAACCGCGTAATGTCGATGGGCTAAGTGCCAGGAGCTGATCTCTGTCCTGCCAATTTGAATCTTCGTGCCGCTGACTGATCATGTTTTACGTGCTTCAAAATTTCCAGCTTCCAATCTCCAAATTGACTATGCCTTTCAAGTAAATTTCAAATGCGCGCCTACGTTCGTCAAAAAAATACCACCGTGAGAAGCCAAGCCGGATGAAGAAAGAATGGTAACTGTGTTACATGAACTTTTAACTTTCTCCTGAGCTTAATTTTATAGTTAATCTGTCAATCAAATTAATCACATGTAAGTTTTGTTTCTTTTATAATGCTACTTTTTAAAACCGGTCAGTAAATTTTCTTTTCTCTTTTTCCTCCGCTCTAGTCTTTAGAAGATAATTTATAAATATTGTACCTAATAATAATAATTCAAATGAATACATTTATATGTTTTTGTAACTTATTCTATAAACAAACGATGCCAATAGAAATATTTCCCAACTCTGTTTACAGCTAGTTTATAATATTGATTATAGTTATTTTAAAAGTAAGTTCGTTTTTTTGAATTAAAGATTATTTCATATATTGAGTTGGCAGATATTAAATCACTTTATTATTCTCCTTTATTTTTGTCATACTATTGTAACCTATCTTTCAATCTTAAATATGTAAAATGGTTTTAAAGTTTTATCAGCTTGTTGCCTACATGAAATGAGAAATAATTCTCAGTGTATAATTTGTTACTATCGCTACCGCCTGAACAACCTGAGGGGTTAGGGGTTTCAGAGTAAACTTAATTAATCGTTGCTTTCGCGGTCAGTTTGATTCCGCCATGTTTTATTGGAATAGTTATATCAGCCTGTTGCGTAGAAATAGCCGAATAGATTATCTAGGTTTTGTGTAATTCGTTTCAAATCCACTTCAAGCACTCGTCCTGGATGACTGTGGCAATGCCTTTCCTTCGCCGAAGTTGGCGTCTCGCCGTACTACCATATGGGAAAGAAAGCAATTCTTTTCCAGGTAATCTCTTGGATCACCGGGTTTCGAAATGATCCCGGCTGGTTGTAGTGTCCCGGATCTACTTGGGGGCATTAAGCCTTGTCAAAGTACAAGCCGCCCGGTATTCCGTTGATGCACTGCAAGTGATTACTGTAGGGCTCGTTAATCTAGGCAACCACTAGTACATCAATCTTAGATATCATATTTATACGAAACCACCCTCCAACTATTCGTATACGCCACGGCTCGAATCTATTCGAATAAAATAACTTAATAAAAATAGTAGATAAATATTTTCAATGCCCCAAATACTCTGATTCCCTTAGCCACCTGTCAATCATTTAACTACACAGATATTGGCATGAGTTTGTTTACCAGGTAAAATGATTACTAAAGACTAGTAGCCAATTATAATAGAATATTTATGGAAGTCTTACCGTACTTTTGAATACTATATTTTTATGCTCTCTATTTATTATTAAACAATTTATTTAATCTAATTTTGTGTCTTCCACCTCATTACTCTCGAAGTCTATTTAGTCACCTACTGTCTGTATTGGCAACTTAAATATATACATTACATTAATGACCGTACCAATATCCAGAGTATAATAGATCTATATATAATTAACTGTAAGTAATTTAGTCTGTGTTCTGAGTTGAGCTAGTAAAGGGATAACCCCGTGCTGTTATAAAGTCATCATCGGTTGGTCATACCGGGGTTTGGGTTTGAATTTAGTTGGCGTTTTGGAATTTATTCTTAAACGTGGAATGGGTTTGAACTCGGGTACTGTGTATGAGTAAGCGTGGTGGATTTATACCGGTACAATATTGTAACATAATTTTATAAAAAAAAAAAGGTAAAAAAGGTTAAATTGTTGATTTTATTTGTAATTATTTCCAAATGCAAAAAATTTGCAAATTTTCTATGTTAAAACTTAATTTGAAAAAAAAAAATCAATAACATAATTAAATGGTTCAGACAATTGATGTAAAACACAGAGGTAAAATTCTCCATATAGTAGCGCCACTCAGTGCAAGCCAGAGTAATCAATGAATACAAGAAGGTTTGTGCATAAAATCCCTATCTAGTGCCTATTCATCCAATATCCCCTAGACTAATTTCTAGTTTGTAGCTTTCATCAGTGATGAATTTAAATCTGAGAGCACTGCACCTAGATCTTAAGTTATAATGCAATTATCAAATGCAAGCCACCTCACTGATGAAAGCCACAAACTAGAAACTGGTCTGAGAATATTGGATGAGTAGGTACTAGATAGGGATTTTATGCACAAACCTTCCTGCATCCATTGATTACTCTGGCTTACACTGAATGGTGTTAAAAGTTTGGCCTCTGTGAAAACAGCTTGTGTAAATATAAAGAATGGTGATCATGTGATGTTTGATGGTTTAATGGTAAGTAGATGCTTTCTTTAAAAGCAGTATTGATATTTACTGCTGAATCAAATAGCTTTTTAAGTACTCTTTTTACCATCATTTTTAAGCTATACAGAAATGGCTTGACTTTTTATATTACAATATTTGACTTTCTGCCTCTTAACAATGCATTTTTTTTTTGTAATCAAACAAATTTGAGTAATGAATTTAAATTTTATTTTATTTTTTATTAAAATAATTTTTTTAAGGAGTAATACTTTTTAAACATTTTTCATTTTACTGACGTAATTACAGGCTTGTATTTTAGTAATTTTATTCATTTTCAAAAATGATGTAATTCTATAATGGGATTTGAACCCAGGTTTTCAGATTAATGATAGTCTATAATGTTTTGAGCTTTTAACTTTATAAATACATAATTTTTTTAAATTAATTATCACCATTGCTCATTTTCAAATTATCTTTATAGCATTTTGATGCAAAGGATCAACTAAATTCAACTGGGTAATAATAACTTATTTTTTACACAGTAAACAGAAAAGGAATTATATACTTTTTCATATGATTTTTATAATTTCTCTCACTTTTATGAAAAGGAAATTGTTTTTGTGGAGAGAATCAGAGCCTGTCATTGTGTGAAAGTGTTAATCAGTGAATGCGTAGTAATACATTTGGACTCAAAATGGATCATTGATGAAATTTAAATGTAAAAATACTGATGCTGTTAATGAGAACACCCATTTAAAGCAAATTTGAAATTTATTCTGGCCATTTGCAAGAAATGGCTTTCAATTATCTTCATATGCCTATAAAACAACAATACACAATATGTATTACGTGACAATATGTTGTCCAATGAGCCAATGAAAGCATCTAAATTGCGAAGACTTTTGAGTATCACTTGATCACCATCCTTTATGCTTACACAAGCTGTTTTTCACAGAGGCAAAACTCCATTCAGTAGCACTACTCAATGCAAGCTAGAGTAATCAATGGATGCAGGAAGGTTTGTGCATAAAATCCCTATCACAAGCTAGAAACTAGTCTGGGGATATTGGATGAGTAGACACTAGATAGGAATTTCATGCACAAACTATCATGCATCCATTGATTACCCTGACTTGCACTGAGTAGTGCTACTCTATAGACAGTTTTGTGACTTTTGAGTACTAAATATAAAGGACAAGTCTAAAAAGCATCACTTTTTTTAAAAGCTAAGAATAGGATCTTAGGGGAAATATATATCCTATGAAAAATAGATTCAAAATATTATAATAAATCAGAATTAATTTTTATATTTATACTCAATCAAAAATGTAGAATAAAATCAAAATATATTATTAAATAATGCATATTTGTTTTAAAAATTAAATTAATAATTGATTTTTAAATCATAATAAAAAATTATCAATATACTTATAATTAGATAAAAGCAACTATAGTGAAAAATATTTGCACTGTATTGCAGAAAATATAACTTTCAAAATAAAAAATAGTTATTAGATGTAGTCAAATAATCTGTGTTTAATCTATCAAATGAAAATATTGTGTGACTATTTTCTTTTATTTATCATGCGTAAAATATTAGAATGAACATTTCTTTGATAAGATTGCACATGTTTTATTAGATTTTATTGTTAAAAAACGATGTTCAATCAAAAAAGAATTCTATAATCATTAGGCACTGTATACAAATAAAATCTTAAATATAAAATTTTCCAGATAGAATATTTGGACTTAAGATTGTAAAAATAATTTTATCATGAAGCACAGACTTTCTTAAACAAATACTTTTATTCCTGTATTTAAAAACACACACGCACACACACATTATATATTAATATGATATAGTGGCATATAGTGTTATTCACTTTATGTATATCACAATTCTATCCAAAAAATTTGTAACTACTTTCTAGTAAATTGAACATTTTATATTGGTATGATCGTTCATATTATAGTGAGCTCACAGAACATAATTTTGTATTTTAGGTGCACATCAAATTAGCATTTTAAACATTCTATTTCATAATTTAAACGATAGGTGTATAGAAGTTCTTTTTCTGATAGTGGGTTGAATATTTAAATAGGAAAGTTTAGACAAAATGAATACCTTAAATAATTAATACCATTGTATTAGAAAAATAATGATTGTTCTTATTGTTGTTATTAATATTCTAAAATAAAATCAATTGTAATAATGTTTAGCACTTTTTAGAGACCTGATATAAACTCTCTATGGTAGCAAATTTGATTTTAAAAGATTGGTTCTAAAAGGAAAAAATATTTTCAGTGCTTTCACGTCTTTCTCATTATAATACATCAAGAAATGATAAGTAGATAAATAATAATTATATATTTATTGAAAGATGAACAGATCGGTATATAAAAGGCAGGAATTATTTTTTAAAAAGGCATAATAACGTTAAATTGCTGAAAATAATTTATCATAAGTTCATTAACATTTTTATAATTAAACAAACAGACAAACAAACGATAATTATCACTTTAAAATAGTAAACAAGTTAAGTTTTATAAAAGAAGTTAAATTTAAATATGCATATTTTTTTCTTTTATGTGGGTGGTGTGAAAGTCTGTGCTCATATACCCTATATTATATATATATAGCCACAGGTATATAACAAGCCTGTGTTTCAGTTATTTTATTAAATAATAATTTTTAAAGATTTCATTTGTGTTATAAATAATTAATTATAATTAGCCTCTGTTATTTGTTAATAGTGTTTTAAATTTTTATTGTTTTATAATTACAATATCTAGAACTGATAAAGTTGAATTGCAATTCTAAATTTAGCAAGTAAAAATAAATTGTATTAGGGACATGGCAAGTGATAGAAACACTTAAAGTAATGATCAAATCTCATCACTTCGTTTTTGGGGTTTGCTGACTAATTATCACCTCTTAGCAATTAAGTTTCTGTGAATAATTATCTATGATCATATATTTAATTCTCAAAATGTACACTCACTCGCATATATAGACTGAAAGTTATAATAAATAAAAAAATAGGATTATCTTTGTAAATAATAATAAAAAGTTAGCAATTCCTAAACCAAAATTCAACGTGTCACTTCTAATTCTTAAATATCACATGACCTCCAGAGTTTACTAGCTATGAGATTATTTATTTCTACATTAAACTAATAAAAAATAAATGCATTTACCTATATACAAATACATACAGAAATATTTTTAAATGATAATTAAATATATGTCGTTACCTTAATCATGATGTTTGAAGTAAAGTTACTTTATCCATTAAAATATCATATATATATTTCTGATAGGCCCAAACAGTATTCTTTTTAAATGTATAACTTTTTTTAAAGAGATCCTACTTTGGGTAGGACATTTTGTAATCTATTAATTATCCTAATTATAATTCTTAAATATTATAGTAAGGTGATGTTTTATTATTATTATCTTTGCAATTTAGAGAACAGTTTGTTAAAATTACAATATCATACAACTAAAATTGAAATATGAAAATATCAAGGTTTATAAAGTTTTGTAAAAAAAAAAAAAAACATAAAAAATATATTAAAAATTAGGAAAAAAAGAGAAGATATTACAAAGAAAAATATAAAATAAAAAAAATCGGTGGAAAACGAACAAAGAATTACATTATATAATGATATTTAGGAAAATGGATGATCTTTCGAGAAAAAATAGACATTGGACTAAAAACATATACAAATTTATTCTTTTTAAGTAGAAAATATAATTTAAAAAATGAAAGATTATATTTAATCCAATTTCTGAAACGGATGCTGTAAAAATTAATTACGATGTTTACTACGATATAAACGTTATTAGACTGAAAATTATTCAAAATTTAATTGATTTGAAGTAGTATTAAATTTATTAGACTTTAATCGGCTTCCGGATCTTCATATGTTGTGCTTATGTATACCAAGTTGATTTATTCAAAGAAATCATAGTTTAATTATACAAACCATATACTATATATCTCAAATATTTTACAAAGTAATAAATAAACAATTTATAGAACGATAATTTAGAAAGATCTAGGAGCTACTTAAAGTTTATAAAACTTAATACTATGTCAAATTAATTAAAATTTGAATACTTTTCAATTTAGTTTCTAATAACGATAATATTTAACTAACATCATAAATTAATAAATATATAATTATATGTATGCAAGTGTATGCATTAATGGATTTTAGAATTAAAAGAATTTACGGAATATAAATCATGCTATAAAAAGTAAAATTAATTTAATACACATCTAGTAAATGTATAAGTATTTAAGAAAAATCGTAAGTACTTTAACGCTAATTATTTTTTAATAAAATTACTTTAAGCAAAACAGGTAACCGCTACTTTATAAAACTTATAATAACGTTTAAAAAGCTCTCTATAATTTTTTTATTAGTACATTATAAATTAAAATAGTTTTAAAAGTACTTTAATATTAGAATAAAGTTGAATATTTAATCAGGATATTATATTATCTGATATTAGTGTAGCGTTGTTTATGTAGATGTAAATATGTTACTTGGAAAATAGGTTTTATATATATGAATGTATATAATTTTATACTTCTTTTGACAAAAAAATTTCTAATTTTGTACTTGGGTATACATAAATGTTAATTACTTCGCTAATTTCAAAGAACCATTAGTAAAGTGTACTGTCATTAGAAAGAATCACTTAAAATATCCGCATATGTGTGTGGTAAACATCAACATATTTATATCTTGTATAGTTATTATCTGAGTCTCGTTTTAATTATATCGTTCGCAAAATACCGAACTAATCAATCATTTCTTATCTTACGTACTCATATAAAAATAACATAAGTATAAAATACTAATTCACTTAACTCCGTTATTTATTATAATATTCACCAGAGCAAATGATATATAGTTTGACAAATAAATGTTCACATTGTATACATGAAAATGAGGGGGGGGGGGAGAGAATAAGTGAATGGATCTTTTAACACATTTATTAGTTATAGATAAAAATAATTAATAAATATAGCGTTTATGGGTAATTTTTATATATATACGCACACACATAATCATGTACTTTTAAAGAACTCGCATAATATACATTTTTTTATTGTGTTTTTTGTTTATTTTTCAATTGTAATTACTATTCTACAGCAAAACAATAATAAGAATTAAATTTATTTGTTTATAATAAAAAGGTTTTATTTTTTTTTTTAAAAAAAAAACTTCATTAGCAATTTTAATTAACTCTAATTATATAAAAGTTTACCTGCATATGATAAGGTATCTTCTTTCAACTTTTGATGATCACTAGACATAAACCAATGTTCCAATGCTGCTTTCAGGACGGAGTTACCTTGACAACACTGCTGCTGAGGTCAGGCTAGGGTATGCTAGTTTCCAGTAAATCACAGACGAACATTTGTGATAATGAAGGAAGGAAATGTTAACTCTATCTTGCCACCTTCTCGCATCACGCTCCTTTTGATAAACTGGCTTCTTTCCATTAATACACATGTAGATGAATGAAGAGAAAAAGGTGTACCTTGATAGTAAATGGATAAAGAAAGAAAATTCAAGATCCCCAGCGATTATAATTTTTTTTTTCATTTACAAATAATTTAGTAGTTTAAATTTAAAGAATTTATTAATTACCTACTATCTCTGCAACAATGCGCTTTCGGCATTTATATGAATTACCCAACAAATCACTTAAATTATGCAAGTCTAGAAAAAAGTATGGAGGAGAACCAGACTATATTCTGTTTCCATAACAACACTATGGCTGGCTAACTTCATGAGTCACCTGAATGCATATGCTTTAGACAGCGGTGTTTATCACAGCCTTCTCTTTATGTTAATTGAATCTAGCCGCCATGAATCTTCACTATTTACTACGTCTAGCACTCTCTCTTTTTATAAAACCCAAAATTGGAATGTTTTTAGTAGTTCAGTGGGGGAGCTTTAGCTACAAATGCCGCCTCAAAGCACTATTGTGACATAGCTTTCAGCCTCAACGCACTTGTAGAGAATATGAGCACCATGTGGGCACTAGTTTCCCCCCAGAGGGCTCTGTAATGAAGCTTATTTTTCTTCAGATCTTTTTCTGTGTTCATGTAATTAGATTGTCATTTCTCAGGGCTTCGCAATTGCAATATGCATTTTGATAATCTTTTCTCAATATCCTTTGTAGAGTTAGAAGTTTTTTTTCTTTGAATTAAGAAGAAAACATTTAAAAATTGGTTTATCATAAAGGTTTTATAAGAATATGTTTTTAAGATTTTAAATTAGATGTAAAAGTTGAACAGAGGTTAAAAAAGAATATATAAATTAATAACATATGCTTAACTAGTACAGCTGGTCAGCTCACTAATAAATTCTAGGTCAGTCTAACAGACCTTTGCATTGTAAGAACTAATAAAAGATGTAGGGACTAATGTGTAAAAAAAAAGAAAAGAAAAGATTTTTAGTAATGAATAGCTTGTTTTTTTTTAAAAAAATTATCATGTTAAATTATTAATTTAAACCTTGATAGTTATTTAAATACCATTTTAATAAAAAAAAATTCAAATAATAATTACTATGTTTGATATATAGAAACGGTATTTTTTCTAAATTAAATAATATAAATGTATGAGTGTATTTTATAAATATAAATACGCTTTTTACGTAGTATAATCTTTTCATCTATTAGTCATGTCTTCGTTTAATCTCTTATGACATTTCCGGAGATTCTGTATCCTGGTTTCTTAATCTATAAATCATGTCCTAAGAGGTTTTTGGAGAGGGGGGGGGTATAAAACAAATGCGAGAGGGGTTGGAGTTTTTATTTGAAAAGAATATTAACAAAGCAAAATGCACTAGCCTTTTCCTTTAAATATATTTATTGGATATTAAACATTTACTGCAACAAACTTTTTTAATTTTTTTATATTTAAATTAAAAATTTAAATAATGTAAAAAAGTCATTTTACAATGTACTTCTAAATAATGAAGTACTACATTATGTTAAAGTGGTAGTAGGCAACATGAATTATCGTTAAACAAATATTACTGTTTAATCGCACTGATTATTTTGTTAAGAGAAGTTAATACATGATTTCTCCCGCAGTCTCACATTGTGGACATTGAAAATAATTTTATTTGTTCATTTTTCACATGATCACCATCTCTTATACTAGCACATAATTGTTTTAAAACAGGGCAAAACTCTCCATACAGTAATGCCACCCTGTGCCAACCAGATTAATCAATGGATTCCAGAAGGCTTGTGAATAAAATCCGTATCTAATGTCTACTCATCCAATATCTCCAGACTAGTTTCTGGCTTGTGGCCTTCGTCAGTGAGGAGCTCAGATCCAAAACTTCTCACTGACGAAGGTCACAAGCCAGAAACTAGTCTGGGGATATTGGATGAGTAGGCATTAGATAGAAAAAATGTTAGATGTGAATGATAGAGTATTAGAAATTATGAAAGAATATAGTAATGGGAATATTAGGTTTTCAGAAAATGAACTAAATGAGGTAGAGAAGAAATTGAAAAGTGGGAAGGCAAGAGGTTTAGATGGATGGGCAGCAGAGATGGTAATGAATTTAGGATATAGGGCAAAAGTAAAGTTATTATCATGTTTTAATAAAATGGCACAGAATAGAGTTTTCCCAAGTAGTTGGAGTAATACAAGAGTAAGGTTATTATTTAAAGGAAAGGGTAAGGATCATAGAAAGTTGAATAATTATAGACCGATAGCAGTAACATCAGTTTTATATAAAGTTTTCTCATATATGGTGGCTAGTAAAATTGTAAAATGGATGGAAGGGAATAATGTAGTGGGGGAAATGCAAGGAGGTTTTAGATTCGATAGGCATATAGGAGATAGTTTATTTGTAGTTACACAACTTATGGATATGAGTAGGAATGCAGGTAAACAGTTATATATGAGTTTTATAGATATAGAGAAGGCATATGATAGAGTAAATAGAAATAGATTATGGATAAGTCTAGAAAATTTGGGAATGGATGAAGCTTTAATATATATTATTAAGAAATTATATGAAAATAATTATTATATATATCAATTAGAGAATATAGAATCAATTAAAGTTAAAAATGGTGTAGGACTAAGGCAAGGATGCCCTTTGTCACCTATTTTGTTTGTGTTGTATTTGAATGAAATGGAAAGAGCAATAGAAAGATTAGGAAGAGGGATAGAGATACCGTTAATAGGTAGTAAGAAAGTATATATTTTGTCAGGTCTTTTTTTTTTTTGCGGATGATATATTTTTGTGTGCAGAAAAAAGAGAAGATATGGAAGTTATGTTGAGGACATGTGCAAGGGTGGGTAAAGAGATGGGGATTAAATTTAGTGAAGAAAAATCAAATATAATGATGGTTAATACTGGGGAAAGAGAAGATGTTGAATTTTTATTGGGAGATATTAAGTTAAGTGTGGGAATTATTTTAAGTAATCAGAAAAATTATTTGGATGAAGAAGAAAAAATTGATAAATGAAGCAAAGAAAAGAAAGGGGTTGATAAAGAAATTAACAGTGTTTCATATAATAAATATGATGTAGCTAGAATTATATGGAAAGGAGTTGCAGTAGCAGGATTAACATATGGTAATGATGCATTATATGTTAGTAAAAAGATATTAGATTATTTAGAAAAAGCTGAAAGGGAAGTAGGAAGACATGCATTGGATGCAGAAGTATGGACAGCAAGGGAGGCAATTCAAGGAGAAATGGGATGGTCAAGTTTTCATATGAGAGATGCAAAAAGTAAAATGAAAATGTTTGGTAGATTTCAGTTTATGGATAATAAAAGAATAGCTAAAATAGTATTTAATTGGGTTATGAGTAAAGGGCAGGTAACAAGATGGGTGAGAAAGGTAATGTGGTATGCAAAAGATTTGTATAAAGAATTTATATCAGTATATTTGTACAAAAGATGGGATGATTGTGTTAAGAAGATTATTGAGTGTTATAGTAGTAAGGAATGGGATAAAAGAATAAATTTATTAATAAAGACTAGGGAGTTAGAGAGATGGAGAAATAGTATGGAGAGTATATACATATATTTAAAAAAGCTTACTCTAAAAATATTTTTAACCTTCTTAATTCTAAAATCGAGGTTTAATGTGTTTATATCCAATAGAATTTGCTGAAATTTTGAACGAGTTAAGAATCACTGACAATGCAATATTACAATAAAATATTTTACTTATGTTGCTTAATTTCTTTACTGCAAAGTGATTGATAGTTTAAATTTTAAATATGTTTTTATTCAATAAAAAATAACATTATATCAGTTTAATGAGTATTCGGGGTAGTTACATATTAGACCTGCTACACCTTTTCACATTTGTATCAATTCACTGATAACTTTCTAATCTTGTCATCTGACCAAATAACATGTACAATTGGATTTTGTACAAACTTAAAATGATAAATTCATCAAAAGGGACCGTATATACATGATATTTTCACATGGTTTACAAAGCTATCAGCAGTCTGAATATGTATGTGAAAAGGCATAGCAATTCTATATGTGACAGTAATTGCTCCAGACTAAATCTAACAATACTAAAAATATGAATTTCACACAAAAATATATCTAAAAAAGTTTCATGCAATTCCTAAATGTTACTTTAAATACACACAAAATAATCAGTAAATTACAAAACCCTTAAAATATACACATATATCATTTACCATGTAATATATAACAGGAATTGTTACAATGAAACAACCAATTCATCTGTTACCTATTTTATTTTAAGTGGATAAAATTTTGTTTCAAAATGGAGACTAAAATTAAAATTTTTTATTTTTTCCAAGATGGAGACTTTCTTAACATATAACACCTGCATGTGATCTTCACCAGAAATGTTAATAAATACTAAATGGATTTTTTTTTTCAAAACAAAACAAAAAATTACACTTTTATTATTTCTTCAATGTGGTGGACTAATTTTTTGGATGTTGTCCATTATAATTCACCCAAAAATTGTCAGTAACTGGCAGCTCATAATTCAGAAGTTTTAACAGCCTGAATAAATTGTTGATTCCTTTTCCACTTCCATCAGAATTGCCACTGTTCTATCATAAATTCTCATAATGAAACACTCATTGGTCTCCCTGCACAAACCATTAAACATCCACTGTTCCAGAAGAATTTGTCTGGTTTGATTTTTTTTTTGTGTGTGTGTGTGTGCAAAAGGCTCTTGTTAATTTCAACAATTTTGTTAGGGCCTCCAATTTTTTATTTTTCTCTGCTAAACCACTCTGTTTTCCCCATTCTGTGAATGTTAATTTGTGAGCCTAGCTGTAAATAAATCAGATCGCCATCAAAAATAGAATTCTGGAATCTTCCAAATATTCATCATTTTCTACTATTTTAAAAAAGAAAAAAAATGTAGTATCAATCAGAAAAATGGGAAAAAATAAATCAGCACTGAAATAAAAAACACGTAGAGAAAAACTTGTCCGAATGAAATCTGAACAATAAATGGAAGTGTAAATTTATTACGTTATTGGACGAGATCAGATGATACTGCACGGTTTATTTCGTGGGATCACAAGGTTAGACATTTATCACGAATGTGAAAAAGCATTACAGAACTAATATGTAAATATAGTTTTCAGTAATGTATGTGAGAGTATGTTATATATTTTTTAAAAAGAAGCTCCCATTAAAAAGATTTGTAGGAATCTTTTTAAAATGAAATAAAAATAAATCTTGAATTTATAAGTTTCCTTTTTTAAAAAGTAAAAGAAATTTTGATTTTAAAGGCTTCCTTATTTAAAAAGTAAAAGTTTTTTTTTTTTTTACTTTTGTTTGTAAAACTTGACTTTTTCGTTTTAAATAAACAAAATTGTCTTGCATTGGTGGTCGAGAGGTCAGCGCGACTGCCTTACAAATAGTTGTGTGGGTTCATGTCCCGGCCGATGCTATGACATTGGAAAAGATAAAAATAAACAAAATTATATTGTAAATGATTTTTAATAGTGTGATTTTACTTTCAAATATTAAGTTGATATTTCAAATAATTGCAGAACTATACAATGGTAAAAAATAATATATATAATTTTTTTTTATAGCAGTTTTATTTACTGGATACTAAAAACTCAAAAAATAATTGTTTCTTCAATCACAATTGAAATAAAAACATGGAAATCCAGAAATTAATTACTTCAACTCTTATTTTTTTATAACATGACATCGAACTAATTAATTTCTGGACTTACTACCATTTTCATCATTATCATCATCAACCATTATCAATCCACTGCAGGATGGTCTTTTCAAGTTAAATCCATCTTTTCCTATCTTTAGCTTCTCTTCTCCACAACACCCCTGCACACGTTCTTGTTTCAGCCATCCATCTCACATGTGGTCTCTTTCTGGGTCTCTTACAATCTCTTGGAATCCAGTTTAAAATTTCAATTGTCTGTCTATTATTATCTCTTCTAGCAATATGTCCAGCCAACTCCACTTCAGTCTTTTAATTTTTTCAATGAGGTCAGTAACACCTGTTTGCTCTCTTACCTATCCATTTTCAATCTTTTCTTGTTACTCCCAACATGCATCTCTCCATACTTTTTTGAGTTGTCTGAAGTCTCTGTATTGCTCTTCTATTAAGTATCCAAGTCTCAGAGCCATAAGTAAGAATGGGTAAAACCCATTTGTTAAAAACCTTCCTTTTCAAACACATAGGCAAATTTCCTTTTAATATCAAGTTATTTCTACCAAAAACATTCCAACCAAGTTTAATTCTATGATTAATTTCCTCCATTATGTTTCCATCTGTATTAATAATCTGACCAAGGTATTTGTAACTGTTAACTTCTAATTCATCATAATCAATCTTTATTTTCACATTTTGAGCAAATCGATTAAACATTACTTTAGTCTTTTTAACATTTATCTTTAGTCCTACTTTCATCTGATAACTCCTGCAACATTTCCTGTAGCTCTAAAGCATTATTTGCAAAAACAACTACATCATCTGAAAAATCTAAATGACTTAAATAATCTCCATTTACTTTCACTCCTTTAGTTTCCCATTTTAATCCACAAAATACTTCTTGCAGCACTGCTGTAAAAAGTTTTGGAGATATGAAGTCACCCTGTCTTACACCCATTTCAATGTTGACTACCCTTTTATTTCAAGTTAAATATAAAAATACCAATTCTGGTTGAAGAAACAATTAATTTTAAAGTTTTTAATATGCAGTAAATAAAAATGATTGTTATAAACATAAATTACATATACTGTATTATTATATACAGAAAACGGTAATTCCTACTTTAAATGATTTCGAAGTAATAGCGATTAAACTTTCTGTTAAAGTGTCAATAATCATTCTATTTAAAATTAACTTCTATTAAAAATATTTTATTTTATTATTAATAATAAATAAAAGTAAAGTAAAATAATAAAAAGTCTTTTAAGTATCCTATTGCAGGACTAAGGTCTCTTTAATAATCTGTTTTTTTCATTGTTTCTCATAAAAAAAAAAATGAAGGAGATGGGAAAATACATTACCCACCACAATTAGGAATAACATGGTTTCATTTTCTTAACATTTAATTCTATATTGATAATAAAAATCCACTTTGCATTATTCTAACCTATAAGCTGGCAACTATGCTGATTTAAGTTTAAACCCATTGGGTATTAAATTAATTTTTACAGCATAAGTAAAATAGAAGTATTTAGTGAATGAATGTGAAGAATTTTTTACTGTTCACTGATAAAAATCAGTAACCAGATCTGGTTTGTATCTTCATCTGATAACCATTGATTATCCATATATATATATTGCTCTTCAGTAATGTAACTATAGACTGCAAATATTTAATTGATTTTTATTTATAGAAGTTATTTAGAAAGTGCCAACAATATTTTTATTAGTATCATTTCTATTAAAACTATTTATGGTATATGAGCACAGACTTTCACACGACCCACCACTCTCCACTCTTCTCATAACACTGATAAACTTGAACGCATATACGTCGAAAATATAAATAATCATCAATATACGTATTTCGATTATGTCCTGTAGATGAGGGGTCAGATTGACTTTAAATCAACATGGGGTGTGACGAGAATCTCAGCCTCAGGGTGACCTTTGAGCGTTTCACCATCAGATTTCAATTGGATGGACGGTTGGAGTGTTGAGTGGATTGAAGCCTGTCCATTAAAGTATGAAGATTGGCTATCTTAATATATATCTGAGCACTTATTGCACCTGTGTGGAGATGATAATCTGGACCAACTGATGATTGCTGTTTTAGCATGAAATACGTGGTGATTATTTATCTTTTCGACATATATGTGTTCCAGTTTATCAGTGTTGTGAGATAGAGTGGAGAGTGGTGGGTCGTATGAAAGTCTGTGCTCATATACCCTATATATTAAATATATTGATACAAGTATATAATAATCCTGTATTTTTTTTTAATGTGTCAAGGCGTTGGCCGGGAAGCGAAGTCCGGGACAATTGCTTGCAAGGCAGCTGTGCTAACCATTCAGTTAAAACTATCAATTTTTTTTCATTTTTTAAATACTTATATCATCATATTAAATGATACAAAGAGATAGTTTTAAAGCTATTTGATTCTCCTGTACTTGTTACCATTAACATATTAAAGTAAGTCGGATTATTATCTATTTTAATTAAAGTATTGATTATCAATAATAATTCTACATTTATTAAATAGCTCTTTTTTAGCATGTCAAAGATGGATTTTTTTCATCAATATTTTTTTGTTATTGCTAATTATGAGCATACTTATGAGAGATAAACATAAATAATAGACACAAAAGCATTAATAAGAATTTTAAAAATTAGATATGCATCAGAAAACTGAATATTTATTTATAAAACTTTTTTTTTAAAAAAAAAAAAAAAACGTACAACAACTATTAATCCATCAATTGATAATTTATTCTTGCTATCAAAAAAATGTTTTTTCATAAAAAACAACAATACATTAAAAAAGAAAATCATCATCTTCAGTATTATCCACTGCAGGATGAAGAACTCTCCAATCTCTTCTCCATCACACCACCAATTTTTTTTCATTCTTCCATCTCACATGTAGTCTGTTTCTAGATCTTTTATAATCTCGTTTAGTTTTTCAATTTATTATTATCTATTCTAGTAATGTGATTGTTCTCCACTCAAGTATTTAACTTTTGATTCCTTTTTAGTACTCACATCATACACATCTCTATACGTTCTTGAATAGTTTGAAATCTCTGCACTGCTGCCCATGTTACAGGTCCATACATAATATCTGATAATATACTTCTATTTAAAAAATCTTTTCAAACACATAAGTATATTTTTTTTCAGTACTAAATTATGTCTACTCAAAGCATTTCATTCAAGTTTAATCCTGTGATTAATTTCATCCAATTATGTTTTCATCTGTATGAATAATCTAACCAAGATATTTGTAGTCGTAAACTTCTAATTCATGAGTGTCGATCTTTATTTTATCGACTATTTTGAACATTACTTTGATTTTTTATTTATCCTTAATCCTATTTTCTTATTTTTATATGATAACTCTTATAGTATTTGTAAAAAATAAATAAGTCATCTGCAAAATCTAGTTGATTTTAAAAATTTTGATCAATTTTTAAATTAACCATATCTAAATATAATATAAAATTTAAAGTGTAATTTATAGTAAAAAACAAATATTATTAAATACCAAAATTATCCAAAACAATTACACCTAAAAATTTGTCATACTATAAGAAGAATCAGTCTGTCCACACTTCAAGTGATAATTATATATTTTATGGCATTTTTGTTTGCTTGTCTCATTTTGCTTTTATATCTATATTGACTACAATTTTTGTTTTGATGCTTTTTATATATCAATAGAGAAGAGGGGGTATAAATCCTAAATTATATCTGTCTTCCTTTTTTGTGTTTATGATTAATAATAGAATTTTATCAAATATTCTGTGTTTCTTGAAAAATTGAACTTTTTATTTATTAAACTGCTTTCTGTATAAAAAATGTTATATAGGTTTGATCTGGTATTTTTAAATCTAATACCTGAATGTCGTAATGCTTCACTGATGAAAGCCAGAGCTAGAAACTGGTCTGAGAATAGGGATGTTCAGAAGAGCTATTAGCATGCTCATTATATAATAATGCTTTATCTATATGTTTAATGTATATTCATACCAGCAACAACAATTTTCTTATTTGATGGTATTTCTTAGTATTGCTGAATAGAAAATGTCGGATTGGATATTTCATATTACATTCAGCTTCAATTAAATAATTTTTTAATCATGCCCATTTTATAATTATGACCTATAGAATATCTTGTGTGACTTAATGCAATGGTAAATCGGCAAACTCTGGAATGCAAACCCATTGATCAAGTCTCCAGTTTTTTCATTTAACAAACAAAAATCCTGACTTGATAATCTTGTTTTAAAAAATTCACATCTCAAAATCAACACTAAAAATGTGTCAATAATTGAATAAAGATGTTATTCAGGATTTTATATAAAATTTGAACACCAGAAGTGATACAGTTGAGTCATATTATATGGATTTTGGGCTCTAGAGTCCATAAATCTACTACTGGATTAAATCACACATTGCAATTACTTAAAAGGAGATTACAATAAAAATCTTTTGCTGAATTTAATAAAACAAAAATTTCTTGTTAGTAGTTTTTGCTTCTAGAAAAAACACTAAATTACATTAGTAAAGAGGATATTGTTTATATAATATAAGAAGAAAAAATATTGATTTTCAATTTTTTAATAATTACAATTGATGGATTCATTTAGATTATGTCAAAAACAAATCATTTATGTTTACAATTGCAACAAATTCTACAAATCAACTAAGTATTTTCAGTCTTGCATTGGTGGTTGAGAGGTCAGCATGACTGCCTTGCACTAGCAGGCAGTTGCCCGGGTTGCGGGTTCGCGTCCCGGCCGATGCTATGACACTTAAAAAAAAAAACTAATTTCAGATGAATCTTAAGTCTACAGCATATGTCCAGTGAAAAGGTGAGTAGTTCTTTTTCAAACTGTCTGCAGTACATCTCTGAATGAACACATGCAGTACATGGTGGCAGTTTAGTTTTTCACTACATAAACTGTAAAGTGATAGCATATCTATGTTAGAAATATGTGAGTGTATTTTGTATCCTCACCCATGATAAAATGATGTGGAAATAATTAAATTTTGCTTTAAATGATCAAAACTGAAACATTTGAATTGATTCTGTGTATGATATTGAAACAATGAAACACAAAAACATTTTAAAATGGATTGCAAGATTTTATAATATCAGGAAGATAATCTGCAAAGATATAATATACACTGTCATATTTCGTGTCATAAATTATGATCAAGTCATTTAGCACCTTAACATTTTGTGGTGAATAACTAAACTGTTGTATAACATCTTGCTTCAGATATAACATTGCAGATTGTTTGGAAAGAAAACTAGTCACTTTTTCACTAGGATATAATATATATATTATTCTCATTTCAGTGCATTTTATCTCTCTCTCTCTCTCTATATATATATATATATATATGTGTGTGTGTGTGTGTATGTATGTGGGTGTGTATATATATATATATACATGCATGTATATTGAAGCTGTGCATATATATAGAAATATATATATATATATGCTGGCTTCACCATTCACTGTGGACTAACTAAGACCCTAAGTCCAATCGCAGTGAATGTACGTTTCTTCTTCAAACTAAATTTATCGTTTTCTCAAATAGTTGACTAAATTAAAGAAGGAATTGTGTTAAAGAGAAAAGATTTAATAAAATAAAATATAGAAAATTAAAATTATATTTGCAACTATTTTTAAAATATATTTGGTAGAATTCGATAAGATAAAAATTTTCTTAATTAAATAGAATCCATTAAGAAAAGGAATTAATTAATAAAACATTTTTCTGAATTAGATAAAATAAGAGATAACAGGAAAAATTTGAAACAACGGGCATGATTCGCTACTAATTAGCAGATTAAAGACATAATGGAAAAAGGGTATAAATAAAGAACTTTTCTTTTGTTCTTGGTCTTATGCTTGCGGATAACCAGTGCTGAAGGTCAAAGAGAAAATCTTAAGAATTTTGTTGGAAGAAATTTTGCTAAAAGATTGGACAATATAGCAAACTCTTGCTTGCTGTACTTACTTCAAGCTGCACTCTATTCTTTCAGCATATAAATAAAAAAAATCCAGAAATGTGTTGCTCTGCAAAAATGCAGGGGTAACCTCTTTGCCTTCGCTCTCCTGAGCCATTCCTGAGGCCGGAGTTCTAATCATGTAAGCTAGCCAGAGAACTAAAGTGTCTGCCCTGTATATGTGAATATCTGCCCTCAAACATGGAAAAACAAAGTTGAAGAACCGAGAAGACTTGCGGTAAACCTCTAATGAACTCATCTTGACCCACCCCATCTAGTTACCGGTAACGTTACCATAAATTAACAAAAAGATCTCTTTGTAATTTACAAATTCACTCTAGTTAGAATGATGTTTTTCTATATATATGTTTTTTTTTTAATCTATGTGTTCGTATCTTGTCAAATTATATTTCATTAATTGCTTTCTTTTCTTTTTTTTTTATCGTAATGGGAGGGGTTATTATATATAATGGCGGCCATAGTTCTTATTAATTTAATTGAAAAATACTTCATTTAACTTTCCGTCATTATACTCCCATAATTAAGTTATTTATTTTATATAAATATTTATTTAGAAAAAAAAGGAAGCAAATCATAGAAAGTGCAAAACTCTATTTTAAAATCAAGATTTAAATTGCTAAATATTCTATTATAAAACTTTCCAAACTTTAACTTAGTTTTTTTTTGTATATATATATATAAAAGAAAGATCCTTATCAAATGCCTATATATTTTAGTCAATGAAGGGTTACAAATTTAATGTTATATTTTGAAGAGCGTGAAATAAAACGTTCGCATTTATATTTTAGTAATAAGAGAGAGTACATTTTGACAATATGTATTAAAAATTATTAAATAGCATTGACTCTGGGGTATGTTGGTTAAACTTCAACTAAATCAATAAAATATCTGCCCTCTTGTTTTAGTGATCTGAATTTTATAAAAGGGAAATTATTTTTCTGCGGATTTTCAGTGATAGTTGAGCTTTCTTAATATATATATTTTGCAGAGGGTTTCTTTTTAAATTTAAAGGTCGTTGACCGTATTTATATGGCATCGTGCCTCGGGTGATCTACTGGGCCACTCAGCATATATGACAGTGCTTCTTTTGCCAAGTTTGCTTAGGTTAACATACCTACATTCAGACCTTCTGAAAAATAAATAAATTGTTCTGGATCTCATGTCGATATCAGTCCCTTCAATGTATGTAACTGGACATAAGCAACAAAAACTCCGATCCTGAATCCGGGTCATGCATTTAGCGAACGGATTCCATTTTTTTCTCTAACCTAGTTTAGAGATGGAGAGCTATTCGGTCTTGTGTTAACCTCTTGGTACCTGTTATGTCTCGAGCCTCACAGCCCACTATATGCTCTCGCCTTTGTGCATGATCTTGTATATTTAAATTTATTAGGAAATCTTTCTCAAAATCTCATAGAAATGTTTCAATTATGGCTGGAAATTCCTGCTGGGGTCACTTTATCATTCTTCTTAAATCATAAGTAGGGTTGTGATTTAAACCTGTCCAAAGTGTTTAGTTGAGTTTGACCACCTATTTATTTCTATGTTCTCCAACCACAGAGTTAATGAATCATGTCTCTCTCTCTCTTGATTTCTTTTACATAACACTTCCATTGGCTGGAATATTTTAAAGAAGAAATTATAACGTAAAATTTTGTCTGTTCTTATCATTACGATCAATGGATCTTTCATATATGTCTATCCGGTTGCAGTGAAAATAGCCTGCGACACTATTAATAAAGCATTGTGTGAATTATTTTAATGTCAATAATAAAAATTTTTGTTATCTTTCATTCACTATAAATAAAACCACTTAATATTGTTTTTCTTTTCTGACATACGTATGTACATCTGATCATTATATATGTAAAAATTCCTTTTCGTGGTCTCTTCTCTCCCTGACTACTGGGCATACATTAAGATTAAATTCTAATGAGGTTCGAGGAGTAAGTCGCTTAGTAGCAGTCTAGAGGAGTAGATGAGGTTCGAACCCCTTCTATCTGCATCTCTAGGTTAGGTTAAAGCAGCTCTACTTTTCTTACCGTTACAATATATATATATTCTAATATTTTCATGGATAAATGGTGAACTTTTCCAGGAGCTTCCATGTAATAAATAAGTAAATATATACATATTGTAACATTACAGTTATATTGCAAATTGGCTATTTGGATATAAAAACTATAAAAATTTGTCAAGCGTTGGTAGCTGAGAGGTCAGCGCAGCTGCCTTGCAAGATGCCTTGCAGACGGTTGTTGCAGGTTCGCTTTCCGGCCGATGCTTTGATATATGAAGGAAAAAAAACTATAAAGTATTGGTTTTAATTAATTGAATTAATTTAGATTTTATAGTTAAGCAAATGTATTTATCACTTTTATTTAGAGTATAAAATATAGGCATTGTTATATTCAAATAATCTCATATTAATGTTTATAAGAAGTATAATAATTATAAAATATTTTTGAATTTATAAGCTGATGTTTAGATACTCTTCTATATATTTTTATACAAAGAAAATACGTAAATTTTATGTTGCTATTTTTATTAAAAACTAAAATTGTTCATTACATAAATCAAAAGAAATATTCCACACATACAAAATAATAATTCAAAAATAAAAGTAGATAATAGAATTATAAATCAACAGTCATTACATTTTATATGTTGCATGTGAGGGTGTGTGCTTGGAAGATTTCATATTTTAATATTTAAAATTTTATTTAACAAAGATTGATTTTAGTTTGTTAAAAATATATTTAAGCAATAAATTATTTATTAAGAGTCAATTTAAAATAGGAGAATAAATGTCTGAGATTTTAAGATTCATTTAAAAATAGTATAAATTTATTTTGTCTTAAAATCTAGGAATGAAAGTTTACTGCTTTTGTTTTAAAAATCTTAACTTTAATGTTTTAAGTGACAAAAACCATAGCAACCGCTTCCAATATTTGATTGACAATGGAAGAAACTCCAGTGCATGATGTAAAATATTAAGTCATGTAGTCCCCATGTGATCATCAGCAGGGATTTCCAGAGAAAATGCAAGGCCCAGGGCAACTAATATTTTAGAGACCTTTCAAAATTTAAAATAAGAACATGGGGGAAGGAAGAAATGAGAGTTTTTACTTACTGGGCTGAAACCAGGACTCTGGGAGCAGTTAACTATGAGTTATAGATATGAGCAAGCAGATCAGATCCAGATAGCACTTGGATAGGATAGATTCACTCTAGCACTGTTAGTATCATAAAATAGCACAGAACTGACTGACAGGGGGTTGAGACTATTAGTTCTGCTGTTTGCTGAGTTCTGCAGTCATTTTTGTCACAGAGGCATCAAATTGGCACTTCATCCTAAACTGGCTTACATTTTCAACTCGTGGTCTGCCTGATTGGAAAAGTTTTTCTCTAATATTTATTTGGGGAATTTAACTATAAAATTAAGGTCATTCTACACGCTGTGATGTCGCTTTGCCTTCTCCTTTATTTTGTTTAATATATTGAGTTGTCAAGTTGAGGCCTCTAATATTGTGAGGCCTAGGGCAGCTATTTCTCCTGTCCCCATTCTGATTGACCCTGATCATTAGTATAAAAGTAGAATTTAAAAAAAGTCAGTCTGTAAAAATTTTCATTGCTTGCAGGACTTCAACCAGTCCTATGTTTTAAATAGCCATTTTGTTTTTCTTCAATCTGCTGGTAGGCTGAAATTTTGACTGGGCAAGTGCCTCGTTAGGTATCTGATTTCTTCATCATCTTTTCCGAGAGATGAACTACAACAAAACCAGAAGACCATCAACTTAATTCATAATTTTTTTATTTCAACTGCTGATATAAAATAGACAAATTGACTGGGGGAAATGATGTTTCATTATTAACAAATTGTTGGTTTTTTTTATCAATGAAATAACAATGATTAATAATTGATCAATTTGGAAGAAATGTATTTCTAAATTTAAAACAAGTTGCTGGACATATTTCTTTTCCATATGTCATAGCATCGGCTGGGAGGCGAACCTGCAACAACCGTCTGCAACCAACTGTTTGTTTGCAAGGCTGCTGCGCTGACCTCTCGGCTAACAATGCTTGACTGCTGGACATATTTTTCATAAGCTAATATAAAAAAATGATTACTCTCTTCACTGTACAAAATGATATTTGTAAGTTTCATCATCAATTATAAAAGAAAATATTTTTTAAATAATGTATTTTTTAAAATCAAATAGATTTCATAAAAACTTGCTACTACAGAAATTAATTTTGATTTAAAAATAAAAGATCGTTCTTGCTAATGAATAATAAACTTTGCTTTATCAGCTATATGATCATAATTGTTAAACTAATGGATTAAAGATCAAAAATAAACGAATTAATCTTATAATTTAAATTAATAAAGTGTTGAATGCTAGAATTTTTGGAGAAAATAAAAATTTATGAAAGGAATCAAAACCTTTACTTATGACAAAGCTAAGAATGTGTGTTTAATGGTAAAATAATTGCAGAAAGGATTAACCATGAAAAATAAGTTAACAATATTCAAAAAGGATAATGGATCATAAGGAAATATGTAAATGCTACTTATAAATTACGAATTCTTCAAACAAATATAGGATATAATGAATGACCAAGTTATCGATGATTTTAAAATTAATTATTTTGGATTAATAATAATCCTTTGGATTAATAATAATCCTTTGGATTAATAATAATCATAAGGGGAATTTCATATTTTTACTCTGTTTCTGAATGAATATTTTAACAGTGAAATGAATAGTTCCATGAATTAGATGGATTAATTGATATATTTTTTGCTTTCTACTAATGTCTTGTAAATGTCAGTAAAGATTTTCTCAAATATTTTGGTATTCAGGTAAAAGGTAGTATTTTATTTGATATTATGTTTAATGTTAAGATTAAATGGGATTAAATGTAATCTATGCGAGGATTTGTTTGTACAAATGTTAGTCATTAGTTAACTTATGTTAAGTGGTTTTTACCAAATATTCAAAATGCTTATGAATTCTTGAAACATCACATTACATGGAGTTACTCTTATGTATAGGTGCAAGTCTATAAGGAATATTTTATATATTACTCACACTTGTTAAAATTAATTTTTGGTATTTATCTAGGGTATCATAAAGCAGCCTAATGATTTAATTGTACTTTGTGTTGATGAAGTAGCATATATTTGAAGTTAAAACCTGACATTGAATTCAAAGGATCTTAAGGCAATCTGTCTGCAAAGCAATGATTTATACCTGCTTATTTTAAAAGAGTGAAAAATTTCTCTATTATTTGTAAATGAGGTTTATAAATAATTGATTGGTTGGTAAAATATCCCAAATTAAGGATGTTCATAAGACATTTAAATGTTATTATTACAATAATCACTATCCTGCCATATAAAATTAAGGATTATTTTATGAAAGATCAATACAACCTTTTCCTTTGAATGTGATTGTCTTCATAACACAGTATGATATAACATTTGACTGATCCAGAATTTGAATGTTTATTGATTTGTATGTTCTACAATAAAATAATTGTTAATTTCAATATTTCCCTTTGTTATTCTTGAATAAATATCATCATTTAATTTCCCATTCATGATATTAAAGATCATATTTGAAATGAAAATAATAAATGTGTTTTACCAGCTCTTACTTATGGATTTGAGACTTGGACACTTAATAGAAGAGCAATACCAAGACTTCAGACCACTCAAAGAAGTATGAAGAGATGCATGTTAGGAGTAACAAGAAGAGATCGAAAATGCAATATATGGGTAAGAGAACAAACAGGTGTTACTGATCTCATTGAAAAAATTAAAAGACTGAAGTGGAGTTGGGCTGGACATATTACTAGAAGAGATGATAATAGATGGACAATTGAAATCTTAAACTCGATTCCAAGAGATTGTAAAAGATCCAGAAAGAGACCATATGTGAGATGGATGGATGAAATAAGAAAGGGTGCAGGGGTGATGTGGATAAGAGAAACTAAATATTGGAGAAGATGGATTGAACTTGGAAAGCCTTCATCCTGAAATGGATTGATAATGGTTGATGATGATGATGATGATTTGAAACATAAACTTACTTTTAAAACTCTGTTGGATTGAATGCATCATTGTTGTAGTTGCTATCTGAAATGTAAAATATTAGTGGATAAGGTGATGTTCGTAAAAACTCTACACTATCATATCCGGGAATGCATAAATATATTTGATATTCATGCATGTATTAGTTTAACTCTGAGATAAAATTATGATTTGACCTTTTTATTTAATTTTTTCTATCCATAGTTTTATTTAATTTTTTCTATCCATAGTTTTAGCACATAGATTAAATTATTCTTAGTTAAAATTTGAAATAGTTTAAAGATTTTGTTGTTAAAGCGAGCAAAAATATAGATATTATTATTAAACCCTGAGAACTTATTTTTATTAAATATTAATGATTTTATTAGAGTCTAGGATTATCATAGTTCATATGGAAATAAATAAAACTTCTGTGCATAACAATTTGTAAGTTAAAGTGATATAGTGCAAATGCACTTTCTTGTCTCAATCAGAAGTGCAACCAAGTCTGTTTTTTATTTGGTGTCAATTTCATGGGCAACCTCGCCTTTCCAATTTCAAATGACGAGTGTCTGCTTCTATTTTAATGTGCACAACATGTTGACTTGATAATAATTATTTCAATTTAAGTTTCATTAGTGGTCAATTTGATAATATATTAAATGCTACATAATTTTTTTTTTTTTTTTTGATTTTGTCACTTCTGAAAAATAAATTGCAGATAACAGATATAATTAAAGCGATGAATCCATGAGTGAATTATTGAGTCATGAATATTAAAATATTTTTTGTGTGTATGATCTTGATGATTACGATCACACAATCTATATGATATTGAAGTGATTTATTTTTTATTATTATCTAACTTAAGTAATAGTATTGACAATCTTTTGATATATAAAAAGACTATGTTTCCAAAATAAATAAGAGAAAAATAATGATAATGGTGATGGTTTATTTTAACAAACATTTTTGTGGTTATTTTATTATGGAGCTGATGAAAGAAATATAGAGGGCCAGTAGGAAAATGCCTAAGTAATTCATATATGATAATATTTTTTTTTATTATTGTAGTTCAATATTTGTTGATGCTTATTAAATATAAATAGTACTAATGTTTAGTCTTTAAGAATGGAAAACACTTGAAATTGCATTCCCAATTGAGTTTTGTCAGCAATTATTCTCGATGTTGAGAGATATGCAAAACGAATATTTATTTAGTTTGTTACAAAAAAAATTTAATCAGATGTCACATGACCTAATTTAATAAGCTTGTATTACAAATGTTATATATAGAGCTCGCAAATAATCTCTTAACAAGCTTTGCAGAATATCCCCAGACCGGTTTCTGCTTCTGGCATCCTCAGTGAGGTGCTATACATTAGATCAGCAGTCCCCAACCTTTTTGCACTTAAGAGCACATTCTATAATACCAGCCAGGTGGTGGGCACCATTTATTTTATCAATCAAATTTATAGTTGGATATTTGTTAATAATACACATAATATACAAAAAAATATTTATTTCAAAAATAAAATTTTAATTTTTGATTACAATATAATACAATAATTTATAAGAAATTTTAAAAATTAAATTTATTTGTATCAGATAAATAATTTTTTATCGTGTTTGGATAGTGGCGGTAAAACGATCTGTGGGTGCCATGGTGCCCGTGGGCATAAGATTGGGAATCGCTGCATTAGATAAAGTGCTGGGCTTGTCCTGGTATTTTTAATCTAATGCTTGAATATCCTAGCACTTCACTGCGGATTCCAGAAGCAGAAACTAGCCTGGGGTTGAGGATATTCTGCAAAGCTTGTTAAGAGCTTATTTGCGAGCTCTATATATAACATTATTTAGTTTGTATGCAAAAAAATTTGGTTGAATCTTAAAAAGAAACAAAAGAAAATTTAGTTACTGTGGGAGAAGATTAAAGTAGAAAAATAGGTAAATCTAAAGAGGAGATGTGAGAGGATCTAATTAGTTTAATAAATGAATCTCAAAACAAAATAAAAGATGAAATTAAAAAAGAACTAAAAGAAAAATATAACGAATTGGAATATTCTAAGTTAATAGTATATAAGCTAAAAAAAGACTTGGATAAAAGGCTGGAAGACATTAAATCAAATTTAATTGATTATAAAAAAAAAGGCAGCTACTAGATTTGCGAAATTAGAAGAAAAGTTGATTGAGGTGCATTTTCCCAATCAGTTAATGGAAACTACCCAACACATTACACAAATAGAAAAACAGTCTAATCAAGCTGGGAAGAAATTTTTAAATGAATTAAAAGACACTAAAAGTCTATTGATTATTATGAGATATTAGAAAACAAAATCACTTTAGGTCAGGAGAGTTTAAAAGCTGATGTACAAAAAGTAAATGATGTCTTTCGGACACTTAGTAAAATGGAATTTGTAAATCAAAAAAGAGTTGTGAAAGTTGCAAAATTTAACCATATTCAGAGAAGATATTAAAAACTTCAAAAAAAATGTAAAAGACATTTCTGAAGGTCCAAAGGGCTGGCCAGAACAATTTAATGATATCTCTACTGAGTTATAAAAATTTTAAAAAGAAATGGAAAATAGAAAAACTAATTCTAAGGAAGAGAATAAAATATATATTGAAGATTTGATCAATTGAACATAAATGCTCAAATGTATGACCAAGAATATTAAAATTATGCAAGCTACTGTTGAGAAAAATATATTAATATCTGACTCTATGGCTAGACAGGTATTAGGAAAAATAATCTGAATTTTATGTATGTAACACAATAAAAGGTGAAAATGACCTTATTTGTTTCAAAAATATTACTAATGTCATTCTTTTAGAGTATAATTCAACTCCATTATATAATCTTGAACAAGCTGAAGGTTGTGCCTAAAAATTCTATTATACTAAAATTTATTAAAATATAACTCTTTACAGGAAATTATTATGAAAATCCTTTAGAATATCTACAGAGTCTAGAAGATCTTTTTGCAATAAGCAATTTAAATTAAATGAAAAACTAGCTATAGCTAATAATCACTTGTGTAATGCAGCCAAAGACAGGTGACAATTGTTGCTTATAAAACCCCACATGTATGGTGATTATAAACACCTAATCTTAAAAAACTTTCAGGAAGAAGATCGCCAAGATAATGTCCATTATTAAGTCTCTCAAAAAAAAATATACAGCTAACAAAGGCAGTTCTGTGCAGTTTTTCAGGAAACAAGCCATTAAACTAAAAAAATTAATAGTGATCTATTAATTGAATGTCAGATAATACTATATTGGGTCATAATTTGCCAACACAAATTGAACAAATTCTAATAGCTTCTAACCATAATACTGAGGAGTTATCAGAGATCCTTGATTCACTGGAAACAAGAGAGAGAGAGAGATCATATAAGAACATATATAAGCCCCATAAAAAGCAGATTAATTATGTGATCTCAAATATTAATGTATCTTTTCAAAATAAAAATAATTATAAAAGTAAAATATGACAAATGAATAGACCAAGTAAATATAAAAATATCTGTTACAATACACTGAAAGAAAAAGAGCCTATTGCAAGCATAAGTACCACAGGTGAGTTTCCTGCTAAGAGAGGACAAACTGCCCAAAAACAGTTTATAAGAGCTAGCAGTAAAATTTGTGCATTAAACTAAAATGGACATTGTGGGTAAGTTTCTCACTGCAGGGGCCCATTGCTGATTCTGAGAGGAACAATGTATTGTGGAAACTAAATACTATAGACTTGGATATTGATTATCTAGAATCTGATCCAATAATGAAAAAACCCAGTACAAACAACTGCCCATTAATTAGATTAAACATTGAGGGAGTTGTATTAATTGACTCTGCCAGTCAAATCTCTATAATATCTGAAGATATATTTAGTAAAATTATGGAAACTAATCAATCAGACTTATCACTGCCATCAAAGCAAATGTTAGTGATTCTAGATAATTGAAAAAGGACTAAGCTAGGCAGTCAACAAAACTGTGTACATATCTTTCTAATTATGTCTAGACTACTTTATGAAGTCGTAATTGACTCTAATTTTATGAACAAATGTCAGTGGTACAATTAATTTCCAGGATCAAAATTTTATTTGTAAAAGTGAAACTTGCATGTTTAATCATGTTATGCCACAATTAGTAACTATATCATGCATTGTTAAACTTCATCCATAGAAATTGACATACAATCAAAATTTAAAAAGTCCGATTTGTTAAATTTATATTATGAAAATAGATTTCACAAATTAATGTCTACTTTAAGATTATCTTTTCTAATGTGACAGGTATTATTGAGGATATGTTCACTATATTAAATTGAAAATTAGTGAACTGTTTCAGCATAGGACTATCCTGTTCCTTATCAGTACAAAAATAGATTTCACAAATTAATGTCTACTTTAAGATTATCTTTTCTAATATGACAGGTATTATTGAGGCTATGTTCACCATATTAAATTGAAAATTAGTGAACTGTTTCAGCATAGGACTATCCTATTCCTTGTCAGTACAAAAATTAGGTTCACCAATAGATAAGTAAAAGTGGGTGCATCTGTGTATATTAACCCCCCTCATTATAGTCTACAAGAAAACCGGATCTATAAGAATTTGCCTAGATTCCGATTTTCTCAACCAGATGACCATCCCTGAATGAGATATTCCACCACTAATATATGAGTTGTTAATTCAATTTAAAAATAAAACCATTTTTAGCACTTTTGAATTGATAGTCAGTTACTGGCAGATCTCTCTCCATTATCGGGATCAAAAATATACTGAGACATCTGATCCAATGGACAATCTTATGACTTTAAGAGAATACTATTCAGATTCAACAGCAGGGCTACTCTGATAAGATGCCTAAAAAGAATATTAACCCAAGAATTAAAGAACATCCTTATAATATTTGTGGATGATATAGTAATCACTTCCCATGATATTGAAGAGCACACGACCCATTTAGAAATATTTTTTTAAGAAATGCTGTGCTCACAATCTTAAAATCACTGTATATAAATGTAAAATTGCAGCCAAAGAAATTGAGATTTTGAAATATTTAATAGGAACCCATGGTATTAAACATTGCCCTGAGAAAATTTCAGCTATACAAAAATTTCTAAAGTCCCAAAATAGGAAGCAACTATGATCATTGTTGGCTCCTTGCAATTTTTATCATAAATTTTATGAGAAGTTTTCTAGTAATGTTTTATATATATATATATCGTAATGGTCAGAATCGTGTGTTCAGCCAACAAGATTCAGAGACCTAGCAAAAGTACCTCAAACCCAGCATGTTCAGGATATGCCAGTCGCAGAACAGTACTAAGCTTTAACCCATTTGCCAGTGCTCCAAAATCTCCACGATTCAATCAATGCTTCTGATGCTACTAATAGTAATCAATTTCTTTCAGTCCCGGTGGTCAGGGTGGAACAAGAACTCACAGATTCAAACTCGGCCTCAAGTTCTGAATTAGTTACTAAATTAATTGATCAGATATTCACCAGCTCCCATAAGAACCTAATACTTTGACAATGCTTAGAATACCATTTTTTATATACTTTAGGGTTTTTGAATGGACTCAGATCATTTAACTAAGTGTGGATATAGTTGGGTGGATGTGGTGAACCAGGGAAAGACACGACCAATGTATAAACATAAATATACATAATTTATTAATTCAATAAGAGCTATAATAACAGTGACAATATTTGGATCTCATTATGATATGTGTATGAGCATCACAAACGAACTAGAAGTTAATAATGATAACAATATTTGGGTATCAGGATGATAAGGGTATGAGCATTACAAAGGAACTATATGTTAATAATGATAACAACCTTTGTGTACCAGTATGATATGTGTAAGAGCATTACAAATGAACTATATTAATTTGACCATGAAATATGCCACTATAAAATGAATATGCCAATTGTCAAGAGTTGGTTCAATACCTGGTTACATAATAGATTAAGTTAGAGGCCATATATATATATATAACAAACTGATGTGCCTACTTACATACATAGGGAAAGTTAAGTATTTTTTTTTTATTATATTTATTTTATTAATCCCAGCAGGAGTTACGAAACAAAGCATGATTCTAGCTCCCTTTATTATTAACAATTACATTATAGACATGGTTTATTCATCCTACACAATATTACTAACAGGAATGATTAACAAACCTAATTACAGAAGACAGTGGTATTTGGAGTTGAATTCTGTGATGGCTATGTTATTATTGGCATTGGCTGGATAGGCCAATGTCCATTATAAAGTAATAAATATATATATGTTCCTATGAAGACATGTCCACCCTTGGTGTGGTATGTGCGAGAAACTGAAGGCTTGGATTATGACTTATCATCATAGAGTACCCATTTATTGGTTCAAAAATACAGCTCTCTCCAGTAGCAGTAAAATATCCGTCTGGCAGTTCGCATAGTATTACTCAATATATATCCATTTATTGAAAGTACGCAGGCACAGATTATTCTACCAAGTAACACTGATATACTTGCCAAAAGGCACTAACTCATACTTGGATAGATATTTAAGCCTGTATTTAAAATTTAATAAAACAAGCAATGATGTGAAAATCAGGATAACCATATTTTATAGGCTATAAAATGCCCATGAGCTTAAATATAAAGCTTAATTATGAATTGTCATAGTAAATCACTAAGAAGGCCATAAGATATGCCTGCTGAGATAGAGTACTTTTCCCCTAGATGTATGCATCATTAAATAGATATAGCCAGATGAACACATACTTTCATAATAAATAACATTGCCCATTTTACATTTAAGAAAAAAAAAGCAATATTTCTTTTAACACATAAATAAATGCACATATAGATTATTTCATTTAATTGTCATAAAGAATTTCAACCAAATATAAACTAAATAGATGTGGACTTAAATAATGATTTTTAGCACTCATTCATTCTTAACTTTGTTAACAAGGTATTGATTTGATTACATATATACAAGTAGATTGCAAGTTTTAATTTAAATATTTGCTTTTCTTTTCTTTTTTTTTAAACAACAAATGACAAAAATTTTAACTAACAAGGATTGGACTAATGATTTAGGAAATTCAAGCTTGCAGCTTGTTACTTAAAAGTTCTAAAATAATTATTTCTCCCCACCCTAAAGATTGGAGACAAAACCAACAATTTATGCATTAATTGATTAAATATTAAAATATCATTCATCCAATATTTGTGAGTTGGCATATCAATATAATATAGATAATATTAATCAATAAGATATATATCTAAAGAAAAGTGAGTGGCATACTTCAAAAGAAATAATAAAAAATCGATGTTATAAAGTTTACAGACTTTTGTAATACCATTAACAATTAGAAATTAAATTCTGATATAGACTGATTTGTTATCAAAGAGTTATTACTAGATTAATGTTTTTTTTAAATTACATCTTCCTTTGGAGTCAATGTTTGATTCCAAAGTAGTTCTAAGTTTGAGGGTTTTAAATGTAGATATTATAGTTTTATAGAAGGTGTCTTAAATATTTTATCTTTAAAGGTTAAAAGTTTATACTTGCATTGGAGGCTGTTTGATGATTACTTTGATGAGGCAGGATGGTACAACTGTCTACTTACAAGTTAAAATTTTTTCTGGGCAGGCTCTTGGTTTACTGGACATAGGAAAGGACTGGATTTGAAGTTGGTATGTTCTCCCCTTCTTTGCAGCAGCATCATGGAATCAATAGGTTTCATGTACTCTCTTCCTCCAGAGATCATCTGAAAGGAAGGTTAACTTGCTTCTACTCACAAACCATGGTAATATGAAAAAAACTAGTGTGAAATCTGCTTACAGTCAGTAGTACACCGATAAAAAGAAAAATAGAACCCAGTATTTATATGCCTCTCAAATCTAAAAAAATCTATATTTCTAGAGTTTTTCTCTTCTCTTTTTATATTTTCTAAAAAAAAAATATTTTAATTAATTCCCCAGATTCACTTTTGCTGAAAAAGAAAATGCACTGGTTGACTAATTCTTAATTTGCACTAATCTGCAAAACCCTATCAATATATATCAGATAAAAAAACTTAATTGCCCCCAAAGACAAGAAATAATTTGCATCCCAATGGAATTGTGTTTTTCCAAAAGTTCTATAACAGACTTATAGAATTCTTCATTTTAGCTGAATGTTTAGCCATCCAATAAGTAAAATCTGTTAATTGCAAAAATGAGTCAACTTATTTTTCTACTTCTTTTTTAGAAAAAATATACACACACGCACAAAAAAAAAACATTTTCTTTTTCAAATATATAACTGGGTAGTAGTTTGCTGGACAAAGACGCCACTCGATGGCACCATTATCATGCCAAAACTATAATATATGAACATTCCCAGGCCATTGTTTTTAATCATTTTGCTGTGTTTTTTGTTGTCAAAAAAAAAAGTAAATACCAAAATAGTGTTTTTTAACCTTTTTTTTTTATTAACATAAACAAATGAAATGACATCAACAAATGTAAATAAAATCAACAAATTTCAATTTTATTTAGGGTTTTTTTTTGTGTGTTAGGCTTTTTTTAAAAAAATCATTTTCATTTTTACATAGAACAGCAACAAATACTGTAATGGTTTTAAAGTTATTCTGCTTTTTTTTTAAACATGCTATTTTTTTTAAAAAACAATTTTCAATTTTATTAGCCTTTTTGTGTAAAAGTTCTTAATTGTTTGCAAATATGACACAGCATCTGATTCTGTTGTTGGTCTAATGGAATGTTACAGACAGTACATTACTTGATGCATTACCTAATTCAAACTATCTTCACACATCTATCTGAACAAGATTTTGCCGCTTAAAACTTCAATACAGAATGGTGTAAAGAGTCAGATAATTATTACTTAAGAAAAAATTGCAATATTTCAATACTAAAAAAAAATAAAAGTTAAATAAAAAAACCATTTTCATAAAATTCAAATATACACACCCTCACACCAAGCCATAAAAATTGTATGAAGTGTGTGAATTCGCAAAATTTATTTACTGCGATGTGACCAAGCGGCCTGTAATCTGTAACACAACACAAACGCGGGTTTTGTCCAGCAAACTATAACCTATAACTGAAATGCATTTTGATGTTAACAATATATATGTGCCCTATCATTCAATCATACACACATCTGCATATATATATATATATTATTTTTTTAATAAAGAGGGTGAAAAATTAGCTATTCGATCTATCATCCTAAGTTTATATTACATTGAAATAAATATCATGAAGCTCTGTGTGTGCATACACACAGACTGCTTCAATATATATATATATCAATTATTGAAAAAGACAGAAAATGGAGATGGGATGAGGAGCATAATAAGAAGTTTGAATGTGTCAAAGAAGTTTAATGAATGTAATGCTCACTTAACCTGAGTTTACTAAATTTTTCTTTATCTAAACTGACAGTGGATATGGGATAGGCGTAGTTATGTATCAATTGAATCAGTTATAACAGCACAGATATTATCAATTGAAATAGTTACAATAGCCACAGATAGTGTACCTTTTGAGTTACTTTATAAAAGGAACTGAACTCCACTATTTAACTACTGAAAAAGAGGCTTTAGCCATAATTGGGGCTTTTCAAAAATTACACCAATTTTTACTAGAATTGTTATACTCACTGATTACAAGAGTCTGGAGTTCTTAAGTAAAAGTTATCTCAACAATAGATGTCTTATAAGATGGAGCCTGTATTTACAGCAGTTCAATTATAAAATTCAATATATTAAAGGAAAAAAACAACATTGTTGCAGATATCCTTAGCAGACATCTTGTGGAGGTCTCAAATATTCACCCAGACGTTGAGAATATAATTATAACTGCTATTAGTCTCATAGTAGATGATTCAGTTGAGAAAGATCTAAAAAAATTGCCCATTTTACAGTTACAAGATGTTCAGTTAAGTAAAATTATCATTCTATTAAGTAATCAGTTAGATCCTACTGATGATAGTCAATCATTGAATAAAATTAGGAATAGGTACTGGATATCCCATAACATACTCATGTACAAGACCAAAGAGTCTTATAAAAGATCATGGAGAGTTGTTATTATCATTAGTATTAGAAATAAATTAATATATTATGTATGGACATTATGGTCTGAAGAAGACTAAGCACATATTGGTGAGTTGTTTTTATTGGACAAACATGCTCATCTGTGATTAATAAACCTGCTTAAAATTTAAATATGCAAATAAATCATATGCAGGGGCATTTCAGCCTATATTACAAGCAGGCCCAATGAACTATTGCCCATAGATTTTTATGGGCTTCTACTATTATTCAATCAATACAAATTTTTATTAGTTTCATATGACGTTTTTTCAAAATATGTAACCGCATATCCTATAACAAGATGCAGATGCTAAAAACGTCATTAAATCCCTGGCAAATCAACAATTTCCCCTAATGGGAAAATGTCAGTCCATCATCAACAGACCATGCTACTTCATTCATTTCTAATACCTGGAAAAGCAAAATATAAAGCATGTAATGAGTTCCATCAAAGACCATTAATCCAACCCACGTGAGAGAATCATGTGGGAACTGGGAACTCTTTTCAGGTTCATTTAGAAGGAAAATATAAACATTGGATTAAGAAACTTTTAGGTTACATCAACAATACAATAAATGAGTCTACAAATTTTCCACCTGTAAGATTATAATTTGGACAACCTGAACCTTTGCTCTTAAAGACTACGGCACTCACTCTTAGTGAAAAAATAGATCACAAATAAAGCCATGGTTTAGTTTAAGAAAAATAGGAAGTAAACATATCAGTCAAGCAGGTTGAGTTTTTTTTTGTGATTTTTCCGATTTTTTTATATATATTTCAGCTTTAGTTTCTATGCAAAAACATTAATTATGTATTGTTTTCGTACATCTTTTATTTTCGTTTTTGTTTTAAACAAATAATTGACTACAGCACCACCTAACAAAACTTGCTTACTACTAATCAATTTTTTTTTTTGGAACGGAATGATTTGTCTGTTTACAAAACTAAATCTTCAATTGATATTCACTCTAAAAATGCACACAATCATGCGTGTGTGGTGATGTGTACAATAAAAAATGACATTTTGCACAGATTGAATTTCCGTTTAAATTTACCTAACCTACTTTTTTTTTATTCTTCAAAAATAATTTGCTTCTGTGTTCTAATAATTTATAACAGTCTCTTAAAGCAGTTAATTTTTCTTTCAGACACAAATTTTAAATATGTTTTAAGCTTGCTGTGGGAACTATGGGATTTATTCTCGCATTACTGATTACTTGTTAATATTTTGAAAGATAAAAGAATCAAACTAAAAATCTCATTTTATGCTGGGATTTGTACAGTTCCCACTGCTAATTTTTACTACATTCTTTTTTATCAGTTTATTCCTATAATAGATAAGCTTTTGTTGATGCATTCTCTAGTGGGCAACTTGGATCAATAGCCAGAGATTTGAAATGCAGCTTCACTCAGAGCTTTGATCAAAACTTTTGCTTTCAAAGTGAAATACATTTTCATGAAAGAATTACTGTATTTATAGACAGAACCTAAATTGAACTATGGGCAAAATTTAGTTTTTTTAAAACAACAAATTGAAGTTGTTAAATAATCTTATTTAATTATGATTATTTTAATTAAAATATACTACAAAGATAAAATCTAATTTACGTTGCAGTAGTCACCCATTGCATTTAAATGCAACATATACATATCATCATCATCATCATCATCAACCATTATCAATCCACTGCAGGATGAAGGTCTCTTGAAGTTTAATCCATCTTCTCCGATCTTTAGCTTCTCTTTTCCACAACACCCCTGCACATTTTCTTATTTCATCCATCCATCTCACCTGTGGTCTCTTTCTGGGTCTTTTACAATCTCTTGGAATCCAGTTTAAAATTTCAATTGTCCATCTATTATCATTTCTTCTAGCAAAATTTCAATTGTCCATATATTATCATTTCTTCTAGCAATATATCCAGCCCAACTCCATTTCAATCTTTTAATTTTTTCAATAAAGTCAGTAACACCTGTTTGTTGTCTTACCCATACATTGCGTTTTCGATCTCTTCTTGTTACTCCCAACTTACATCTCTCCATACTCCTTTGAGTGGTCTGAAGTCTCTGTATTGCTCTTCTATTAAGTGTCCAAGTCTCAGATCCATAAGTAAGAACTGGTAAAACACATTTGTTAAAAACCATTCTTTTCAAACACATAGGCATATTTCCTTTTAGTATCAAGTTATTTCTACCAAAAGCATTCCAACCAAGTTTAATTCTATGATTAATTTCCTCCATTATGTTTCCATCTGTATTACTAATCTGACCAAGGTATTTGTAACTGTTAACTTCTTCTAATTCTTCATAATCAATCTTTATTTTCATATTTTGAGCAAATCGATTAAACATTACTTTAGTCTTTTTAACATTTATCTTTAGTCCTACTTTTCTACTTTCATCTGCTAACTCCTGCAACATTTCCTGCAACTCTGAAGCATTATTTACAAATACAACTACATCATGTGCAAAATCTAAATGACTTAAATAATCTCCATTTACGACTTAAAAAAAAAAATCAAGATTTTTAAATATATTCCTTCTCCACTCCATCTCAAACAACCGAAACACATGACCACACACTTTGGGATTATATATCTTTTTCATATATGTGTGGACATTTGTTTCAGTTGAATAGACTGAAAAATCCTGAGTTCAAGTCCTTCTATTTATATGTATCTTTTTCATGTGTGGGCATGGGTTTCAGTTGCTTGAGATGGGTTGGAGGAGGAATAGACTGAAAAATCCTGACTTCAGGTCCTTCTACTTACATATGCTGATTATGTATCTTTTTCACATGTATGTTGTCATGTATTTCAGCTTCTTGAGATGGAGTGGAGGAGAAATAGACTGAAAAATCCTAAGTTCAGTTCCTTCTACTTACATATATAAGAAGCATTCAGTGAAAGCAAATTGAACATTGCTTTCGAATTATAATAAATTAAGTGTTTGGAGTAGTTCTCACAGTTTAGCACATGTTAGCTTGATAAGAAATGCCTTGTCTTTTAATGAACAAAATACCACATGATCACTTTCTCTTATACTAGCACATTGTTATTAAACAAGGCAAAACTCTCCATACAGTAGTGCCCCCTGTGCCAACCAGAGTAATCAATGGATGCCAGAAGGCATGTGAATAAAATCCCTATCTAGTACCTACTCATCCAATTTCCCCAGATTAGTTTCTGGATTGTGCAGTGCTCTCAGATCCAAGGCTCCTCACTGACGAAGGCCACAAGCCAGAAACTAGTCTGGGGATATTGGATGAGTAGGCACTAGATAGGAATTTTATGCACAAGCCTTCTGGCAACCATTGATTACTCTGTTTGACACAGAGTGGCACTACTGTATGGAGAGTTTTGCCTTGTTTAATGAACAAAATAGCTTGAAACTGAATGCAATATATAAAATTCACTGTATTATACGACTCCTTAATATTTGAATTTATACACACATGTAAAATCTTTTGAAGAAAAGCTTGATCAATTTTATAAATCATCTAACCTAATGCTGGAGAAAAATGGTTAACATACCAAATGCAAAGCAATCTAATGACAATTTAAAACATGACTAAAGCACTCTGTGTTTTGATTCTGCCTGATAAATTATTTATATCATGTAGTGGAATTATATTTCAGATGGTAAAGAATAAAAATATATTTAACTATGAATCTTAGTTTCAGTGATGTAGTATAAACATCCCATCTCTGATTTTTTTTTTCTTTTAAGCATATAGTTTAATCAGTTATAAACAGATAAAGTGACCTCACTTCTGTTATAAGCACTCATGTAATAATAATTGTCTTCTATAGAGAATTTATAATAAATTAATATTTAATATGTATATTTGCTTCTCATAGGATTAACATAAATCTTTTTATTAATATATATAATCTATTATTATTTACTTATAACCTCTATAGAAGTAGACAGAAACTTACAATCTTACATTCAGCAGTGATTGAAGAAATATTAGCTAAACCAGAAATTTAGCTGATATTTCATCAAATATATAAACAGAATTAATAACTGAAACACACAGGCTTATTATATACTTGTGTCTATATATGTAATATAGAGGGTATATGAGCACAGACTTTCACACAACCCACCACTCTCCACACTATCTCATAACACTGATACACTTGAACACATATATGTTGAAAAGATAAATAATCACCAATATATGTATTTCATGCTAAACCAGCCATCATCAGTTGGTCCAGATTACCATTTCTACATATATATGTGTTCAAGTGTATCAGTGTTATGAGATAGTGTAGAGAGTTGTGAGTTGTGTGAAAGTCTGTGCTCATATACCCTATAAAAATAAACAGAATTAATAGATTATATATTTATATGGAATTTAATTAATTAGTATATATAGTAATAAATAATCTTGTATTTTATAAGGTTATTTAACATGTTTTTAAAGAATAATTACATTTTAATATATATTTATAAGACAATTATATATTTCTTTCATGTATTCAAACTAAGTACTTTCCAACAATATTTATTACAACTAGAGCATTAATATTAGGAACAATGAAAAAAAATTACAGAAATTAAAATTCAATGATTTTAACATGAGACATTGATTTTATTTTTAAAATCTGTTATTTTCCATTTGATATCTTTACCATTATTAGCAGCCATTCATAAGCAAGTATGCTCTACATTCTGAAAAAAATAAAAATAAGGAATAGATATAGAATAAAATGTTAAAGATGAGTTTTACAGTAACTATAAAAAATACTTCAGTGGAAAACAAACAAATACTTTCCACATATATTATGTCTAATTCTTTATTTTATTTGATGTTTTGAATTACTGCCCTTTTATTTTTCAATAAACTTTTTTTTCTATGAAACTTTTAGTGTTGTTTTTACTTGTAGCTTTCCATTATATTCTATCCTCAGTAACATCTTTCTCAATGAATGTAATCAATATTGTAGAACAAAACATCAAATGATCTCCATCTCCTATGCTTACACAAGCTGTTATTAAAAGGAGCAAACTCTCCATACAGTAGTGCCACCCAGTGCAAGCCTTAGTAAACCTTCCTGCATTGATTGATTACTAAAGCTTGCCTTGGTTGGCACTATAGTTAGATACTGGCCAATATTGTACTACTTATTAAATTAATCATAGAATTAAACTTGGTTGGAATGCTTTTGGTAAAAATAACTTGATACTAAAATTTTGGAACTATGCCTATGTGTTTGAAAAGGAAGGTTTTTAATAAATGGGTTTTACCAGTTCTTACTTATGGATCTGAAACTTGGACACTTAATAGAAGAGCAATACAGATACTTCAGACCACTCAAAGAAGTATTGAATGATGCATGTTGAGAGTAATAAGAAGAGATCAA